>CM023614.1:20647257-21247257 GCA_013358685.1 Antennarius maculatus | reverse complement strand
CAACTCCTACAGGAATTGCAATATGGCCAAATCGATGCACCTCAAAACCCTATAAATGCAACATCGGCTAAGACGAAGATGATGTATGAGCTTTTTCTAAAAGATTATAATTCATATTTCCTGACTTGATGGAAATAAATTTCTGATTGTGTTTGTTATCAAGTTAAAAAAAAAAAAAAAATCTGTTTTCATACCATGACAAAGGAGTTAATTCGGAATTTCAAATTGAAAGACAAAGCCAATTAAATAACAACAGAGTCATTGTTTTGGGGGCGGTCAGTATGTTGTTGCATTCATTCTATTGTGGCTAATTTAAGATCATCCTCCTAATCCCTGGCATTGTTCTGCTAGTTTGGAGCAATGCTAGACATGCTTCTTTTTTTTTTTTTTTTTTTTTTGAAGCACGGCGCTAATAGCTTCAGCGTGGACGGAGCCAGTTCTGCTACGAGTTCGATTCACACCGCCGTGTCGTCTGCCAGACGCTGAAAATGACTCATTGCACAACTGGAATCGAGCGTGCCGCGGTGTCAGGTGTCCCATGTGCTCAAGAACAACCATTCAACGTCAAGAAAACAAAGCAAAGCACAAATTAGCCCCGCACAGTTGGACGCGGGAGATGTATCTGTGTAGAGTTATGTTTCCTGGCTTAACGCAGCTCAAGAGAGAAATTTGCGTATAGGCTCTCGAGAGCTGGTAACATAACTGAAAGCTTTGATGCCTCAAGTTCAATTTAACTTCCTTGCAATGATTAAAAAACAGGAATGCTTATTGTATTTTTTTTTATTTTATTTTTTTTGCATTGCAGTTTAAAGGGATAGCCCCACCTTGCTCTACACAGACAAACTTTTATCACTGAGCTCATCCGGCTCACCCTTCTAAAACAATACAGGGTTGAATTACATTTGTTTTCGCACATGTTAATCTCTTGTAAAAGTTACACAAGACCGAGGAGGTGTGCTCATGCAGAAATTCCTCAGTGACTCAGACAGCGAGTGCGTGGCTTGAGTGAGTGAAATTAATGAAGTCTGTAATGGGTTATCAAAGAGTGGAACTCGATATCTGTGGAGGGGAACCCCACCTGTTTATGGGGAGGCGCACTTGGTCTGCACACACACACACACACACACACACACATACACACACACACGCTGTCTGCCAGACCAAAGAAATGCAGGTGGGGTTTGAAAATGCTCCCACAATACCAGAACAACAGGTGGATAGGCATTTTTTATGATGTCTGCCCTTTCCATGTGTATTTTTTAGGAACATGAGATGACAGGATTTCCTGCCCGAAAGAAAGACAGACTGGGGGGAAGTGGACATTTGTTTGACTGAAATGTTCATTTCTCACTGGTCAAATCGCCAACGTATTGGCGACGCAGGGCAAGCAACGCTCACTTCTCTGAATATTTCATTTCAAAATGGCCATCTACACACATTTACAGTAAATGACTGTATTTTAGTCCAATAATGTATTAGAGCAGGGGTGTCAAACTAATTTTCACTGTGGGCCACATCAGCATAACGGCTGTCCACAAAGGTGCAGATGTAACTAATGAATGTAACTAAATATAACTCAAAATAATGTAAAATATATGTAACTAGTCCTTAATGTTAAAAAACTCTGAATTTATTGCTTATTCAAGTTAGAAACATGATAAACATGTTTTTTCTTGTTGCTCTAACATAAATTCTTTTAATTTGCCAGGTTATTAAACACACAGAACTCCATCAATCAAGGATCGAACTATCCAATGAATAAAGAAAAATTACATCAAACACAAGTTAGGACAATAACTTGGTTTATTTGTCAAAGTTAAAATAGACTTAAATGTGGTTTTTGGTCAAAACACACTTTATTTTTAGACATTCTGACCTTTTATGCGCTGGCGGGCCACATAAAATGACGTGGTGGGCCACATTTGGCCCCCGGGCCTCGAGTTTGACACATGTGTATTAGAGTTTAGACGACAGCCTGGGAGTGCTGTAAATAATGGGTTAAATAATGAAATGTATGATCTGCATGGAAGGGATGGGTTTGGTTTAAGGTGGGGCTGAAACATTTGAGCGGGAGGAAAATCCTGGTTGGGTTTGAACCCACCAACACAATTCTGCCACTCATCCCTCCTTACTGTTTATTGTTTTGGTGAATTACCTGGTCTCAAAATTTGTCAAGTGACCATTTCCATTCATGGGTCCTTTTACTCGTCGTCACTTTACTGAAAACTCAACCACACTGGCTGTTTGCCACAAACGCACACCAGTCACAGTCGGCCAGATGGCAGAAGACGTGGAACACTTCACAGTGCCGCGAAAATGCAGGTAATATCCGTCCAAACCACTTGGAAACGTAGCTCTAAATTTCCACTCCCATTCATTTCAAACATCGAGCGCCTTACTACGAACGCATAGCTCCCTGTCTCACAGGGTTAAACTGAATTTTAATCTGGGGAATATCAATTTTATTTGCGTTAATTGTGATGTCAGCCTGTCATCTCTTGTGACACCTGGCCTCAGGGAACATGTTCAGTTTACTTAACGCTGGCAGATGGCATCACAGATCATCACTACAACACAATTTGACGCAAACCTGTGGAATAAAACGCTTTTCACTTGTTTTACTGGGCAACACGACTTCAGCTGATGTTACATTTAAGGTTTAGGATTATTTATGGTTGTTTCTAATGGGAAAAAATAATGTCCAAGTATATTAAAGTACCACGTCTGCCAGTGTTGGTACATTTTATTAATCCCCTAACGGGGAAATTACTTTTTACCATCTACACATGTCTGGTCGTAAGATGTTCATTCTACCGCTGAGCCACTCCCGCCCCAATAACTAAATATAATTCTTCAATTATTTTAACAATAATTGAAGAAATATGCTGATTTAGTAGATTTTTATATATTGACTGAGATCAGTCTGTACAACGATAAAACATTTTTTTATGACAAATCTACCAGATAATCCTCAAAATCTAGTGATTTGTTTCCGAAACATCAGGCCGGTTGCATTTGTAGTAACTGTTTTCCAACTAAGCTTTGGTTTTCTGCCCCCCCACCTCACCTCCCAACACTACTCCACATTTTCCAGTTCACTGATCTATTGAGCATGTACTTATATTACCCACTCATCATATCATGTCCTTTAAGTTCATCTAAATATAGGACGTCCTAAATCTGGACAGAAGTGCTAATCATTTTCAGTGTGCGCGCGCACACACACACACACACACACGCACGCCAGCTACAGTCAGATCAGCCTTAAGCTCAGTCGAAGCTGTAATGTGTTACCTTCTGGGCTATTTTTAGCTTCCCCCTCGCTAACTATCGGCCTTTTGGACTTGATAGGAGATTAGCGCTGTTTTCATTCTGGCAATGGGTAAACATCCCTCCATTTGTATTGAAGCTCTGAATACTCCCACTGCGGCTGTCTGGATGGGCACCTGCTATTTTTGGGAGCATATGGCGAGGGGGTGTTCCAAAGACCGATGGTCTTGTTTTACATTCTGATTAGAACCTATAAATACTGTGTGTGTGTGTGTGTGTGTGTGTGTGTGTGTGTGTGTGTGTGTGTGTTAGGGTGGAGGTATGTGCAGGTGACGATTTGTGTGTGTGTGTGTGTGTGTGTGTGTGTGTGTGTGTGTCAGAGACAGAGAGAGCGCGACTATATTTTGCGTGCATGGGTGTGTATTTGTGTATATTTGAGTGAGGAAAAGTGAGACTGACCCAAGTGAGTGTTGAAATGTAACAACATATACTGTTTCCTCTTGTGCGGTGTCAGTTTGGCGGTGGGAATAGCTGCTGGTGATTAACTTTCCAGGTCATTAGTTTGAATTTCGTTGTCTGGTTTGAAGTCGCTCTTTTACCATAAGAAGCACACGTCGACTGTAGTTTCTGAAAATGTTGGTTATTTCATAAAAAGTGCGATATTGGTAAAGTATGGTGATCACACAACAACCGCCAAATCTATTTTATTATCATTTGTTTGATCGAAGTGAGATTTTGGTTTTTATTGTAATGATTTTCAAAATTGTTTGCACTCATTGCAATCTCCTCACACTGTCCAGCTCATGTTTTCATCTTGATGTTGTCATTACCTGTCAGGGTTGTAAATAATTTAGTAAATATTGCTCATAGTCAACAAAATGATGGTGGAAAATAGTGGATGTGACCATTTTAAATTCAGCTTCTCTGTCTGTAAATATCTAAGTAGATATTCAGATATTTTTTACTATTTAAATTAAAGATGTTTCACATTAAAACCTCATTTGCAAACTGTCTAAACACTCTAGTTTTACTCACGGTGCTTGGAGGCGAACCCGGGCCTGACAGCTGGTCAGGTTCAGGACTGTGAAGGTTATTATCACAGTGAGTGATTTCTATCTCACCACTCACCCACTCACCATGGCCCCAAGACCCCCGCTCAGACCCTCAGACAGCTGGATCCCGGTTCTAGTTTCATTACCAGTATGGTCAATACAAATACAAACTGCAGTTTGTTCTCACATATGCACTGGAGTGGTGTCCATATACGGTTTCTCAATATGCATCTGCCAAATGACCGAGACTGACTCGCCATACTTGGGCGAATAATTATGTTAGTGACACTTGTTGCACCGCGCAATCTGAAAACGGATACGCCAAAGAACGGAGCGGCCAGCAGCAAAGCCCTCTCCCTCTTTCATTTTCTCTTTTATGAGTAATGTCATTTTGGAAGTGCCCTTCCCCCCTTTTCTTTTTCTCCTCCTTTCCTTCGTCTTTCCCCACTGCTTTCCCTTGCCCCCTTTGCGCCAGCTGTGGTCTGCACAAAAACTGATTTTCAGAGTGTTAACCACCATGTTCTTCCTGCCGACGGCAGGATTTCATTTGCAGAGCACAGGGGGCCAATATCTAGGGTAATTCCCAGGGTTTAGTGCCACTGATCTCTTCCCAGCTCACCTTGGAGAGAAAAATTAAAGCGGCGATAAGGCCTTACCCTGCCCAGCTCCGTGTTCACCCTGTGCTGCCCGCTGCCTCCCTGCTGCCGCCTCACACACCTGGTCAGTCTGGATTTCTTTTTTCTGTCTGGTAAATATGGTGAACATTAACACTTCTTTTAAGACTTTCTTTGAAGTAAGGCAAGTATGGCTATACTATTTTCCTGTTTTGTCATGTGTCTTCGAACAGTAAAACCCCAACCGCTGCGAGCAGATTGCACATTAGAATAAACTCCAACCTTCAGTCAGAATGTTCTAAAATGTCCCGAGGAATTAAATTAGTAAAATTATTTAACCACATGGGTATTCTTTAACACTTCAAATAAATATTCTCCCTCTGTGAATGTGATGTCTGACAAAAAAAAATCCCGGTTTAATTTAACATTTCTAGAAAACTAATGAGATAATTAATTAATCATAACCTAAAACTGTATATTGGAGCACGAGGACACACAAAAAAAAGTTCCTTCCAGTTTCTTTTCTCTTGGCGGTCGAGGACATCACATTGGAAGTTTATGCCTCTATTGGAGCAATTAAATGGCAAAGTCTTGTTACCCATATGTTCATGCTTAGCACAGCAGAACATTAAGAGCAGCAGGAAACACATGGCCTCCGCTCATTTACACAGGCGTTCGCTGTTTCACTTATATTTTATTTCTGTCTGAAAAAGAAGTGAAAGATAAGGAGGGAGAAAAGAACGAAAACGCTTTCGTTCAATTTCTTTTGACAACATCTTTTCAATGTGGAGTCTTCCTTCAATCGGTGAGTGGGGGGTCCTGTCCACATTTTGCGTATCAGGAGGGCCTTGAGGATGTAAGTGAAACCAAATGAACTGATGTTTCCTTGATTAAAAGCGTAAGTTATTGTTTCTTTATGAAGCCACTCCCATTATGCACCCCCCCCACCACCACCCTTCTTTCTTTCTCTCTCTCTTCTCTCTCCCATGCATGACATGACTGCTGATTTGACGTTTTCACCGTGGAGAGCCCGCAATGTGTTTCTAATTGACTGTGGATGCGAAGCCTGCGATTGAACATGCGTTGCTGCCCCTTTGAAATGATGCACCAGGAGAGGGGTAAAAAAAACATAAACAAATGTTTGCCACCAAGCACGTTCTACCCCCCCCCCGCCATCCTTCTCCTTTCACCGCCTGCCCACCTCCGCTCTCCAGAAAACCACAGACTCACATGTGACGCATTACCTCGCAGGCAGAAAACATGTTTTTTAGATTAAACTATTACAAACCCCTTTTTTCGAACAAGATACACATCCTAATTGGCTTCTTTCATAACATTTACATATTGCCTTTTCTTGTTCTGCTAGAGGTGGATGTTGTTGGTTTTTTTTTTTTTTTTTTTTTGCTGGGTGTCAAGTCGTGTTTGTCCCTGTGGAGGTAAAGTTTATAAGACGCTGCCTGGTGGAGAATCACAGCAGGACAGAGGAAAAGAGTGGCCGCGTCGACATATGAGGCAAAACAAACACTCTGACTTCTAAGCTTTGGCAGACCCTGTTGACGGGTCCCTTGGTTTTTCTGCTTTCTTTCCAGATGCCTTTTAAGCCTTTTATTCAGTTTTTTTTTTTTTCTTTTTACTGGTGCTGTTTTTGCTTCCTTACACTGCTATTGATGTGTATGTGTATGTGTATGTGTGTGTGTGTGTGTGTGTGTGTGTGTGTGTGTGTGATTCATCAATCCCCAGATGAGTACATTTCATTTAAAAAGAAAAAAAAAAAAAAAAAAGGAAGGGAAGTAGAAAGATTTCACTTGCAAAAGGTAAATGGCTCCTCAAATGTTATTTTCAATCAACTTTACAGTATGTAAGACATGGTAACACATACAAGCGCGCATTCCTGCTGTAACGTTACACGCCGACGCTGTGAAAATTACACCGTTTTGATGGTCAACTCATTCAGACCCCAAAAAATGGCTTCGCACCACACTTAAAGAGCTCCTCACTTTCACTGTCAGGTTGAGCAAACACAGACGTCACGGCTATCAGAGGGGGCTGTCCTGCCCATTTCCCCGAAACGCCGCTGCCGCTCCGGAGAAACTCAATCTATTGTTTGATGTGGACAGACAGATTGTCTTCCAGAGGGTTTCCAAATACTTTGTGTAAACAGGCCACATTTTAACCTTCTCCAAAGTGTGACTTAATAAAGATGAAACCTGGAGGTGTCTGTTTCCCCTTCGCTGGGGGGGGAAGGCCGAATGAAAACCACATGCGTAAATACGGCCCCGGTGAACGGCGTTAAGTGTGCACACGAGAGAAGAACAGTAATCAGATTGGTTTCCTGTGACAAACAATAACATTTATTTTAAACCGGCAGCGTCTTTCTCAGGCAGAGGCAGTAGCTCCCTGGGTAATCAGAGCCAGACTCATCTTGGCTCCCAGATGCAGGGATGTTGCTACCTTTGCGCTCGGTGGACTAGCCGGGGGTCAGGTTAGCACCGGTGTAAAACAAGGTCCCATTCCTGTTTAAGTGTAACTTTTTTTTTGCAAGAGGTTAGATATGATATTAAATGCAGCACTTAAAGGTTTTATTAGCTGGGCTTATATCAGGATTTTCTCCTTCTAGTCTAGAAGCCTGGCCCTCGAGTGGAGACACTCTGTATAGGTCAAGAATTCTTTTAAAGTCTTTATCAGTACAGCTCCAAATCTTTATTATTATTAATGTCAGCAGAGTCACCAGTGACCAGTGAAGGCTGATGGGTACATTACTTCTCCGAATAACACTATTGTATTAGAAGCAGATAAATAATTAGATTAATTATACATTATATTATCCAAAATGTTTTTTTTATTTTGCAGATTCATCCGTATCACTGTGTATGTCGATTCATGAGTGAAATGAAGGTGAGGCACAGCCATGACAAAATATGTGTGTGGTAACATATTTTTAATCATAGGTCCAGCAGGGACTAAAGTGAAATTAATTATTAATGATATGATCATCACAAGTTTTTTAATTGAATTAGGCAATTGTAATTAGCAAAATAAAAAAACAACAACCGATTTTTAATACTTTTTGTTGTGAATCTCACTTGTATAATTTTTTTACATCAATGTTCCATATTAAAATATATATCAATATCAGATACATTCTCATTAGTATTTCAACTATAATGACAAGGCACTGACATAATGATATGATGGAACAGAATTTTGACAATAAAGAAATACATTGGGTTATTTTACCCCTCGCCTCCTGGCAACACTAACCAGTCCCTATGAAGGTCTTTAATTATTTAATGCGGACACTTATCTCAGTTTCCATCCATTTTCATAATGAGTGATATCTTCGGTGCCCCATGTAGCTCAGCTTAACTGTGATCAAGTGGCCTGTGGGAGCCCCCAGCACGCTTACAGTCCCTCACAGACGAACGTGCCGGCGATGATGGATCACACGGTTTTCATCACAAACTCATAGGAGTGTCTGCTTGCCTCAACTTAAGGGCTTCTGACCTAAGAGCCCCCACTCCCCACCCCCGTTGGGGTGATTTTAGTTGGACAAATTTTTTTCTCCTTCAGGGTCTCTACCGGCTGTGAAGGGAGCAGTTGGACAAATCATCTGCCTCTTATTACGATTCCAAATTGAGTGCATACGTAGGGGATGTGTTAATGGACAGAAATGCGGTAAAGGGACATGGCGTGCCGGGCCGGTAAAAAGAAACATCTCCCCTCGTCAGCCAGTTAACCAGAACTCTTTTATCTGTACTATTATGTATGGTGGTATGTTACATAGCAGAGGTTTGAAACTTCAGTATTTGTGTGTACATTTTGAACACTTTAATTTCCCCACCTAAACTTGCAATACATGGCAAAAGCTAATATTTATGATATAACACTTTGCTTCCAGCTGCTGTTATGGATATTTTTTTTCAGGAAAAGACTCATCAAAGACAGAAAGTCACCTTATATTCAAGATAGTTTTTGGTGAACATTTTCCACAAGAAAAAACTGTTAAGTTTATTCGATTCTTCACTTAAAAAAAACAGTCTATATTCTAAAAAGTGTATGTCCTGTTTCAAGGCCAACTTGCTGAATGCTGAGTGGGTTAAAAAAAATTAGTTTCACATGCTGCACATAAGTGGATGAGGATTACCCAGCGAAGGCCATTTGTGATGGATGTAGCACAAGCTAACTGATGCTAGTGTGGAGAAACTCTCATTTAGTGCCAATTGTTTGACAGCGTAGCCTTAGCAATGAGTGCCTTTCTGAGCCCACGATGTATCATGCATGACCAAAACACTTAAACACAGAAGTAGCACATGGGATATACTGTTGAGGTTATTGTTGTGACTGTTGGCAGGTATTAATTATTAAATTATCATCTACATGTAGAAATCTGTAGGAAACTTCATATTTGATGCTGAGGGTGTTTACCATACAGTGAGGATTTAATTAATAGTTTTGAATAGCAATATGGGAAATGTATTGTGTATGCATTTAGATTTCTGAAGTTTAACTCAAAGTAAGACCGAGCTCTTCCTCAAAATGCATCATATTTAATGGTGTCTTGTAAATTTGACTCTCTGAGGTTCCCAATTTTCAATCATTGGCAATGTCAAATTATTGGAAAAGCCTTATATCCTGCTGAAAAAACAGATAAGGAAAAATAATATCACTGTTAGCGTGCTTAATAGGGAGCCGGAGCTTAGCTTAGATTAAATTTGTGTGACATCTAAATGGAGGGGAAACACATAGAACCAATGGACACATCAGATGTATAAACGTTCATGTAAAGTTTGTGTTTTTCTCAGAAGTTACACACCAGTACTGTAAATTTCTCTTGTTGACCCAATGTACTTGCTAAACTAATCACCTCACACCTTAGCTCCTTGGCCTTCTTAATGTATAATAGGCCTACTATCTATATTCTCGACATATTCTTCTAGAAAAAAATTGAATAACCCTAACTCAAGAAATATCTTTTACTTTTGTGGCTTCAATGCAGCTGGTTTGCGTTTTCAGCTACACTTCGGGGACAGTTCATTTTCAACACTTCAGATACTAATGTTACTTTTTTTTTTTTGTGGTGTGTAACATGGCTTGGTAAAAAATGGCATCTATTTCAGCCAGCGTTGGTATTATGCACCACCCTACAAACTGCAGGGAGTATTTTTATCCCCATCCTGGGATTAGAGATACTGAGAGCTGTGAAGGACCAAACCACATTTTCATTTGGGTCTAATTTTATCAATAATGTGCAAATCTCGTAAGGAAACCCTACTGGTGCGCTGGCTAATTTCAATCAGCTTTGACAAATTCTTTTCTTTTCACTTTTCACTAAAAGCTCAAAACATTGCCCCCATGTTTGTCATTAAAAACAATCTAACTGCAACTTTTTCAAGTTCTTAGGGAAGGGAAAAAAAAAAAATTGTTGAGGCGAAAAGGATTAGAAACAGCTTGGAGTGCAAATTAAATTAGAACCCTTTGGAGATGTCTGAGGGTGAGAAATGAAATGTCATTTTTTTGTCAAAGTGGGCAGAAATGTAAAACATGTGAATGCGAAGCCATTTCTTTTTTTTTTTTTTTTTTTCATATGCAGACTCTTTTTTCCTGTAAAATGATGTGTCAGGCATATATCATCACACTTGGGATGAGAACCAGCCGCCTGCAGCTCCAGACACTCAGGTACAAAGAAGCCCATGCTTTGGGGTGAGTTGTATGGTGGTTTTAACATGATCTGTCACAGCTTTAACCCTGCTTTGACTAATAACCTCCTGCAGCGCTGAAGATCCCACCAACATGAAGAGTTCACAAGACTGATTCACTAGATATACAGTAGAGATGACTAACACCATCCACAGTTTCTTTGTATTAGAAAAAGAAATAATCACTACAAGAATACAAATACTTTAACAGGATTACTCTCATTGTTGTTAAACCAGCTACTGAGAGCACAGCAGTGCTGGTCCTGAGCCCAGCTTAATGGGTAGGCTTGCAATGGGTATAAAACTTCCCAGTTTTATTCCCAGTTTGAGAGAAGACAAGAGAAGACAAAAGAGGAAGTCAGAATGTCTTATGTATTTAATGTGCTACCAATAGTGGAATATAGAAAAGCTCCACTGAATGATAAAACATGAAGACATGGAATACAAGAAATTCCACTGCAAAGAGTAATAATTACTTCCCTGCTCAGGACACAGAGCTGTGCCTCATATACTGTATATGTCTGGAAGACAAAGTGATCATGTTTCAGAGACATGAGCTCTTCTCTTATTATTTTTATAGAGAAACAATCTCGAGCTATTGGAGACCTTTTCCTTCCCTCCTCTGCAACTGCAAGCTATGTGTAGTTCCCTGGATTTGGAGACGATATGTGAGACTCATTGAAATGGATAATGTGGAAGCGAGCTGTCTTTTCGCTCCTGCAGTGATGCTGTTGGAAGTGATACCAGAGACTGTTGAAGCATTTTCCAATTGTTGGTTTTGTAATGAGTGCACAGGCTCAAGTCGGAGGAGTGTGATTGTGTGGCTGAAATCAGTGTTGGGTTCACTTCATATAGTTCAGCTAATGTGTAGTGTTTATGAGAAAGCCAGATAAAACATTGCAATAATATCTGAGTTATGACATTGTACAAGTCCTGATCTATCAGCAGTGGGATATTGTATTTCAAAGCCCCCCAGTCCTTTGAGGTATAACTTCAATAAAAATATTGTTCATGTTCCCGACATTGCTCAAATTTTATATATATATATATATATATATATATATATCCCCACCTACATATATATCTGAATAAGCTCACTTGAAAAGTCTCCCGCTGTCACACTGTCACCAACTCCACCCACTACCTGTCAATGAAGCATCCAACCAATCACAGCACATCTGCCAGAAGGAGTCACATGAACAATATGGCGTCAGGCATCTGCTATGTTAGGAGAAGAAATAACTACACATGGACTTCCCAGTTAACATAATTTTAGAGTGTCATAACTGTTCCAACAATTTTCATGTTTTAGAGGAGAAAGTCCAAACAGCAGCGACGACAGAGAAAACGACACAGAAACTGGCTGTGTCACGGAACGCAGCACACTTCCGTGTGTTAAAGAAACACTTAAAAACTCTTTAACCAGTCTGTAAGAGTGTGGGAAAAGGTAATACAGATATAAGGTGGTTTAGTATCAGTATGGAGAGGGTTCATAAACGTTTAAATTACCGTAAATAATAAAATAGTTTTGTCACTTTATCGTGGAATCTCGCTTTTGCGGGTGGTTCCTGGAACGCCACATTAAGCTTTATAAGTAACGAGGGACTACTGTGTGTGTGTGTCTGTGTGTGTGTGTGTGTGTGTGCGTGTGTGTGTGTGTGTGTGTGTGTGTGTGTGTGTGTGTGTGTATGTATATATATAGAATATTCAGGAAGAAAGCATTTGTTCCTGCCTTCATGTCCATAAAATCCTTGCTTGAATTTAAAGTGAGGCAGATTTTCACTCCCTACTGAAGACCATCTATGAGGGAACAGAAAAACAATTGCAATAAAACTAACGGCTTAATTATTAAGTCCACCTTTTCACATTGTTTCAACTAACTTTAAGCCATTTTACGATTTGCACCTAATTACTTCAATCCAAGGACGTTCTGCTTTCATTGGTGGTTGGTTATGTAATGGGGAAGAAAACCAGTACATTTTGAAGTGGATCCAGACAAAGAGGGACTTTCTTCACTTTCTTTTTAATTCATTTTATGTTTTTTTTTTTGGTTTTTTTGAGCATTGTTTGTTGCTTGGTTGATATTTTAGTTGCAGACCAGGCACACGAGGACAATGATCAGCCAGTTATGCTATGAATATCTGGAGGGGGCTAACAACTGGACTTTGGGTTGGAGTTTGATTGGGTGTTGGCTAAGCAATGAATACTCTTGAGAGTCATACTATGTTTTATCTAGTTTTCCTGAAAACCTATAAATTCAAACTTGCCTCATCTTACTGTGACGTCTGACAGAAAGAAACATGTTTTAATTGGACCATGATGGAGCCACGGTTTTTTTTTTTTTTTTGTTGCTGGCTTGCTGCCTCTAGTAGATTTTTTGTTCAGACAGAGTAATAGCAGTTTTTGGCTGCGACTGTGGTGATACAGTTGATTAGTTTATGCCCTGCAGTACTTGTCTGATACTGTAACTCTAATCCCTATTTACTCCTTCAAAGGAATATTCTCAGTGATGGCTGCCATTACCAATACAAACACATCACCATGTTTATTGTTTGGCAACAGATGCTGAGGTTTGAGACCACAAGTGAGGCATCTAAGTTCTTACTGCTCTGTTTGGTGCAATGTACGTTAAGGTCTGCTCCATCAGTGTTGTGTACATACATTAAACTAGGTGTCTTGTGAAAGAAACTGAGGCCAGGTACTTCCAACACATCTTAAATTTTAGTTCCAATACGAGTGTTTAGGTAATGCCTAAAAAACTCAACATCCTACTTCTACCATACAACTCATGCAGTAGTGTCTTTCATTAGACCATCTGCGCCTCTTAAAATACCCTCTTTTTTTTTTTTTTTTTTTTCAAACCCCCACCTCATGTTTGTGGTATGGGGACCTCAATTCTCCTGCCAAGCCAAGATAACCCTGATGACATCATCAAGGTTATTTTTTATGGCTCTCTACGCTGCCTCCGGAGACATTATACAATGCCTGTGTGGTACTACACATGTACACACGACAATAAACCAAACTTCATGTGAAATATTTACCTTGGTGAAACCTACCATTGATGTTTTTGCTGACTTTTATGTGCTTCGGGCGGTTTTGGCGCCAATTATATGAATTTAGCAATCTCTGATGGTGAGCTGCAATGTCAGACCAGCAGTCCTTTTTATTATGCCCTTGCCAGTGGGGGCGTATAAAGTTACCCTTGTATGTAACAGGTTATGGTCGATCCACATCTCCTTTAAAAACTGCTTGGCAGAATTCAATGAGAATATCCAAATTTCCAGTTTACTATGTAGGGATCTTAAAAGTGTGCATCTTGTAACTGGTTACTCCAAATTACCTCCTGTGACTGTTGTGTCACAATCAGACGGGGATTTCCAGGAGACCATTTTTATACTATCTAGTTGTTATTGAAGTTTGTGAGACAACTTTATTGGCTACTAGAGAACCAAGAACTCATTCCATTTCTCTAGAAGCATGTTGTCACCAAAATCTGAGCAACTGGAAAATACAGTACACTGCCCAGCCAAAAAAAGAAAAGAAAAAGTCACCACAAAAAAAGGTCACAAACTCATTAGACCACCCTTAGCTTTTATTATGGCACACATTGGCTATGGCACTGTTTCTATAAGCTTCTGCAATGTCATCCAGTTTTGTAATAATTTTTCATCAAAATCTTGTATTGATGATGGCATGGATGGAGTCTGACTTCTCAAAGCCTTCTTCTGCAATCTTTTCTCTGCTTGATACATGCACATGATTTCGCTCTTGTCAAACAGACTAACATCTTTTCCACAACCATGGAATGTGTCTTTCGAAATGGTTTTTAATAAATGAGAATCAACTCTTTGAACCAGTTGGGTTTAAATAACTTGTTGACAACTGAAAGATAATTACCATTGCAGTAATTATCCAATGGAAGGGTCGTACCCATTTGCATATAGTTAAATCCATGTGGCCTGGCAGTGTAGTTTCCAGGCTAAAAAGAGTCATGAATGATGCAGTGTGGGAGATAATCAATTATTATATTGTTGCACCCAGGGCATAGTGAATAAAATGCCAATGTTGCCAAGAAGGTCACCAGATGGATCCAGTTGTGAACAGTGGAACATGGCTTGTTCACAACTAGGTATTTTTATGTTGATTGGTCTTTTAATATATTTCATGCTCTCCCTCAGCACTTACTTGGCTCTGTCTTTGGCACTAGATCCATTCCTATGAAAACATTTCTTCAAAATCCAGTGCCGACTTTTCATAATCTTGTTTGGGTTTGGGTTAGCAATGATGCTATGATTTTGTGACTTGCATTATGCTTTAAACTAAAGCATAATGCAGGTAAGAAAACACCACTTAGATGATTTCCCTATTTCCATAAGCACAGTATGCTCAGGGTGTGTGTGGGGGGTATGTTACTGCAGATACAAGGCACATGCTGTACGGTGATGATGGCTCTGAAACTACGTTATCCATCACCGGCTGTCCTCAGGCCACAGGCCCCCGGCCAATACCACATCCATTATCAAGGTTATGAGGATACAGGGACAAAAGGAAGGGATTTTTTCCCAACAACAGACTACATTAAAAACGTGTGGCAGTCCTCTCTCCGACAGGACACAGACCTCAAAAGTCCTGATATTCAAATTTACTCGCTGTGCTGAGCATTAATAATGAGAAAAGGACTTAAAATCTAATGTCGATCATGTTTTGAATCCAGGAATCCTAAAGTCTTTACACAGATTTTAAGACTCTCATTTGTTTTAGAGTAAAGAAAACCCATTTTTCCTCTGTAACATGAGGCAGGAGAGAGAGAGAAAAAAAAAATCCCACTGAGACTCGGCCAAAAGTGCTTTTTCATATTGCAAATTAAGGAGAAGACTGAGGCTTTCAAAGCAAACCATTATGATAGTTAACATAGAACCACTTAAAAGGCCAGCTGTGGGACTGACGTGAATAATAGTGTTTAATTTGTCTAATCTTAGTAGGAGCAGTGGGTGGCTGGGGTGGGGGATTTGCTGGTACCTTATTGGCAGTTGAGGACTGCCTCCACCACAATGTGGTGCAAATTCCCTAAATTATCATTTGGCTGTGTGTCTGTTTCTTTAAATGCTGTTAGCCTTTCATTTGTACTTTGTCTATTGTCAACATGTGTGCATGAAAAACATGATGGGTCAACTGTGGAAAAGTTAGCGCAGGATAAAGTCTGACACGTGCCATGAATGCTTGATCGAGGAGATGATTTTCTGTTTTCTTTTTCAAGGGCACTGTAATTTGCCCAGGTCCTATAAAACTCCTATAAATAAATAATTTAAGAAGTTTATAGTCGTTTGGAAAGTATTTACAAGAGCAAGTTCCTCAGACCCATTTTTTTTTTTTTGCAGCAGCACAGAAATTCACTTTTACAACGTGAGCCATTATAACGCTAAATGCACTGTATGGTGGGCCTTGTTTAAAATACCAATAAAATTGCCTTCTTTTTGGAAACAGGTTTGAATGTGGCTGCTTGCAGTATGAGGGGTTTTAAAATACAAAATAATGAAGATATCAACAATTCTGCAAGTCCCCATCACCATCCAAGGGCTGTGGTTTATGCTGAACTATATTTCCCTTATTTTATTTTCCTAACTGAATTCAGTGGTATTGCCTTTTGTGTTGTACCAGCCAACACTAGTTTGGCAGTGGAAAATTTCCTACAGATTTTTTTTTTATACTGCTTGTTTTCAATTTAACACAGTGTTACTTTCTTGTAAAAGACGACCCTGGAGCCGAGACACGGCCTACGATTCTCCGACCGGCTCTGCTCACTGTTGGTTTTGGTTGGAACAGGAGATGTTGATCTACGCTACAAGAGGCTAGATAGTATTATACTATTTATTGATATAATCCCTGAGCACACATTATAATTATGTGACAGAGCTAATACTCGGTACGCTGAAATGTAAACTTGTGTGACATCAAATACATGTATAAGATTTCAGGAAAAAAAAAAAAGGAGAAATGTCTTTTAAGTGTTAAATTATAAACTCTAATGTCTTCTGCAACTGTAAGAAAAACAAACCATGGTTGTGAAACCCCAACGTGAAGAGGAGATGGCGCACACTGTGGGGGTAAACCATATGCGAGTGTGTGTGTGTGTCTCACCTAAATTAAACCATGTGGTCACCAAGAGTCCCTCACCGCTCTCCCACCCACCCACCTCAATCTCCTTGTCCCTTCCTCACAGGCCTCTCATTGACCTTCCAGGCACTCATTGTCCCAAAATGAGACTTGATTATTGGCCTAAGCCCTGTGAAGGTTCGCCTCAGTGGCCACAGCTGATCTTTTATACTAATTTTGGATTAATGCAGGGTCTGCAACACTGCGTAAACACAGCCACTGAGAAGGCCCCTGCCACACAGAGCTAAACATTAATCCTCCTTAATGCTGAGAGTCAACTTCCAGTCCTTATCAGAATTTGTCTTAATCTCTGCCTAGGCCGTACAAAACTCCACTGCTCAATAAGTAAAATGTACACCACCAAACAACAAATGAGCCAATGAGCTGTGATCGATTAGAAAAAACAAAACAAAACACAAAGCAGAGAAATAGGTGAGGACTTGCATCCAAGGACATGGATGCCCCCGCTGCTGGAAAACTCGACTTGCGTTGATGTGGACAGACCATAATCTCTATCGTTGCACATATTGTAGTATTTAACAACCGATTCCGAAAGGTAAGGACACAGAACTTCCCTCATGGAAAATGCAGAAGTTCAATTGCACCTAAAAATCAGCTGTGAGATACACATAATTGGAAGGACAAGAGGAACTAGAACAATAATACAGAGCAAACTGTATGAATGAAGTCTTACCTTAGAGATCTTGAAACCAGACGTCCTGTTTCGTGCGTTGGAAAAGAAGACGTTATGATGGCAGTAGGATGGCAAAGACTACACTTTTTGCCTCAAAGTTGTTTACAAGTTATCTTTAGCTTTGCCGTGTGCAAATTTTAGCCTTTCCCTCCTCCATTTCAGCCACCGCCACAAGCATGCTTTCAGCAAGTTTCTCTTCTCCCCGTCTCTTTCTTATTTTTCTCTCCCATGCTCCTACAAATCCACTGATGTGTGGGTTTTGACCAAGTGGGTCCTAGTCCCTGTCTAGTCTAGCGCCCTGCCTTAGACGGAGTGTGCTCGCCTGTAATTTTCTCAGAAGGAGAATATGTGATGTATTATTTCAGCAATATCCAGTCTCAGTCCTGCAGCATTTCAAATACTTCAAATACCAGCATATAAAAATATTTTAATAGTTGAATTTTGCTTTGCCTCGACAAAAACTTTTTTTTTTCCAAGAAAAAAAAAAAAGTACCAGCTCAAAGTTATCACCCATTACTGTTTTAGTCATGTCGATAAAAAGAACAACACAAGTAAATTTATTTTATTAAATTTTGGGATAAATTGTAATGGATCATCAGAATGAAATTAAAACAGATATTTTACCTTATGAAGTCATCTGTATTGACAGGTACCACAACAAGCTAATTATGCATGAAATTTTCAGCACTGTATTTTAAATATTTCAATTTAAATGAATGTAAATGGGAAAAGATGACCTTGAAAAGATTAACGTTAATTAAATGTGTGATGAGAGAAAGTTTTTAATCAGGTCTTTTCTTGGGGGGGGGGGGGAGAAATACATCGCTATAGAGTCAATTACAAAACGAGTTTGGGTTGGATACGCAGAGACGGTAGGATAAAGCGAGTCTAAGCAGCTCGTTCCACCAGACACCGCCACACAACATGTTGACTGTCTGCATGATAGGCTGGCAAATGTAAACACAGTTGGCTGGGGGAAGAAGAAGGCCAAATGATTATAACGTTTTAAAGCAGATGTCCAAACCACATGAAAAAAGAGAAGCGTGGAGAGCTCAAGTTGTAAATTTGTGTGCATACCTACACACCAGGACCTAACTAGACCCGCTGTTCAAACCAACTTTACACTTTCACACGCCGCAGACTCTCTTTTTGTTCTTGTGCTTTGCAAAATAAAATGATCCTTCTCTGAGTTTCTGGAAAAAAAAAAAAAAAAAAAAGAGCTTTAATTTAATGGTTGCATTTGGCAAGCATCTTCATCACTCGTTATTTTATGTTTTCTTCCCCATGAAGATTCATTTCACCGTCCCTTTAATTATGCTGGTGTACAGATCAATGAGCTCGGAGGCTTCTCCTCCAAACTTGGGTCAATAACTTAAGTATTCTTTGAGAAGGTTCTGCGTTGCCTCTAGCCACTCTACATTATTCAATTTTTACTGAGGTTAGCGCTAGTCTTTTATGAGCTGTGAACTGACCACAAATGTACGGACTAGTCTGTGCCAAAGTACATGCCTTACCCTTCTTCCCATCCTTTCTCAACTGTTCTTCTCAAGTCTATGGGAAAGGGCAGAAAAAAAAGATGGCAACAGCTTTAAAACGGAAAAATCCTTTAATGCAATTCCTACCTTATCTAAAACACCTACATATCTGTCTCCAGTCTGCGGCCTTTGAAAGGATATTTCAGGCCTGGGATTGAGGGGAGAAAATCTCCCTTCAGAAGCAGGGCTAGGGATGAGTTATAGGCATCTAAGAGGCTGGAAATCTCTGGGGCCTGACCATGGCTTTAGCATACAGCTCTAACCATGGCCAGGGACTAAAGCAGAAGCAACCCCCCCTCCCCACCTCACCTCACCCCCCCAACCCCTCGTCAAAAGAAGAAATATAGAGAAGCATGAGAAAAGTAGATGGATAGACATTAGGAATTAAGCAAGCCAAGTTTAGGCTTCATGGAGTTTTTCATTCACATTTGTTCCAGAAAAGCGGAGTCAATGGTCAGTTATAACCTCAGCTCTCCTACAAATTGTTACAGTCATAAGATCAAGCTATTTGACACTGATAGAGATTTCAGTTAAACACAAAATACCTTTATTTTACAGAAAATACCACACTTTTTCCTACTTATTAGCTTTTCCTGAAGCTTGCAGATGCATCTCAGTTTAGACGTTTGAGCTGAACTTGAACTACACATTTTCTTTGAAACTCTTCTTTGACAATTTGTGTCTGTTTTGATTTTTTTTACTTCCATAATCCAGATTCATCTGATTCTGGACATAATGTTTCACATCAAACCAAGGTTTTAAGGGAAAATATAAAATCTAACTTTACGCTGAAATCCTTCCTTCGAAAGGTGGTTGTAACTTTGGTTGGTCAGCGGTTCCATTCCCAATTTTGCCAAGTCAGGCTATCCTTGAGCATTCTTGCTCAAACGCAGAAAAAGAATTTCCTCTTGTGGGATTAATAAAGTAAAAAGAAAGGAAAAAAGAAATGAGAATTGAACCGACTGTCATACTCGACCGACTACCAGGTGATATTATTTGGGCTTTAAAATGCGCTCAGTTTGCAAAATTTCATGACATCATGCCGAAAACATCCTTGTGAACATTGGCGTAAGTGCACAACAGGCCGAGATGTGCTGTCCTGTCTAATGTCTCAGTTGTCTATGCTCTACTATTAGTCTGACTTTAACACACTGCTCTGGTCAAAGCCAGTAAATTCTCCAGCAGAGGATAAAGTTCAAGGAGATAAAATCGAACAGATGTCAGCGTGAGGGTGCGTCTTCGTCGCCCATAAAAGCGCTTTCATCAGAGAGCTGAATCATTTGTTTTGAATTATTACATTGTTATCAAAAGGGACAGCGGCGGCCTATTTGAGGAGGAATCTGATCTGTTTGTCTAGAAACACGGGCTGGGATACTCCAGCCCAGAGGAACCATGGGAAAAGACTGAGGGATGACGGGCGAAGGCAGCTGGGATGGTTTTGATTGACAGCCATCAGCTATCTCTGGACCTCGTGTTTACTTATGTTTTGTGGAGTTGAGTGTTGACCGTCTGGCACCTCATTCCTAAACACCACCTCCTCAATAGCAAAATACCTCGAAAAACAATTTTCAGAATGATGTTGAATTGTGATTTTTCCAAAAAAAAATTCCCTTTACGACACATTTCCTCCATTGTAAATTTGATTAAGTTGCACCAACGGATTTTTGTGATACGATCAAAAGCAAACTTAGATTCTGGGAGGATAAGTTCAGTGATGTTGATTCTCTCTGAATCATTGCCACATATTGGACTTATTTAGCTTTACACCAGAGGAAGATCATACCACTCAGGGTCATACGTTCACACAGAGTTCATGCAAAGGTTACATTTTTGTCTTATCTCTTCAATCATGTTTCACCTGATGAGAGAGGTTAAGTCAGACACAAAGTATTGCCTTCACACTGTATAAAAACAACTATTTGAGGTACCATTTCATAAATGTGTATTACATATATGTGACAAAATAATAAATACAGAGTATATGAGCAAATATACACAAACTATTTGCATCTGGTGTTTGAATTTTAGGCCCGCAAGAATTTACATGATGAAAAAGTGAGTGTTGTCTTTTCAAGGGCCCAAAAACAAACTGGATTTCAAAGTGTCTGCCTAAAAGGAAATTTGAGGTCAGCCGTCGGGGTTTTTTTTGGGGGGGGGAGTAAGCTAACTTGGTGTTTGCACACTTCACCCGTGTGAACTTAAGCTGGTTGAAGCATGCAATTTTAGCGAGTAAGCCAACTTCAATGAGATGTGAATGTTTGCCTACGGTGCTCTCTGTTGTACGCTATTTAATTAAATTATGTTTATGTGCATTGACACTAATAAGATGCTTTTATATCTGACTGCCTCTTGGTATTGTTCACAAATGTAATAGTTTTTTTTTAATATATATATATTCATATTTCCCATGGCTTTTTCATGCTCCCCAACATTTAATAAGTTTCCGTATTAAAAAATGTTGTGTGATACTCCAGAGTTTCAGTGACTCCTCTGGTCTTTTTGCAGGAGAACCTATCTAGCTGGGATCACAAGGAGACATTTGATAAGCACATCCCCGAGTGCTTTTACTCTCAGCAGGCTATTCTCACACCGGCAAAGCGGGGGCGGTATCTCAGTTGCCAGATTACCCCCCATAGCAGTCAATACAGTTTCTGTGGCGTCCATCTCGGGTCGACGTTGAGGTTGAGGAAACTCATTACATGTACATACAACTTTATGAAAGAAAAAGGCTATTTATGGTTTTCTTTCTTCTCGAGCAGACAGTGTGTGTGTGTGTGTGTGTGTGTGTGTGTGTGTGTGTGTGTGTCTTGATATTCATTCTATCCTTCCATTAATTCAACCCCTGTCTGATCCTTGTAGAGACAGAGACACACTGGTTGTTCCTGTCTTGATATCAGTTCTTTCCAGTTCTCCTTGACCGAGGAGGACGTCCAACCAGTAACCAGTAGAAATAAAGTTGTCCGTTAGATAAATTGATGAATTGGTGCATAAAAGAAAACTGCATAAAAGTTTGTGACAGATTCATCTATAAAACCCCAAAGTCTCACATGACACCTCGGGTAAATTTCTATAAATCAAGTCATGAGTGAAGATGCATGACCCACTAGAGATGAACAAACAAATAAATACAGTAAATATATCTGTTTCTGTCCTCGCAGCTAAAATCTCATCAAGAAAATTTGCGTCGGCAAAAGTAACCGTGAGCTGAAACTCTTTTTGGATGTTCCCTCATTAATTTATCTTAGTGCAACCCCCCCCCCCCAAAAAAAAAGTTCTCGTATAAAACTTGTGCATCGGAATGCTGCATTAGCGCAACTCTCAGATGCTCATTTGATATTTCAGATTGACATTTTACAATAATCAGTGATTCTCTGCAGAGACATGAGGTGTCAACAGCAGCGAACCTTCTCATCTGCCGGAGGCAACATGAGCCCGTAATGAATTGCGGAGGTTTGCTTCTGGACCCCCTCCATCCCTCAGTTATTGATACAGTACGGTGGGAAGATAGCTCTATTTTCTGCATAGATGGATGATGAGTGCAGCGCCGTTTACATACTGTATTTCCCCTGTGTTTGCCCTGAGGAAGGGAGGCTTGGTGGAATTTATATTGACTCTACAAATGTTTAATGAGCAAGCAACAACAGCAGCTGGTTGCACAGTGCTGATGAAATAATGACACAAGACACGTGTGTTCCTGCAAAGCAGCGGCTGGGCGTGTGCAGCACACAGGATGTGTCCATAGATGCAAGATGATAAATTTTACTCCCTTTTTCTTCAGAATTTTGTGGGAAATCTCTATGAAACATAAAACACTCTTAGCTACTTTTTTTTTTTTTTTTTCATAATCAGAAACTTTGCAAGAGTGCAAACAGATTCAATACGAATTATGCAAGACACATGTACGTTTTTTTATTTTCTTTTGTATTTTTATTATATAAATAGCTTTTGAACCCTTTTTAAAGTCCCCGTCTTTAGAAAAGTAAAACAGCAGAAAAACACTGAGGCAACATACATTGTGTCGACGTCTAAGACGGCGTGGGCAGCCGCAGTCCACAAAGCTAACCCTGTCATCTGGCAGCAGATTTGCAAGAGAGATAAACTGAGATCCTGCTGGGGATCACCTCAGCCTCTATCTCTAACAGAGGATTTAGCCAGCCGAGACTAAAGGGGCTCGAATAGAATTACTGTGTATGGAGTCTGAATGAGTCCTGCAATGCATTCACCCTGTGAGTTGGTCACTTTTGTGTCTGCATACTGTTTAGAGAGATAATACTGGAAGATGACGTTGAATTTTTTTAAATTTTTTATCACGTTACAGGTTGCATGTCGGTTTGGGAGGAGAAATTAGTGTAACAAAGCATGAACCCAACGCCTGGGTGGTAAATTACCCCCACTTGCTTGTCTCAGTTGGTCCTGATTGTGCATCCGCTGTGCTCCAATCAGCATCCAGCGTTTAATAAAACAGAGGTCAACATTCAGCCCAGAAGGGTTTCAACATGAGAAATGACCCAAAGCGACGGACTAAAATAATTTTTGAACTTGAACCAAAGTTTAATTTTAATTATGAAATATTCAAGTTATTAGTAACGTAATGGGTTTTTTTTCAGAAGCTATTGTAAATAACGTTTTCTACTCCTATAAAACAGTTGGAAGGCTGTTTTCTTTTGTCTAAAGATTTCTAGCAGGTACTGCTTATAAACTATTGTTAGGTTTTATACAGGGCAGTGTTTTATAGAGCACTAAATTTACTTTCAGGGGAATTATGTACTTTGAATCCTTTTATGACCTTTTTCAAAGAAGCCAGCAGTGCTATCAGATTCTGTTCTGGTGAAAACCTCAGGGGTTTTATAAGGTCCACACTTATTAATGCTATTATTAGACATTTAAATGAGGAGGAGAGGAGAGTCGGGCGGTGCAGTCCTTGCTGGGCATTTGACTCTGTTGACCAATCAAAGAGGAGGCAATCATGACAGAGATGATTTCCCTACATGACTTTTTAAAATGTCAAACTGACTTGACAAAACATGTCACTCAATGAAACGGCTGCTGGAATGATGAGAAATTTATTTTTGGTAGTCCATGCAATTTATTCTCTATCGAGTTTATTATTAAAAATCAAATTGTGAACACCTCTAACTTCTACCGGTGGTACAGGACGAGGTTATGGTTTCCAAACAGTCGCGACTGTCACTGTTTGCGGGTGGGAAGCCGGGATTCCATCCTTGTGTCAGTGCCATCGTGGATGAATCGTTTTACGACAGCAAGTGTTCAGATCTGGGGATAGCGTCAAGGATCATCCAAATAAATTCTCTTTTACACTTTGACTGCAGCAAAATGCAGGAAAAAGCTTGATTAAAACACACATTATGACCCCCTGTTCTGCATATTTGCATTTATTTATCTACATTTTCGGAAAGCAAGCTTATCTCCTGTCTGAAAATGACGAAAAAATAAAGATTCATCAATGTGTTTCCATTTTGTTATGGCAATTCAGATAAAAAGGTACAAATGCTTTTATTTTGGCAAAATTATCATCTTTGCTCTTCATTGGACATTAGAGGTCAGAGTTGCAGTGCAAACTATTAGCCTACTCTCCAACCCCTGTTGCACGGCCCTACTTCTTATTACTACAATGGTGGTTTCACCTTTTCAGTTTAATCATTCCAGTAGATATTAAACTCTCCCGGCAGGCTGGGGGCTATATAGTGTAGGGATTTACTGAGGGATTTGCATCCTCCTATCTGCTGGTTCAAATCTCTGTGTCTTCTCAGATCAAATTATCATAACCATCATCGGGTACAACTGCACCATGAAAATATATTGAAGAGAAAAAAAAAAAAACCCCGTCAGCGATTCCTCCCAGAAATATGAAATAATGGTTATTGTGCGATGGGGAATTGTTGTTTTATCCCATGGTACCAGAGCCAATGTGGGAAGAATGAGTTATTGTGAAATAGCTGTGTGATTGACATAAAAACTGTCTTTTCTTGCATGTTTATCACATTAAAATTTTACCTCAATAGAGGACAGAAGACACAGATATCGTGTTTATGATAACATTTAACTGCTAAAGTTTAATTTGATTAATTAACTTTGAAATAAACTTGCTATTGGTGAAATTTAAGGGTCAAGAATTGCTGTATGAAATTGAATTTTCCACATTTTCGTAAAAAATGTGAGGGTAAAGCATCATCATGAAGTCAGATTATGTGATTTTTACTTAATTTTTTTTTTCTTTTCCGAACAGAAAAAGGGATGGTGTGTATTTTCTACGCCTGAGAACCAGAACCTCTTCATTTAGCCGAGCTGAATGGACAAAAACAGAGAGGCTGAGTGAAAGTTTTCATATGGGTGAACTTTCATCTATTACGGCGTATTATGTATCCAACATAATACATCATCAAGGGGGTTAACACACCATCGCGTGACTAGCTGTGATGCCATAAGACTGAAAGTAAATTAATGTGACGCGGTAGACCCCGGGAACCTTGATAAACGTGGAAAACGTTATTATTATTTATCTTATTTTGGGTGTGTAAGCTGAGATCGGGGGCGGGGCGGTGCGGCACAATGTCCGGATTGTTCCACGCTGCACGCACCTACATATTGAGGGAGAGATGAAGGCTTTCACCTATAAGGGCACCGCTTTACTTTCCAATCTTTAAACCTGAATATGGCTAGTGTGGGAAAAAGTGCATTTTCTGCCTCTTTGCCTCTGAATGCAAGGGAACAGGTCAAATCCTCTGCCAGGTGCCCCCGGGCTATTTTTCCCCTTTGCTTTTTCTTTTTTTTTTTTTTTCTGAACACCTCCACACCAAGAGAGAAAATTCTCTTTCAGAAGATGAGAAGGCGAGGGGAGGGTAGGAAGAAACGCTCTTCTGTTTTCACTTTTAGTGTGTTGAACCCTCTGGGGCCAAAATAATTAAGATCAATATATATGAAAGTTCAACATACTTTTTTTTCTTCAAAGTTGGTTCATTTCAAGGTAATTAAAGCGTGAATTAGATGTTGTGTGTCTGCATAGCCTCATTGACATACAGTATCAATGGAAATGGGCAGATTTACGAGCTGCATTGCTTCAGCATCTGCTAATTACCCTCCAGCTGTAATTGTCTCACTTTATGTTAGGACCAATTATTGAAGTAGATGTGCACGTGCACACACACCCACACCCACACCCACCCACACACACACACACACACACACACACACACACACACACACACACACACACACATTAATTGACGCTGTAGACATAAACTTTATACTTATATTATCTTCTTGAAGCCGTAATAATTGAAATCAGGAAATGTCCAGAAGTTCTAATTCAACACAAGATTTATTTTAAAAAATGTAAAGAATCTTTCAAATTTACATTCTCAGTCTCTATGATATAAATGCCTGTATTATTCAATATTACTGGTAAATTATTCAGTGTATTTATATTTAAAAAAAGTCACAAAATATGAGCTGACACTGTAAAGCTAATCGTGAAATTTGAGCATTATTCTGCTCTATTAATGTCAAACACTGACACGCTGTAAACTGCAATCCAATCTGGGAGAAATACTTCACCACAGCCCAAATTCCAGAATTCCATTATTTATAGGCATGTACTGTCAACTTAATTCTCAAGAGCAGAGCATCATGGGAATGTGAAATTAAAGTGTGGGAATTAAATTTTTAAAACAGGTTTCAACCTCGTCATCCTTTTGACACAGATGCTCAGAGCTGCGTTGATAAGGTACCCTTCATTTGATTCGGAAAAGATTTATCACACCCCTGTTAAAGGGGGCCTATGTTTCAGAGCTTCTTTTGTTTACCCGTCTGTCCACATGTCTGAATGCAACCAATTTATTAGAAAATACTCATTTATCTATTCTGACAAAACTTTTGATCAGACTTGAAAAATGGAAACATTTCATGATGTCATTTATTATATTTTCATGATCATCTGGTATTACTGTTAGATATGTCCACATCAGCACAAAAGGAGTTTCTCCAGTTGCCCACTAGGAGCGTCTATGTGTTGTTTTATTCCATTCTTGTCAAAGAACTTTTATTTATTTATTTCATTTTCATTAATGTATTACTGTTTTTAGTAGTAGTCGTGTTTGTTAGGGTTGGCTGTTGATTATTGGTGGTTTGATCCCTGGTCCCCGCAGTGTGCATAGTACACCAGAGGATCATGTGACATCTTGTCTTGCATGGTAACCTCTCTGTGTGAATGGATTAATGCTGGCTTGTGTAAAGACTTCTATGTGGTCAGTCAGACAAGAACGATGGGCAACAATGTGTAGAGTTCGTTTGTGGGGTCAGTAGCTCTAGCATTGCTGTTGCTGACTGTTGTTGTATATTTACAAAAATACAATTACAAACTGTAAATATATTTCTAGGAATTTATTGTCATTGTAAAGTACATTAAGAAACATTTTTTGAAATATTATATTCATATTAAAACAGAAGAATCTGATTTTGTGTCACAGCTATAGTCTATACCCCAAAACATATGGTAAAAGCATTTACAGTTTTTGTTAAATAACTTTTATAAGCCTAAAGGTCATAAAATTGCTGTGAAAACACAACATCGATGTGAAAGCTTCAACTTTCAATTCCACCGAGGAGAGGAAAGGAAAACTCGGCCCAAACCAATTGCAGTTGTGCGTTTTTACCTCCCAGCATCGAGATGATATCATTACTCTGCTGAGCATCTCTGGCCAGAGTGACACCAGTCCATTACACCGTCAAAGCCCTCAACTCTTCCCCCAACACCCCTCTGAGGTCACCTTGGGGAGGATTCCACTATCCACCGAACCCACCAAACAACACCCTTCCCATCATGCCATTGTTCAACCCAATTCCACCTGGGATAGATACTAGAGGATTGAAGAGCGGCTGAGGAGAGGAAGTGTGTGTGTGTGTGTGTGTGTGTGTGTGTGTGTGTGTGTGTGTGTGTGTGTGTGTGTGTGTGTGTGTGTGTGTGTGTGTGTGTGTGTGTGTGTGTGTGTGTGTGTGTGTGGATGACCAGCTGTCTCAGGGTTGCAGCTGTTTGCTAGCTTTGTGCTGATAAAGACAGGAGGACAGTTGGGGAAAGTTTATGGACACATTTGATGGTAAGATACACACAGAAACACATGTGGACGTACTGTATACACAATTAAATGTACATACTTTCAAATATTCAGGTCACAGTTTGTTCGCTAAACTTTATGAAACAAACGTGGGAACTAACCTTTATTTCACCAGAGCCTCTGGCTTTGAATTATACGTAATGCTGGAGATGCTGTGATTATTTTCTTCTTCTTCTTTTTTTTTTTTTAAACAATTCAAAAAACTTGATCTTAAATTAAGTGAATTAGCCAAGTCTAAAAGCAAGTGACGAAGAATATCTGTTCACAAGACGAAAAGCCCAACTTATATGCCATATTTCACACCAGCAGTTGCAAGCATTACCGCATTATCGGCTGCTATGAAGGATACAGTTCAGCCAACAAATGTGAGCACACTGACGGATCATTAGTCTGTCAACTGACAGATCGTGCTGCTAATATAGACAAATGGATGTGTGTAGGTTAAACTTCCCATATAGCTTAATAACTACAGCAAACACCCAAGTAGTAGTTACATATCCTATGTGGAGCCTGGTATTAACATCTCCAGCATTTCTAATCTCATTTGCTGTAGCGCCAACCACCCAAAATGACTTTTGGGGATATAATAGGAATCACATAAATGGTGTTTGAGCACCTAAGTCACGGGGATCACTGTGTCCTGCCTTGTCCCCTGCATGCCTCCATTTGGATTAACCAAAGCTGGAATGGTGTAGGGTCATTGTGTGCCGCCTAATTTACAGCTGACATCTCGTGTCTCCCACTGTCGAATGGTATGATGTGTGACACGCATGCCTGCAAAAGGCCTGGCATCGTGATAAATTTGGAAACAATGCTTGTTGCGGTGCATATGCCAGATGATTAATTGCGAGTGCTCCTAACCTTTTAGGGAAAAGCCCAGTCAGGCGCCGCTTTCGTATACACGTGTGGCTGCTCCATCATAGGGGTTGCGTGCGTGTGGCATAGCGATGACGGTATTCAGTGTCTGTTGTTGTACAGTCGATATCTGTATATTCGTTCCACCAGAAAAATAACGAATTGAGGGAAGGGACGTTGGAATCATTTATTTACCGTGTTTTAACCTTGAAAGACTCATAATATCACTTCCTGGAAAGAAAGCTGTCGTGGCAAACAATTAGCAGAATATATTAGGATCTCGCATAGCAATGCAATCTCTGTTAGCATACATGGTTGCTTATGCAAGAAACTTTTCATGTGATTTTTGCAATGATCTGAAATCAACATTATTCTCGGTGTGTGAATGCAGCAGTGTAAGTATGTTTGCTCCCTAATCTTATTGTCAGTTTCTGAGCAACACAGATGTATTGAAATTTATAAGGTTTTCTCCCATGAATATTTATAATGTGCAGTGTAATGTAAGATTAGGGGAGTGGACAATGCAATTGACATAGAAAACATCTGCCTGCACAGAGAGCGATGCCTCCAGATCCCTGTGAACTCGACTTCAGTGCTACAGTACTGCTTACGCAACCAACCCACCAATGATATCATGAGCTCCATGTCATGTGATGTGTATCCAACATTTGTTTCTGGAACAAACAGGAGCAGATGAAATATGCTGCTTAAGTAAATGTCCACACAAAGGGAGTCCACAAACGGGACTTTCAAGGCACGAATGAGATATTATTAATGCGCTGTTCAGTATATCTATCAAGGCTGATGCATCATAATAGAGGCAAAACTGCCTCAAAGTGATACTACAGTGACAAAACTAGTCTGATGAATTTTCCACAGTAGTGCACAGTGAGAGTGATAACATTTGAAAAAAAAAAAAAAAAAAAAAGAGAATATATCTACAGCAGGTCAGCTGTCTGCCAAAGTAAAGAAATATCATTCCCAGAAGCTTTGCTTAGGATTCGGGGAAGTCTTTGGAGTTGGATGCAAGGTTATACACAGGGCAGCCAGAACGGGTGTTTAGTTTGGTGGATCGAGGCAAACAACAGCCACAGAATGGAAAAGATAGAAAAATATAATTCACCTTGCATCAAGAGAAACACTCTGGCAAGACCAAAGGGGCAGAAGGCAAAGTTTTCTCCATAGGGGGGGTGAAGTGCAATTTTGAATTTAATATTGAATGAGAGGGTGATGAAGTGTTTTCAACAAATAAAATAAGATTTTATCCTTTTTTTTTTCTTTATATGAGAGAACTGGAGATAATTGGATGTGAGCGCGGTTCACCTGGGAGAGCTGGCTCTTCTGACTGCACAAGGATTTGTGAACTGGCTCTGAGGCAAGTTCAGCACAAACTCATATTAAACTTCCTGTTTTTTTCGCCGAGCGAGAGCACGCACATGCATGTGGTAGCGCACACGGCCACACAAACACGCAAGAATGTAGGATTTAGCTGACCTTTTACGACCTTTGGTTTGTTTGGCGGTCAGCGGAGAAATTGTATTTCATGAAATGGACTCAAAAGAAAAAGAAAAAAACTTACCTTCTGTGTGATAATGACTGACTGTTTTTATATGTTCCTAAGGCCATCAATTGGTATTATCCTTATATGGCAGCAATCATTGCTTGGCTGTACACTAAAGCCCCCGCCTCTCCATCAGCGTCCATCCTTCAAGGTCAGATGAGCAAACAAGAAATATCTATCACATAAACATATAGGGTTGATGTGGTCTTTGTAAAACTATAACTAGGGCCGTTTTATGATAACATCTTGGCATTTATTGTAGTCGTGCTTGGAGTCATCGTCATCCGACATCCCAATAATAATAATAATAATAATAATAATAAAATACAGAAAATCAAACACCCTCTTCATCAGAATTGGCTGTCCTTATGGTAAAACAAAATAAAGGGAAGGTAAGTAAAAGTAAATGGGTTTTCCTATCGCTTGTTATTGCTCTACGAATGGCTGTAGATGGCTATTGATCTGCCTCATCCTTGGCCATTACCGTCGGGATGGCAATCAGAGAGGGCCCGTTGGTTTCTGGGTAAACAAGCATTTTCTTCTCTAGTGGCAGAGCGGCGTGGAGATTGAGAACCGTAAAATGGAGAAGAAAAAAACAAACAAACATCGGTCTGTCCTGTGCTGCTGACGGGACAATTGAAAAGTATCTCATTGGTGGATGGCCTAAACATGATTGTTTCTCTGCACGCTCTGACTCGAGCAGATATATATACCCCGGGGGCAAAAAGGGACATTTATAAGAACAAACGCTGGCCTAGACTGCATAAAAAGGCCAAAATGTTTTTCTTGACATTGGATGTTTAAAGAGCCGAATCGCAATTTCTTTCCCGAGTACAAACAAAGAACACAACAGTGTCACATCCACATTGTCATTACCTTTTTAAATCGAAACAGCTTGGTTTTTACTTCAAATCCACACTGCTTGTAAACTTTTGTTTAAATTTTCCTGAAGAAAAGACTTTGTGGAGGTCATGCAATCTGAAATGAAATTGCGAGTTTATTTTTATTTTTTTTTATTGAATTACACCTCTAATATTAGCTCATTTCTCCATCATTCTGTCAGTATGAACCCAGGCTTGAGCTATATTTTCATTAACAGTTTCTATTCTTCTCAATCCATAGCGTGATGAGTCAGGTGTGAGTACCAATAGCTTCACACTGCTCTAAATGCCATTCCAAACTCATTACCTCTGCCTCACGTACAACCATCCACCCATCATGGTCTGACCTTGAGAAAATAGATAGAAAGGTGACAACTGAGTACCAAGTTCTCTAAAGAAAAAAAAAAAAAGAAAAAGTGGGCTAAGCACTTCATAGTAAGTACGCTCTCGCTGTGTCGTGGTGTGAGTAAATGCAATTTCTCAAATCAGAATGAGGTGAAGTGGAACTGGTTTCTAAGTTCTTAAGTTAGAGAAACCAGAATAATTATGGGAGAACTGATGGCGCCTACTGATTACCACAGGTGGGATGTGTTTTAAGGGATAAAATAGTTAGAAATGACAACATATCACTCATATCCTCTTCAGTTATGTGTTGAGTGACTCATCTCTGAAATGTTACTGGTATCTGTGTTCGTATGTACTAATACTAACCTTTACTGCAAAGCATTATGACAAAGAGAACTACTTAAAGCAAATAAATGAACTGGATTAAATATGGCTCTATAAGTCTTTTATTGATATGTGGCAGCAAACATATCTCACAGCGACTGTTAACCATTAAGCCCTACAAATATCTTATTTCACACGTTTTAATTTGTTCTTGTGGAGGATTATTGTACGGTGCCTCCCTCAAACATCTAGCGACAGAATTGTTCACTAACTTTCCAACTTATCTTCATTACTGTTGAGAAAATCAGATTTTTTTTCTGTTTGTGTATATTTTTTGCATAGACAGACAAGTGTAGTGAATTTGTTATGTCATTGGCGATTCTCATTCTAAATAAAGCAGGAATTTTAACCACTGAAAATGTAGTTTGTTGCCACCAAAGACTGATGTGAACTAATGTCTATTCAGGATATAGAAATCAAAATCTGTAGAATAAAATTCAACCAGCCTCAGAAAATACTTCATTCTTGCTTGTGACTGAACAACCAATTAAAACTATGGAGAAATTTAAGCCTCAATCATGTAATAACCTCCGAGAAATGATGCTTTATTACATGTACGCGTGTCCAGTGACTGATCTTTATTTAATATGTGGACACATTAACGACTTGATTGAAGTTAAGACCTCACCCTGTTTGTTTTTTTTTTTTTTTTTCTAGTCATAGATTGACAGGAGTCCCTTGTATCTTGATTAAGCCACGTTTCTTCAGCTCATCTCTGACCTGAGGAAATCAAAAAACCCCTGTTGGAATCCTTAATATGAAGGTGTCATTTAGAGTCAAATAGAATGCAAATTACTTGTACAATTGAAATGTCAACTTAAACACATGCTGCGCGCCTGGCCTGTGGCTACCTGAAAAAGTCATTTAAAGTCATTTCGTTGATTCATAGTCCCACTAATCCTTTTTCATTTCCTTATAGTCTCGGAGGTTACAGGAATAACAGGGAGCGGGGGCTGGGGTGTGGGAGTGATGGGGGCTGGTGGACACATCTGGGAATCAGGTATATTTCCGCCGTCTTCTGGCTAGACGGACAGGCTTGTAGTGATTCATCATCCCCTGTTTTTTTGCTCAAAATATGTGCTCACCAATTACAGCAGGGATTTACGTCTTCCAATAAGAGACCTCCTTACTGACCACTTTGTCAAACAGGTCAGCTGAGGTAATAGAAATGCGGCAGCAGATATCCTTCGCACTTTACGTATTTACATATTTTACATGTAAATTCAGTTTAGTGCAGATGTTGGGACATATTTGATTATTTAGAGCTTTGTCTTCTATAGAACTTTAATAATAGAGGAGATGAAATATGAAAAAGAAAATGGATCAGTATCAACATGTGCTCCTTTTGTGTATCCATCGGAGTAGCCAGACAGCAGCTAGAATATGAAAGGTATTAAAATACAAGTGATGAGAGAGAAGGATGGCTGAGTCTCAGTGTAGGTCAAGTCCATGTTATGGTCATTCATTCTGATTTGTCCTCTTTTTTTTTTTTTTTTTTTAGCATCTCGAAGTCCACAGCAGCCCTACATGAATAATTATTTGCGTTCATAGACAGCATTTATAATTTAAGATTATGTAATATCATTGTCATTGTGTTGGATTCCATAAATATGTGAGACTTTCTTTCATTCAGCCACATTCCCAAGAGGCTACCACAATGAATTTGATTAGCAATGCTACATCCATCATCCCATTCGATCATGTACAAAAAAAAAAAAAGGTCCATTCTGACGGCATGCAGTATATCCACATCCACTGAAATTTAGCAATTGTTTTCTGCTTATTAAAACACATGAAATTGCTCCAGAGGGGCCTAGCAGTGGCTGTGAGGATATTCATGATTTATGCACACACAGCGAGAGGCTCAATGTAAACTTCATCCATGCACATGCACAAACATCTACCCAGGGGCATTTACCTTTCGCCCTCATTGTCTCCATCTCATTGACATATGGCCATCAATTTCTGCAGCATTTCGCACTGGATTGTCTTAAAGGTCGATTTTATCCATCCATGCGGTGGCCTGATGCACTGTTCCCCCTCATGTCTCCCTTCAAATTGCCGTCCCCCGGGGAGTGCTTGTGTTTGCTCCCGGTTGAAGGCCTATGGTCACGCTGTTAATTTATTAGAAAGATAAAATTCTAACCTGAGTTGTATTAGGCAGCGGCACGCTAGGGTGCTTAGCGGCGAAGCGGCGCTTTTTATCCGTGCACAAATAAAGCACAGAAAGAGCAATAGTTTGACATTTTAGGGAACTAGTCACATTCTGGTGGAGTTCAGATGAAAAGATGGACACCACTCTCATATCTGTTTGTTTTATATATGAAGCGACAGCTTTTAGTTTAGCACAAACACCGGTTGCTAAGTCTACAGCTAATTAGAATTCATTTTAATTGAAATTCTTAAGAAGTCCCAGTTATCTGTGTCAAGTCTTTGTGTGCGAAGCTAAGCTAGAACTTGTCATCTAAATCTTTGCAGGCAAAAAAAAAACCAAACCCCACTTCAAGTATGTTGATATTCCTTTAAAATGCTTCATCGCAATCTTCACTCACACATAAACAACCTCAATGTCAGGTCACCTACATATTGAGATATTATTTCATAACAGAGTTCTTTTTCTTGCCATTTCATGCATGGAGTCGTGCTCTGCCGTTGCCCTAGAGACCATAAAAGTGTCTGGATCCCTCCTGTTACAGGAAACTTGTGATTTACTTTTGCACACAGGCTTCATAAAGGCAGCATGATCTGAGGGGAACAGAAATAATTAATTCCAAAACTTTCTCTTGCCTGACACGGGCTACGTACCCTGCCAGACAAACACATGTAAATAATTTACTTTTGGTGAATGTCTATCACATAACAGCAAAAACAAATTACTCTGTTTAACAGCTACTTTGATTTTTGGTTTTATTATTGGTACAGGATGGACTGTTGTGCCAGTTATTCCAGGAAGAGAAAAGTGATGAAGTATTCTCAGGAAACTCATCTTGCCGAAACTTTTGGCAGCTTTTCGGACCCTTACTGTGTCCCCCAACCCCCCACCCCCCCCACCCCCCCACCCCCCGCAGTAACGAGATGAGGACAGATGTGATTCCAGGTTACGGACTTTTCTATAATGTTCAGTTCTATTAGATTTCAGAGAGTCCCTGCCACCTTATGGTGGCTCTTAAGTGTTGTGTCTTTAGGGAACCATTGAGGGCCCCAGCTGTCGAATAGTAGCAAAGGAAGCCATTTGTCTTTGCCTGTTCATCTTTAGCTGAACAACACATGGCGCCAACCTCCATGCAGGCCTGGAAAGAAGAAAAAAATCTGTAGATGACTCCTATTTCTGTCAGGCGTCACTAATATTCAAGAGACTTACTACAATTTCAAATTGAGATTTTCTGTCTGAACACAAGTCTGAGGAGGTTGAGATGTAATTTTTAAAAAAAAAAAAATTTTCCATTGGCAGTGAAAGCAGATTTCCTGGTGAAAATAAAGGAACTGGTTCTGATCTACTTGCCATGTGTAGCATATTATCACTTGTTAGAGCCTTGATATGATGGATCGTATTTGACATGTTGACTGACAGATTTATTGATCGCGCTCCATCTAGATCTTTGTGCCGCTGTTTGAAGGTTGGGATGTGAGCGTTCTGAGCATTAATATAAAAGCAAACAACAATTTGCTATGTAAAGATATGGCAGAATAGTGACGTCTTTCTCTCTCCCCCCTCTGGTTTTTGTTTTGGTCGTTGGTCCGGTGCACATCGGATGTGAACACGAATGTGAACTCCATGTCGTCCCGATGTCAGCCTTCACGCCTGATAGGAAACTTTCATACTAAACAGTTCACTCAAAAAGTGTAAAAGCGGCTGCTGCGTGGTCGATGCTTTGAGTTTCATGAACGGTTTGTCTCCAGACATCCTGGTGTGAAAAACAAGCTTACTTTTTCAAAATCTTGGACTGAGCTTTTGGTGTTTTTGTGTGATACATAGTGGCAATGAATGTCACCTGTTCATCTTTAAATCTTATCCAGTGCAACGCCACTAAACATCGCAGAGGAACAAGAACACAGAAAACTTGCTTTGAGCATAGCGGTTGGTAAGGATTCCATAATATATGCATCTACTATTAGGTCTCAGGAGGCAGATAAAAGACCTGAACACTGTAGAAACTGCTCCCATAAATAAATTTAACAGAGGAATGTTTTGATGGTTATGATCCAGCATCTGTAAAAGTTTTTGGCTTTGCAGACTCCAAACTACTAGACATGTTTTTAGACTTGATTTTGAGCTTTAAGTCGTTTGGACCACATCTTTAAAGCGCCCCACCGTGATGAGTGGAATCATCGTTCTTTTTGTTCCTAATGATTTTCATCTTTCCGTGCTACGCATGGCATCAAAAATAATCTTGCACATGCTGTAGCTCCTCACACTTTGTGAGTGTCTCATAAGATGTCTACGGTGAAGACATCATCACCAGCTAATCTCCCTTTATACAATAAATTAGAATCCATCATATCCAAAACAAACCTGGACCTGTCAAACCCATCGGCCATCCCACGCCCCATCCCTCAACATGACCTTTTCTTTTTCCCGCTGAACTATCAGAGGTAATAAAAGCTTGGAAGTCAGATGCTAAATGTGTTTAGTTTTTAATTATCACACTGATCCTCATGGCAAATAACAGTACCGATCAATAAAGGCTACTGGGAAATATTCCATTCTGAATGCATAGTGGGGATTATCGGCATCTCCATCATTGTCATTGTCAACGGCAAAATCAAATTACTGCTGATGATGGGAGGACCACGCCGTGGGAGATGTGACACGTGGATGTAGGGAAATACAGAAGAATACAGAGCGAGAGCTTAAGCGATGTTAGTGCTCTCATTTTAGATGCAGTACAGCTGATAATGACAACATATATTAATTTAATTTGGACTGAATTCTGGTATCATTTCCAGAATTCAGTGTTTTTCTTGGTGTTTTTCTCTGAATGAGTGGAGGAATAAACCAAAGAAAAATTGATAGCAAGATAAGGAACCAGCTAATCCCTTTCAAATCATTACAATAACATTTGAATTTTTTTTTTTTTTTTGTACTGCAAGTGTCAACACATCAAATTTCAAATGAATCTTAAAAGTTTGTTTTGAATACATGGGTTAAGGTAAAACATAAGAGGGGAATCAAGCCAAACTCAAGTGTTGCTTTTAATGTGACTCATTTTGTTCTGTCATTCAATCCTGAACTGGCCCCATTCTTCATTTACGGTCTCCACATTGTGCACGGAAAAACGAGATCGGTTACCCTTATGTTGAGTCATAGCGTATACTATTTTGGACACTATTTAGTCTGTTCAAGGCATTATATTAAATTACAGTTGCAACTGATCAAATATGAAACCCAACTACCCTTACCCTCCACAATTTGGTTGTTGCCTCCGCTGTGAAAAGATAGACATTTGGAAGAAATTAATACAGCTGCATATTTTTGCACCAGAATAAATATAACTCTGTTCTTTCAATAGGGAATTGTCATTGCAAGTCAGTCAGACTCAGAGTTAGGTGTGTAAGAGCACAATTCTAGTAAGCATTTGTAACTTTGTGAGCAAAAAGACACCACAGAGTTGTGTCATGTGAAATTAGAGAATCTCATGTTTTTAGGTCGTTACCTAAATGAGCGATATAAAGTATTCACGGTTCTTTCATATGTGACACCATATCACTGCACCGATTGTTTCAAGTGTGGTTTAATTCCACCCATCCCTTCCTTCTCAGTGTACAGGCCTCTATGTTTTCTATGTTTTCATGGAATGCACCACAGGACTATTGAATGTGATAATTTGCCAACCCTGGTTTAATCTCCCTGTATTATATAGCGTTAGTCATACAGAAGCCAGCTGTGGTCAATAAAGTCTCAAAAATAACTCTGAGGGGTAAATCAACATTTAATGTGCTTCTCCAAACATCAACCTCCTGCTGACCTTTTGCCTCTGTGACAAGAGACTAAGTAAACTGCACTTATGCTCTTAAGAAGGTTTATAAATGTTGCATGTGCACCGAATGTTTCTTTTGCTAATCAAGCCCAGCTAGAGAAAACAAACTGCCTTTAATTTCAGCTTATGACTTGTGACTTGTGAGAGGTGACCACTCTGGTTCACCAAGAAGGACACATTCCAGCAAACATACCAGTGACTAAATTAGACAGTCTGTTTGTAATTTGTCTTTTTGCAGTTATTACTTCAACATCATGCTGAGAATATAAGTCTATTTTTAATCATTTTTGGATCACCCATTGGTCATAATAAGCCATTATTTACATTAAATGCTAAAATATAGAAACAAAAATAATAATTTATAGATTTGCCTGTGATATAATGAAACAATAGTTGCAATTTATACATTTTTGTGGATGAATACATGGTTTTACTTGAGAAATAGCTCTTCTCTGTTGGTAACTCTTCTGGTCTCTGGAACCAATTAATTTATTTTTTCTTTATTTCTACTCAGTGTTTTCTTTTTCCCAGGCGTGATTTGAAATATCAATGTTCTGTCAGCAAACTTTCTACACACAACTACCAAGTACAACATGATCTCTTTTGCTAATTTGCTATCGTCTTTTTTTTTTTTTCTTTTTCAATTTGATTAAATGTAGAAATATTTTAAGTTTCATTACATCCTGTGGGAGAGAACACGTCCTGGTTTAGCTCCAAATTATTATTTAATCTAAAGCCCTGTGCACTAACTCAATTCAAAGTTATCGTATTCAGTAAAAAGGCTTTCCCTGTAGTTGTCGATGGACTTCTACATTGAGCTGAGTTAGCCATGCAGCCAAAAGCTACAGGTCCTGTTAGATGACTCCCAGAGGTCCCAGCCAAACCTGGTTTAAAAACACATTAGTACTGTATTCCCTGTCATCAAACTGGCCTCCGCTGGGCACCAGTCTGTCGTTGGGTGCTGTGTTGGGTCAGATATTTGGCAAGGTCCTCTAACATTTTATCATCAGTATCAGCCATCACTTGGAGCTTCCAGGCAACTGGTCAGACATTTCGATGCATGGTGGAGGCGCATTATAAATACAACCATGAATCTCTATCTGACACATTGATATTTTGAAGCTAACAGCACTCTATCTCAGAATTCAAGCGGATTTTGACATCAGTCATCAATCCTAGAACTGGAGCGATGATGACACGGACAGCTACTGCACTTCATTAGAATTAATACCTGCAATAATCTCACCACCATTTCACATTTACACGTGAAGCCAAATGCTACTGTGGGAACGTTGATGACTTTGCAGTATTCAAAAATGGCAAAAAATTATTTTGCATCTTAAAGATAGGATATGAAGCCAAATGACTTTCATCCTAAACTAGCATATTTTATTTAATTTAAACTAATGCATGCTTCGGTCTCAGATCGGTATCATTAATACAAATCAGACAATCTGTTGGGCACTACCCTTTCAGGTTATGATTTAATAAAACGATGACTGGCCAACGTGTTTTTCATCTGCCTTTCAACACTGCTTAAATGTCTCGTCTGTGAACCTCATATTTGCTTGGTCCCTCCTGTTTGTGCAGGAAGTCTGCACCACCCCAAATGTGCCCATCCCTTGTATAAACAACAGGTAATTATGGGACAATAGCCCGAACCAAATCCCTGAATATACAGTTAGTTTGAAGCTCCATGCCCGCCGACATATTCACTAAACCCAACAAAGTAGCGAAGAGATTCCTCTTTCCTGACTGAATAATCCATTAATTTCTCATTCCCTCTCTGCGTTGCCCGGTGGCATGTCTGGTCTCGGTGATTTCTTTTACCTCCAACAGAGCTTTGGGAAAACGAGAAACTTACCTTCTCAGGCCGGCTTCCCCTTTAGCTACAGTCTGATTTAAGTCATAATAGATGGGTTTTATTGCTATCTTAGAAAAAACTCTGAATCATATTTGCAGAATACATAGAAAACTAAGTTAGCGAAGGTGGTACAAGGTTGTAAGCATGCTTAACGGCGAAGGAAGAACTGGATGGTAAATTTTCAAAATTGCTTTAATATTACTATTCAAATTTGAAAAGACAGAGGATCAAATGTGAAAGTCATCTGCTGCCTGTTAGAAATGGGAATACTGTGTTGAATCTTTTTGCTAATGACAAAAAGGTGCTTCTTGATCAAAATGAGCGACTCAACTAGAAGTCTATCCAATTTACATCTGCTGTGGCAAAGCCAGGACTATTTTCTTCACATCTTGTTTAAAAGTAGGAATAATAAGAATAATAAATTAGATACAAGATGAAACAATTCAATATTAAGGGCAAAGGCAATCTTTAAACCAATCACTCACAGTACAAACATATTTGTTGCATTCAGTTTCTTCAAGTGAATAACTAGCAGTGCATTTGCATCTCCTTATCGTGTTTTACTTGCACAGAAAGTATTATTTTTTATCTTTGCCAAGGTGATTATGTTTTCACCCTTGTGCAGTTTTGTATTTGTTGATTTATTCCAGGACGTTCCATGATAAAATTGACTAGGATTAGGATTGAGGAGCGCATCTAGGGTATCAGTCCACTTTCTTTAATGTTTCTAGATTGGGTGCTTTGCAATATTTTCTCTAATTACACAAAAAAATATTGAACAATTGAAAAAAAAGTTTACATTCACACGTGCTCCAAGGAAAATGTGAACGCAACATTTAACAGAAGATATAGTATACTCATCATTACTCAGGCATGTAGACTTTCTCATAGTCTTCCTCAAAGGTTCTCCCTTCACGATGTAAACTGAAACCTCGGCATTAGTCTTCCCCTGCAGATGACTGATCGCGGAGTGGTTTGAAAAGTTAAAGAATTCACATTTTTCACAATTTTACATAATGCTTGTGCTGAAACTCCAGAGCGATGTGTTTGTTGTGGCTTCATGGAAGCGAGTTTTGGGGTTTTCGTCCTTCTCTGACCAAAAGAAGTTTGGTCCACATCAAAGCTGCAGCACATCTGCTTCTGACTAGAGGCAGAGGGCAGGTGGACACAAGAGGTCTTCATTTTAGCAGCGGGGGGTTGTCATGAGGGTAACAAGGGGTTAGTGGCAACACAGAAATGTTCACCACACTTCAGGGAGAGTAATCAGAGTTTAGGAGAACAGGATTGTCATTTCCTGGATGAGTGTTGGAAAATTAGTTTGGTTATAAATCTCAGGGAGTCATACCATCTCTTAGATGTTTTGTATAAATTGTAGAAACTACAGCCCAGTAATATCTTTGTTATACACTGGTTGCGTCCAGTTCGGCAACATAAATTGGACTACAGTAAGAGATGCTGAAGAACAGCCCGACCTGTGGGAAGATGCTAACTCTGACGGTTGACTTTAGATTAAACTCTCTGAGATACGAATATGTTTGCAAGAAGCATTTTCTTGACTCTGTCAAACAGAATTGTATCTACCTGCTTTTCCATGACCTGCACTGAATGCTATTCTTTTGGAATTGGGTGATTCTAAATTTAAAATGGTTTCTTTTATTTTTTCTTTGTTCCCTCTGAGTATATTTTATCTACCCACAATGTTTTGGCTTCCCAATGGATTTCAATTAAGATGATTTGCTCCCATGTTCAGAAAGCAGATGAAAAATGTGGAGCCCCTTTTTGCCTTTTTTTTAAATTTCAGTATGTCTGATCAGATCTATAACTCTCATCTTGTTCATCCTGTGTATGAACGCCCCAAATTTTGAGGCATTTAAAATTTCTTTACATAAAACTGGTAGATAAATAAAGTGCTCTTGTCTTGGTTCATATTGTTTTGGAAATAGATTAATTAAAAAATAGTAGACCATAGGAAAAATGTGTGCATTAACATTTTGTAGGGTAGATAAGCCAAGAGACAAGAAAAAAAAATGGTCAGACAGGGAGTCACAGTGTGTACCCGCGCGTGTGTGTGTCAGTGCGCATAACCTCTGCAACCACAGCCAAGTCATCCTGCGGAAGATTGCTGGCAGGCCTGAGGGTCAGGGGTCACGCCTCTGAGGGAATTGTCCCTTTTAAAAGGTTATCTGGGCCTCGGTTTGGTGCCGTGATGTGATTTCAGTTTGTAATTGTGTATGATTGAAATAATATATAAAATCAAACAAGCTCTGAAGGTCACCTTTTTCCCATGGTTCCACGTTGTCCCTCCTCTTAGAAGAATTCCCCAAATGTGTGACTTGTTTGGCAAATCCATTACCAAGCAGCGCTAGAAAAGCAAAAAAAAAAAAAAAAACTTCAAGTAATTCAAGACATGCAAAGGAGTGTTTTTGTGCTTCAGTAAAAGACACAACATAACACCTCCCTTATCTGAAATGTAAATATACTCACGACGAGGCATTACAAGTAGAGTTTGTCAGCTGTGACAATCCCTTATCATTTGAATGAAGAAAGAGACATTTATTTCTTTGTTCTTCCTTTATTTCCCATTGTCTGTTTGTTGGTTATTCCTGATTAGTGCGGATCTCCATCTGCCTGTCTGGAGCTCATAAGTCCGTTCGGATCTCTACTACTTGTTGGGCGAAAGCTCAGCTAAATCCGTGCAAGCCTAATGTTTATCCGATGTGAAAATAATTACTCAAAAGTGTTTTTCTTAATCCTGATAATTAGAGCGTGAAAAGGAAGATCAGTGTCACTGTATATCACGGGGGCTTGGCGATTGACTTCCTGGTGGCTGTAAGTTTCAGGTGAAGATGGGAGCGGATAAAGGTTAGATTAGGCCTAATCCAGAGCAGCAGCAGCCCTTAATCTGTTATGATACAAGGATGATCACTTAAAAAGGTCTGGATCCAGGGCTCTGCCTCCTGGTTGGGCGAGAGAGGGCTCGTATGGGACCCGTCTTAAAACCTGCTTAGTGGCTCGGTGGCGCCGGTAGCTGTGAGCACTTGTGGATGACCGTGTTGAGAGAGCAAGAGAAGGAAACCCAGTGAAGACAGAAGCACAGAAACACATCTCAATATCATCCCATGCCTAGGTCCCCCCCCCCCCCCCCGCCGAGGGCAGACACGGCTTAGGGGGGAAACCTGTTGTCAACCAATAATCTCAAGATCAACAAACTGGTTTGAGTCCAGGGTTATGATTTCACTGTGGCACATCAGGGATCTGCAAAATGAAGCCCAGAGTGGCATTAAGGGCCCAAATGGAAAACAACTCATTTTATTAGAGCCGGGGAGGCAGAGAGACGAGCGACCCCGTGATATTGGACAGAACAAGAATTCAGTCATCTCTCCAGATTGTATTACCAAACTCCAGTGGGGATAGGAGTGTGAGCAAAGGGGGGATTACGTGCAAAAAAAAAAACAAAAAAAAATCTGTGTGGCTTGGTGAATTAGAGTTGGAAAAGACGTTAGGGTGGCACGTTGCACGGTTGGCGTGTTTGAGATGCTGAAATGGATGGCGAGGATGCCAAGGAGGACAGTGATGCGCAGATTATGACATAAAGCCTTCGGATGTCTGGCCAAAGTATCAACGTGGACGGTGGGGGGGGGGAGAAATGTGTACGGGAAAACACATTTGGATTGTAATTACTTATCATTGTGTAATAACAGAGAATACAGTAGAAGCAAGTGAGAGTTGCTAATATTCTGATGATTATCTTGTTTTTCTTGGGGTGAAATCGTTCTAGACGATGCTGAGAACAAAAAATCAAAAGAAAATATGCAAAACTTTGATAGGAAAGAGAAACTGTTTGTCTTCAGCACTCTAAAGCTAATTTCCCGTGTATTTTATCGATAGAAAAATAATAACATATTGAATGTGGCATCACTTTTCGCTGGTTATCGGATATTGGAGTGTCACCAGTAATTAGTTGCATATTTACCCGGCTGTTTTATATGATAATAAGCAGATTGAATCAATTTACGCATATGTTTATTGACTGTTTTTTTTTTATTTTTTTTTTTTACCAAACCTATTGATTGGTACGGAAATAACTGGACAGCCAGTCGCCTAAAAAAAGAGCTTTATTATCTCATTTGCCGTGTTTTAACAACGTGACAGATGAAATGTCATTATGTTTTACTGCCTGTTACACAAAAGGACAACACTTCACTGTTTGCTTTGTTTTCACCAAACCAAACTCGTACATGGTAGATATTGATTATTGGCAATTGGGATGTGTCACATCCGTCAGCTGTGGTTGACATTCAAATCAAAGTTAAACAAGCTGACGAAACTTCTCCTTTAATCACCCAATTTATATTCACTAATGTGATTTGGAGTAACGTTCTATTTAAATGATTACCTTCAGCCGATTGGTGTCAAATTCTATGAGCATCCAGATGCGGATGCAGCATCGACTGGCATTGTGGTATTCCAGTGGGATGTGATGGACACCTGGACCACAGTCAACATCTGAATCACTTCATTCATCAATGAGATTTTTTTCAGTGTGACATTGGTGCAACATTTAGAGAAACACTACAAAAACACTACAAATATCCACAATAACAACATTTCACATGTTTATGATCTCATTATGTAAAATTAAGCGGCAATTACAAGCATTTAATTATAAGGATATGCTGTCAAAATGCTCTTTTGTGCAATGAAAATAAAAGCAGCTGTAATAAAGTTGATGATAATTTCCTAATTTTTTTTTAACCTTTTGTCACACTTTTGGAGTCATATATCTTCCATGCACTGTTTGCATGTTAAATTAAAGTTAAAATAACTCAAATACAATGTAGGAGCAGTAGTTTCTTTTCTTCTTTATTTAAATCTGACACCGTTGGCTAATTTGATCAGAAAAAAAAAGGTTTTCTTTTTAATTTATTTTTTATTTTCTAGGACCTTGTCAACATTACAGAAATCAAACATTTTAACCGTTACACTCGGTAAAACAGAAAAAGATTATCAGACATCTTAACCTGTGCTTAACCATCACTTGTTTTCTCTTTGAACTGCAGGTATTGACCTCTGCTTCATTTAAAGGGGATCAGGAAGTGAAGTCACATTTTGTAATGAACTGCATTATCACTGCCATTAATATACTGTATTTTACAGACTAAGGCTGCAGCCCCTAATTCCTCAATAGCTTCTTATTTCCTGGAGGACACAAATATTTTTTTTTTGTGGCACAAAGGTAATTAGGATTCTAATCAAAGGGTACACTAAAATAAGGTTTTAATAAACACATGACCCGCTGCTGACAGGGGATGTAGAGCTGGAGGCTTACATGCGTGTGATTAGATTCCTGGTGGTAATAAATAACAGGAAGTTTGATGAGGAAGCACACGACTGTCACCTAACATGTTTCTTTAAGGGGGATTTTTTGAAAATGATCAGAAATAACAAGTAATATCTATCCAATCAGAATTCTGCAAACAGTTTAATCGAATATTTAAAAATTTCAAGTTGTAAATAAATAGCAGTCAGTGGGATTTTATCCCCACACAAAGGTTAGGCCTATATTTTCCACTTTGTTTTTGCCAGATTACTGCCAAGCTTTTGTCAGCATCTTCATAATGGAGTCAGATTATATTCAGGCTACTTCTTGCTGATTTTCTGGAGTGACTGTGTTGAGCACAGGAGGGCATGAGCAATTCTTTTGTCTGGATATAAAAGAATAAAAAATCCTGCTAAATCCAGAGTGCTGGGCTAAAGCTGACACTCAGTATTCACCGCTGTGTCTCTCCTGGCTCTTTGGTTCCATCGTCCCGGAACTTTCCTTCTTTTTTTTTTTTTTTTTGCCTCTCTCGCGGTGAGGCAAAGCGAGGGGAGGGCAGTAAGGCGGGGAGGGTGGGTGGAGAGAGGACAGCAAGGAGGGAGGGAGGAAAATGAATTGGGGTTGGCGTTTGATGTGTTGATTGGGAGAAGAGCGAGGACAGCAGCTGCACTCAGAACCCTCCCCGGGGATCGCAGGCTTGATAGCTAAATGAAGACCTCTAGTGCTTTCTTGTTAGCCAAGATGGATCCTGCACCCAGATGAAGCACAATTAGTCAATGGTGGCGGCTTTAGGTGTCCGCCGATCACAAGACACAAGTCTGTGCGTCTCGGGGCCGAAGCTATTGGCAGTTAGTGCCCCGGGCTGTGTCCTAGCCCTGCTGGCCTTTTTTCGGGCCTCTTTACCACTACAGAGGAGAGAGCAGAAATCCCTGGGCCAAGAGGGGCTGCAAATATCTCTCATCAAATGATCCCTCTGGCATTTGGGATACAGCTGTGCACATCTGATTAGAGTGAGGCGGGTATGGTCCAGTTTGGCTAAGAAGTGCTTTCGCTTAGATCTCAGCGGCTTTCTCATCTGACACATAAAACAGGAAAAATTCTCAATAGAGTTGCAGTCTGTCCATCAGTCAGCTATTAAATCCCTCATGTCTGTGCTAGCCCACTGGCATACTGACAAGAGAGAATCGACTGCTTCTCTGTGGTATATTTAAGAGAAGCCCAATTTGTACTCGGTATCAAGTCGCTTGGAAATAAACTCCACCTTTGTCTGACGGAACACTATTTTTTTGTTTCATATTTCTCAGTTGCTGCCTTTTCATATTTTGCCTCTCAGACAAAAACCAACCATTTGAGACTAGAACAAAACATGTTTGCTTCTGTCCTACACGCCACCGGTGCTCCATCCACTCGGCGTTTCCTCCTCCTCCTCCTCCTCCTCCTCTTCTTCTTCTTTGGAGCGATGCAACACGGGGAAGTTTGTCCCGCTGTATGATGAAGCATTCTATTTATATTAAAATGAGGGCGCTCCTGTGGGAGATATAGAGGAGAATGGAACAACAAACATGAAGCTTTAAGGTGAAGAGAAGTGTGCAGGGACTGGTGACAGCTAAATGGCAACTCCTCCATACAAAGTGGCCCTGAGGACCTGGGGAAGAGTTATACCAACGGTGGCGTCCGAGAAGGCCTTGTGGGTGTAGTGCATATACAGCACACTTAGCCATAAAACAACACCCACAGTAATAAAGTAAACCCCTTAAATCCACAGACCAAACCACACCATCCCTTTAAGTTGGTCTTGGTTGTGTTTTTTTTTTTTTCCTTTACCGTTAATGCATTGACCAACGGCGTCGCAGCTTTAGCTGACCCGTGATGGATCGCTGAATCTTCGGCTGTTTGTTGTAGAAACTCGTCAAAGCCTCTATTTGTTAGTATATTGACTACTGTCATTCATGCAGGCCCCCTCCCCCTCCCAAGATAAACGACAGCTCTGAGGATTGTGCGGTGTAAGAAACTCGTGCATATGGTAATCCTTCGATGAGATCATTGTTGTCGTGTGTTGTGGTGAAGCTGCTCCTTTTGGAAGTCACAGGAAAAAAAAACAACATCTGGATGACATCACTAGCAGGAGATAAAGAAATAGTGACTGAGGCCGATGGACGGACGGATGGATGGATGGATGGATGGATGGATGGATGGATGGATGGATGGATGGATGGATGGATGGATGGATGGATGAGCAGCACTCCATTGTTCATTCTCGACACAGTGTGCATCGCCATTGCATAAGCACCTTTATAAAGGAGCTACTGAAAAAAAGAGCAGTCCTCGTGGTGACGCGTCCTAATAACCTATATCATCATCCAGCCATGGTAATAAAGGCCAGTGGGCAATAACAGCTGGGTTTTCCTCGTTCTCACTCGAGCCTGGCGAGAGTGTGAAGGAGAATGGACCCTGGCCCCGCAGTCTGTCTAGTTAATTAAGCTCAGGGGTGAAGGTGTTATTTGTGGGAAAGAATCCAATTATTTTGTCTCTCCACTCACGAAGAAGAGAAGGGGTTTGTGTGGTGATGATGATGAAGATGATGATGATACCACTCAGAGGCAAGATAGCCACTTCATGACTTAAGGAGTTCATTCTTTGTATCCCCCCCCCCCCCATCTCCTTCCTCCCATCGTAAGATTAGCCAATTCCCGTATGTAACCCCTTGGCTTTGAACAGAAAGTCTGATATTTTTTTCATCTGGTGAAGTACAAATATGATTGTTGCTTCTTCGGAAAACGTAAAGCAAATTTAGAATTATGTGTTTCGGTTTGACTCCGATGTTTGTGGTGGGAAATTCTTGGGATGAACAAAAAAAACCAAACTTGAGTTAGCTTCAAAGGCTAAGGGGCTTATATGAGACAAAAGAACCAATTAAAATCGGTGAGACCTACTCCTACCAGTACTTTAACATCTAAAAACGGACTACTATATCCCTGTCTACCTCGGTGTAATTGATGGCTTTATTTGAACGCAGATTTTTCTATGCAATTAGTGGCCTAAGGTAGGGATCAATAAATAAACCCCCCAAAAAACAACTCAGACAAATGAGAAATATGTTCCTTAAAGCGCATTTCTAACTATGCCCCCAATCAGTGACTACACAGGTATTCTCCTTCAGATAGACTGAAAGTAGAAATCTTTAATTCTGATTCCAAAACACAATATTCACGATTATTGTTCCATTTTGCGCCGTGAAACCCATGAACTACGTCGACCGCTAACGCTTATTTCTTTGCGTTTTGTAGATTATGCTTATCCCTGTTCATGTTAACAACAGATTGTATTACCAGAAACGTAAAACCACAAAAATGTAACTTAAGTACATTGAAATAAAATTTTATTTTGTTTGTCTTTTCAGTCGGAATTTGTTAAAAATACAAAGAGAATTCCCTAGAAATTAAGTGTTATTAATTAGTATTGAGGGATTTAAAAAAAAAATAATCAAAATCGATCTTTCCCTTTTCAAAGTTTTTTGTTTAATGCATGTTCAAAAATGAGCTTTGCATCAAAATGAACAAACAGCTGAAGTGTTTGAGCTCTTGTGTGGAACTGGTTTCACTAATTTGTGAAAGTCTCGATACTTGAAACTTCAAGACGACAATCGAATCACTTTCAAATCTAAACTCGTAATTTTGTGCTTTTGAGTCATTCGTGCAATTCAATTCTGAAAGACGTCTCTACCTGTCAAATGTGACACGATTTCCTAATTGGAGTTTTGCCTGAACAAACCCGAGCCTGTTTGATGATACTATTTTTTCGTGCGTGTTTTTGTGCACGTGCAAAGACACAACATATCTTTTTGTTGGGCTTTCAAGTCTCCACTGGGAAAAAACCGGGGGCCCCTAATCTGAGCCCAGGAGAGCTCACCCTGTTCTCCCCTCCTGAACTTTGTCTCGGTGCAGGTCACCTCACCAGTGCCATGGGGGGCAGGGGAGGGGGGCTGCCTCAGCCCAGGCTTAATCCTGGTGAGTCGATAGATGCTAGCATGGCTGCAGGCCTCAGCTTCGCACAAGCCCCCCCCCCGTCCCTCTCTAGGGAGAGCTGCTCATTTCAATAAATGTAAAGTGATGCTGTCCACAAGCAAACATGGGAGCCACACACACATTACATTATTATAGATGCACGCACATACCCACACATGTGGACCGGGGGCTCATATGTACGCAGATGTGATGGAGAATTGGTTGTCCTCGGGGCAAAATATGAAGGAGTGATCCAGTGATGTAGTTAAATGACAGGCAAGCGAGTGGAACATTTGCTCGCTTGATGCTGTCGATGCGTCGCTGCTGCCCCGATAAGACCTTATTTACATTTGTCAGGGCGGAATTGATTTCTTTTTTGCCCTTTACAGACTGCTCAAACTGCAGAGTGGATGGGAGGTGGTGTCGCACGCCTCCGATAAAGCCGGCAACGTCTGTCAAAAGTCTCATTTATAAAAACCCTGGAAACTTTTTTTTTTAAAAAAGAAGAAACTCTAAAGATAAAAAGAAAAATCAGGACTTCTCATACACGCTGCCCAACATGTGGACTCGCCAGCCTATAACCTTCACCTTCATGTGTGACAGGGACATATGTTGATGTTAACCCCCTGTGGAGAGGAGGCTGGTGAGATGTGGATGTAAACCCTTGATTCGTATGTGTGTGTGACTGTGATTACAAGTAGACTTATGTGTAGCAAAGAGTCCAGTGTGTGTGTGTGTGTGTGTGTGTGTGTGTGTGTGTGCCTACTGTGGTTGTCAGGCAGAAGGGGACACAATGAAATGGGTGGCTGAGCGGGAGCCTCCCACCATTAAAGCACTAAATGGGGCAGCCGGAGGTCCCGGTGAGTGTGTGAATGAGGAGAGTTCTCCTGGGAGGTTAGGGTCAGTGGGTTTCTGATGGGACTGTATGATTAAGGTCAGACCCGGCTGCTAATGCGACTGTGTGTGGCGTCGCGATGGATACCAAACTCTTTCTCGAGGGTTAAGTTCATGATTTTTTTAATGGGCCAAGGTTAAGATCAGACGCCGATAAATGAAAACGCAGTTTGTTCCAGATGAGGAAGATGAGATGATTGTGCAACATCGTCTCTGCCTCTAGAAGCCAAACATTTTAGAAAACATAAATTTTGATTTCTGTAAAAGTCAAGCTGAACAGAATGACTGTTCTTCATTGTTTAATGATTCAATTAATTGTTTAGGAAGTGCTTGGAAAATGCTCAACATCTTGCCTCAGATGTCTGTTCTTTCCCAAATATCTAATCAAGTCAATTACAAGTTTTTTGCATTGATTTAGATCAGACAAAACTCACAACTTCTTTTTTTTTGACATTGTTCAAACAAGAAAACATTGAAAACAACGTATTTCCCTGCCAATGCTAAATAATCCTAAAAAATTTAATTTAGCTTACAGAATTTCATAGAAAAATATTTGTAGTTTCTGTGTCATTTTGAAAAAAAGTTTTTTAAAAACATCCCATCTTAAACATGGTGAAAAAATGACTTCTGAATTTGTCCTGTATGCAAAGAATAATGGAATTGATTCTTTCCGGTCTTGTATTCAATCCATCTACCAAAATCCAGTCAGAAATTTTGTACAGTCGTTCCAACCAACCAAACAACCAACCAAACAACCAACATTTCATTACTGGAATCTTAGCCTCGGATAAATTTACACGTTTCTTTCAAATATTCCTGATGCACAATATTGACAGAATATTCCATATTTGGAATCTGAGCGACCATGATCCTGTGCTCCAGGTGTGAAATCAGGAGGGAAAATGTCTTCTCAAGGCTGCATGTAACATCAAGTTGTCAAAAGCAATCGCTGCTTCTGCACTTCATTAAATTTTAATCAGATCCAAACAATGCAATTATATTTTGACAGATCTGAGCGGGTCCTTTCCAGTGATGCTATCGTTAAATGATCATCAGAAGATAATGACTATCCAGACAGTCTTTACCAACAGCCAGCACAGTGTAGATGTCTGGCTGGACTGACTGACTGACAGATACTCACGCAAATAGATAAATCTGACCTGCGGTGCTAAGGGTATTTCACTTATAGCTGCCAGACGGGCCCTGCACCAGAAAAGTGTTTATTAACGAGCCCTTTCTAAAAAAATAAATAAATTACAAGTGGCCCTCCCTGCCTATCTCCTCCGAATCAAACTCTAAAAGATTATTCCACATAATTATACTAAAGGGCAATTGGTTGATATGTGGCAGGGTCGGAGGTCGTGGCCTGGTATAAGCAATCTGAAGGCTTTGGTTGGCGGGCGTTAATACGCAACCAGGCGTCAGCCTCTAACCCTATTCCCCAGGCTGATTGCTACCTGTCACCTCCCTTCAACTCATGTAAATTGCATCTGCTTTCTGCAAGGGAGGGGGGGGGGGGGTGAGGATGGGGATATGTGGATTTTCAGTGGTGTGTGTGTGTATGCATTTGTGAATTCATGCCGGAAAGCGTGTGTGTATGTGTGTGTGTGTGTGTGTGTGTGTGTAGTACTTGTGGTATGTGTCCACTCCCCACCAGCACCGTCCTGCTGCTGCTGTCGGGCGATAATGGCTTCTCAGGGCAATCAGAAGAAGACCCGATCTTGACTCATCTCCTTTAATGGTGTGTCCTCCTCAGGCTAAAAATTGAGCAGTCTGGACGTAGCCTCAGGCGGACGATGAAAAAATTCAATAATTCCGCTCAGTCGACGACGTGCCATTTAAAAAAAAAAAAAGTATTTATTTATTTGTTTGGGTGATGGGGAGTGTAATTACGCAACGGGAACATGACGTCTGGATGGGGCGGTGTGTTCTAATGGGTGGAGACAGGTGGTGAACAGGTTTCTTGTGACAGTTTGGGAGGGGCAATGTGGTCTTGGTGTACCCGTCCCTCTGATGCCAGGGCCTGTTGAAACTGGTAACTAGCAACAGCACTGCCAATATTACCAGATACGTCTGTTCAGTTACACAACGTGAGACACAATAACTGGTTCTGCAAGGTTTTGGATGATTGCATGCTTACTTACATACTTGCTTGAGCAGAGCAGTTATGCCATCTGGCATATTTTGATTGATATTAAAGTTAATTACTTTGATAAGCGCCTTAGGTGATATAAAGCAATAAAAAGTGTTATTTAGCAACTAGTTTTATGTTGTTTCATCATCACTGCACAGCCAGAAAGTTGTGTTGGAATCCAGATCTGAGTTTGCATGTTCTGACCACGTCTGGGTGCGACGGATTCCTTCCACTCCTAGAGCACGCATCGTTGTAGGTGTGATCGTGAGCATTTGTGTAATCTGGTGACCTGTCCAGGGTGTCCCCTGCCGAATATCAGCGAGCACTGATTACGCTGAGCAGGCTAGGGTTAGAGTTAGCCAATCACAGCTAAGTATTTTAGATTACAAATAGCAACATCAAAAAATAGGAACAGAACAAATGGAGTTTTTTACTTTTTTTTTTTTGTGGTAAAAATGTGGCAATAAATCAAAATACAGCTTGTATTTATGTATTTATAATGTATATATGCATTTATCTTAGTATACGTGTCCATGTGTCTATTTGTCTGAGATCAGCATGTCTTTTACAAGAGAACTGTTTCATGTTGACATTACTCCTGAAATGTACACTTTATAAATCGACATAATTTATACGTCTAATTTCTCATAGGGAGAAGGCAGACATATAAATTTGTCACAAAGTAATGAAGTGTACTCTATGTATGGTTTCTAAACTCGTATTGATTTTTTTTTCCCCCAATGTCAAACACAAATGTTTCATTTTCAGAAAAAAAAAAAACCGGAGCGAGCGAATACATTTGAAATGGAGAGTGGCTGTGACAGGGCCGCCACAGCGGCGGCGGGCCGAGGCAGACATTGAAGTGCAGACCCCATTTTTTATCTGTCAGTTTTTATATGACATAATTATTCTCTGGGTAATAAATTTTGGCATGCTAAGATCTCCAACAACAACGACATAAAATTCAATCAATGACGCCTCTTTTCTCCACCACCACTCAGGCCGGCCAACTGATTGTTCCTAAATCAAAGCCAATGGGATTCTGCATAATTGTAGTGACCTGGGGTTTGGATGGCGAGCGTTAGCCACCCAGTGCTTTTTTTTTTTTTTAATTAATGGGAATGGCGGCTCTGCAGCATTAACATCAAAAATTTGATGTTATGTCAAAAATTGTGATTTTTATTTTCCTTATAAAGTTCGAAAGTGTGACAGATCTTATCACCTTGAGTCAAAGTTGGTTTAATCTGACTTATTTAAACACTTTTTTTTTGTAGTTGTTATGATTGGTCTCATCAGAATGACATCTTAAAATATCGAATATTTAAAACAGACTATGTATTTTGTATTTCATATTTTTTGCAAACTTTCTCTCCTATATGTGGATTAGTCTAAAATAGAAAGCCATGATTCAATGTTTTAAACTGCACATGGAAGATGTAACATCAGATTTACATATGGTACCAGATATTAAAATAACCACTAATTGATGCTAAATGTGCCTGTTTTTTTAAATGTACTGTGATGCTTTTATGATATTACGTTGCTGTCACTGAGTTTTAACTTTAATATTACATATTTTTACTTCCACTTTTGATTCATGAGACACATCCAATTTATATCCAATTAAAGGATTACTATCCAAATGAATGGGAAAGAATGGCTTTATGATTACTTGCGTCTGCGCTGAGATGCACCTCTTCTCCATCTGCATGCTGCTGTGTGCCTTCCTGCTGATTGCTTTGATTGATCATTATCTGATGGCCTCTTAATTAGAATGCTAATGGGGGGGGGGGTTTCCTTCCCGGTCCCTTTTCTCCTGTTCCGTGTCTTGTCTCTGAAATGAGGCGTAATGGAAATGCAGTAATGGAAATGACATGGGCGACGTGGGATGGATGATCCCCCAGTTAATAATTCCAATCTGTTAATCAATGACCTGGTCGATTGGCTCCTTGCAAGGTGCGGCGGCGCAAAACCACTTGGTGTCAGCAAACTGGGTGAAAGGGATTGTGGGAGAAAGCGGTGCAATCTGGCTGATCATGTAGCTGTAGGGGTTTTTTATTTCTCTTAAAAAGAATCACAGAATATTATTAATTTCTCTTCTTGCTATTTATAACTGTCATATTACATATTGAATTACTGTACATGGAAATAAATAGCACTGTTCCTCTAACAGGCTGAGACTTTGCAGTTCCATTCACAAGGTTAGATGAACGTAGAAATGATTTCTTTCTTCAGGTGACGGTTTGCGGGGCGCTTGCAGGGAGGTTTGTTTGAGATCAGCACTCGGAAAGAAAAATGTATTAACAGCATAATAACAAAAGATTATGTTCATCTGGGGCAAGGCCCTCCGTTTTCTCACCAGGCGCTGACTGTGAGGTCTTTATTCTGTGAGTCGGCGGCACGCTGCACCCTTAAAAAGGTTATTATGTTCCCTCACTGTGGTAGCACCGGCCCACAGAGCTCCGATATTGTGATGGGGGTCGCCGGTACCACATTAGTGCCAATAAATGTGCGTTGGCACTTTCTCAATTTAAAGTAAAGCCTCCTTTCCCTTCTACCTCCCTTCTTCATTCCTAATAGGGTATTCCAGCAACGCATCTAATAAGTTGTGGGATATCTGCAGCGGGATAGGGCTGAATATTTCTCTCCTCTCTACCGTCTGCTGCTGCAGTTGGAATTTGTCATTTGGGTGCAGTTGTGTTGAAACACAAATCTTTTTTTTTTTTTAATCTTGTAAATTAAACGTATTCTCAACGGGTCCATTTTATAGACTGAGAAATAAATTCGAATTTTTATTTTGTAAAAAAAAACATTTTCAGGTGTGTTTCTCAGGAAATATCAAAGTGCAAACATATTTTACCTTCATTGATATGTATATATATATTTTTTAAAAAAACTCCAGGTCCGGTGTGTTTTGTTATGGCCTTTAAAGACGTTAAGGTTGGCAAATCTAAACATGATCTGAGCTGAGGTTATTTTCTGATGCCTATCATGGGAGCTAATATCAACCTTGGGGATCATCTGAAGCCCACTGGGTCTGTTGAGGACTCAACAAATTCATGAGGCTGGTGTGTGTGTGTGTGTGTGTGTGTGTGTGTGTGTGTGTGTGTGTGTGTGTGTGTGTGTGTGTGTATGCATGTGTATAAAGGGGTAGAAATAGAGATTTGATGATAATGTCATCACCTGAACACCAACAACCACATCCCAGGATTAAACGAGTTCCTTCAGGAGCAGTAAAAGTAAAAGACGTATATATAATTACTCTTTCACACACACACACACACACACACACACACACACACACACACACACGTTCACCCTCATGTCCGTTACCACATTGAAAATCTGTAGGTAATGAAGAACATCCTCCAGCAGCATGACAAGCACTTTCAATGACTGATTGGTGATTGATTACCCGCAGAGCACCTCCCTAACGGTCAGTGTGTGAGGCTTTCTCCTTTCATCTCTTCCATCCTTACGGAGAGAGTGCAGCGAAGGAAAGATAGATAGATAGAGAGAGAGAAGCATGAATTCATTAAATGTGCCCAACCCTTGCCTCTAAAATTGATCTCCCATTTCTTTTTCTTTTTTTTTTTTTTTTTCCCCAAGCCATCGCCAGATCTCATCTGTATTCCAGATCCATTCCCAGATGATACCACCTCCATCAAGAGGCAAATGCAATAGCATCATAAATCTCCTTTAAAATATCACACTTTAGAACATGTGCATGTTCTGCAGAGATGATGGGATCTAATTAAATGAGCCTCCTTTTACTTTTACGATAGGGTTGGTTTTGCTGCTAAGATTTGTAGGTTTTTAAACACTAAAAATGCATAAAATCAAAGTATTTCTTTTATGCTTCACCTCTTTACAGCCTTCAAGGGTGTGCTGCTTCCCCTCCTTTGCCTACAATTAACCTTAATGATAGTTTAAACAGCTCCACAGAAGGGATTCTAATTTACTCCTCCTGTCTGAGTCAATTATCCAAATAATACATCCCGCCCCCCTCCAGTCGAACCCAACAGCGAGAGAAATATTTGACACTTCCGTCTTGCATCCGTCCAACGGTTGCAATCCAGCAGTATCGCTTAGCCTCGCTTGACTTAAACATGCATTGATCTGAGGCGTCGCCGCATTAAACATTAACCGGGGGGTGGAGGGTGGGGTCGCCTGTGCATTTCGTCAAGAACACAAGGGGCAATTAATAGAGCAGTAATGGTGGGGCTGACAGATCACTCAGACAGCGCTGAGTGATGACCTGGTCTGTTACCACCTGTTCAGTGTGTACAGGGAAATGAAGTCAAACCTTGGCACCCCCGCTGTGAGACGCTGATTGAAATTTACAAGGCTACACGCACGCCACTGACAGCCATGTCGGATTGGACACTTTGAGGAGGGCCAGACGTGTAACAAGGAAAGCATGTGTGGCGCTAAAGGACTGCTTAGCGTGTGATGGGGATGTTGGATATTATTCAAAGGGTAGAAATAACTTATTAGCAGCATTACGTAGTTGTCACCACACTTGTTAACAAATTTTATTTTTTTTTTTTTTTTTTTCACCGTTTTTGGATCTCCAGAGTTGTGATATTTATTTATATCTAAATAAATCTTATCATTTATTTCGTTATTAAAAGAAAGGAACTGGCATTTTACAGCTGACAATTTGATTTCATGTACAACACTTCAGTATCATCATGACTGTCACACACTGTTTAACTAGACGGCCATAAAAGCAGCTCCTGGATCTTTATGCCCGTCCCTCCTTTTGTCATTTGCTCCTCCTAACAAGGCTTGACAAGTTTAAAGTGGCCCTGTTTGTTCTCCTTTATCAGGCGGGCAGCTCCTGGCCTCTTGTATTCAACACACACTACAGTGGAACCAGATGTCCTTTTGCCAGCGGCACAACTTTCAAGTTGACAAGGTCCCCCTAGAGAATGGGGGGTGGGGGGGGCGTGGATCGGTAGCAGGCAGAATTTGTGACTAATAGCCAGTTTGATGTGACAGGGCCCTGCCGTCTAGGGAAATTGAAGCGCTCTCCGTGTCGATACCTTTTGTGTCTCGCTCAGTTGTAGGTTATTGTTGGCCTGGCCTTGGGGACCAAGGGGGGGGGTGGCCGGGCAGTTTACATTGCAGACACTACGTGGTCAGCACCAACTTTTTTATTGTGGCTATTGATTGGGCCCAGCCTCTCCTCTGTGGCTAATTTGCTTGTTAGCATCAGCCGAAACTGTCTCATCCTCCATATTGTCCTTCTCCACTCCACACAGTCTCCACTTACACATTTATTTCAGGCTGGTTTTATTTATTTTTTTGTTGTTCTCTAGTCTAATACGCAGCGTCTGTTTTATTAAAGAACTACTTCTAAAGCTGTCATTTAATCAATACAGCTTCCCCTCCCCTTTTCGCTGCCCGGAATAACAGGAGTTAAACACAAACCAGGCATAATGACCTTTTTATGGGACCCACTTAGCCAATGAAATTAACACCAGAGACTGTCCATTTATACCTATAAGCCTATGTTAGTCATTAACTTCAGAAAGTATATTTTTAAATGACAACACATGGTCGTTGGTGTGGCCACAGACTTTGCGCTCTGACCCCTCGCTCTCATATGTTGGCTCCGTCGGCGCTCCGAGGAATGCTGTGGCTTTCTAACGAACAACAGACTGAACAATATCTGTGAGAGAGAAAAAAGAAGGAAGGCATGAATTTTATATTAAATTCCTTTGGCTAATCCAGTTCACTGTTCAGTCCAGACTGAGTTTAGGCAAAATATTAATAATGCATTGAAAAGAGCTTATTTTCTTCCTGCTGGAATAGGTTTAGTGGACTGGTACTTTCTCAAGTTATGCATCTCGGTTATTTGTACGTAAGCAGGTGACAATTGATTTTATGAGGTCCTAAGTCTCCCAAAGCCTGAGAACGCCCCTTGTTGGATTTTCTAATACAATAGAGAGACGTATGAAAAAGAGATAATGAATCTTTGCATCCTTGAATGCTGCCCGCCCGATGCCTGTTCCTTAACTTCCTGCAAATCAGTTTACATTTCAGTGAAGAACGGCTTCCTCCTATTGCTACTCTCATTAGTTTCACTTAAAACCCACTGAATGCACAACATCTTGAATTTATCTGTCACCCAGTTTTGTCGATCTTTCTCCTCGGGAAGAGCGCTGAATGGATTTTTCTGGCAGAGACGTGATAAACTGATTTTATTTTGCTGTTACGATGTCCGACCGGAGTCACTTTAGCAGCATTCGTCTCATTTCTGGGATCATCTCCACCGCGGCGTTGGAACATGGCAGGGAAGCCGTCTGATATGGTGCGCTGTCTGTGTTTCCCGGCACGACACATGTGCACCGCTCATCCCGCTTCCCCCTCAGTGTAAGGTTTCCCAGCATGCCGCAGGCTCTGAGAACGTGGGAGAACCAGACATGATGGCAGAAGCCAAGGGTGACATCAGCAACAACTGTCACGGGACACCATAGAAACACTATTAATATTACTCTTGGTATTTCACATGAATCATGACGTCAAGCCGGAGTCACAATACCCACAGACTCACAAAATTGTATTACTTATAATAATATTAATAATGATGATGATAATTATCATAACAGCAATACTAATAATACTGAACCAGCATCTTCAAAATAAGCTTTAAAAATGCACACATTTGTGTTTTTGTCCTTCTTTATATAAAGTACATGATCAATGCAAGCATCAAAACCTGTTCGTTGACAAGCTAGGGGAAACAAACGGTTCGCATTTGTCAAAATATTGGGATGAGTCGCTAAAAAAAAGAAAAAAAGATTGCAAATGAATTTCCAATCAATCGATCAATAATCTGATTGGCTCAGCTGTTTTTCCCGCTGTATATTTGTTGCAAATTAGTTGCCTTCGAGGACATTTCAAAGTGCATGCAGAGGTAAACACTGACCGCTTAAATGCTGCCCTAGAGGGGAGGGGGGGGGGATGGATACTTCGACCTCACCATGACCCCCAACCTGACCATAACCCTGACCTTCATCTCACCTCCAACCTCTAAATTTAACCCTAACACCAACTCCGCGCCCCTTCAACCTGATGGCCCTTGCCTTGGAGGCACATCTGCTTTGGGATCCAGCCTTTGAGAGATGAGAAGAAAGACGATGAAACCCGACTCCCAGACGAAATCCGTTCAATTTCTCAGTGATCCGCTACCGTGAGACAAATGTTGATCTTTCGTCACTGAAGCATAAACAGCAGTGTGACTCCGCCTCCCAGAATGCATCATGTGCCAGCGGATATGTCTGTGGTGTGTTGCTGATTCATCCTGTCATGAAACATTTGTCGGAAAAATGACGAGACTAGATTAGACTTTTACTGTGATGTCAACATCAATCAGTATTTTTGTGAATAAGACAAATTGGGATTTTGTGGATCATGTGATTCATCTGCATTTATTCATAAGGTTGCTTTTTGTTGCGCATTCCTGGAATTAATCACACATAATCAAGGTTGAAAACTAGACGAGAAAAAAAAAAAAAGTGGGTTTCTATACAAACACAGCTGAACATTTAGCTTTCTAAGCGTTCCTCTGCTGTATTTAGTCTGTACTACACTGAAAAGACAAGCGGATTAATTACAGAATGATGGTTGAATCTTCTTATTCTTTGACAACAAATCAAAATATCTCAAACTCGCAAATGAAGATATTTCTTTCTTTAGTTTTGCCGTTTAAAGTCTGTGTGGAGTACTCTGGGGTGATTTGCCCACGGGCTCGTCTCATATTCGGTGGTCTCTTTGATACGTTGGCATGCTGACTGGCCCGGGAGCAAAGGAACAAAAATAAATGCCCCCTTATTTACTCTTCTTTACTCCTTCATTCTCTCCCAGTGTCCCTGCATCTCTCTAGCTTCAAATATACTTTTCATCCCAGCCTTCAAGAAATACTACCCTGCGGCTTTTCGCTTTAGTTCCTTTGCTGCCCAAATCTCCATATCCCAGAGCTAGCATGGTCCCGGTTGGTAATGGGTGGTCACCGTTAAAAATTGTAGACTTCCAGTATATTGAGAAAATACAAGAGCGAGTGCACAAGAGTGCATTTTGAGAGAGAGGAAGAAAAAAAAAAGAAAAAGAAAAGAATACCATCCCGTTAAGCCGACATCCTGTTAAAAGCCTCCCTTTTTGAATCCAGATGCTCATATTGCATGTGACAGTTGTTGGGCGGTAAAGTTCAAGCTTTAAAGCAACTGGCTTTCTGTTTCTGTTTTCAGCTTTAGCCTCCTCGACTGTAATGAAAGCAAAACAGTAGAAAATTCCCACATTATTAAATAAAACATGTTGGTGGCTGGAGGCCAAACATTGTCACGCTAACAGGAGCAGAGTGCAGTTTTATTGTGGTCAATTTTCTGTTTGATTTAAAGATAATGGTTAAACTTCTCACACATTGATTAAACAAGAAAAATGCATTTAATGTATGAAAAGATTTTGTGCTTTCTATTTGATCCTTCATATGGGATTGACAAGAATTCATTTGGAGAGACATGATTTACTTCTTTTATTTTGCTTTGCATAATATCCGCTGTCAATACTATACTTCAACATCCTGTTCAGAATAGAGGACTAATCAATTTTTACAGCCTGGTTAGCAGACAGTCAAAGACTCCAGACCAGGGCAGCCGGGGTCACCCAGGGGTCGCCGTCGGAGCTCCTCCTGAACTTGGCCGAAGCAGTCTATCAATAAGACAGGTCTGTTTGTGATTGTCAAAAAGATTGAATCTGCTTCCCGAAGAATTAATGACATGTTTTTGCCTCAGTCATTTAGGTGATATCCTCAATAATTCAAGGCGGGAACTAAGTATTGTTTTTATTATTGATTAATTTAGTAGTTCCTGAAACACTCGACTGATTATAGAGAAAGAAAGAAAAATTCCAGATTAAAAAAAAAAAAAGACACCAGAAGGACAAACAAAAGGAAATTGTAACAATCTGCCATCTTCCTCTCTCTCTTTCTCTTTCCTCTCCTTTCCTGATGGCCTTATCAGATGAATCCTGTCCATGGGATCCAGATGGGAAGAGATGAGCAAACACAAGACGTGGCAGACATTAATTACGTCTTTGAAACTGAAAATTTTCCAAGAACTGACTCTAGGAATTTGAATTGAAAATAGAAAATATGAATATCCAATAGACTTGTGGGCCAACTATAATAATTTAAATGGGAAAGTGTTGCTTTATACTCAGGGATTTTTCTATGATAGATGGCGTCTTCCATCTTTATGTCCTTTGATAGTAAGGAGCCAAAATAATAATGGAGACAGGATTTAAAGGACTTTTGGTGATGTAAGAATATTTTTTGAGCTGTTTACTTACAATTTGATGGTAAATATTTGATTATGATAGGACCAGAGAGACATTGTTGCCAATTGATTCTTGGAGTAAATAAATTCCAGCATGAAATGCACAGCAGCTACATACTGTAGTTCGAGGCTCTATATATGTATAAACCCAACCCCTCTGGTTCCCCTCTTTCTGGCTGTTTTTTTTTTTTTTTTTTTTTTTTTTTTTTCTGTTGGTGTTCTCAACACCTTTCTTTGGGATTTACTTAGAATATGAAAGGATTGAAGCCACACCTGGCTTGACAGTCACTGTGCTACTTTATTAAACCTCGTGCACCGAGCCCAGCACCGTATGAAAATTGAAAGGGAGGCAGTGAGAACCCGATTCCTCCGGATAGACGGTGTGAAATCCTCGGTCAAAGCACCTCGGATCTGTGTCTCTTCACACCCAGCTCTCTTTGAAGCACGCAGCGGCCCTATTGATATTTAGATGATGCTGTCGTAGGCAGGATTGGCATCTTCTTTTAAAGATATTGATTTTAAATTGCACATTAGGGCCGATTCCACGACGCTTGCTATATCTTAAAGATGGGCCACTTCTCCTTTCCCCTAGGCACGATCTTACATGTGGGAATTTGTATGGATTTTTTGGGGCTTGTTTGCAGTGATGGGGGAGAAAATGCAATAAGTGCTCCATTACTTACACAATCTGTGAGTGCTCAGAAAATTAGTCACCAGTGACCTCTTGGCCTCCTTCTCATGCTCATTCCCAGTCAAAAGACCTGATGGGAATAAGAATAAAGTCAAAGGAACGGTGTGATACCGGCTGTAATGCAGTCGCTCAGCTGACAGGAAATTTTATCCTGTAGAAGAGGTTTAACGAATAAAATCACTCACCGGTTGAACTGTTAAAAGTGACATATGATGACAAATGATAACGCCCAATCCATGTAAACGAACAATACAAAATCTGATTAACAAGGCTTTAGTATTCCCTGCATAAACTCCACTGACTGAGCTACTTTACATTTCCATATCTGCAAACATCATTACGTTTTCTAAAATTGGATTCTGCCTGCTTGTCAAATTTGTAAAGTGACTCTGCGTTTAGCATGTACACGAGTAAAGTGTCTGACATTTGGAAAAAGAGCTCATGTTTAATGTGTAATTATAAGTTAACAAGACTTTTCCCTCACTTTTCTTGTAAATAATGTCAATAGCGTTCAAACTGATTGACATGTAAAAACCAGTGATGGGGAAAACTGAGTTCTGTGATGGGTCTGGATGGAGACGGCCAATGAATTGCAATGGAATATACCCTTTTCTATCCAACATACACATGTAGCTACATCTCTCTCGACCACTATCAGCACTAATGAGGGGGAGTGCTGGAAATTTTATCATCCTACATGTACATATAGCAGCTATAATTATAACTAAATCCTACCATCTTCTTTTGAATCAGTCACAATGAGCCTTGCAGCTGTTTTCCCTGCATGTGCTGCAGTAAATTTTTTATTTTTTTTTTACACTCACGGTCATTCTGATTTACTTTTTTGTTTTGGTGTATTAATAATTTTCTTAATAAATAACCCTGTGGTTTTGGAAGACATTCCTGATCTTGCAATAGATGCCAAAGCCATCATTTAAAATAAACTAGACTTCAACTTCCTACCATTGGCTTACGATTGGTGCCTTTAGAACTACGTCTATCTGTCATTATAATATCTGAAATTTTTTGCTTTATTTTGAAAGTAACTGTGATGAAATATCTCAAAGAGTCCCTCCCAACTGTGCTGAAACTGTTGTTTTCCTGGGAATATATTGGAAATCAGTCAAAGGTGTTGGATCGCTGCAGAAGCCAAAAACTGTGTGAATGTGTGTGTATGTGTGTGTGTTTGTCAGTGAGCATATTACTCTGATGCTACGACGTTAAGTAATCATACTGACTCCTTTTCTCATGGTCACTGCTACTTGATTTGGGTAATTTATGCTTTTTCAACTTGTTTACATTAGCAGGTACACACAGACACACACATTATTTTACAGTAGATGTCACACACACTCCTAACAAACCCAGACAAAAGAGGGCGGGAGACTGAGCCAGTTACAGGTGGTATGAGACGCAGAGAGCACAAGAAATCTATAGATGCCATGAAATGACACGTTTTCTACCCCCAACCAAAGCAAAAACCAAATTCAGCTTAAATTGTAAAAGTAATTAATTTTTTTTTTTTTTAGCATGCGCGTGCTGGCAGTAATTCCACGAGGAAGTGCTGCGTCTTTGATACTCATGCAGATGGAAATTCATGCTCTCCCATCGGACGCAGGTGCTATAAGAGCCGAAGCACACCTCTCAGCGATTTTTAATAGAAATGGAGTAGGGTCAGCACAAATTGAAGAGAGTTATGAGGAATGACCTGGCAGAAGGTTGTTTCCTCCCTCTGAGGTGATGCTGAGCGAGAAGACTAAGGAGAAGAAGAGGAACAGGAGGGCCGTCATTTCCCTCCCTTTTCCTGTTTTTTTTGCATTTTTCTCTCTTTTTTCCTATCGTCTTCTCCCCCGTTTCTTCACGTCATAGTCTCCCGGCTCTCTCTTCGTCTGGTCCACTCGTCCCCTATATGTCTTCCTCCCTCCCGTTTGCTGTCTCGGTTTCTGAAAGGCCTTGTGTCTTCCCCAGCTATATGTTTACCCGAGGAAAAAAAAAAAGAAAAAAGATACAAGACAAATCACAGCAATGCACTGCTTAATTTAATAAATGAAGCTTGAGAAAATTTATCGCACAACACACTTGTCTTTATGAAGTAGCACAAGCGGACTGACTATTCCCAGATGCTGCTAGATGTTTGTGAACAAAGAGGACACACACATGTAATCCCTTTGGGTTTGGGTAGACACTGTCTATTTGATGGGTGCCAACAGAGTGCTCACTCTGCATGACGGACTGTACTTTGACATCACAGGGAGTGAAGGAAAGATACTCCCTTTTTATGAAGAGTAAGATGGAAAATCCATTTACCCAAGCTGACTCATAACCAGAAGAAAAAAAATTTAAAAAAAAATCTTGTTTTAGCTTTCAAAGAGAATCCATGATGAAACTGCGCTGTATGTATGGAAATATGGAGGCCGAGACATTTTGGAAGGGAAACACAATCTGTCTCGACTCTGTGGGGTTCGCCAACTTATTTTAATTAGGTGGTGAAAAACGCAAATGGAAATCAGCTCCAGTCGGTCAAATACTAACAAAGGAACCATAATGGTGGCTTTCTTTTGCACAAAGTAATAATAGTGTGTTGTAGCGTTGGTGCTGTGATGCTGTGCTGGTTCTTCCTGCTTAATTAGGAAGTCAGTTATGTGCCGGAGTCTAAATGAGCTGCTAATGTGTTGGCTACTGACACCATGTACTAATAAAGAACCACAGAAACTAAGCAGCCAATGTCAAGTATACTTCACTGGGATGCTCCGCCATGGGGGGGGGGTTTCCCATGGCATGGACGGTGACTGTGGTGGTGACGCTTGTGAGAACTCCCCAAGTTGTTAATCTGGTTACGACTAGTTTGTAATTGTTAAATCAGTATTGAACAGATTTTTTTTTTTTCACTTGAAACAAGGATGATAACTAGAAAACCCATATTGTCCTCATTCACAAGTGACTCAATGTTAAACTTTCAGCTCTATGACCGAGAATAAGAATCTTAAAATTTATGGTGAGGTGAGGAAAAATAATTACAGTATTGTCCGCACTGTAAGGCGCACCTAAAAGCCTTTAATTTTCTCAAAAACCAACAGTGCAACTCATAATCCAGAGTGTTTTATATGTGAAAACCGTTTTAAAATAGGCCATTCATTGAAGGTGTGCCTGATAATCAGATATGCCTCATAATCAGTGCACCTTATATATGAAAAAAGTTTTGAAATAGGCCATTCCTTGAAGATGCGCCTTATAGTCCAGAGAGCCTTATAGTGCGGAAAGTAATGTATTTGTGGTGTTGATGTCGTTTAAGTAATTTAATTATAATATACTTGTTTTCTAATGTAATTATGAAACACATTGCTTTGGCCGTTGCAGTTTGACGACAGATTAAATTTTGGCAGATCAGTTAGAAATGGGTTTTGGAGTTTTTGCAGCTTACACTTGCATCTTCAGACTATCTTCATGAAGCCTAGCAGAATGATTTCACCGTCACTAATTATTGAGTTTGTAATTTTGTGGTAACTCTTTGCATGGACATCTTTAAGGTATGCGTGCATGGAGCTGGTGATGATGCAGTCTGATTCAGCAGAGAGGTTATGCATCTCTTAGTGAACATTCAACAAAGAGCGGAACCAGGAAGAAAATTTCTTCTCAAACAATAGCAATAACGGCCTCTTCCATAACCAGAAGGCCCTCCCCTCCTGTATGTAGGAAGGACCATCTCCACCGATATCGGCAGCCCCCGCTACAGTGGCAGAGCCCATAGAGAGCTCTGTTGCTGAGGGGAGGAGAAACCTCTCCGTCAGGCAGACTGATATGACGACTCATTTCACAGCAATGCACTGGTGTGGTTTCTGTGTAAACACGGGCATGACAAATGGTTTTTTGGGAGGCAGGAGTTTGCGGCCAAGACGAGGACATGACATAAGCCCTTAAAAAAAAAAAAAAAAAAAAAAAAAAGCCCCAGACTTAAATTGGTAAATATTTCTGTCGGGTAAACCAAACTCTACCCCTTGACCTCTCTCTACCCCCAACTATAAGTCTCACTCTTTCTGTTCTTCTGAGAGTGGATACTGAAACCAGATGTTTTTAACAGATAACAAATGTCAGAGGCAATAACTGACAGCACACCTGGTACAGTGCAGAAAGGGTGATTGGCCCAGTTCATGTGAACAGGCTGACTTTCCCAACCGTTTTTGGATCTTTTTCTTTTGTTCAACCATTAATCAATTGAGAAGCAATCATAGAGTTTTAAACTGTCAAAATATGACAATAGCGCTGATTTTTAGGAAGTTTTCAGGACCTGTATGCATTTTAGTGTTCTATTCTCATAGTCAAACACAAGTCAGGTTTTTTCTGTTTGCAAAATTGCGAATTGTCTTATTAAAAATCGGGATGGAAATGTTATTCTTTCTTTGAAATATTTCGACAACTGCGGGATGGATTACAATGGAATTTGGGACACGCATTCATTTTCCACTCAGGATGGTTTGTTATATCTTTGGTGATCCCTTAAAAAAAAAGTTTTATCTCAGGCCACCATCAGTTCAAAAATATTTTTTTGTAATATTTGACCCAATGGTTTGCCTGTGTGAATAAATGAAGATACCATCGTCAGCGTTGGTTTTACTTTTTAGCGCTGTTTGCTCGCAAAGTATGAAGAGTGGACATGATGAACTGAATGCTAACAGATACATCGCTCTTTATCCTTTTTGCTGTTCGACAGCGTCACAGCAGTGTGAAGCTAAATCTTTGGAGCTCTATTTCAATATATACACACGCACTGTATACATATATATATATATATATATACACACACACACACACACACACACACATATATATAATGTGTTCAGGTAAATCTGAATTACAAAACATCGTGTGTGTCCTTGTCATCACAAGACAGAAATTGCATGACGCTATTAATTTTCCATGTAGCTCTTGACAGCCTGAGGTGACCCTGAGCCTTCATGAAACATTCTTTCTGATCTGTGGTTTTCTTTTTCTGTAGAACTGACTTCATGTACTGTATATAGTAATCCTTCCATTCAGATCAAGGCTTATAAGTGCCGTGGAGTGAGACCAGTAGGGGAGTCTGGTCTGCCCCCCCCCCCCCCCCAACTTTCTGATGATTGATGATCCTTCTTGTGACACTGACAGAGAGGGATCAGCAAAACAACTAACAACTTCTGCATAACTCTGCATGAGCCAGACGCCAGCCAAGCTATTGTGTCATCAACGCCGGCGCACACACACTGAGACAGCGGTAAACACATCTGCCCACCAACCAACACACATATTTAGTCACTCAAAGGAATGGGGTTGATTTATGGAGGCCGAAACATAGTTTCTCATACATTATAAATGAATACGGGACATTTGCACCCTAATAGGACCCAATAAAAAGATGGTTATCTTCTGCTCTATATGGTTTGGATTACTCCTCCACCTGTGCCTCCAAGCTTTCAATTTTGGCTGCTTTCTTTCCAAAGTCAGCTTCTTGCCACCTGTTCTGATAATCATAAGGGTCCCTGGGAACTGAGAACATCCACTGCAAAAAAAGTTCATCTGCTTGATGGCCAGCCATTGACAGATTTAGATTTAGATAAAATATTATTACATTATTAGATTATTTAGATTATATTCATGATTTGATCAGAATTGCACTCGCCAAGCTTGTTTCACATTCAAATTCTGCTATGTGGCAATTTAGAGATATGAGGCAAGAAACTCGTAGAGATTTAGGTGGGATGGATGAATTGTTGTCTTGTTTACACCCTGCCCAGTCAAAAACTTGTCTCTCACCCCGTGTTATTTTGATACCCGATATCATTTTAATCTCAATATATTAATCTAGAAACAATTAGGTTAATTGTTTCTAGATTATTCTAATTGTAATCTAGATTTCCGAAAACAGTCAGTCTAAACACCGTTCTCTCAAGTGTGTTCCATGTTTGGATTTGCCGTATGTACTGAGAAAAAATTTGAACTGGATGAAACCGGTGGATAAATATTTTAATTATCCATTTATTTCATTTATTTGTTCTTTATAAATAAGGTGTTTTATGTTTTTAAATTAAACGTCCTGTGAGACATACAGTAGGTGTCAGACCCCAGGACTTTTTGCAGTGTGTTCACTCATAAATCATTATTTTTCCCTTTTGCTTGTGCAGCTGCCCAGAATGTATGATTTACAACTTTAATGTCTCGAGTGGCTTTTTATTGAGTTATCACTTTCTATGCATGCAGAGAGTTGTATAACAAACTCCTGCGATAACTCCGAGTGCATATAGAGATGATATTCAAAGAGCCGGCCATTAACAATATATCTGGTTGCAGTCGGGATGGACCATTTTATTGCTGAGGACATATCAAATAATGGCGTCTGTTGGCACATGAATGTGAACAGAACACGTCAATATCTCTGCAAACAGGCAGTGGGCCACATAGAGCGTCCTGTGGTTGTTCCCATTTGGCGCCAGCCATACAGACCCAGAATTCCTCACTTAATAAAAAAAATGTCCGGCCTCATTCACAGTGGTTGGTAATCAATACTACCGGCACAGCTGTCAGACCATAAAATGGCCCTTAGCTTGGAGACAGCCGCTTCCTCTCTGTCACTCGGCTTCAGTCCTTCATACGATGTTGGCTAACTCACCTAGCAATGAGTAGAAACGACAGCGTTACGGCCACTGGGATGACGATGGCTCCAACAACGTTACAGGGTTACAGTTTCAGGGTTACAGTACAAACTTCCTCTGAGGGGAACATGTTGTTATTTCTGTGATTCATAGAAGACCATATTGAAAAGCTAAAAGTGTATTTAATTTGATTTTTAACGGTAGAAAACATGTCAAAATGAGGGTTATAGTCCATTTTATGGCACTGAGAAATGATGATGAATAATTGTACCTTTATTGTAAAAGTATCCCCTGAAGTCTAGCAGTGTTTTCTTCGCCACAGAAGAGCCCAGCAGTGAAATACTGTACTACAACCCAGCAGTGCAATCTGATATGTTTCAGAGGAGACCTTGAAGTAGGCCAGAACCACATCTATCAGTGACTAAATCTGTCCTTGCATTCTCGGGGAAGACTCTCAAGGATGAAGCAAGTCTTCAAAAGCATCTCTCCCTTTTGATGTAAACTTCTGTGACTGGTAGGGTGCCTCTTCAGCCTCGCCGTCTTTTAATTGATTATGTGAGGCAGAGGGCACCGTATTGTAAATGAGGTGATAGATAAAGACCGCAATGCTCAGTAGCTTCACTCTCTATTATTTTCTGCTACAGTGGTAGTTAACAGTGAAGAAATTCTTGTGTCATTCAAGGAAGAGGTCGTGGGAACATCGTGCACCAAACAGAAACTTAGTCATAAGTTGTATCGAGTAGCCATCTGAAAAAATGCCTTCGTCACTAAATGTGTTGTACGGATCCAAATTCTTGTCCAAAATTTTACATTTTTTACGACTTGAGAATACAGTGCACCCTGGTTCCTCACGGGTAATGCGTTCCAGGAACCACTCGCAATTAACCAAATCTGCGATAGAACGACAAACTATATATCTTATTATTTACGGTAGTTTAAACATTTATGAACCCTCCCCATACTGATATTGAACCACCTTATATCTGTATTACCTAAAGACTGGTTAGAGCACTTTTGTGTCTCACAAAGTCCGAAACTTACACAACATAACACACTTCCGGATGTCGTCAGCCAGTAGAATGCGCGTACGGCATCACGTGACTGCCTACAAAACATCCGTGATGAGGTGATGCACGATGGCGCACTGTATCACTGATTAATGAAACTGCCTGAATTTCACAGGAGGCTGTGTAAATATCCTGTTGTGTCATGTCTTTGTGAGTCACCGGGCTGCCGTGAGTTGCAACACGTGTACGTTCATTATCGAACAGTTGGTGCACACAAACATCTCGCCTTGTCCTTGGGCATTCACCACAAAGAACAACCAGAAATGTCTAGACCTGCTGTTTCCCTGTTGCTAATAGACTTTGCAGGTGGAAATAAAATAAATCTTTAAAGACTCTGGGCATTGTGACATTTGACAGTCTTTTATGTTTCAGATTGAGACATGTTTGGAGTCATAAAATTCAATTGCGACGTATTGATTCTCATCCATCCGTCATTATTCCCAGGTTGATTGACAGGAGTAAATTGGTTACGTTAAGTATTTCATATGTTATAGGGGCTGACATTTGTTTGCCCGTTCCCTATGTCAATGTTGTTGGAGAGATCTGTAGCTTTATTAGATAGCATTATACTGACTGTGGCTTTTGTGTGATGTTCCAGTGTTTTTCCTGACATAATCTACGATATATTAAAAATCAGCTGAATCTTGAGATATTTAATGCCAATATTATTGTCTTGCTCCAGGGGATCATGTATGTTCATAATCGGCGGAAGCCGTGTGTATGCGCACATATAATGCGCAACCACACACACACACACACACACACGTCAGAGAATATATTCTTTGCATGCTTTTTGGCACTGCCGATGCCAGCCATATCCAGATTGCACTACGATGATGGAAAGGTGTCAACACTGTGTAAAATGAAACCGCAATGAGTTTATCTTGCTGACAATTGACTCACCTCAGGTGGAATTTATCACAATGTTTGTTCCACCTTATCATCAAACAAATGATATTTTGTAGTCATGTCAACCCAGTTGAAGAGATTTTAAGTCGAGATTCTAAAATATCCCAAAATGCTTGACACAAGCAAGATCAACATCCTTATTTGATCAATTTTGGGACAATAAAATGTGCAAATATGTGTGACTTATCGTAACTATGCTACCATATTAAAATAGTGAGGTACAGTAGGCATCACAATCAAAGGGGCAATTACATGTTTAAATATCTGGTGTTATTCCATACATTAAAATTTTACGGTGGGAAAAAAAAGCTTTTATATAACAAATATGTCAACACTAGAATTCTATTGCAACAGGTTACTGTTTTGTTTAGCCTGAGCCTGAAAACACCAAGCCCAACTCACACAGGTAATGTGACACCATTGGTGCTTCTTACCCTCTGTTGGCTGTTTTTAGAGTTATTCTTAGACGGTCAAACCCAAAAGCAAATGTTTAGATTCTACCTGCTCATCCCATATGCTGCACCGACAGAAACACTGTCCTTATAGATCACCTGTCCTGGGTCAACATCAGCTCTTTGCTGGACTCTGTAGACCAATAGTTCCATTTCCTCGTTTGTGGAGGACAAAGTTTATGGCACTCATTTGAGTTTTACTATACATAAGGTTTATAAGTTGAAAAGAGTTTGAAGTGAAATCCCTGAAAAGAATGTTTTCTTTCCAAACTGTCCCAATCTTCTTATCTCTGCAGAGCAGCTAATCCTCGTGTGTTTAGAGTTAACCTGTCCTGCTGACATTTAAATAGCAAACCATATATGAATGGTTTAACATTTTGATGACATCTAGTTGGACAAAAACATTGAATGCATGTAAAGTAAATCTACATTATTATGCACAAACTACTTTTATTATCTGTATTCCTTTACAACTCGGGTTAATTTCTTCGTTGGTCGAATGTGACGGCCGGACATCAGGCCTACTCCAACTGCAGCAACATTAAAGATTCATACACGTCTGGGAGATGGTGTGTTGTTACTAGTCTGTAATTTCCGGGAAAGCGTAAATGGGGGAGGGGGAATGTATTTCATGTAATCCCCGGATTTGCATGGCAACCAGCTAATGGGTAAGAATGGACACCCTCTGTCGGTTTTTGTGTCCATTTAACCTGAAGGCAGCTCAGTGGGTGGACTGGATGGAGAAAAGAAAGGTTTTGTTGGGACTCGTCCCAAAGCGATGCTATGGCCGTAATGGGACTTAAACCTGACAAGTCATTTTAGTATGTACAAATTTACTTTAACCACAAATCAGTTCATTCAAATCAATCTAACAGTTGTGAGATCAAGATGGACAAGGAGGACTCTATGTAAGAATTATGGAGCACAAAGAAGACATCCAACAAATGTAACCTAAAGAGTCACACTATTTTTTTTTTTACTTACCTTAGAACCCTGACCTCAGCTATGTTGATGACGTACATGTCTATTTGACTTTTGGATTGGTTTAGTGTAATTATAAGGGACTCTTGGGTCTTGGACTCTATTGAGTGCCCTTCTGCTTAGATATGTGAGACTTTAACAAGTGACTGCCTACGACTCTTTATAAAATGCTATATGTCACCAGTTTATAACCCATTTGGAGCAGGATTCTCAATCTTCTCAAAACATTAACGATTAAAATGTATGTTAATTTGTTATGGCGTCTCACGGCTAGACTAAATGACTGCTTTTATAATCACTCATTGCACTGTTGAGTTTGCCCAATCTTATTAAGTCACTTCTTGAATAAATTACTCTGGTTTTACAAGAAACACATTACCTAGATGAATAGTTTTATTCCGTTCTCACTCTCACTTACCAACACACACACACACACACACACACACACACACACATACACATACACTCACACAAACATGATGATTTTAAATGTTTGACAGTTAAGCAGCTCATTCACCACAAAAAAAACCCACATGCCTCCTTTAAATTTTGAGCTTATCTGTAAGTCTCAGTCTTGATAAGAGCAAAAGACAGAACGTGCATGAAACAAGTATTCCAGTGAGTGAGCTAATTGTGCGTTACATACTAAAGTGTTAAGACAACTGCGAGCAAATTCATGGAAAACTGTGGTTTGGCACTCTCAAGGTCCAGAAAACTCATATAAGTGGCACAGAAGTTTTCTCACTTGAGTCGTCAAACAGTCCTTGAAGGGTTTTCATCACCAATCACCACGCGGATCTCTTTACATTCACACAAAACCAACAAAAAGAGAAGATGACAGTTGGATAGCTGTCTCCAAACAATGCCTCAAGGCTTTGACGTTCAAGTTTGACCGTCGTCGGGCAGGGAGCTTCCAGGAATGAAGCTGGCAGGATGAAGTGGAAACCCAGCTTCATGTGAGAGAGGGGGGCGAGGGATGTTTCGGTTTGCAGTTTTGCGGATTTGCTCCACTTTGCTCTCAAATGTCATCCAGGATGGTCTTTGCAAGACTCCGACCAGAAACAGAAGATGCAGTCTATATTTTAGCTGGGTGATTATTTATGTACCTGCCATGAATTTTAAATCAGGCTCGCTGTGTTCAAAACCTCTCACCCCCCACCCCACCACCACCACCACCACCACACCCCCACTCCGAAACCAGATGGAACAAGGCAGAGTAACCACAAAAAGCAGCAGACCCTTGATATTTCTCCCTTCCTTGAGTTATGAATTCACCATATGCTGTGCAAAATTATAGATATGAATAAAAAGCTGGGGGGGGGGTTATTTGTGAGAAGCTCTATGAGAAAAAAAAAAACACACAAAAAACTGCAATCCATCTTTAAGTCCTCGATCAATCTTATCGGGCAGTCGGCAGGATTTGCATGATAAAAACAATCAAATTTGCGGCTTTGACAGATGATTTGCTCACAGCGTTCAGCACCGACGGCTTTTCTAATGCATCATCCGCAACTGCAAGAGCAGCATCATGCAGCGTTTTCAGAATCTATTAATAGTATATTCCTATTGAAAAAAAGAAATCTCAAGCACCATAATGTTACTCCATCAGCTTATCCTGTTTCAGCAAAGCAACGCTGCGCGCTTGAAAACACACCATCACTGACAGAGAGAGCCTAATCCAGTGATTGGTTTTACCTTATCACACAACTTAAGGAGTGTACACTTCTAAGCTGACGGATTGAACCTCTGTTCGATACAGGTTTGCAAAACTGAATCTGTTGAGCCTCCAAGATTTGATATGGGTATTTAAAGCTCTGTGCGGCATTAACCGCAGAGCACAACAAATAGCCTGCCTTTTAACAGGGCTGGGGAATCCCGGGGCCAGTTGGGATGCAAATTGAAATGATCCAAGAGTGGATTGAGGAGGTGAGGGTGGGCTTGGATGGGGGGGGGGATGTGGGAGCGATGAGCAAAAAAAAAAAAAAAAAAAAAAAGAGGGTTGCAGGAAGATGGGAATGAGCCGAGGTGGCGTGAGGCTTGCAGTGAAAGCTTTTGAGGTTCAGGCAGGAGTGAGTTGTGATTACCCTCAAAGACGGACGCTTGGTGTTTGAGTGACAACTGTACGGTGCAGAAAATAGCAGTGGAGAATGCACAACCACCACGCTCCTGCCCACGCAAAAGGGGAGGCCTTCATTTGGTCAGCAAACATGGGGCCCCTCCTCTGTTGATGTGTGGGTTTGTGCTGGTGTGTGTGATCCGCTGCGACTGTCAACAGTCAGGAGGAGCCTGGAAGGAGAAGCAGATTCTATGATTAATGTTTGAGTTGCACATTCGACCATGCTGCGACTGGTGGATTTATCCTCGGTTACGTCACGGCAAGGTCAAATCAGCAGCATCTCAGTTTTAACTGAGAGATTTAAAAAAAATTTTTTTTTTTTAGTGATACGGGACAGAATAGAGACATCATCTTTCAGCGTCGTCACTGATCTAAAAAAAAAAAAAATCTCCCTGGCGGAGCGTATTCATCCGCGGACAGGCAGACAGACTGAATCTGAAGCGTTCTGGCAGACGTTGAGAGGGACCGATTGAGTTTAAATGATACGTGCTAATCAAAACCAGTCAAAATCCTTGGCCCAGGAGGGGAAAAACTTGCGGCACTGGCGCAATTGGAACCGCAGAATAGTTGTGCATGCTTACTTCATTAGCGCACAGTCTGCGGACCAGAACATCTGACACCGCCAGGACAAATTGGATTATTTTGATTCAAAACTGCCACGGAGTTGGCACCTGAAGTGCAAAATCAGCCGGGGGCCAAAACTCATTGATTGACTTTCAGTGTAAACTTTTCAGGCAACCATTTTTTTATTATTTTTTTTCATGGCTGATGCTATCGTTCCGATGATGTCATCATATTTGCACGCTTTGCTACACACAAGCACACACACACACACACACACACACACACACACACAATTTAAGTGGACACTAAATGATAAGGAAGTGTAACCAGTATACTTTTCATCACAGTAATTAAAAAGACATAAATTAACACAGTGGGTATGAAAGGAAGAACACCACCCCCCCACCCATCCTTACCCATTGACCTTCTTAATCACGACTGCAATGATCAGTCTAACTGGGACTTAATTGCCTTCTGCTGTTTTCTCTCAGCAATAATTTGGTTTGCATCGGGTACTACGGTACGGCTTGAGTAAGCCAAGCCCAGTTGGCCCATTAAATGCTAAGGCACTCTGTTTTGGTGGGTGCGTGGGTAGATGGGAAGGGAGTAGTGGAGTGGTGGAGGGGAGATAATGGCAACGCACACAGGGTGACTCATGATTGGGAGTCCATGGAAGTCAATGTAAGACTATAAAGAAGGCAGCTTCCCTCTCTAGGGTGTGGTGGGGTTTAAGGGCTTTCACATACAACTTTAAAGAGCCCAAGTTTTAAATCCTAGGATATACTGTTAAATCACATGGGAGGGTTATTGTTTTCAAGGGTTCACACATAAGCGCCGTTAACCCCCCGAATGCCATTGAAACCAGCCTGATGTACGCTCATTATAGAGTATGAGCAATCATCAGCGGGGCAGGTGTGTGTGAAATGCATCTGTGTTCGAGCGCCCAGTTCATGCAGCGCTACCATGTTTACAGTTATCCAATATCATATTACCCTCTGTTGAATATGTGACTCCTGCCCCCACCTTCACTACCCTTCCCATCCGAGCGTGCCCATATATAATTGAGTGTGCATTTGTTTGACCACCGTCCCGTTTGAAACCGCCCTGGGCTTTTGCTGCATGTGCAAAAAGCAAAAATAAATAAATAAATAAATAAATAAATAAACGTCCGGCGGGCTGAGATTGAAGCCTTTTCATTAATCTATCATCAGCTGCAATTGAGGCTGTCTGCAAGGCAACGCAGTTTTTTCATCATGCCGAGACTAAGATGAGAAGAAAATAAATAAGAAATAACACATGTGGTCGCAAAGACATTCTGACAAGCGTTGCGAAGAAAAAGTTTACTTCGGCCAGATGCAATGTAAAAAAAAAAAAAAAAAAAAAGACTAAAAAACAAACTTGGATTAAGATACTGTTTACTAAGAAGAGGTAGATCTTTCTCTTCATTTTTTCTTGGGTAAGATTTAACATCCAGACAGAGTTAAGTGGTGCAGATGAAACCTTTTCTCTTGTTGTGTTGAAATTACATATTCTGTTTGAATGGATGCAAGTTTCACACTCACCTAGGAAACACAGGAAGCTCTAAAACCGGTGAAACGACTTCAAGTCTGTAGCCTGAATCCTCTGTAGGGATGATTTTCAGTTACCTGTGTTGTATTTGTGAAACATAAATGTCACTTCGCGCATCAAGTCTTTTTTTTTTCATGCTTGTTTTTCATCCTCCCCCCCCCCCCCCCCACCGGCGTGGCGTGCTCCTGAGACAGTGTCAGAAAGTAAGATATGATTGTATCATCAGATATCGATCCCCAGCCCTAACCAGCTTCATTGCCCAGTATTGATTCCACCAACTGGTGCAGGAGGCCTGAAATTGGCCCTGGTGCTGAATTTCAACGGTCCGGTGTTTTATTTGTCAAGAAAACATTCATGCACTGCTCATCCATGTCAGCAGTGCTTCTCTGTCTGCTCTTATGTCTCAGGTTCGTCCCTCTGAAGCCTCAGAAACATTATAGCTTCCCCAAAAAATATCTATTCAAGTGTAACTTTCTCTGTAGCTTTTTATTCACCCTCAGCAAATATGCAAATTTCTCTTTATCGTCAAGACTTTCCACCACACAACATCTTTTTCACATAATTGCGTCCACAGAAGAGTCAACGATGTTCATTTATGTGTTTTATTTATTAGTAAGTAGGTTCAAAAAGTTAGGAATGGATTTTTTTTAAGCGATTCTTCCACACAATCCCTGATTTCTAACATTGGCCACACTTCAGAGCCTAATCTGGAATATATAAATCCACTATAGTGAGAAAGGAAATAATAATCCTGCAGATTTGAAATTGAGAGATTCCAAATTCCAGGGGTTGCTTTTCATGGCCAAGGGGTCGTATGTTGAGGTTATCATGGGAATATTTCTGAATTGCATCAGTGGAGGTTTGTGTTCTCTGGGTGCCGCCCAGTTTTTGAATATAAATACTTTTGACCATTTTACGAGATATGGCAGACTAGAAATCCTTAAAAACAATAGAAATGGTTCAGGAGTCGTGGATGGAATCACATAAACAGAACACAATGTCTGCATTCATCCCTAAACAGCAGGACATACATTATATTTCTTTATTTCTTCAGCTGTCTTATATCTGATGAGGTAAATGCTTTTTGGGGCAATCCGCTCTGCCAGCATGTGGCATGGCATGCATTTCACTTCATTTCATTTCAGTGGAAAATATAACCCCATGGTACAATCTAGCCTTCTAAATGCTGAGCCGTCGTAACGTCAGTCAGTCGAGCCGCCTGCGTGGCTCTTCTTCAGTGACTTTAATTTATTCTGAAATAAAATTATCTGAGAAGTTGGAGGCCGAGATCCGTCAGATTTGAAGTAGGTTTGGCCGTGAGTCCCATGCTGTAAACACTGACACCATACTTGATCAAGAGCTTCGATAAACACAAAAAAAACTTTTGAAAAGAATGTGAAGATGTAAAAAAAATGACACATTTCTTTTCCAAAAATTGTCAAACAGGCACTTTGGTGCTCGTATAGACGATAGAATCCAACCTACTGTTTATTTATCCAAATTTATATCATATTAAATTAGAAAATAGCTTTTTTTTAAGTAAAATTTCATTTGCAAATAAGAATCATCCATTCAAACATGTAGATAGAAGCAAAAAGTGGCTTTTGCCCCCCTCATCCTTCTATGCAGTAGTCCAGTTGGGATGAAGCTGAAGCTCTTTATCGCTGATGATAGAATTATTCCAGAGAACATCAACTGAACGTGACCCTGCTCAGTCTAATGAAGTCACTAATTTAATATGCCACTGTGCTTTGGTGACAATAGATTCAAAATCTAATCTGGGCCAAAACTGATTAGGCCTATTAAGTGGTAATGGAGCGAGGGGCACTCTGCATGCTTGGAGGTTAAGCACCTTTATCTAAGGCGTGGCTGCTCTTTTGTTGTCCTGTTGTTAAGATGATTGCATTGCTGTGACCATCTGGCCACTTGTGTGGTCTTCATTTTTGGTCTGAAACTCCAAATGTGCTCATTTGAAATGAAGATATTCACACAGTACTCTTCTCTTGATGGATGTCTGGTGGAAAAAAAAAGTGTTAATACACCTCAAAAGTGAAAGAAAGATTTAAACACTAATATAATTGCAATTTGTGGGGAGAAAAAAAAAAAAAAAGAATCATTTCAAAAGTGCATTTCATCACAGGGGGTTTTAACACTTGTCATTTCTGATAAGGTATGATTTATTTGTTAATGAATAAAAACTCAAATCACATTAAAGTCTAGTGGAGGTTTACTGAAAACACATTTCAAAAAAAGAATGACTTGAATCAATCTGTTGAAACAACATAATCAAGTGTTAAAGAGAGCTGTAAAAGCATTCTTGGTAACAGCCTATTACACAGCGTTGGAATAATACAATAATAATCTTTTCATGTGCGACTGATCTACCGACCGACAACCTGAATGCATTCCTCACCCCGGCGAGCTGGCTGGGGATCCTCGCTCCCTGCCAGCGGCACGTTTTCGTCTCACTCACAGTGGGCCTTGACACTTTTCTGGCATGTATGAAGGATGGATCACGGGGCATAAAAAAAGACAACGTCCTGCAGTGTTGAAAATTTATGGCCAGACGACGAGCACAGACCCATATGTTTAGAAGGGCTGATGGGACCTTTCTTAAAGCTGCAATCAAATATATCTCAATTAGAGCTTCTTTCTCCCAGTAATACCTGCTTCAATTTGATGGGCTCAAGACAGACATGTCAGACTGCAACACGATAAGCATGTGAAGCTGGTTGGCTGGGAGTGGGGTTATTTCTGCAGTGAAGAATCTTCCCATTTGATCTGAATTTCTAAATCCTGTAAATATCATGCATGTATGCATGCATGCATAAACATATGCATGTATATGAAAATAAATTTGATATATTACTTGTTTTATTAGGGTCAAATTTAAAAAAAAATAATCCTAATTTGTAAAATAATGGGATTATTTGAAATAAAATTTTGGAACAGTCATTTTACTTGATTTGATTTATGTTTGAAAAAGAAAGAATTTGTCAACCCAAACTGCACCAATATGTAAAAGATGTTACCAAAAAAAAAGGAAATTCTTTCCTTCTCACCGTTGTTTTTAATTTTATCATCATGATTGCATTTTATTTTGCAGGGGATATATGCAGCTAATGTCATCTTACCTGGACAATAATGTTTTATATATTTGTCTTTTAGAGGAATTTGTTTGTTATTAAGAATCCTACAGCAGATTTGCAGGAGGATCACCGGATGATGGTGGGATTGGTCCCACCTCTAAAGCAGGCGTCAAACGCCATCTACTGGCAGGCGGAGGTACTTCATCCTGTGACGAGACAAACGACCCTCATTCTAGGAGATGAGGCGAAATTTGAAGCGTTTACATTCAAATGAAAAGCCTAAATATATTCATGTTACCCTTTAAATTAATTTAGTGCAGTAGTTCAACAGACTTGATTAGAAATATCTTGAAGATGCATGGAGATATTTAATTTTTCCAATTTTATCAAAGTAAATATGCGTAAAAAATGATATTATTATTACAAATAATTATATGAGAAGAAAAACAGTATAAATATTAGTGTGATTTGAAAATGAAATAAAAATAGATCTAGAAGCAGATAAATAAGTTTAAAAAAAAGATTCAATAATGTGAGCAATACTTCTAATCAAATCCTCCCAACGAGCCAAACTGTACAGTCTGATTAATTCTCGGAACACAATCCCGTCCCCTCGGAGTGACGGTGAGGCTGAACGCACAGACCCGCAGCAGCTGAGCACCGCGCAGCCCGTGACTCCACCATGTGACCCCGCGGCCTGTCGATCCAGATGGCCGCTTTTCTGTCTTTCTCTCCGTCTCGCTGCCTGTCTCCCTCTCGCGGCTCCACGCAGCTGAGCCGGTCACTGGGAGTGACTGGAGCCGCTCCTTTGACAGCCCACGACCGCTAACCAGCACCGGTGAGAACAGTTCAGGGTGTGAGGGGTTAAACCGGAGGGTGTAAATCTTCTACTACTACGATTGTAAACCAGTTTGGAAGCAAGACAATTTCTGGATTTTCTATTCTTCCATTTTTATTGACTGTTCATGACAAACATTCGAGTCATTTCCATGACCCCTGTCATGGGAGATCCTCAGGTGTTCCGTCTACCACGTGGACAATGCGCCACAATCCAGGATCTCCTCCTAGATGCTGTTTTTTTTTTTAATCATTGCTGGACTAAAGTGTGGGCCACTTAACTATCTAAGCTTTTGCAGTGATCATCCCATTTATCTGGGATTATTGCAGTGAATTTACTGTTTGGTCTTCTTCTAGGCCTAAAATGTCAAGTCCAAAGTCATGTATGCAGTAGCTTTAGTCGGTAAGACCTCCGCAGATCCGTCCAAAGCTGGTAGCAGTTGATCTTTGGATAGAGCATGAAATAAATAAATCCTCTTTAGCAGATCAATATTCATCCTATTTAATTCTGGATGTGAAACTGCTGGATTTGAGGTGGTAATGCTGATGTACAGCTAATCGTTGGAAAATAAGCAGAGGGGGCTTTGTGATTCTCCAAGAGGAAGCCGGATGAGTAAATGCGCAATGTCTAGCTGCTGGAAAAACCTGGTAGTGATTACTTGTGTTTTCTACCTTCCAATTAATACATGAAACGTAAGCTTTGCGGTAGGATGGGGATGCGGCGCGTAAGGAGTGGCGATGGCGACTGAGGAAGAGTGGAAAAATGTGCCGGTGACGCGTTTCACCGTGATGACATTGGACTCCGAGGATGTTTGTCGGCGGCGCTGGTATGAATCGAGAGATGGAAGTGAACCGATGTAACAGTAGAATTGTAAGGTTTCATTATGGAGCTTAATCCTCCTGTATTTCATTGTGGAACAAGCAGGAGAGGGCACGACCTCCGCCTGGACTGGATTTCGCCATGGAGGAGGAACGTCCATGCGTAAATTCACTCTCTGGTCACAGCACTTAAGCGCCTGTGACAGAGTGTGACAGTTGAGAGTCCCGTGGACTGTGGATGTCATGTCACAGAGGAGTTTGCATGTGCGCAATCGTGCGTCCATGTTCGCATAGAATAAAATACATTTAAGCATCAAGAACCTGAGCGGTGTGATTTATGACTGAACTCTGTGTACCCTGTTGTGAAGTCCCCCCCCCCTCCGCCCCTTCCTCCCCACCCACATACACATACACACATAGACACACACATACACACACAAGTGATTTACTTTACTTATAGCCACCATCCATAGACCCGCATGCCGACTCCGTGCAGTCGTCTGTCTAACATTAGTATGACTGCAGCGCATCGCCCCAAGATGTGCCCTAATTCTGGGATACAAACCAATAAGGAAATGCTTTGCATGAAAAAAAAAAAAAGAAGAAGAAAGAAAAGAAATTGATGTCCGTGGCCAATTTGTGTTTTCCTTTTTTTTATTTTTTTTTATTATGAAAATTAAAACCTCCGCTGTCTGTGTGCCGTGACTTCACAGACTTTGCAGGGATAAGCGGGATTTAAACTTTTCCCCTTTAATTAACAAATACCCCAAAAATGACTCAGGCATTTTTTGTTCTCATATTTGATCTTTTTTTTCTTTTTTTCATGACAGCAATATTTTTTTCTCATAAAGCACCCACACCTACAGTATTATAAGACTAATAAAAGTAGATGTTATGGAGGAATGGCCCCTCGCTGCACCTGCTACACATCTTAAACTATCTTTGAAATGATCCAGGCTTTTTTGGTGTGTCTTTTGTAAACCATAAGGATTAGTTCTGTACATATCCATCAATCATGGCGTGTTATAAGCAGGACTATGACATAGTGACAAAGAGACCTTCAAACATAAATATTGGGCCATTAAATGTGTCTGTTTCAATCTGGGCTTACATTTAAACATTCTCTGCAAGCCATTCCCACAGGGTAACAACATACAGTGTTGGTTTTTTTTTTTAAATTTACACCAAAAAAAGGCAAAATAAAATTCCAATTTACACTATTTTCAAGAGTTCTACAGAAACTTTTTTTTTTTAAATAAGCATGTCAGGGAAAATATGTTGATAAAGAAGAAGCAGGTCAATGAAACTGTGCTGCAAACCAGACGATCTCAGTGCAAAGGGTGGGTTGGGATGGGGTGAGGGTGCTGAGAGGGAGACCGGTTCTGCAAAGCTGCCGAGCCGGGATGTTTACCGAGGATTTTTGGCTCACAAAGCTGAAGGGATATGAGAGAAGAGAAGAAAGGAAGGACGTGAAAGAAAGAAGGCCAAAAAAAGATATTTGGCATTTCTGACTTTTTCTCAACAAACACCCCAGGGTTTAAGAGTCTCATTTAAATAAACAAAACCAAGGGGGTTGGATCAATTTGTGGACAATAAGCTTTGCCTTGGGGGCCCCGTGCTCTGACAAGCTTCGAAAGTGGCGCCGGACTGTGTCTTTGCTGAGTCAGAGATAGAAATCCATCCTTCAACAAGTTGTTGTGAAGAGATATTCACAGGCTTCACTGGTGGCCTCACCCACATCTGCACAACTTTGATGTTTGGTGGAGGCGGCCGTAGACAGCAGAGAAGCAAACCTCCATGTTCGAAATGGCAGTTTGCCACGAAAGATGTAGCAGGAGCAGCGTTTGGCTGCGGGGGCAGTTTAGCTTGGTATTGAAACCTCCGCCTGGACCAGATGTAGGATTTAGGAAACTGACTGCAGCACCTGCTGGCTCCAACAGCCAGGTCTCTGTCCCAGACCCCTGAAAGGTCAAACATAGGGGCCTTCATCATGTTTCAATGGGTTGCATTTGTCTCTGTAGTTACCATATCTGACCAGCAGAGGGCGACGACAGCCCTGCAAAGTCCTACAGGAGCCTGACAGAAGAGTTAGAACAACTTCTTAAAGACAGCTAAAAAAAAAAAAAAGATTGCAGCGTGGGGCATATTTTTAATATGTCTGTAAGACACATGAGAAGTACTTCTGTCCAATAAAAACAAAATTCACTTCATACAGGATGGTGATGTGTTGTTAAATTCTCACCAGAGCATATGAGCTGCAAGCAGCAAATAAACAACACCTTTCTCCTGTTTTATTTGATAGAGACATAAACAGCAGAGCTAGGATGTCTTATACATGAGACCTGATGAAATGTAATGAAGTTAATTGGTATTCATTTATGTTCAGTTTGTTGAACTTGATCAGTGGATCTGAATGTGTTAGTTTCAGACTGCAGGATTTTTATATTATACAACTGCCCTAAGGACACAAAGTCTCAGCTGTGATGCGTCTGCCAGGCCACTAGAGACTGAACTGTGTCCGTGCAAAAAAAAACAACTTTTTTTAAACCACAAAAAATTCAAACCAGGGTTTTTAAAGTCCGCCACAGATTTATGCATATTCCTGAAATACCCCGAGCTCCTACAAAAATGATATACAAAAGCAAATATATTTCTGTAGGTTTAGAATCACTACCTAGTTATATTAGGACACAATATTAATTTGATTGAATGCAACACTCCTACTAGAAATGGGTGTGTAGGTTTAGACAACGAAAGTACTTGTAAAACTTTTTTCTCTTCCATCTGCAATCAAATTCATTAAATACAGTGTCTGTGAAAATTTTACAGATGTTAAGTAACCTCTTTCCACCTCCACTGAAAGCATTTTCTCTTGAGAGAAAACACAAACAATCCCTTATGAATATTTGCTGTTAAAATTAAATTGAATTTCTATGAAATAGAGCATCATTGAAACTTTAGCTCTAAAACAACTGATTATTTTAATTTAGACGATGAAACCACAGAAAAAAACAAAACAAAACACTGTTGTTGTTGTAATTGTGTTTTATTATATGAACTTCAGAGCTGGTACCGCTTCATCTTATCTACACCTTCATTGTTCAGAAAGGGGTCACGTGAGGTTACGGACAGTCTGTGAGACGCCCTCCTCCGCAAACCTTATCAAGACGTATGAGTGTCCATAAAAGGTCAAGAGACTCAAATCACACAAACCTGATACAACAAAAAAATATGACATCACTATCGAGATGGGACAGAACCTACCACTGGAGCCGTCCATCGGCTGTCGAGTAAAAAAGTCCACTCCCAGTTTGTAAAGAAAAGAGAATAATGATAAAATAATACATTAATATTCCCAGGTTAATCTGTGCATGTCTTAGAAATAACAAAAGATTTCACATTTTTAAGAAATTGAGCTGAGAAAAATCTCCCATGCTCATAATTTTGAAAATCCTCATTTGGTCATGGCAAAAAAAAAAAAATAAAGGGAGGGGGTTTAGAATTGGAAAATGTGATATTTCTTTTTCTTTTTAGTGATATCAGTCATTTCAAATGGAGAAAGAAAAAAATAAGACAAGAAAGAAAAATATTGTGAGTTTTATGCTCTATTTTGCATTCCCACAGAGCAATTTGAGGTTTTCTGCTTTCCAGAACCAAGGGACAGTTTAGGATAGCGGGTAAGGAAATGGACACTTCTGTGTCAGTTTCAAATGAAATCCATTTCCCTGAGCTTCATGATTAAGTAGCTGCTGTTTCCTTACGTTTAATTAAATTTAAAAAAAAAATTTAAATGCTTCCTATCCTTAAAACTATCTGTTGAATGTCAACGCTTCTACGGTGGCGTTATGACATGTTCTTCATATTGTATAAATAAAGGAATTGAGACTCTTAATTTCTTTGATCCCATGGCTTCCTGAAATGGCCGGCTTAAATACTGCTCTGCTGTTCTCCCTCTTCCCATAGGAGACTCTCCATCCCATCCCAGACACTGAACGAGCAAGTCTAAGCCTCGCTAAGTCACTCTTAGCTCCACCGCCTCAGCTTGTGTAAGCCAATTCATGCTGAATAAGAACATGTTAATCTGGGATTTACGACACGACTAAGTCACTAGATTTCTCTTCTCTGTTAACCTGAAAATGCTGCAGTGGCCAGCTGAACTTGTGATTCCAGGATTTTTCTTGTTACTGTTCTCGAGACAGTTGTCATCTCAGAGTTCTCGCTTGGTTTGCGTCGCCCAAAAGTGAGGGAAGAGCTTGTTTATCAGCTTCACTTAATTCCCTTCCGCCTCAAAACAGCTAATAAATGAATTCAAAACTGATTCCTGCTCAGAAAAGATTTCTTTTGCCGATCAATGCTGTGAAATGACATAGAAACGCACCATGGAGCCTGTGGTGGAGTAGTCGTTCACATCCCTTTCTTAAAGGTCAAGTATGCAGGATTTAGTGGCATCCAGCAGTCGGGTTGTAGATTGTAACTTACTGAAAACCCCACACATCACCCTCTGTCACGGTCCACGGTTAAAATCCAAAGAAAAGCATGAAAAAAGAAGCAAAAGTCTCTCAAGAGCCAGAGGCTGGTTCATGTGTTCTGGGTTGCCACGCAGGGAACAAGGCAGACAGGTTAGAAGACCAACTCTGTCTGTTGACGTAAAAGGTTCATTCAGGGGTAAGGAAAACACATTCAGTCTTAATTTTAGATCATGTTTTTTTATTATTATTTATAGCTGGAGAGAGAAAAGAAAAGAATCTCAAATGCTGCCATTGTGCAACAGTTTTACAAAATATTGTAAGAAAGGACAAAAGAACATTGTTGACTGCCGTCCATGAAATCGAAACACATGACAAGTAAAAATGTCTTTTAGTAACAAAAAACAACAAAAAAAAAAAAAAAGACTTGGAATAGATTTTTCTTAAATTTTCTAGTCAGCAGTTTGACCAGAATTTATGGATTTGCATTTGGCTGGAATCTGCGACGATAATCCGCATTTATTAAGCCCTATTTAGAGTTTTGCGGGCTTCACAAGCGTGCATTATAACAATGAATGATTCAACATGGATGCAGCTTTGGAAGCAGTCAGGGAAGCTAGAGCTCTACAAAACTGTAAATTAGATTATTTCTTTAAAAAAAAATTAAGATTAAGCTACTTATTTTGACTACAAGACTGTAAGAGTTTTCCGATCCGTCTAAACTCACCGTGAGAGTTTTTCTTTCGTAAACAAACCTGTTGTGTGTTAACTTTGGCAGCTTCAGGAAGGAGTTTGAACTCGATGAAAACCTGTCATCAAGATTCCTCAGATTTTGAGCTCGCTGGTGTTTGTAGCCTCGTGGGAGAGACGGGACATATCAGCAACTATCCTCACGCTGTATGGGAGGACTTATCTCACAGAGCTTCACACAGAAAGGCCAACATTACAGGATGTTGTGTTATATTGAACCAGCTTTTTAACATACTGCATTGCTGGATTGTCTAGTACCACCATCAGTACCACAGCCAGCAGCTGATTGACTTTTATTTTGAAAAATCTTCCAGTATTCGCAAATAGATTTGCTTGAATTTTTCTCCTAATGTATTCAGAGGTTCATGGATGAGCGTAGAAACTAAAGTTTCACTACAGTAAATACAAAAAAAATGCAAAATCTCACACACGAGCCCCCAAAATATTAACCTACAACGTCACCTTCCTTTCCAAAATAAAACACAGAATCTTCCCAGATGTCATTTCAAAGCGCTTTACATATTCAAGCAGAAAGTAATCCACATTAAGTGTGTAACATTACTCAAAGGTACCTCCAAAAATGCAGTTATCAGAGGCCCGGTGTGGAGTACAGTCAAAAAACGCCCTGCTTTCTGCTCCTTATCTCTCCACTCCTGTGAGTGAGTGTTTGGTGTAGGGAGATGGGGGGGAGAGATGAACTGAAGAGGGGTCTCTGGTGTGTTGTCTATGGGCGCTGGAGCCTCTCGTGACTGGACACTGTCAAGTGGGGTCACCGGCAGGTCCGGCCTGTGGGCTCAGCAGGAATGCAGTTGTCTTATCAGTTGTAAAGGAGCGCTAGAAAAGCAAATGTCTCGGTAGGTAGAGACACAAAGGTCCGCTTGGATGGTTTCCTTTCCCCGCTTCAGCCTTGTTGGCAGATTTAAAGCTGTAGGGCACAAACCGAAGGGTTCCTGCTGTCATTTTCTTTTATTTAGTCCTCCACACTCCCTACTCGTATGATAGATTTTATAAGACGCCAACATTGAAGATTGCTAATCAACAAGACAGTAGCTGCAGAAGCTAAGAGCCCCACCCAGATTTCTACTGACTACGTAAAAATAACGTAAAACTTCCTTCATTTATTGTCAGATTACAGAACGAACCTTTAAAATGTGACGTATTTAAATAATGTTTCCAAACCTGATGGATCTTTGGGAGATGATTTCAAGATATTTAAATTGATTAGAGGGGTTGCTAAGGTTACTTCTCAGACAGCTTGTAAGGCGTCATCAATAAGGATTAAAAATGAATACATTTGGGAGTTTATTACAGTTTTTTTTGTTTTTTTTTGTCAGCAGTTTTCATTGCAGACATTTCTCATTGATTCAAACGCAATCAGTATTCTTATACTCACAAGTCTTACTTCTCCTTCAACCATGTGTTGCACAACTATTCCTGATAACACTAGTTGTTATAATGAACAATGAAAGAGAGCAAAGGTAGCATTGTCAGTTGAGTTTCGGATCTTTTGGTTTGATTCTTGGCAACGGGTCGGCATTGCAGGCAAACTCAAACGGCTTGAAGCGGGGAAAGATTCTGAGAAAATGTGATAACAAAAAACGAGAGAAAGGCTTTTCACTGATAAATCACACTGCGAGGAAGCTGGCTAACAGGATATTTTGACTCCCACAAAGTAAAAAAGACAAAAAGACGTCTGTGGTTGCCGTTGAGCTTGAAAAAATTCTGCAGGATTTCTCATCAGTTGTGAAGTTGCCAAACTGAGACTGCTTTTCTTCTACTCCCGTAATCTCTTGCTCTGTCCCTTGGTTTGCAAGCCTTGTCAATCAAAGGTCTGAAAGAGGTGAGTGATAGGGGGTAGGATGAACCAATTACCATTGTGAAGACTGAAACCCTCGCTACAAACAGCCGAGTCACTAAGTCGCGGACTTGTTGCTCAGCGGGAAGCAAGCACCGGTGGATTAACGCTGCAGAAAATAGGCACAAGGGCCAAACACGACTGGAGGCTCTGATGCCATGAGGTTGGGGTGGGGGGGAGCAACACCTCTATGTGAATCTCATAAAAAAAAAATAAGAGCATCGCGAGTTAAAGGAAGCCGCCTCATCCTGATCTGACCTGGAGCATTGCGTTAAAAGGACTGGCACGGTGACACCTTCGGGTGGTCGTGACCTCGTCTTCCTGTCACTGAGAAGCTGACAAACCAAAAGTAAATCCTCCGGGTCACAAAGAGCAGACTCCCACCGATAGCGCCTTCAAAGTCATCGTCACTGGAAATAAAAAGGGGGGCATGTGTAGTTAGAGACAAGTCCACAAACATGTTTGTTTTTTCACGGCTCCGGTACACCATGTACCACCCCACACACCCCCCACCAGACGAACTGATAGAGGAAATTAACATTCCAAATTTCCATTTGGCATTTTTTTTTTTTTTAATTTCTTATTTTTTTGGGATGGGATGGGATTGGAGTTGACCCAGATCTATAAAATGTCATTCATGGTAATAATGTTGTTTTGCTTTAAAGAAAATGTAAATGTTACTTCCTGTTGGACACAAAAATTTGCAGAGTATGGAAGGTCGTAAGTGACATTTTTATCCTTCTTTTGCTCAGCGAAAAGCTGAGTAACACCTCAGAAACATGAACGAAACAACAGTTCATTGGCAAATATCAAAACCAGCCAAACTTCAGTAGATGTATTCACACAATATTTGTCACCACCATCATTTCAAATGAAAAAAAATTCGAGGAATATTTTACATCAAATGTCATTTTGGAAAGCTTTTTACACGTATGATGGAGCACGTGTCACAGCCACAGCTGGATCCATCATAACGTTTGGTTTGAGACAGTTTGAAGATCTTTCTCGATGCTTCACAGGTTTTTTTTTTTTTTCCTGCCAGGAAATCTCTGCAGACTCATGCCGTTGTCAGTGCTTATAAATCATAACGACATTCATCCGTCCATTTTTTTTTTTTTTTCCATTGTCGGTTACAAGCGCAGAATATCCCCCTGTGTCTTTGGTCGCCTAGGAAAAAGAAATAGCTCTTGTGAGTTAGTCGTCCTTCGCACGCTCTGCTTCATTCTGTAACAGATACTGAATCATAAAAATAACCTTGCAATGACTCTCGTCATGGTATATACACATATCATTTCTATTTGACTGTATAAGTATACATTATACATTTACGTGCCACGTCGTCCTCAACACACAGACAACAAATCACGCCAAGCAATGCAGCTATCAGCGTCACGCCAAACAAATTGCCACCTAGCTGACCTTAGGGGTAGAACATCTAAACACATGGAGAGATGTGTATACGAAGCACACACTCTCCCTGGGTGTAATGAACATTACAGAGATAAATAAGAGTGAAGAATGCTCCACAAGCCGAAAACGTTCAGATTAACAAGCAAAGAATGCAACGGTTCAAGTCTGTGCCGAGTGGCCGCAAACTGTTGATGGAGGGAATGAAAAGGTGTTATTTTCTTTATTATTCTCAATTTATTTGAATGTGAGAAATTTCTATTCATGTTTTAATCAACAGGAAAGCATATTGACTTTCTGTTGGTTTTAATACTATTGTCTGAAGATAAACGTGTGTAAAATCAGGATAGCGTTGGAGAACAAGGTACTTCTATACGTTTACCTGCCCCAGTCTGATGCTTTTAATTTGTAAACGTCTTGAAGTGTGACCCACTGGTTCCTTTAAGTTAATGCATATTAAATGACCTTAGTAATAATTACATAAACACACACATTAAGCAGAAACTCTCCTCTAACAAGACTCATACAACACAGACTGACGTCGTTTCGCAAAATGCAATCTAAGGTAGGACTGAATCTGAAAAAAAAAAAAAACAACCCTGAAAACGATCGTTTCCGAGAGCTTTTTGGACTCCACAGTGTTCTTTACGGAAAGTGTTATGCAGGGCAATGATAACAGGCATAAAATCTTGATTCAAATGTCCAGAAATTTCCCCAAAATCCTGAAGTGTGTTGGCACCGTGGGTCTGAAACCTCTAGCCGAGCCAGCAGCCTGAGCGATGAGCTGCAGAAGCTCCTCAGAGGTAAGCAGGGCCTCATCTGTGACTGAGTGGGTGCTAGAACGGCAAGGAGAGAAGTGACGGGTCACAGTAAAGGTTAACAAAATCAAGGCGGGGAATTTACGAGCATTCATGCTTCACGAGCGAAGTCGCCAGCGGCCAGGGTGAGTGTAAAAGACAAGGGTGAATGAGAGGATTATACAGTGTGTGCAAGCATGTGTCCTGACATATGTGTGTTTGTGTGAATTTGGTTGGTGTGATCCTCGCCTCCTTTGCGAGCAATACATTGTGACAGAATAATGAGGGTCCTCTGCTGTGAGTGTGTGTGTGTTCGCTTCGCGCACACCGTCGGACCGGTTGTGCTCTGTAAACTGTCTAGAAGCAGCTGGACCTGAGACAGCGCTCACATTATTGGAGTCCGCAGACGCCATCGCACGTCAACCTGTCGTTTCATTTTTGTCATGCGCAGTTTATCTACACCCTATAAACTACATTTCATCTTCATAATAAACATGTCAACTCTGTAATTGTTACAATTACAACCGCGATGTCTAAAAGGTTGGAATCCACCACAGTTAGTCAGGGAGCGACCTTCGTTCTCATCTTTGCAAAGGCCACAAACCGTAAAGTCCTACTGGACAGAGTTTAAATGCATCCATGTACTCTTAATGAGTAATTTCCTCTATTTCTTTTATTAGACAAAAAAAATAATAAAATAAAGTGGCTCCAGTCAGGGATAAATCTTGCAAAATAAATTCATTAGCCTCCTTTTAACAAAAAAAAAAAAGTTCCTGAAAAAGAAAAACACTGTGCAACAACATTTCTAAGCTCTTCTTTACATCTGCCAATGAGGATATGTTTTTATCACTATTTTGTCCGTCAGGTATTTAGTAGGATTACACAAAAGCTACTGGACAGATTTCATGTAAAGGTCAGGCATGGGTCAAGCAGGAACCCGTTCAAGTTCACAGCAGATTTACATCAAGAGGCGGAACCTGGAACTTCTTTTTTTTTTTTTTTTTTTACCTCCCTTTTACGTTGCTGTTATTTCCCTGTTATGCACAAAAACTGGCAAGGAATGGGTTGGGTCGACTCTAATTTTGGTAACGCGTCCATTAAATTAGCAATAATGAGCTAGAAATGACCTTTTAAAGTCATTATTTGACTGCTCACCCTATCTATGTTTGAAGACGCTCACGCAATAATGTGAGAAATCCTACACCAGTACTCACACACACACACACACACACTGCACAGATAGAATCTGTCTGTGTGTTAGGGCCGCCTGTAAGTGGAACAGAGGCCCCCAGATATTCCGAGACAACCTAGCGATAGGACACATCATCACGGCGGTTTGTGGAAGGTTCTCAGTTCTCCTCCCCACTGATAGTTCCAGTTTGTCTGGGAGAGGTTATGCTTTGTGATAGTCTCGCAGAATCGTGGATCTGTTTCCTCGGACCCAGTTGGGACCCTTACAGTGTATCGGGTTCTAGCAGCATGTGGTTTCAATTTGATCCCTCGCAAAAAAAAAAAACCTGCTTTCTTTTCTCTTGATTAATGTCCAACAGCACTAATGATATTATTCTACGCATTATTAAAGTAACAACAGATGACATAAGTGCTCGTCTTCCGAACAAGCGTGAGGCCGCGGGTCGAATACGCACGGATAACGCCAAAACGTCACATTCTGTCTCGCCGACTGGTTGCTCGTTGGCATCTTTTAGTCCTCCCCTACATGTGAAAACATTCATCATTTTCACATATAATAACACAAAGCATTGAATTTCCCTTCCTTATTTTTACAAAGCTACCCCTGAGCTTAGAGCACAGTAGGCATCAGTCTGACCGTCAATCATGCCAACTGCGGTGCTGATGGCAGGTCTAATTCAAGCAATATTTCCAGTTTCCAAAAAGCTGTGGGGGAGAGTCTGTGGCTGATGGCTCCACCCTGGGCTGATCACCATCCATCTCTTCCCCTCTCCGTCGCCCGTCGCCCCTTTTGCCGAGCGCCGCCCCACTTGAGATCCATTCGGAGAGCATATTTGCCAGATGACAGCGTGCTCTGTGTACCATCCATTATGGCTAAGGCAGATACATTGTCATCGGGAGCCTCTCATGCTGGCATAAATCCACGGTCAGTAGTAAGTCTAGGTCAAGTGATTTATACACAAGGGCACGAATGTGCATGCACTTCTACAGACATATACATGGAGGCATGTTCAAACACACATCTGCCACGCAACTGCCCAAGGCAAACTATGGAAACCTGTTACTGTACTCTCAAGGGCTGTAATGGGAGTCTTGTTTAAAGTACAGAGGAATCTGGTCAAAGTCTGGTGGAGGTCACTTTTTGAGGAGATGCAGATCCTTTAGGAGAGTGAGTGCAACAGTTCTGTTTCTCCCCACTCCTCTCCACGAAGCAGAGAGGAGGTGGAATGACACGAATCACACGGACACGCTTATATCGGCGTATTCAACACATGCTTGCATGCATCATGGAGGCATAGAGAGACGTGCACGAAACAGGGGGATGATGAAATGCTGAGAGTGTCGGCTGTACTTGACCGTAATCTCTGGATGAGAATTGAGGAGATGCGGTGTGTGTTCTGGATGCTTAAGTATTACCAGAGTCTCTGGTAATACTCACACATTACAGAGAGGAACATCTCACTCGAGTCACTTTTGTTCTCGTGGCATCGGTAGTGTTAAATCAGCACATAACCACTCTGACACCATGCTTGTTGAATTGACTCAATGAAAGAGTGAACAACCGGTCGTAATTCAAATTTAAAATCTGATTAAATAAAAGTGTAGTGACTTCAATGTGGATTTTAAATCCTTTTTTAACAGCTAAATAATAATAATAAATTTCCATAATACCAAAAAGATAAGCAACGCTGTTAGACTCGGGAGGAGATGGACTCCAGCCCCATTCTGATCTCTGAAAAATACAACTGACAGTTGCTCGTCTTAGTCGTAGTCCTCATGGCCGCCCTGTCATACATCATCAGACTTCAACACTATTGACTTCTGTTGAGGAGATTAGCTGTCAAGCTTTTATTTTGTTAAGGGATCAAGGTCCTTCATGTTCTTACCTAAATATAACTTCACTCCATTGCAGGTTTGAAATTGCTGGTGCTCGCGGTATTTCATTTATGAGAGCGCCCGGGACCCAGAATGCCTCAGCTTGACCGGCGGGCTTTGGAGGGATTATCTGATGAATTTGTGTTTTACAGCAGCTGTTGGTGAGAAATCACCGGGGGTCTAAAAGTGGATTCGAAAGCCCTCGGCCAATTGCGTGGTACGGTCACTTTCATTTTTTACTTGTCTGAAAACCTGCCGTTACCCCGTTTATTTTAAAGCATTGCGCTGTGTGCTTGATATATACATGTTGAAGGTTTTGATTGAAACAGAATGGAAACCAACATGTGACATCGCCGCGGCGCTATGTGATAGGTGGCGTATCAAACTACAACCAAAATTAAATGTCCTTAACCCTATATCGGAGTCAAGTAAATCTCGTGCACGTCTACGTTGATAAGGATCCCCTATAAAACAACTATGCAGCATCTCTTAGGTCACAGGAGATTTTGATTTATGAGGCGAGAGGGGTCACACCAGATGACCCACTAATGCTCACTCAAATGCTGTCATTGCCATTGCCATTCATAAGACCTCAACCATCCAAGACTAAATGAGACCGGGTTGGAAATGTCACCTGCGTGCACAACCTTTTATGCCCCAGAGTATTTCTCAGAACTGTAAACTCAATCTTACACGCCGCTGACCACTTCCATTGTTGGCTTATGACAGAATCCCTCTAGCGAGACCAACCTTTACCCACTTCACTGTAAATCAAACTGCTATCTAAAGCAGCAGGACTCAGCCTGACAGCGCTGGGCAGTGATATAGGGGAAATCCCCAGCACGGCAGTATACCACTGGAGGTCAACAAGAGCGTAAAGGTCACAGGCTTCACTTGGTAAACTATGTGTGGATTTTTCTTACTTGCATATAGGGACAGAGTGAGCTGAATATTAGGTCTCCCTCTCTTTTTTTTTGCAAGGAAAAACATCGACATAAAGGTTTGCATAATTTAAAGTCAATTGACGGGTTCATGCTTATATGGTAAAGACAGATATATCTCTCCATTGAGGAAAGTCCAACAACATTTTTGCAGATAGATTGTGTTGCTTTACTGGAATGTAAGTAAAACAACCAAATATGGTTATGGATCCATTTGTCTTTTTGATGAATCTTCCACAAATCTCAAGGACCCAAGAAGGTGGTCAGCCCTCTGTTCTGACCAGAGGTAGAGATGGTGGTGTAGATATCAGAATCAGATTCCTTTAATAATCCCTGAGTGTAGAGAAGGTGTCTCCTGGACCGAGACTGCAAAATGGTTCCAGAGAAGACCCAGATAACCGAAGGCTCTGGCTACCATTCTACGTTTGGGTACTATAGAAACCAAATAAGCCTCCATACTGGCAGAGTAATGTTCTAGCTAGTTAATAAGGTATAACAAGCTTTCTGAGGTATGTTTGTGCCTGATCATTACGGCTTTGCATGTGAAGGACAATAAAACTACATGACATGAAGCTGAAAAGAAAACCGACATCATTTGTTTTCATCATCTTTTTGCTTGATTCCCACCAACATTTCTGCTCTGCATTTTACCTCAGGTGCGCTGCAGTGTCCAAGAGGCAGCTCTCCGCTCTGTTTCTGTCTGTTACTGATGGAGGTGACGTCATTCTGCAGAGACCAGATCAAATTTTGGCAGGAAGTCAAAGCTGGCATAGAGAATTTTCAAAATAAAACAGTAATGTGAGTCACATTAAAGAAATGAGAAGATTTCTTTAATCAAAAATATGTGAGAATAAATTCTTTAACTAACCATTAAAAGCCGTGCTACACCCCCATCAATTTAATGCTCTTCATGTCTTCCTGAACAATCTTTGGCGATGTGATTGCGAGCCTACTGAGGTCAGGCCTCTGCGTCAGCTGACCTCTGCGATATGACTTGCTTAGCCCATGTGAAGTTCGATCTCCATCACCTTTAATTCCCAGCAGCATTTTACGTTCGATGTCCAGTCACTTAATATGACACGAATCTCCCTCGCCGCGAGTGATCGATCTATTTATTACCCTGTTTATGTAAAGCCAAGAAAAGTCTCCTGACATGGGATTTCTTATTCCTGAAATATCAATGGCCATCACTCACTCTCTATTGCTTTTTCTTGCCCTTTCTGTTCTTCTGGCTTTCATTTTATCGTGTTTCAGTGAAAATATACACGATTTAAAACAACACTATGGAAAATACACTTTTTTTGTTAACCTGCTCTCATTCCAGTGATTACACCTTGACCCTTTCTGCCCCAGATGATCATCAGAGGTGTGGTACATACTTCCCATACTTCCGTTCAAACCACCCTCTAGAACTTGCGGTGTGCAGCACTCATGTGAGTGCCAGGGCTTTTACCAACATGCAGATGCCAGGCCTTCCTAAGAGGGCTTCTAAGGGGGGCAATCCCGGTTACAAGCTCCGGTGTTAACCTGCTGGAGGAGTATTATCAGCTACATGTCATGTTCGCATTTTCCCCACACTTCTGCCAACTCCCTCACTGTCATCTCAACACTCCTCTAAGCACCACCCTTGAAGGCCACTTTTATCTGAAGCGCTAAAGTGACAAACATATTTGTCCAGAGCTTTCCCACAGTCCCAGGACTTGGAAAGTGGACGAAGCAGCTGCGCTGTAACGCAGAGCAGGAGTCAGTGTGTCAAGATGGACGCCACGGTTATAAGTGCGTCCGTGGGCACCCCTGGGGGCCGATAACCCTTTTTTTTTTTTCTTTTTTTTTTTACAGGACCTGGGAGATAATTTAGCATATTTTAGCAAATTAAAAAGCGGGATGCTGTAAAGCATCATGTATCCAATGAGATTATTTCTCATTGGATAAATTTTGAGGTTCTACTGTCTAGATTGTGGTTAGTTTTCATTCATTTTAAAGTGATGAAATATTTTAAAAGACAACATAAAGACCTGTTTATACTGAGTATCTCTAATCCACGACAGTGAATTGTCCTTCATTTTTATTTTTGTGTGGTTTTTAGTTGTCTGCAGTGTGAAAAGGCTTTTGAACCAGGATGACAGCCTCTACTGTCGCATCTATTTATAATACTTGATGGACTTGGACAAAGTGACTCTTTTTCTCTGCCGTCAGCTTCTAACCCACCACCCACTGCAGACACCCCACCGAATCCACTCATTAGTGGGAATAATGAAAGAGATGGAGGGAGAAAAAGACGAGCGAGTAAAGTTTCATTGCTTGTGTTGTCATCTCTTCTCACCACTTCTTGAATCTTTGGGTTTTGTTGATGGGGGTGGGGGGGTGGGGGGGGTTGGCTTAGATCGCCTTCCTTGTAGCCTTTGACTATTCTCAGACCCTTTTATGTTATTCCTGTGGATTTTGGGCCACTGCGAGAGTGACTAAGGAAGGGTGTGAGGCAAATTTAAATGCAGCTCTCCAAAGGCTGGGAGAGAATATTGAGTAGCTGGTTTGTAGCTGGAGGAAAGTCATGTCCTATTTCTGTCCAGCTTTTTCCTGCTTCTGGAAAACTTGTGAGTATTATTTTTTAAACATATGTTTACTGCATAATTTAGTCCAAAATATTTTTTCCAGTACTTAGATTGCAATTTGGTATCCTGGGATGTAAGCACTTTTTTATTAGCCTAATGAGATATTTTGATTTAAAATATGGAAACATCTAGAGTCACATGCGTGTCATTTTCCATATTTTTTATGCTTTTAGTCATGGAAACCTGGTCTTGCGGCTTCACTTAGGGTACCCATCTCTGCCTCTAGCTGGCACCTTTTTCCCTCCTTCAGGATTAGGAGCTGTCAATGGGCCCTTCTGCTCCACACACACACTCATACCCTGCACACACACTGCAGAAGCTGCTCAAATCTCTAGTTCTTAGGGTACTGTGTATGATAGTGACTGGGCAAGCTTGGGGCTTGATTAGTGCAGTTAGCCCTTCTAAGGCTCTGGATGTTTACAGTGGATTACAGGGAGGGAGGCAGGGGTTAAGTCTACCCAGGCATCATGCTTCCACCCCCACCCACCCCCTCACACACACAGGAGAGAGCCACTGCAGCAGGGCTGGCAGCTCGTCTGGGCTCCCTATCACACAGCAAGGCTGACAGGTAGCAGGATTTGGCAGAGCAGTTTGCATGAGAGCCAACAAGAAAAACTGAACATGGCGGATTAGTTTGGGATTATCTTGTCAGAGTTAGCCTTGATGGACAAACTGCAGAGGAATAAATTGCAATCTGTTTGAGGAGCGTGTTGCCACGCAAACAGGAGAGGCATCAGCCCGTCTCTCAGCCTGTCCAAAATGACAGGAACGGCCCGAAAATTGCTACTAACTTATAAACAAAGTCGACGGCCATTACTGATGTCTGTCCGCTCCAACCGGACGATGTCTGGTTGTCTAACCCCCCCCAACATCTGGGGCTGGTTCATGTTAAATCTTAAAACTAAAAGTGACAGGGTATGTTCAGAGATAAGAAATGGTTATACTGGGATAGACTCGTAAAACATGCTACGTCTGCGATTTAAAGCCCATCGTCCCATCACTGATAAACCATTGAGTGACAAGAAGACAGAAAGGTAGAGATCTCACTGGAACATTTAAAAAATGATTTCTATTACTTTTTATATTTCGGATTTGTTGTCTTTAAGAGAACATAATTTTTTTGTAAATTAAAAAAAAAAAAAATTTAGTAGTTACAATTGACAGATTTTCCTACGTCTATTCCTATTTCCACCTGAAGGAGCGAACACGCTGCTGAAGCGGCATTTTAATGTTTTCATCTCAGTCAATCTTGACAGGAGAGCTGAATTATCTTGATTTGATGGCGTGCGGCAGTGTTCTGCCTGGCATGGCGAAATGCATTAATGAGCGGTATTGCATTCTGTCCTGTCTGGTGTCATTAGGAATGCATGTCTGTATGTTAAACATATGAATATGTATCGGCATACAGCATTTGCTCTCAGTTAGCAGCGAGCCAGCGTTGTGCTTGGAATAATAATCCAGCAGCAGAGGAATGAACTGTGTTTTCTTTACCTTTGTGACTGAAAAAAGATCACACTTTTTAATTCCATCACGAAAAAATAATCTTCAAAGTGAAAAACTCTTTATTTTTGTTTCAACGCACGTTAAGAATTCTTCAGCGTTGCGTGCTTTTCTTTCATTTATCCACTTGTGTTTGTGATCACAGCGTCTTGTAAGACATCAGTAAAAACTGCACAGAATAATAATCATTTCGTTTCTGCCATTTTTTTTTCCAGAGAAAATCCAGTTCGGCGTTCGCAGCCACGCTGTCAGGCTGAGGGTGATACAGAGGTCAGCAGAGGTCGCTGGATAAAGGTTAACAAATTACCATGACGGCTCTCACAGACCTGATGGATGTGGAGTTGGGGGAGGGGGAAGGGTATAGAGGTTAGGTGGAGATAAGGTGGTGCTTGGTCATAAAGCATTTCTGCAGGGAAAGGAATGCGCTTTACTGAAAACGAAAACACAAAAAATAGATAAAGAGAAGTTGTAGAAATCTATAATAAGACATATAGATCAATTGTGAATTTTAGTCCACCCTGACACATATATATATATATAGCTCTGTTTGATTTAGCAACAACCATGCTGAGCCATATTCTACTCAGCACCATGTTTCAACAGACTGTGTTAGAAACCAGGACCTGGAAGTGGAAACTTCTTCTCCTGATTCTAAGAAAGATGCCTCTTCCCTCGGCGGTCCGTTTCTCTCGCCAACGAAATCAGCCGGCACACCTCAAGAACAAAGACGCTATCTACACTCATCAGGCAACATGTTAGAGGAACAGGTGGCACTGAAACAGTGAAGAGAGGGAGGAACTGAGGCTACTGATTTACTGACAGGACAATTAGAGGAGCAAATCTGCTATCAGAGCTAAATATTCCAGATACGATGGGCATGCAGTAGGGTGACGGACCACAAGGGGCTTCCAAGAAGACACTTCCCTAGAAGGGGTCTTCATGTTGATGAACTGGTTGAATATCACAGGTAAAAGCTTGTCAAGATAAAAAAGTATTTTGGATGGACACTAAAATCCCAGCTGACAGGAAACTATTGGGAGTTTTCTATTGAAGGTGTGGAGTTGTATAGAGTCGTTGTTTTGGGGTAGGAAAGACTTCCTGTTTTGCGACAGCAGAGGTGGATCAGCCTGTTAAATAGCTTTGTCTGTCCAGTAGATGTTGGAGAGTGTGGTCAGGATTATCCAGGATGGATAACTGTTTGTTCAGTCCTCCTCTCCACCATGGCTTCGAATGTGTCAGCTTTTCAGCCAATCACAGAGCCAGCCTTCTTGATTAGTGCATTCAGCCGGTTGGTGTCGCTGGCTCCCATGCTGATCCCCCTGCAGACTAAAGTAGACAATATTGGCCAGAGCAGACTGGTAGAACACTTTCCAACTCGCTGCTCGTGTTGATGGGTCCCAGCTTCCACAGGATGTAGGGTCTGATGTGTTGGTGATGCAGGCCAGTCTTGTCAATTTGGATACAGGTGAAGTTCTCTAAAACTGCAGCTTCTCAAGACCAAAATAATTCCATATGAACTGTAACAGGGTCATTTTTGTTCATCAAAGTTAGAAACAAACAGATGGTTCGTTCTTGGTATTTTTTGGAAGTGTCTGCCCTTTTGCGAGCAAGTTTCCAAAGACAACTTCCAAAGTTTGAAAACAAATGAATTTTTGCAGGAAGAGGAAATGCTTTAGGAAAAGGTAAAAATTTCATCAAAGACCAGATCTGTGCACTTTATTAGTAATTCAAACCAAAGCTAATTTTGGTGAAACAATATTACAAGAGGGCTCAAGGAAAATAGCTAATGAGCAGCCGAGCTCACTTTATCTTCCTCCAAAGCATACAGACGTGTGATTTCCTTCTCGGCGAATCCTAATTGGATTGTGGCGAAACGAAGAAGACAAAGAACAATCATCGTTTACAATTATCAGGAATTCATATCCTGAGCAAATTTACTATCTTGCATTACAATTTGATTGAATTAACTATTGATGAGCAGCAAAAACCAATAATATTTCCATCTTAACACTCAATAGATTATTCTGATATTTGATATTAGCAAAAACTTTTAAGTATTATCTGCATTTTCCGGCCTTCCTTTCAGTCAGTCTTGGGTTTTTAAGTCTCAATCTCTCTTCCCCCTTCGCAGCACCTGTCTTCCATTAGGAAGTAACATCAACCTATTGTACAGTTCACAGGAAGCGATGCGGTGACGTTCTAGACCGGTCCGAGTCTTTCATAAGCCGGAGGTGAGGGCGCAACCAGATGAAGATGTAAAGTAATATCCGAAGAGCACATGAGGTCAGTCAGTCCCTTTTTTGCAGACAACATGAAAAGAGGTTCGAGTGCCGGTCACGAGACAGAGGTGGGTCGCTCAGTCTCGAGGGTTCATCAGTTCAGACAACGCAATAGGGTGAGATGGCTGCTGCAGGACATTTCTCATATACTGATGTAATCAGTATTTTATGGGCTTATTGACATTTGCAGAATGCTTTCATGATGGAGGGATAACCACTGCTATGTGAAATGATAATCCGGTATGTTTAAAATTGACAAAATGGGCGTTTAAAGGGTTTCATGATGCTTTGAAGTCAAACAATTTCCTCCGCCTACGTAAAACCATGTAATCGGATTTTAGCACGGTGAGTTTTTCAGCTTATTATGTTGAGCAAATGTTTAAAAAAATGTAACTACGAGGTCAAAAAAATTCTTTTTTTCACACCTGATGTTTTGTCTTTCCCCTCAAACTGATTTGATGTCATTGCGATTCTTTTTTTGATGTTTTCCACAGGGTAAGGTGCCAATTAACCCCCAGATGGTCGGAGTCGCCCACACAACAGGCGATGTGAGGGGATGTACCTTCACTTGGGTGCAAGTTGACGTTGGGGATTTCACATGTAGGGGGAGGGCGATTGGGGAGTCCAGTGGGTTTGTGTTCAGGCCTGTTCTGTGAATCCTGTAGCCTAGCGTGCGATCGGCACACTGCCCTCCTCTTGACTCCCTCATAAGCTCTGTAACAATAACACACTCACTTTTCTCTCGGCCACAACCCCAAACCTCCCTGTACAAATCTCCCTCCACCCACCCACCCACCCACCACCAATACTCCACCTCTCCAAAAAACACAAGGGGAAAGAGAAACAGCGCTGCGTCTTCAGTTTCTGTAAGATAAAAGCCTGGAGGGTATTCATTTCAGCTGCTGCCTCCCTTCAAAACTCCATTACTGTTAGCATAACTGCAATGACAAAGATAATCTTTGTTATTATAACTATCATTATTATTCCAAACTTTAATTAATTTCTCCCTTGGGCTCAGAGGTAATAAGGAACAGACAGCGACTGGTCCTAGTCTAACACCAAGGGCCAACAAGTGCGAGTCAAGGTTAACAGTGCCATCTACAGTAGAGAGGACACGAGTCTACCTTGTGATGTAATGACACCAACTATAAGAGATATACAGACGTGAAAACATCATCCGTCTTGTGCTAGTGGTTTTAATTCTTGCTGTTTAGGGTATGTTGGACCATTGTCGGCCACTTTTTGGCAAGTTCAAAATGTTTGCTACAACAAATAGAAATCACTGCGAAAAGTTTTTATCAAGTTTTGTGATGTAATGGTTAGAAAATATTATTTCTATACGATGTAGCTGCCAAAAATAAAAATATTCACTGGGTAACATTTTGACATTTTAGGAACATATAATGGTAGTATCAATAACTGCCCACAAACAGCAATAAAGCTAGAATTGACTGACGTGGATGAATTAGCTGCCAACTAATTGAGCACATCAATGTCTAAACACAGCGATTCAGATGTTTAACCGTTTGCCTTGACAAGGGATGGAAAAAAGGCTGAAGAGGGACCATTACTGTTTATCCTCGGCCTTATCACTACTGGCAATGGGCTTGTAAATATTATCCTATTCTCCTTAATCCACTGCACAACGCCGTGCTCACCCACTTACCGGAAGCTCCGACATTTACCTCGGGATTTGCCGGGGCTTGGGCTAGAGTGGCTGCGAGTGGGAAAGTGCTAATCTACAAGGCAGATTCAGGATTAGTTTCATGAGCCAGGTGATCTGAGGGCCTGAGATCTTATTGGCCGGAGGAGATTTGGGCCTGTGGTCCTTGGCGGGAGGGCAGAGGGGGGTGACTGATGAGTGGAAATGAGGGAGGTCTAGCAATCTCTGCTTTTTCGTTGTTACTCCAAGTCTTCTTTTTTCTTTTTCACCCCTTTTCTCTACTACACACTCTCTTTCTGTCTTTGAAGAAGCCCTGATGAGAATTCCACTAATCATTTGAGGATTAACAGGGACTCAGACAACACTACATCTAATTCCCCCTTCACTGCCACTGGGCCAACAAGAGGCTCCACACAGCACTACAGCACTGAACAGATCACTATGCATGCGGATGCAACTATTTCTATTAGTCTCAGACATGACGCATAAATTCACTTCTTGATTTGTGCCTTATCCTGACGAAAAACGAGGCAAATGCATTCCCAACAATGAACGTTGATCCTCAACAAAGGAATGTGAGTCTCTTTAACACAATAATAAAAATGTTAAAAATGTTTTAGTCGCAATAAATTAATATTATAGAATCCTGTTTAAGTGTTTGCAGAGGTTGAGACATATAAAAAGTCATTTTAACTGTGATTTATGATGAATTCTTTTAACTTTTTTGTTTACTCACATTTAGAATATTATTGGAGAGTAGGAAAAGAGAAACATGGGGATGTGTAATCGACCCCTTTTCATGTTGTATAAAATATAGTAAACAATTAATTGTTATAAATAGTTAAATTAAAGATAAGTTGTTGTTTTTTTTTCAATGAGTGATAATTATGCTGAAATATGTTAAAAAGAAACATTTGACAAAGACAAAATAAAAATCTGTGACTGAATAAATGACTCCAGTTAGTTATAAAAAAAAAGTAACCATGAATAATCCGATGAAGTTTTTCTTTAATATGTTTCCTCATTTTCTTAATTTGTCATTTGAGTGTGAGAACCAGCATACATTCTGAGATTAATCCTTCATGCATGCGTAAAAAAAGCAAAACAAAACAAAACCAAAAAACCCCTAGAGAGTCTACTCTTGTTTTTCAACATGGCATCAGAAACTCGTTCATTTTAATGTTGACTCTCATTCGCTTGCCAGGTCATGATGGGCCACCCACGGAGCACAAGAGCGTCAAAAAAACATCAACAGTGTGCAGTTTCTTACCATTCGAGGTGGGAAATGTGATATTTTGAAGTCAGTTTATTAGCATCTCCTTTATTGTAATGCCTCGTGTATTACGCCTGATGCATGTGATAATATATTAGAGGCATCAATGGGAAGTGGGTTGCATTTTCGGTCTGGTTAAGTACGTTTTGGCAGCCGTTCTGTGCTATCTCGGAGACAGGTTGGCTTCCCAGCCTCCCACAGTTTTGCAGTAATGACGGAGCTGTCTTACCCAAACAAACAGGCTCTCTAGAGATGTACCTCAACTACCTCCTTAATCCAGGAAGTCTCTCTTATCTCCACACAAATGGCCCCGTGGTGAGGCACAGCACACCGCAGTGTCATTCATCAGCTAAACTCCAGCGTGATGAACAAAGTAAGACTGCTTCACATTGGGGAAAGTGAAAAGTGACAATGTGCTCTTTGGTGGCATAGATCAGCACTCTGAGCTCAGTTTGTCAACTTGTTGTCAATTTAAACCTGAAATCACATGAATTATGGGCATTTATTTTATTGGTATTGATATCAATGATTCTATTACTCAAGTACCCTCGCGTGGTGGCGGTCTTATGTCTGCCATTGAGGATTTTAAGCTTATTCTAGCTGGCATGTGCCATAAATCTTTACAAGAAAAGTGTGTTCAGTACAGGTAAGGTGTGTAGAAACATAGCGCTCTCAAACAATAAACCTGGATCCCATTGATCAGCAAAATTCTTATTTTTGACATTATTATTTCTGACACTACACCAGGTTTAATTTTGCCCTACAATGTTTTATCCTTTTTTTGTGAGTTTTCCATGTATTAATTATCTTAGATACCTACAAGACTCATTAAAAAAACAATTTGAAGTCTAAATATAAGACGTCAATTCGTTGAATCAGATTGGTGTAATAATAAGACAGTTGAATCGTAAAATTTCTACCTGTTTTACAGTAAATTTAATAACCAGTATTACTGGTTGCTTTACAGTGACCGGCATCCAAATCATCACCTGAATAAACTCTGTTGTTTCTTCATCATGTAACATTGAGAGTTCATGAAAGGTAAAGTTTATGATATCTGATAGAAACGTGCAATTTTATGGTTTCCCAAAGACGTGGCAGCGACCGAAAAAGCGTTGACAAGAAGAAAATGGGAGTGAGAGATGTTGGAAGAGAGTGAGGCCTGATTGTTGGAGGAAAGTAATTTGTGGAGGAGTTGTGACGCTTGGCGCCATTCATTACACAACTTCACAGAGAACTAAAAGCTTTGCTTTGCCGTCTGAATGCACTCCCACACGATGCTGACTGGGGCGTGTCAGGCACGGCACTGTCAAACGATCAAATGGAGCCTACATCTCTAAAACGTAAAATAAAAACATGTCTATTTATGCACACTTAGAGTTATTTAAAAGAAAGCATCTGTGGGACAAGCTCACACACACACACACACACACACACACACACACACACACACACACACACTCACACACAATTTCATATGATATATATCATATTGTGATAAGGTAAAACTGCTTTAAAATGGTTTCGTCATTTGGTCCTAGACTTTGCTTGTATCAGTAACATGCTCATGCCTTTAAGTTAAGCTAGGTCTGAATTATTCTCTTATCTTGTGTTAATATGCTGCTGTGTTAAAGAGCCAAGCAGTTTTCCATTAGGTCGACTATCAGTTACCCCAAGACCGGTTTCCAGCCAGTCGCTAAGAACTCTCATCCAACAGCATTGATCGTTAATACTGAGCTGTACATTTTTCCCAACTCGCCCTCTTATAAAGAGCTAAGACCCTAAGATTGTGTTTGCGAGTTTAGCGACTACGCCAACAAGGCAACAAGGAGCTGGAGAGAATTGGAACCCGAGTGAGCAGTTGGTCCAGAAAGCTGAAAACAGCTGTGTTTTTACAACCAGTGAAACACAATGCTAGAATGGAGGCGTTTTTTGGGGTTTTTTTTTTTCTCCCTCCATAGGCTACCCATACTCCACCTGCCATTTCCATCACAGCCATGTGGTCACAAAGGGAGCAGTATATCTGTCAGCAGGATCAAGTGCTCAAAAGACCCCGCAAGCCACTCAATCCTTCAAGACTCCCCGTCCACTGGCCCCAACAAAACTCCCCAAACCCCTCAACCTGACCATCTTGGCCAGTTTCAGCGAGTAAAAGTCCCGTAAAGAAGATACTTCCTTCACCTGTCCAGACTAGGAGGAGCGCGTTAGCGATACGATCCTTTAGTTTGCCACGTCTATTTTTGAAGCTGACACTGAGACGTTTCATTGGGAAAAACTAAACCTACTGCTGCATGTTTTTTTTGTTTTTTTTTGCTGTCCAGAGACTGTTCAATGTTTCAAACTATTCTCTGTCTTGACAGTAAAATTCACAAGCATGGGCAGTTTTACTCAGGTCTAAAACTTCCTAGACCATTTAAAAAACCTTGGTCTTTTGGGATCCTCAGGTCCAACATGAGCATTAACATCGGGTCGGCACCCTCAGAGGTAAGAACCCAAAAGAAGTGAGAACGAAACTGAGAGACTAGCTCGACCCAGCAGGGATTAAGGAAGGGTCACAGAGGATCAACTGGGTCTTCCTCTCCCACAGAGGAGGGAAAACAAATATTAATCACCTCTAGCACTTCACACACAAAAGGGCCCCCAAGATGTGTGGGCAGGAGGGCTGGTAGAGAAGATGACACAGGCCTCGACAACTAATGAAAACCCCCCACAGGGACCGTGCTGCGGTGGGGCTTGCACCTCAGTGTGTGAATGTCTAGTTTCTGATCTTGGAAGTCAGTTGAGTTATACGTACAAGGTGATACTGAGTGGGCATCCGGGGGTCTCTCCTGGTTCATGTTCATGAGGATTCTGTATTAAGAACACGTTTACATTTATGAATGTACGGGTGAAAGAGTGTTGGACCGGGAATATCTGCGTGAGCGAAGGTAGCAGGGATATGCGTTTGTTTATTCTCTTCCTACTTGGCAACGTCCTCTGCCCACGCTCTCTTTTCTCTCGCACCTCCCAACCCCCCACCACCCCCCATCCTTCGTCCGTCATACATCTCATGAGTGACAACGAACCCCACCTGGCATACTGGTGGCGGCGCCATCTGGTCGCGGCCAAGGCTTGCCATCGGGCCCGCAGTCGGTACCCACGCTGCCAGCGTGGTGTTGTTTAAAGAGCGCATATGAGCAAACATTTGACTGCCAGGTGGCGTTGCCACCACGCCATGCCGACCAGGCAGGGTCCTACCATTGCTGTTCAAACCCGGGGGCATCAAAGGGGGGCCTTGGATTTCCAGAGTAACTAAGCCATAATCCACCCCCTTATTGGTCCCTTTCATATTGAAATACATGATCAGAGGAGCTGAGGAGGCCCTAATCTTGCCAATGAGTGGTCCGGCACAGCTGCAGGGATAAAGTCAGAGTATGAGGCCACCAATATATTAGAAAAACTCAGGCCTTTGCTGATTGGATTAGGGGGGTCGTAGAGGGAGAATGCCATCTTCCAGCATTGTGTGTGGCGAGGTGGTCTCTGTTTTGGCTTCCAACGATCAGGAGGTGGGGCAGATACACTTTGTCCCAGGGTTCGGTGACCCGAAAAAGGACTAGAAGAGCGGGTGAGACCAAGAATGGCAACGGCGAAATGGAAAGGAAGGGCAAACCCTGACTGTGCTATTCGGGCCTCTGCAGCACTTCCCAGTCGCCCAGCTTGAGTTGGTCTCACATTAAGTAGTAGTGGGGAAGTTTTGGGAAGGGAGGGAAAGAAAGAGACAGAAAGAGGACTAAACCGGGCATTAGCTGTCGACTTAAAGGTTTGTGTCGGTTCCTCTGGTAGGAAGAGCCGCCCCGTTTAAGTGTGATTGAGCACGGCTTATATGGGGATCAATGGTTATCCTCTCCACTGTTTTGTTTTGAGGTTTCTTTTCTGTATTTACTGCGAAGAAAAAGAAGATATTTTGTTTCACAAAACAGGAGCCAAACATTTCCATAGTTGTATGAATCTGAATTATTCCTTCAAACATCTCAAACACAAAATTAATGTTCTATCGTTGTGACACAATAGATTCTTACTCTACTGTTAACTTAATCAAAACCCCGGTAAATATAGTATGTATACTGAATTAATTCTAATTCATGGGGTGTATTTGATATTGTTTTTTGTTTTATTTAAAGAATACTTCTATTTAAAAAAAAAAAAAAAAAATAATAATATTAAATACACCCATCAATTAGAATTAATTCAGTATACATACTATATTTACCACAATGCGTTCTTCACAGTATGTAGTAAGCATGCACTGTATGTTCTGTCAAAGAGATGTTCTTTTTAAATCAATAAAATAAATCATTTACCCACACAAACCTTTACTGGTGTTGAATTTGGTGAGAACTGCAAGAGACTTCTTCATACATTTTCATATATTAATAACTACTGTGCCTGTGAATTTAAAAAGACTGACCTGTATGTTTAATGTAAACACATTTTCATTTTATGTCATGTATAACACACACAAAATATATATGAAGTTTACTGAAGTTAAATAAAATATGCAATTTTATCATATTTTTGCTGCACTTTGTGATTGATTGAGTGTGATTCTGCCTCCTTTTCTCTTCCACACTGACTTGACAGTTGAGCAAAGCCACACGGGCTTCGCTGAGCTGACGATGGATTTTTGGCTCTTACTACACCTGCCCAGGATATTTATTCTGGATTGACACTTGCTCCCCTGCTGTTAGAGACAGACAGGTGCCTGGTTCGCTGTTTCCCATCCCCTCATCTCAACAGCAATGTGCGCATCTTAGCTGATGATGATCAAATAAGAGGATATTTTTGTATGATAATTAGTCAGAATATAATTTTTCATTATAAGTATTAATATATTTTACATATTTCCAAATAGATAAATTTCTGTGTTGATTTGTTGTAAATTACAGACTTGCACATTATTTAATTACCGGTAATATATATTTTTTGTTAATATTATGTAAGTTTTTGCTTCCACAGAGGAATATGCAATAAAGGGTAGACGCCTATATCTCACACACGCACCGGTGCGATATCTCATCTCAGTCTGGACTCTGAGTCTGTAGACAGCAGACTTTCATAGGATCCTTCTGCAAATTCATCCAGCCACCCCCACACAAAAAAAAAAACCTTCTGCATCGGACTGTGAGCATGGTATGCCAAGCACTTTTTTTTTTGTAGCATGTTAAAGATAAACTTTGAATCCAGGAAAACAAAGCTGTAATCTGACAGACCCACCACAAATAAAAACCTTAATTCCAGTGGAATAAAGGTACATTGTGTCCTTAGGAATTAGAAGTAGACTCAGTATGAAATGTCTCTTAACAGAATGGTCCAAAGAACAGCCATTTTCTTATTTGGAAAAGATTCCCAATTTACAAATTTTATTTATAGGGATGTCAATTCAAATCCAACAATCTTATTTTTTGTAAAAAAACAAAAAAAAAAATTCTTTCAAGATTATGAATCATTACTATTATAAAAGTATTATAAAACTATTATACAACTTAAATATTTCCTTTTCTAGATAATCTTGTTCCTTATGGTGCAATACAGTTCATTTTCACTAAATAACACTAACACTACCTGTTTGTATTAGAATGTCACCTTCAAAACGGATGCATTTGATGGATGCACACATGCATGTCATATTATCCCGGTAAGCGTGCTGTGAGGGTGATTCTGGTCCAAAGCAAATGTCGACTCTGGCTGGGAGAGCTAGCTCAGCAATGCTTTTGTCCTTCAGAGGGATCTACAGTTGATTACCCTGTTGAGAGAGTGGAGCGCTTGACAAACAAATACTGCAACGCCCAGAGTAGCAATTGTTGGTCAAGTGCTGTGGATCATTATCCACTGTTCTGTGCTTTATATTTCAAAAGTTAAAAATGGTGAATGAATCAAGCACTGTGACATTAATACGGCAAAGAGCTGCAGTACACCCTGGGATATAAAGGATATTAAGATATTTAATCCAGGGAGGTACCAAATGCAATAATTAAATTATGAGGCTCTTGTAACTTATTGTATTTTACATGTCATCTTTCAGCAAAGGGATTTTGGTTTCAATCCGGATCAGGGCCCTCCTGGGGTGCATAGATTCCCTCCAGCAATGGCTTCAGCTTCCTTTCACAGTTCAAAAACACGCAATACAGGTGAACAGGTAAGGAAACTGTCCATAAGATTGAATGTCAGCATGGGTGATTGTCCTTTTAGCACAACTTCTGATGACAAAGACAAGTACAGCCATTCACATTGCTCTCAATTCAAGGAACAAGTTGGTACCCATTATTAGTATTATCTAGAATTTACGTTTACATTGCAGGGTTTTTGGAAGGTGCCATCTTACTCGTCAAGCTCACACAACTTGTGCCAGCATGGCAAAGTGCAAATCTGTGGCCCCATCACTCCTTGGCCGGAGGGTGACGGTTTGTGTCATGCATTTTTTTTTTTTACCTGTCGTCGAGAAGCGGCTGCCATCCTTCTTCCTCTTTCTTCTGCTTCACCAACTGGGGAGAAGGCACGTATTTTGGGTGCACGTTTCAAAAGGCTCCTTGCTGGGCGACATTCCTCTGTAATGCTGAGGAGGCCCCACGGCTATTTATCTCTATCTCTACACCTTTTGGAATTGCCAACATCCCATTTCGCTAGCGATCCCTCAATCAACAAGTTAGTGCCTGGTTATCTGGCTGTTAGCGGGGACAGTTGTATGGCGCAGTATATTCTTACATGCTGAAATAGCAGCGACTTGAGTGAGTAAGTGAGTGTTGAATTTGTCAGCATACTTCATGTTTGGTCAGTTGCAAATCCTTCGATGGCAAGTGGGAGCGTAATACTAAAAATTTCACAAATCTCCAAACACATCAAGGATCATAACGTATTTCGGAATATTGATCTCTGGGTAGGGCTTTGACCCCAGAAAAAGCACATCAGCATAGATGAAATAAAAAATGCTACTATTTTCAACTGAAATTATATCTGGTAAAAAAACCCACATTTGTTATATTTCACTGGACCTTTTTTGTAATTATATTCTAATTCTGAATTTGGAGTGTGCAACATGTTTCACGACAGCGCTGCTGTAAAGACACTTCTCAAGGCAGCCTTTGGAAAGTGATGGCGGCATAATTCCCCCCACACAACAGATTATGTTTAACACTGCATCATCTGCATATAATATGATGTTTTACATTCGGGTCAGTGAAGCTAAAGGAGTGTTCAGAGAACTTCATTGTAATAAGTCACCTTTTACAATGTTGAGCTTTTAGTCAGCCCTAAATCCATTGAAGCGCCACTTACCATGAATAAAAGAGGCATACAGTGCGTCCTCGCACATTCGCGCATCAACGCTAGCGACTTCACCTCATCGCGAATTTTTGGTACGCAGTCATGTGATACCGTATGCGCATTGTTTTGGTTGATGGCATCCGTAAGTGTGCTACGTTGTGTGAGTCTCGAATGTGTGGTTCCTGGAACGCATTAACCGTGAGGAACAAGGACGAACTGTACTCGGAATATTTCAAATCTGTACTGTATTATAGCCAATAAATGGCCTTTAATGGATATACTAAAGAGTAAATGTTAAATTTATTCTTAAAAAAACACTTTAGATAAACTTTAATTGGAGCATTGGTTCAGTTTCCACCTCCTTATGACAATGTTTAAATTCAACTGTAATCCCTCAGATTATCTTAATTATACACAATAAGGGGTTCCGTTTTTTGAAGGTTAATCCTCTTGTATCTCCTCATGCAACCACATGCACCGGTAAAAAAAAAAAAATCGTAATAATTGGAAACCCCCTGGAAAAGAGTCAATATGTGCAAAATCTACACAAATAAAACCCTCAATTTAAGGGAACACTCCCTTTAAATGTTGTTCTTTATATTTTTAGCATCCAGAGAACAAAATAAAGAGCAAGATTCCCTTTAAGGAAAAAATAAATACAGATTTGTGTAAATTTTATTTATCAAAGATCTATCTAGATTTGTCACCTGCCGGCTTGCCGTTGCTTGCTGAGGACTGAGCCATTTTCAGCTTTCCATTCTTACGAGATTTTGACAGCAATTTTGTTACGCCTCTCTTGTAAATGAGAAAGACAATAAGGTAATCTCCTTGGGTTTATCTAAAATAAAGTTGGAACATGCACACACGCTTTTAAATCTGTCTGCTGCTTCACTACTCTTGTGAAAACAGAAAACACAGGACTTCTTTGTGTGGATTTCAACCCATGAAGTATGCTCAGTCATGCCCATCATAAATGTTTCTGGTGCTTCATTTGGCTAAGTTGTTTAATTCAGAATTTATCAGATATAAACAAATTTTTTCTGACATGCCCTCACCCGTTCTATGAGATTTGCACCTGATGAATCCATTCCGTGTACATCAATTTTTGCTGTTCTATTTACTAAAAAATTGATGCCATGTTGTCCACATGACATTTATTTATAGTAAACATAACCCAAAAGGAGTTTACGTGGTTTAAAAATACAAAATTTGTGCAAAACTAATCAAATAAAATAGCATCAATCTAATTTTATTGCATAAACATAAATACGGTAAATTCTTTCCTGATATTGACTACAGAACACATCTGTGATGCAGATATACACATGCATGAAATATTCAGTTTTCAAAAAATGTTACAACATAGTCAGTTTTGGTGTCTTTTTAATTAAACTCATTTGATTTGCTCCCCATATTTAACTCACTCATTTTCATTTGGAAAAGCTGTCGGGGTTCAACCCCCTCTCCTCTGAGCGTTACAATTGGAGGAAACTCAATCCACGTTCTGTTAATTAAGGCTCAAAGAAATATTGTGGATGAGAGAAAATGTCTTGGCAAAAAGCATCTGTGAGGGATGCTCATGGGAAATTATTGTTTTTAAGATATTAAGTTGTTTTACTCTTAGCAGAGCAGGCGAGGATTTCAGGGATTAAAATCAAAACAAACAAAATGTTGAAATGAACTTACGTGCGAGGGAAGAATCTTTGAAAGGAAATCAATTTCACACACATGGTATGAACAAAACAAAGTCAGCTGAAGTTCTGCACATACACACACATGCACACACACACACACACACACACACACACACACACACACACACACACACACATACACATGCTCATCAAGATAAACTGCTTCTTCTGTCACAATTTGAAGGGTTACATTTAAGGGTGTTTTAATTTTCTTATATATATATATATATATATATATATATATATATATATACACAGTATATATATATATACACAGTATATATATATATACACAGTATATATATATATATACTGTGTATATATATATATATATATATATATATATATATATATATATATATATATATATACTGTGTGTGTGTGTGTATATATATATATATATATATATATATACATATATATACTGTGTGTATATATATATATATATATATATATATATATATATATATATATATATATATATATATATATATATATTTAGTTGAACATGGTTGTGCTGTTCAGGAAGCAAATTGTGAACGTGGAGGTTCCGGATTATATTTTAAAGCTTGATTGCAACCACACAAATAATGCTGTTACAGGAAGTAAAAACTAAATGTTTATTTTTTGAAATCTGCTTTGCATTCAGTTGAGTCATTTAAATTTAAAATGAAACAAAACAATTTTTTTACATTCACTTCTTCTATAAAAGATTATTCATGATTAAATAATGATTAATTATTTAAAAAAGACCTTAAATCGGGATTGATCAACCTGAATAAGGAAACTATGAACACTCCTGACACTTACACCTAATTCTGATTTAAATTTGCAAACGAACCATTGTATTTTAAAATATATTTGCGTTTTGAAAAAAAAAAAGAGCAGCTGTGTGACCGATAAGTTATTGGAATAAATGCATTTCAGTTTTGCATTATGATAAGATATCACTTCTGTCTCATTCTTCATTTCTGAATCTCTGGATTTTGTGCGACATTGCTCCCCCTGGTGGAGATAGACTTCTATTGCATTTACAAGAATAGACACAACTCGTCTCAACAATTTTGCTTACATTTCACACAAACAAAAGTCTTACTTAAATTTCCTATCGATAGATAGGACACAGACACGTCCATGATGCATTCCACAAGTTTGCAGAGGTGTGCATTTCATCACAGGCAACAAAAACAACGAGATCAAGGAAAATCCTCCCCTTTCGCGTCTCCAAATATCAACCTTCTTTCAAAGAGCAATGCTGCAACTGATCATTAAGGCATCTTTCCAAGTTCAAACTCTCCTTGAAACAGCCTAATTAGTGGTTGGAGTGCTGATCCCTCTGCCACTGAGCTCTGCAGCAGTTTACACCTGCTTTCTTAATGAGCCAAAACATGGAGCAGAGGAACAAACAGGTAAAGAGATCAATGTCATCCCAGTCAATTTTTTTTTTTTGTCTATAGCACTGCCACCTACAAATCACCCATGTAGTTGTAGTTTTGAAACTACATTTAATGCTATATTTTTAAAAATGATTGTAAACATGGGTTATTCAGAGGACTAATGTGGAGGTGATGTTTCATTTGTATTCTTTCCATCATGAAGCTTCTGTGATGTTTCCCCGAGCAGACATTGTTATACATCCCCTCTAAAATGCTGCTATTAAAGTTTATTCTCCCTTTGAAGACTTCTAAAGTCACTCTTGTTAAGCTAAATGCCTTAAAATGAACCCGGATTGGCAGCTGTGGGTGTTCCATGACTTGTCGGGGCAGGATAGGGCTCTGGGGCGGGTGAGTTTACCTCCAGTGCCCCGGGGATGAGGGATTACCCTGGGCTATTTGGCTGCTTCCAAACAGGTGAGGAACCAGGTTAGACATGACAGACTTTGTTCGGGTGTCCAGGGCTTAAGGTTAGTACTTTAAAAGCATCTTGGTGGGTGTTCCCAGCGCTGTCGCTCTGTCTCTCCCTGCTTGTTTGTTTGTCAGTCATTAGACATCAGTCGGTGGGTAGTGTTTAAATCCAAATGGCAGTGATTATGAGGGGTGTCAATAGAGGCTAACTGGGTGTCCTCTTGAGTTAATTTTACAAAAATGATCAGTTGGCTTTAAAAGAAGTCGTCTCATTGCTGTGATGCAATGATTTCTCCACTAGTCATGACAGAAATAGATTTTTATCTTCATTTTTTACGTTGTGGGTGATCAAAGTCCTCATCCGGCATTGTCCCCGGGCCCCCCCCCGAACTCCTCAAATATAAACCTCATCTAGGCCAGGGAGGCTCCGTGTGCCTTAATAAAGTCCTAATCACTGAAAGCATTGTTTATTTTCTGTTGCACTGGCCCCAGGGCCACACAAATTTAAACCCTCTGGCAGTGTGGCTTTCCTTCAAAGCCTCGCTTGTCCACTAAATACCCTCAGAGATCTGAGACTTTTCCTCCATCATCCATTTCATTAAAGTTTGTGTGGACGGATTCTCCTGCACCATTTACATTCACTAATGGTGAATCAACCATGCTTTTGTCCTGCAACAGCAAAAAAACAAAATAAATCACAGGAACAGCAATTATCTGTTACCGTTTGCAAAGCCATTGTGTCTCTTTGATTTTGTTACTCTTCACTAACACTTTGTGTTAGCACGTTAGGATTTGTCGCTGCTTTTTGCCGCTACTTAAACTAGTCTGGTTAAGAGCAGAGATTTAATGCTGAACAATACAAGAAGAGAATCTGGAAAATGTGAATGCAAAGCTAAAGTTCTGTCAAAATAGACAGTACATAAGCACTTGAATAATAGGCAAACTATCATTTTGATTGACGAGCTCAACCAAACATGGCAATCTGTTCATTTTTTTTTTTTGTTGTTGTTGAACTGACTAAAAAATTGTGTGTATCCATGGTGGCAAACAAATGTTTTAAAAAGATTAGTATAAGATAATGTAAGCTTGGAGAATTTCTAAAGATATGTACATCCTGGTCAATGTGGGGATCACAGCACCACCTTGTGGCTCTTATTGTACTTACACCCACAGCGTTGCTTTTCTTCCCAAAAGGAAAGGCAGACAATAAATAAATATAAATAATGGGAAAATAAAACTAATATCAGGTCGTGGATGTCACTTAATAAGGTTTCTGTGCACCAAACATTGCAATAAGGAGCAAAAACAGCCCATCACGCTCATTGCTGGCTGTCACTGACGTTCATATCAAGGCCAGATTTCCACCGTTTGCTCAGGGAACATCCCGTTCAAGCAAATATGTTTGCTCATACCCTCAAGACATGTGGGCTGAGGAATGAAATATCAAACAGGACAACTGTTTAATGGGATGCACGCAAACTCACACAGCCGCACGTGCACGCACACACACACACACACACACACACACACACACACACAACTCACGCCATTGTGCATGAATTTGGAACAAACCCACATGCTGCATTTCTCAAACACAGGCAAAGGCGAAGCTGAGCACACACCTACCCACACACTCCACACCTCGGCCGGCTGAATGAGGCCTTCTATAACGCCTGCTGAATGATCAATGGCGGCACTGTAGGTTTTACATGAATAATTTGTGGAGGAGAGAGTGACAAAGAGTGTGTGTGTGTGTGTGTGTTCGTGTGTGTGTGTGTGTGTGTGTGTGTGTGTGTGTGTGTGTGTGTGTGTGTGTGTGTGTGTGTGTGTGTGTGTGTGTGTGTGTGAGGCGGGAGATGTGTCCTGTTGTGTTGTGGGGCTGAGGAAGGCTAGATTACCCATGTGTCAGGGGAATCTAATGCAATTATGAGTGTTTGCCTACACCATGTGTCCCCTTCCGTCTGCGCAGCAGCAGCATCGGGACCGCACCCGCCACCATCCTCCCATTCAGCTCTCGTTTGTTCGCAGTATTTATGCCCCCCCACACACACACACACACACACCCCTCTTTTGCCCCTTGCATTCAATATCACTAATTAAAGTAAACCAATAAGGTTGGAGGAGGGACCAGATTGGATTCTACTAGCAACTCAGAAGTTAAAAGAGACATTGAGGAGGAGTGTTTGTTTTCTTACTGTTGTGTGTGTGTGTGTGTGTGTGTGTGTGTGTGTGTGTGTGTGTGTGTGTGTGTGTGTGTGTGTGTGTGTGACTGTGTGTGTGTGTGACTGTGTGTGGGGGGTAAAATATACATTATTTATGGGCCATTGAAAGAAAGAAGGCCACATAGGGGGGACAGGGGGTTTGTTTAAGAGATTAGCGATGGCCTTCTTATTAGCTTTAGCTTTCTTTCCGAGTCATTTGCCTTTTCTTTATGACTCACATGTCATCAGCGACGATGTAACCAGATTATAGATAGATAGATAGATAGATAGATAGATAGATAGATAGATAGATAGATAGATAGATAGATAGATAGATAGAAAGAAAGGTCTGTGTCTATCTATGATATTCATGATATTTAATCTCGATGTATTTAGTTTGGAGGATGATATTAAACTAATCTTTCCATGCTCAGGTTTGCTCTCAGGGATTTGGGAAGTCCGTGCAAACATGAAGCACAGAGACAGAAGACGAGGGGTGACTGGGGGTTTTGGTGAAGAGTTGGTGGATGTTGGTTTTCTCAGTGAGGGGCTGTGGTGATGTCGTCCATATTCAAACTTCAGAATCACATATTTGATGTTAAATTTGTCGCTCAAGTCTAAATCTGTGTGTTTTCCTGACAATAGAGTCGACGTCACGATGACGTCACAACCTTTTTTTTTTTGTTTGTTTTTTTACAACTGACTTTCTGCTGTTTTTACCAGTAAAAAAAAATTGGCATGTGATGCTAAAACTTTTGGGAAGCAAACATTCGGATCTCAAACATTCTTGTAGTAGCTCAGTCCACTGGGTCTTGGGCTGCGGACTGGAGGTTAACCTGTTCAAGGCCCATGTAGACCAAAACATTTGGAGTGTGAGCTGGCAGTGGAGCAGTTCACCTCCTGAGCACTGCCGAAGTGCCCTTGAGCAAGGCACCACCCACCCTACGAGTTGCTCATTGGGGCGCACCATGAAGGAGCTGCCTGCTGCTCTACCTCTCATTATCTATCTATCTATCTATCTATCTATCTATCTATCTATCTATCTATCTATCTATCTATCTATCTATCTATCTATCTATCTATCTATCTATCTATCTATCTATCTATCTATCTATCTATCTATCTATCTATCTATCTATCTATCTATCTGTTTATCTGTTCTATTTCTATCAATGTATTTCTCTACATTCTTTTATTTCTTATGTCTTTTATTTATTTTTTACCCAGTTCTTTTGCATATTTACTGCCGTCATTACAAATGCTCTGAGGCTTGTGGAGATGTACTACTGCTATTTACATAATATATATATACATATACAGTACACAGCAATTACACACAATGGCCAAAGCAGCCTTCTTGATTTGCAAAGATTAATTTTTTCTTATTCTTAATCTTAATCTTGACATTTTCTCTTTTGCTGCCGTTAAACTTCAGTTGACAACTAAGAAATGCCAGTTTGAACATTATCCGGGCATTAATATTGAGGCGGAAAAGAGGAATAACTATGATAAATTTTAGAGCTGATAATGGGCTGTAATGTAAACGAATTTGTGCTCACTTCCAGTGGACACACACACACACACACACACACACACACACACACACACACACACACACACACACTTTGGGACGGGCCTCAAACCTTTTTGTGGTCTGGCAGCGAGCACAGGACCGGTGATTTAAGAACCTCGCCTTTGGACGATGGTGAGTCGTCAGGAGGTGAAGGAGGAAAACAGAGTGATGTACATGGGGGTGAGGATGACTCACCACACACACACATTTGGATTTTTTTCTCATTCAACCTCGACCCTGAGACTAAAAGACCGACATGTAACAAACCAAACAGACAGTAACGACCAGTCACTGTCTGTTTAAGGCCCGTCCGTAACAAACACACACATTCTTTATTCTTTGTCTTAGAACAGAGAATTGATTTTTCCATTTAAGAGCATAACTGGTAATTTCATACCATTACAACCACACACACACACACACACACACACACACACAACTAAACCCCCTTTCCAAAGCATTCCCACCTGAGCCCTATGTGACTTTGGTAAACTTGAGTGGTAAACTGTACAGGCTTGGGAGGTACAGCTAAACTCCCGGTGCTTTCCGCACGCTTGTGAACTTCTTCTCAGGGATTAGGGGGGGTAAACACACGGGGTTTGAGAGAAGTATCTCCCCCTACCTTCAGCCTCCACATCAAATGACTCTGTTGACTCAATGTTGGCACACTGGAGGAAAAAGAGACCACTGTGGCAGAGGGGGGGGAGATCTGGTTCGGCCCATGTCTGTCGAGGACTGGTTCTGTCAGGCTCAGGTTTAAATGTACTTAAATGTAATTATTGTATTTTTTTAAGGGTGCTTTATTCAATTTTTACCTTTTTTATGGCAATAATAATTAACACGCAGAGTAAAAACATCAGAATCTGACAGAGATGTGTATTTATAATTGAAATATCACATTATCTTTGCTATAGATGCTATTATTGGATCAGGTTATTATATAATAAGATTTAAAAAAGCAAACTACACAAAGCATCTTGATGTATGACTCTTTCCCAAGCATGCTGGAAATATTCTGTGTGACCAACAAGTGGAGAGACCAAACAAAGGAGTGCCATGATAGCACCTTAGACCTAATCTCTCAATTACTACTTTACTGCTGCCGTCAGACAAAACACAACAGAAGCTTAAAGCTGTCACGCATATAGCTCGTCTTTTTTTTTCGTGTGTGTGTGTGTGTGTGTGTGCAAGTATTTGTATGTCAGTTCGGTAATGGCCATGTGTGGTCTAGCTAATCCAGGTCTTTGTTGTCTATTTCTGTTGCATTTTAAGAATAAAACACAATCTGATGGACAGTTTACAAAATACAAATCATGCTGTCTTGCGCGGCTCAATGAGAGGAGCATGATATTATTATGAGTGTTGTATTACAACGAGGTCTGTGAATGCACCATGGTCTTTTTTGTCTCATGGAAAATGGCCCACGTCTCCCCTCTAGTTGTGTGTGTGTGTGTGTGTGTGTGTGTGTGTGTGTGTGTGTGTGTGTGTGTGTGTGTGTGTGTGTGTGGTTTCTTTACTGTGCATCACATTTTTTCCTTTATGATGCACTAATGTAGCAGAAAATTTGCAGCCACTCTAAAGAAACAACAACAGAATAAAGGTCCCGTTCTGCCTGAACACACCATAAGTACTGTATCGTGTCCTCCCCAGTGAAGCTGGGTATATTCCACTGACACAGATGCTAAAGCTAACCGTGTCAAAGAAAGGCCGGGGGATGTCACAGGCAATGCCTGGCATTAGCCGTATAATGGCCAGGATTTGCTGATAAAACAGGGGCTTCACAGTGACGGTCTTTAGCGACTTAAGTGGGCCGCTCTTCCAGAACCATTGGGGCTGAAGCGTATATCCACTGCTCAATCTCTCTCTAAGTCACTGTCTCTTTCAGTCCCCCCTCCTCTCAGTTTATTCTTCGGAGACTTTAATACAGCCCAGTTAATGTGATTTCATGTCTTACGATACCCACCAAAGAGCATGAACTGGTCAAAAAGGCTGTCAGATAACTCCTTCTGGTACGATGGATCAATCTGACCGACAAAAGATGGCATATAATTCTAGTGGTGGGTGTAACGTGAACACAACTATGTAAGAAATGATTGTTCACTTATTGTCGTATTTATTGGTGCTTCTTTTTTATTCCTTTTGTCCACTTCTTGTTGTGACAACGCAAATTGTGGAATAATTACATGACTATCGTATCCCACTCAAAATCCTGCGGGGATTCAGTTTAATTAGCGTAGATGGAAATAAAAATCATACCTGCTCCGAGTCTGGTTTCTTGTCAGTTCTGATTCTTGGTGGATACGCAGCATAAAACACCATTTCAGGTGACAACAGCAGCAATTATGTGTGTAAATGGGTGTTGTTTTTTTAGCAATACAGGGACTGTTTGAGCAGGGTGTGTGCCACCTACTATTTTTATGTTGTCATATTTAATGTTCCATCATATCTCTGCCTGGAATAAAGCTTAATAAAGAAGAGAAATCTCTTGATCCCAATCTAAATATTGTGAAAGGCAAGCAATCTTTTGACATTTTTTTTTTTCCCAGACACGTCTTTATTTGTGTGATGACATTTACCTCACATGGCATTTCTACTGGTTATCAATTGCATTCATCTGACAGAGTTGTTGTGATAATGACAGCAGACATGTAAAAAAAAAAAAAAAAACACTTCAGGAACATAGAAGTGAAAATGATCCAGTCTGAAATGTTAGCAGTGTCACAATCCATCTCCATTTAATGCAAAGGTTCCCGAGCTCATAGATCTGTGCATTGGTGCACAAAGTCATGAAACATGACAAGATCAACAGTTAAGACTGTCAAAAATGTGAACAATGCAGTGGTTGTGGTTCAGATGGCACGACCTCCCTGGATCAGTTGCAAAATGCTGTGACAATTGCAGAGATTTTAGACTTAAAGCACAAGGAGAAAAAACAAATGGGAGAATTATAGATGTCACTTTGGATGGCTTTCCCTTTAGAGACGAGCTAGACATTAACACACGTCCCTTTGATGGCCTTATATATCGGGAAGCACGGCCAGCATTTATAGACGTGGGTGGCCGGTGGCGTCAACACCGGGTAAAACTTATCTACTTTCTTTTGAGAATTATTCTGTTTTTATCTCTGGAAAACTTTGAGATTCTTCAGGGAGGAAGAAGGGGTTCTATGTATAATGTAATGATAATAACTCATGCACACAGGAAGAAGAGACCAACATTAAAGGATAAGCATGAATTTATTTTCCGTTTTAGACAGAAATGGAAACACAAAGAAAGCTGCTAGGGTTATTCATTCGATCAGAATGGAATCTCGATAAACAGAATCATTCAACCGCTATTTCAGTTCTCCACAGGAGGCATTCCTCAAACAACATTTTGTCTTCTGTCCTGACAGCAGGCATCTGTCACTTTAGGCCGCTTTGTCTGCCTGTCTTAAATCAATATATAATATTACCAAGGCCGAAATTTGGTAAGCCCGTCCACGAGGCACCAGATTCAGCTACTTGGTTTGTGTGTGTCTTTTACCCCCCGCCTACTCCGCAAGGGTATTTAATTCCACTTCGCATTGATATCAAAACCAGATTCGCTGTTGCTGCCAAATATAAAAATAAATGTAGTGAGAAATTGTCTTGATGTTACCGCAGACACTGTTTGTATCCATGAATTACTGTACATTCTGTATTTTTACACAAAATAATTGCATTATTTTTTTCTTCCTTTTTGAAGATAAAAATGAACATTAAAAAAAACAAACAGAATTTAATCTTAAAGGAAACATAGACATTAGAAGATAACCTAACAAAGTTTAGACGTTCATTAACACAAACGGAAGAGCTTTTACATGACGCCTGACTGCCATCTAGTGGCCACTGAGGGTACTTTCTGATTAGTGAAGCATAATCATGAAGACAACACATTCACACACGTCAATGATATAGATATCAAAACATGGGTGATTGATCGTTTTATCAGGTTAAGCCTCATCTTGCCATAGACTGATGGCAGTATGGATGCTAGAAAAAAGGAAAGAAAATGAAAAATTACATGTAAACATGATTAATCACTTAATGAAATCATTTTTAATTGCATTTTATTGAGGCTGAATTAAGAAAATGATCTTTAGTTTAAAATCAAGGTTGCAACTGGAAAAAAGAATCAATAATATTCTAATGGACTATGTGTATACTGTATTTATAATTGTGCTGTACAGGACATTAATACAGGCTGCTATTTTCCTGCTTTGTCATGAAAGGTCATCTTAAAATGTTTTGAGTATAGGATGCATTGATTAATTGTCATACTTTTCCACACATTTCAGAGTGTCAAAGGTATTACTGATTTGATCCAGCATCAGGCATTGAGTGATGAACTCATCCAGTTTCAGCTTTTTGTCCATGTTGGTGCTCACCAGCTTTGGAACATCCCAGATGCCCTTCCACCCTTTGGGATGATGAAAAAGTACCTTCAACTCATTGCTAAAAGCTGAAAATCAGCATTTTCTCCAAGTCCCTCCCCCAAAAAAGCCTAGAATCAGAAATGCAATGTCTCATTTTAACATTTTACGGCATGTATTAAGTTCACCTCCAAAATAAATCCTCTAGTTGATTCGAGGGCAGTCTCTAGTTGATTCGAGGGCAGTGCTCTAGGGCAACACAAAATGAAAACTATTTCCTTTTCATACATATTTACAAATTCAAAACCTGTGATGAAATTATTCAATCAAATTTTTAAGCTTTAAGAGAGACACACCAACCATGATGCCTGGATGGGTTTGGTGTGATCGTTGGGGTTAACACATTCAGTGGCTCCTAGCAGTTTATCAAATTTGTCAGGGTTGACGTTGACTCCGATGATTCTTTGAGCCCCGGTGGCCAAGCAACCCATAACGGCGGCTAATCCGACAGCTCCGAGTCCAAACACAGCACCTGGGGAACCTTTTTCAACCTACGTACAAACAATACGGACGTCAGTCAACTGTGAAAAGGATATCTGATAAATTAACTTTACAGATAAACTTTATTGAGCAGAAATATAAAATAAACGCATCTTATTTAAAACCTGTGTTAGACAATTTGAATATCATTTTAGATTTGTTCGAATAAATCAGGATATGAAACCCACTTTTTAAAAACGGCTTTCAGGATTTTTTTTTGTTTGACTGCAGAAACTTGAAGAGCTGTTTGATGAAAATATGCTGTTAAATCAAAAAATTTAATACATTTCACTTTATTTGCATCTTAAATAATTATTTTCTAGACTACTTTAAAAATAGTAATTTGTCAGTCAGCATGCCAAGTTATGTACTGCCATCTAGTGGTCATACGTAGTGACAACAGACCAGACATGTGAAGTTAAGGATAACAGCTATAATGGGAAAACAGTAGTGGATTTAATACAGTAGTTGCAAATATTGTAGATTTTAGTCTATAAAAAATATGAAAAGCCCTATAAAATAAAATTGCCTTTTTGAATCCGTAGTCAATGGTTTTTGGTTTGTGACCTCTCTATCATGCTAAAAGTGGTTGTGATAACGAACTTTAGATAAAGTCACAAATATATTATGAGCATATGAGTATTTTTGAAGGATAAATATTTTCCACAACACAGAGTCAAGTGTGTGTATGTGTGTGTAAGTTTTAGGAGAAGAATTTTTACCACACAAGCAAATTAGTCTGAATATGGCCTACATGGAAGTAAAAAGGATAAAAAGGGGCTAAACAGTAAAGTCGGTTTAAACTTATTTTAACTTCTATTTTTCTTACCTGACCTGTTGTTATTACCGATCTTCACCTTTTCTTTTAAAGCCTGCATTTGACAAATATATTACTATCATTTATCACCATCAACAAATCACAGCCTTACTTTTGCCACAATTCCATATAGAGTCTGTCTAGTCATACTGACCACGTATTTTTATCTTGTTTCATATCGAGTAAATTTGTCTTTTCGTCAAATTTACCAGACGCGAGCCGCGACAGTGATTTTTACGACAATTGCCGACACTGGTGATTCCTTTTACGGCAGTCCCTGATCACACGTGTTGTCATCGCATGGAAGTACCTCGTAGTAAATAGCTGCAGCTAGCAGGTCAAATTTGTAAGTAACTTTCTTGAACTGTGCGTGGAACTTGTGGACGACTTTTTTTAAACGTTTATATTCACGCATGAGCTTTTAGTTTATTTTAACAATCGGTGCTAGCATGATGCTAGCTAACTTTTTGAGCTAACAACGCGGTCTAATCGCCAGTGTTAGCTCGTTGGAAGTGGTTCTATATTATTCGTTTAGGTTTGTAATGGTGTGTTTCATGCTCATCTATACTTTATGATGTGTGGGTTTTTTTTGTAATGCTGACACGTTTCTTGTGTTTCTGGCGTAGGATTTGAAGGAAAATGTCTTACAGAGGAGGAGGTGGACGAGGCGGCGGAAGAGGTGGAGGATTTAACCGTGGTGGAGGAGGCAGAGGTGGTGGAGGTTATGGACGAGGTGGTGGCAGAGGTGGTTTTAATAGGCAACAAGATTACGGGCCTCCAGAATATGTTGTGGGTAAGGTCTTTCAATTACACACCGGTAACATTTAAAGCTGCTGCAATTGCTGATATTTATGCCAAGGGGGAGTTTGATCATGCAGTACGGACGAGGCCTGATCACAAGTTTCCAACATCAACAAGCAGCAAACAACATTCCACTATCAGATTTTGGGCTAAATAGAATCAGTGTGACTGAAAAGCAAATTCTTATTCCAAAGTGATGAAATTTAAACATTTGGCAAAACAAATTGGTTTCTGCTCTGCAGCTCTGGGAGAGTTCATGCATCCTTGTGAAGATGACATTGTGTGCAAGTGTACGACAGAGGAAAACAAAGTTCCCTACTTCAATGCCCCGGTCTACTTGGAAAACAAGGAGCAAATCGGGAAGGTGGATGAAATATTTGGGCAGCTCCGAGACTTTGTATCCTTTGTTTGTCCTTATTTCAGTCAATGGAACTCCAAAGTACCTTCATGGTTAAAACAATAACAACACCCTGTTCAACTTCTGTCCTTTGGTTGCTACTTCAAGTTCCATGAATTCCTTAACGGATCTGTTCAGTACTTTTCAGTTAAACTTTCTGAAAACATGAAGGCGTCGTCATTTAAGAAACTGCAAAAGGTAGAAAATACATCTAACATTTTAGAGTACAAATATTTCACCCTTAGGAGCATTCCAGTGCATTTGTGTACTAATTAACAATGTCTATTTTAGTTTTATATCGACCCTATGAAGCTCCTCCCGCTGCAGAGGTTCCTCCCCAGGCCACCAGGAGAGAAAGGCCCACCAAGGGGAGGCCGTGGTGGAAGAGGTGGTGGACGTGGAGGTGATGCATTCAAAATTAATCTTATTTGAATATCTCCTGTCTAATGTTCTGAGTGAATTTGTAGCTCATTCCCCTCAATCCATGATGTTTTTTTTATTCCACTTGCACATTAATTCTAAAATTGTCAGGCTTCATAGCCATAGTTTTTGATTTAGGGGGGGAAATAAAAGTTTAGCGATCATCTTTTGACTGTTCAAGGGTTATCTGTTTAATTGTGTTTGCTTAATTCTGCTTTGTTCTTCTTGTAGGTGGTTTTCGAGGTGGCAGAGGTGGAGGCGGACGTGGTGGCGGATTTGGAGGCGGCCGGGGTGGAGGTGGCCGAGGTGGAGGATTTGGAGGCGGCCGAGGCGGAGGCTTCAGAGGGAGAGGAGGCGGTGGTGGACGTGGATTCAGAGGTCGGCCCCATTATTCGTTGTTACATGAAGGTTTATCTGTTCTGGTGTGAAGGTACTGATATTTCCTTGTTGTTGAACACTTATAGGTGGGAGATGATCGGACAGCGTCGGTCTGGCGTGTTGGCCCCAGTCCAATCCTCTGGGAAAGCAGAGGAAAGACTGCAGCTGTACCGGTGGCCTGCCTTTTGAACCCAGTGTGGACACTGCCTCTCTTAGTAGAATTTGAGAGGATTTTCTTTTTTTATTTTTATACCAGTTTTGGATCAATGACTGAGGTTCAGGACTTTTATTTAAAGGGTTCATTTTTTTTTTTTTGCTCGTGTGTAAAAGAACAAGAAACTTGATAGCCTGTTAAAAAGATGACTGGGTCCCTTTGTACACAAGCATGGGGATACCTTTGCTGACTGTGTTTAATGTAAGGCTTCTGTATTTTAATTTGTCATGCATTCACAAATGTTCATATTTTACATACTACTTTCCTGAGATGGAGTGTGTTGTAAATCAGACCGTACATATTCTTTGAAAACATTTTAATACTCATGATTTGTACAATATGAAGCAGAATTTTGCCATATTTTTGTCGAAATCCTTGATTAAAGGGTGCTTTGTATCTTTGACTACTTCAACTTCACATGTATTGGGAGTAGGTGGCTGAGTGCCATCTTAATGTTGCACGACATGTTGTCAGGAAAAGTAAAATGCTTTTTTTTTTTAGTTTTAGCATGTACTGCAAAAAAATTTATGAAAGTTGTTGCATGAAGTAAGCATGCTGTTGCTTTTTACCTATAATGTGCAGGATCTGTGTTTCCCACTCACCTGCTGAAGGGATCAAGACTGAGCTTTCTTGAAGTTGCCATCTTACAAGTGTGATTGTGAAACATCACAGCTTGGAAACCAATCACTGTTCTGCTTGAGAAAACTTGATGGAAAACTTGTGAATTGATGGAACTTTCAGTCATATCTTGTTTGATTGAAAAGAAAATTTGATTTAAATGTACACATGTCAAATTTTCTTGAGAATAATATAATACAATCTTTTAATTAAAAAAAAAATTCCTAAGGCCAAAGCTGCTGAGAGTTCTCCACGTTTAGTCAGTCCTCTGAATAAAACTAGAATCGGTCTGCGTGTGACGTCACTGACGTTCTCGTTTCTGAGTGGCTCGAACGCGATCCGCTTTACGGCTCGCTCCGCCCACTCCCTTCGCCCTCTCCTGCTGGAAGACAGAACATGGAGACAGCTGGGAAAGTAAGTACATTCCCATTAAACGAACACCAAACAGTCTTCATGCATTATGTGAAGATATATACTTTGAAAAGGTGACTAATTTAACATACTGCACAAAAACGGGAACGTTTGGAGCTGAGGAATCAACGTTCCCGTTTTCGTGCCCAAAAAAACCCGAGTTATGTCAGGCGGGGTCCATTCTGTACTCATTTAGCTACAAAAAACATTAAGTTGACACAATTACGTCGCTATTTAACAGTAGTTGAAGAGATTCACTGTGAATACACATATTTGAATGAAGCATACGGAAAAATTTTAGCTAGGTGTCTCAAAACAAGTCAAGCGATTAAACGACATTTAATTTACTGAAAGTCTTCCCTTTACAGAGAAGCTATTGAGGTCAAAGGGCAACTGCGGGTCTCGCGACACATTGACAGATGCGGAAAAGTCTCAGTGGACTCATGGCTGCAGTTACACAATTCATACCAGAAGTATTGTTTTATAATTAAAAAAAAAAAATGTACTGATCTCTTTGCAGGTGATCAAGTGTAAGGCAGCTGTGGCCTGGGCACCCAAAGATCCTCTCTCAATTGAAGAAGTTGAGGTCGCCCCACCCAAGGCTCATGAAGTCCGCATCAAGGTAAACCAAATAATGACATGATGGCTTTCCCAGCCAATAAAATATCAGTTCTGATGCCTTTTTGATTGGATGCTGTGCCCCCCAGCTCGTTGCCACAGGTGTCTGTCACACAGATGCGTATACCCTGAGCGGCAGTGACCCTGAGGGGATTTTCCCCGTCATCTTAGGCCACGAGGGCGCTGGAATAGTTGAGAGCATCGGTGAGGGGGTCACCAAATTCAAGCCAGGTATGGAGATTACAGACAAGATGTTGAAATTTTCGTATTTTTTAGTATTTAGTATTTGCAATGATATGTTTTTTTTTGTATTTCATTAAGGTGATACTGTCATCCCCTTGTATGTGCCGCAATGTGGTGAATGCAAATTTTGCAAAAACCCCAAAACCAACCTTTGCCAGAAAATTAGGTAACCCCTTCAGAATAATTTATGCAAACTTGCATCAGGAAAGTAGTTAAAACTGAAATTATTTCTGACCCCCTAGGCCTAGAAATAATTGGATCCCTTTGCTCCCCCCCCCCCCCCCCCTACAGAGTAACCCAGGGCAAGGGCCTGCTCCCTGATGGAACCTCACGCTTCACTTGCAAGGGAAAGCAAGTGTTTCACTTCATGGGAACCAGCACCTTCTCAGAGTATACTGTAGTGGCAGACATCTCTTTGGCCAAAGTGAAAGAGTCGGCTCCTCTGGATAAAGTGTGCCTTCTTGGATGTGGAATTTCTACCGGGTACGGCGCCGCTCTCAATACCGCCAAGGTAAGTTTCATATCCCTGTAGGCCACTCTGCAGTACAAAAGAAAACTGTGTCAGTGCCAGAGTTTATTTCTGAAGTGTGTTTGGAAAATTGTGATGCATCTTATCATAATAAGCTCATTGTACAGAGCAAGCATGTCACCTGAAGGACAGAACAACAACAGATGACATTCCTCTCATCTTTTTTAATGCGTCTCTCTAAAGTTGGTCACCCTTATTTACAGTTTATTACGCACGTTTGATGTGAAAGGAATTGTAGCCAAGGGGCTCTGTTTTTGAGTTGTTGTTCTTTCATATATTTTTGTGGTGACATTATTTTGACATAAAAAACTCTTTTTTTGATGTTAGAATTCTTTCTTTGGTGGTAGAATTTGTCAGAAATTCGTTTCCAAATTTACATCTTTACAGGGAAAAAGGAATGGTGAGATGTCTGCTTCTAACTATCATCCTGATCCTAATTTTTAATTACTTGTGCTTGTATGTATAATTATGTGCATTCAGGTTGAGCCCGGGTCCACCTGTGCCATATTCGGTTTGGGAGCTGTTGGCTTAGCTGCCGTTATGGGCTGCAAGGTTGCCGGAGCAACCAGGATCATTGGCGTGGACATCAACCCTGGAAAGTTTGAGGTAGCCAAGAAGTTTGGAGCCACCGAGTTTGTGAACCCCAAAGACCACAGCAAACCCATCCAGGAGGTTCTGGTGGAGATGACCGATGGGGGTGTGGATTATTCATTTGAGTGCATTGGAAACGTCGGTATAATGGTGAGATTTACTCTGCTTTCAAAATAAATTGTGGAGACGTCACATAGGATTAGCGATAAAATATATATAAATTCATATAGTTCATCGTTCCAGTCAGCAGACATAACCAGGTACAACATAGCTGCTAAAACTAAACTGTTCTCCATGGTTGTATTTCAGAGAGCTGCTCTGGAGGCTTGCCACAAAGGGTGGGGTGAAAGTGTCATCATCGGGGTAGCAGGGGCCGGACAGGAGATCTCAACCAGACCGTTTCAGCTGGTGACGGGCCGAGTGTGGAGGGGAACTGCCTTTGGAGGTGATTGACTGTGTTTAAAAAAACACTCATCAAAAAGGGCATAAAGTTCAAAACTTTTTGTAGATTTAAGTTTAAAGCTTTTATCAAGGTAAAAATTTACAGGTTAAAATTGAAGGTCAATCTAATTTTTTCAAATCAGTCAAGTCAGGAAACATCTGAAATAAGACAGAAGATTTTAATTGCAACATGTAAAATAAGTCAGTCATTTATGGTCTTTTCTCAGTTCTACCATAAAATGTAAGTATCTAAAAATAAACCTTGTAGAATGATTTATCATAGGGGTTAGGTAGTAAGTGTCTCACATAAGCTCTTCTAACATCATTCTGTTCACTGTTTGCCTAAAGAAAAACTGTATTTGTTAAACTGGATTTTATATTAACCCTCAGGCTGGAAAAGTGTGGAGAGTGTTCCTAAACTGGTGGAAGATTATTTGGCTAAAAAGCTTAAGGTGGATGAGTTTGTCACCCACATGCTGTCCTTTGAGAAGATCAACGAGGCATTTGACCTCATGCACGCAGGAGAGAGGTGAGAGGAACATTTCATGATTAGCCGGTGCATGAAAACAGTTTTGTACCAGTTTTCCTTGTTAATAAAGCCCTTGCACTCTTTTCTGTAGTTCCTTTGAATTCAGTTTTTTCATACCCTGACATAATTGTTTTGATTTTTCTCTACAGTATTCGCACTGTGCTGACATTCTGAAGTGCCTGAAACACTGACATCCTTCACATCTGACCTTTAAATGACTTCTCTCCACAGTCGCTGACCACTAGTTATATTTTTCTCGTCCTTGTTCACTTGGTTTGGTGACGAAATGTTCAGCATCAAAACAACATTTTTGCTAACAGTAAGCTCTTTCAATAGAAAACAGCCATTAAAAGTTTTTCAAAATTCAAGGATAAAACAGTCTGTTTCTGTTCTGTTTATTCAATTTTCCAAGACTTCATAGCATGAAAACATTTACTTAATCATAGTACCAACAGTCACGCTGTACATAATCATATTCCTACTTGGTGCTGATTTGACACCAGAAGCTGAATATTGCACAACCTATTTAATAATTAAGATGATTCAATATTTTGAAAAGGGAAAATATATACTTTAGTGAATAAATAAGCAAGATATATACTTTATTTAACCTGCAAGATTATTGCTGACCTAACAAAAGCTTGTGATGCCATGAAGTACCACAACCAGGAAGGATCAGCCCCCTCTCTCCCTCCCTCACCCCTTAATTGTGCCTTAAACTCTGGGCTGTTTCATTCCCAAGAAAAACATTCATCAGTGTACATTCTTGCCAACCCTGCACATTGTAGAATGCATGGTGGAATATTAATGGGTACACTATCCCGAGCTTGTCGCATCAACAGACTCGTGATGCAATATTTCTTCAAAGTGCAGTAATCAAGCTGTCATAAATAAATAAAAAGTTGTGCCGCTTGCACCTTGAGCTAGTTTCCAACATACAAATAACATGAACAGAATTCACGGTAGAGGAATGTATTTAGGAATAAAGCTGATGAGCCATACAATGAAGTTATGGGAAAGAGTAGTGGAAGCTAGATTAAGGGCAGAAGTGAAAGTTTGTGAACAGCAGTATGGTTTGATTCCAAAAAAGAGTACTACAGATGCTGTATTTGCTCTGAGGATGCTGATAGAGAAGTACAGAAGGCCAAATGGAGCTGCGTTGTGTTTTTGTAGATCTGGAGAAAGCTTAAGACAGGGTGCCCAGAGAGGAACTGTGTTATTGTATGAGGAAGTCTGGAGTGGCAGAGAAGTATGTTAGAGCGGTGCAGGACATGTATGAGGACTGTAAGACAGTGGTGAGGTGTGCTGTAGGTGTGACAGAGGAGTTCAAGGTGGAGGTGGGACTGCATCAGCTCTGACCCCCTTCTTGGTGATGGACAGGCTGACAGACGAGGTTAGACAGGAATCTCCATGGACTATGATGTTTGCAGATGACATTGTGATCTGCAGTGAGAGCAGGGAAGAGGTGGAGGAGAAGCTACAGAGGTGGAGGTTTGTCCTGGAAAGGAGAGGGATGAAGGTGAGCCGCAGTAAGACAGAGTACATGTGTGTGAATGAGAGGGACCCAAGTGGAAGAGTGAGGTTACAGGGAGAAGAGATCAAGAAGGTGGAGGATTTTAAGTACTTAGGGTCAACAGTCCAGAGCAATGGAGAGTCTGGAAAAGCGGTGAAGAAGCGTGTACAGGCAGGATGGAACGGGTGGAGAAAAGTGTCAGGTGTGATGTGTGATAGAAGAGTTTCATCTAAAATGAAAGGTGTACAAAACTGTGGTGAGACCAGCGATGTTGTTTGGTCTAGAGACAGTGTCACTGAGGAAAAGACAGGAGGCAGAGCTGGAGGTAGCAGAGATGAAGATGCTGAGGTTCTCTCTGGGAGTGACCAGGAAGGATAGGATCAGGAATGAGTACATCAGAGGGACAGCACATGTTAGAGGTTTTGGAGATAAAGCGAGAGAGGCCAGACTGAGATGGTTTGGACATATCCAGAGGAGAGATAGTGAATATATTGGTAGAAGGATGCTGAGTTTTGAACTGCCAGGCAGGAGGCCTAGATGAAGACCAAAGAGGAGGTTTATGGATGTAATGAGGGAGGACATGAAGGTAGTTAGTGTGAGAGAAGAGGATGCAAAGGACAGGGTTAGATGGAGGCAATTGATTCACTGTGGCGACCCCTGAAGTGAAAAGCCGAGAGGAAAAGACGAAGAATGTATTTTACCAAAGTCTATTGTCACGTGTGTCACATTTGGATTAGTGAGCAATTTCATATTTTTAAAAAACTACATAATGGCATAAGTACATTTTAAATTGATTTTGATTTGATTAAAATATGCAGTTCGTCTAACATAAAATAATTCAGCCGATCTATTCTTATTATTTTGCGGACGAGCGAAGAAAAGTAACGCCTCAGACAAATAAAGTGACCATTATGAATTACACATTTGGAGGTAGATGGAGTTGAAGCTAGTGTTCAATGCGCATGCGCGGTGAAGATTCCACTCGGTCCATTCAGCTATTTCAGCACGAGCCCAAAAAACTAACCGTGATTTCCAGAAGATGGCGACCGCTGTGTTGGTGAGTGTGCTACGACACACCGGTAGCTAAATGACACGTCTTCAGTCGCTGTTTGTCTTTGGTTCAAACAACGGTGATAAAATCCACCGACATTTTATTGTTTAGACGAGCAGCGTCAGTTAAATCTGTAAACTTTCCATTATTATTGACGCCCCTGCAGGTGATGTCTTGCTAGCCAAACAGTATTAAGTTACCGAGTTTCACGCTGCTGTTTGTATCTGTTAACAATTGAAATGATTAAAATTAGAATGTAGAAAGAAAAAATTAGAGTCAAAATAGAGCCAAGTGACGGACTCATCCATCCAAACATTTTACCAAATGTTTGGATGGATGAGCGGGGGGACATTTCACCTGTCAACCGTCGGATGTGGTACCAACACCGGCAGGGTTTGAACAGACACACCGCTAAAAGTCAAGTAACCAAGCGATGCTGGACGGAAAAAGGACTTCTGCTAAATTATTTGCTTCAACTCACGCTTGAAGTTGATGCAAATTTCTTCAGATTAAAATAAAATAATCAAAACAATGAAAACCTCTCGTATGTAAAGGCATCAATTGGCAATAATCTCATCATAATCTGACCATAATCTGATAGGACTAATTGAAGATAAAAACCCACCCCTATCAACTCTCCCATAATCCAAGATCGACCCATCCACACAATGTCATGAGAATGAATTCAGATGTTGCGTGGACAAACGTGAACTCGTAGGTAGAGATAAAAATATAGATGATTTAAATGTTTTAGGGTAATTTGTCCTTTGTGTTATCCCTTTGTAACTGCTGACCACTCCAAACGCTGCACTTGCATTTGACCTCAAAAACCACAAAAACATGTTAACACTGAGGCGAATTAGTTACCTACAATGGAACCATGACTGTGAGGAACATAATTTTAAAAATGTGCATTTATACATCTCTTCAAGGTTTTTTTCTTTTTTAATGTGCATTAAAAAAATCATGTGTTTCCTAGTTGTCAACGGCAGTTCCAGAAGATCCTGGAAAGGAAAATTGCCAGAAAGTCATTCCAAACGTTACAATTCCTGAAGTGTACATCAAGCATCCATTACAAAACAAGTAAGTCTATTATTATTCTGTTAATCAGCTCCAGCGTGGTCAACATAACAAACGAGTGCATCAGAGCTGTTTAGATTAGAATTGAATGCATACATGCGTCGCAAGATGAGCTAGGAGAAGCGTACAGTTAGTTTATAGTCACCTGTGTTTGGTTTCCAGGTGGGCTTTGTGGTTTTTCAAGAATGATAAGAGCAAAACATGGCAGGCCAACCTTCGGCTCATCTCCAAATTTGCTACGGTAGAAGACTTCTGGGCGTAAGTACCTTAACACCACGTTGCACTGGATATATTCGGGACTAATTATTCCTTCAAATTGGGTTCAATCACTCAGTCAGGGGAAAGTAAATCTGAAGGCTAGTACATCACATCTTAGATTTGCTGACAATGAAGAAAAAAATGACTCATTTAACAAATTTTCTAATTAGTTTCTGTGCTTTTGTCACTGAGTCAGTTGTTGTCGTATGAAAACTTGCATCGTAGCGTGCCATTCATTCACACTGCTGTCATTTACTGTGGACTATAAACTCCTCTGTCCTTCCCAGATTATACAATCACATTCAGCTTTCAAGCAACTTGATGTCTGGCTGTGACTACTCACTCTTTAAGGTAAGAGTGCTGTTTGACTTTTAGTGCATTGTAAGCCTGGGCACGCCCACGTGCTACGATTTCCCTAGACATAAGTTAACAGTATGTTGACAGAACAGAGGTTGATCCGAAAAACAAGATGAGCAGTTTCAAGTAGAATGCAGTGGAACAAGTGATAATTACTCACAAACCCTAACGGTACACGCTAAAAGATGAAGCAGCAGCATTAAGTTTATGTTGCAGCGGTCCCACATCGAAAGAGATGCCTATGTCTTGCTGCCAGTCTGAGTCTAGAGTCCTGATACTTGATGTAACAACTTTTTTTTGTTTTGTTTTGTTTTTTTGGGTGGGTGGGTGGGGGGATCATTTGACAGTGTTCATAGTTTTAAAATGAATTGTAGCTTCTACACTACATAGCTATTCATAATAATTCAAAGGTGCATGACAGGGGTTACGGTTTCAATTTGTCTACTGCTGCAGTTCAGGTGCGCTTCAGAGAGGGCACGAAAAACAATTACAAAAGGCGCTGGGAGGATTGAACACAGAGTCAGGATGGGTAATTCATCCATTTGAGTTTTTCTGACTTGTGACCTGCCATCATCAGTCATACATGTACAATAATACATTGGTTGTGGGAATCAAAACACGGTCTACTCTAGATGGTCTGAGGTTGCACTTCACTGCTCCTTCGCTTAATATTCTCTGGATGCCTCAGAGTCCAGAGTGTCCGTTGTGAGAATCCATCACTGAAACCATTGGAATTATTAGAAACAGAAGATGGAAAGGGGAGTGTTTTGTACACCAACATAGAGTGGAGAAATGATTCCAAAAGCAGCCACCATCTAACCACCACCAGATGCATATCTAACAAGATGAGAGGTTTCCCGACAGCTGATGTATTTTTTCTTGACTACTTGATTTTGTTCATCTTTTAAATTCCCATTTGTTTGGCCCGCAGTCGGTTCACTTGAAGCTTAATTGACATATGCGTTGCGGAACATGGCGTGAATTACTGTCACTGTGATACCAGTATGGACGATCATCACTATTAAAAAAAAAAAATAGAATTTTCTGAATCCGAGCTGACACGAAGAGGAATATGAAGACGGCTGATGTCATGAGCAAATGTATTTACTGCAGCTTAATGCATCACTGAAGCAAAGATGAGCAACACAAGCTGTTCTGTCATCCATAAATTAAATGTCCCTAAATGTATACAGCACGGTGTTGAGATTCATCTATTCCTCCTCCTCAGGATGGGATTGAACCTATGTGGGAGGACGAACGGAACCGGCGAGGTGGCCGCTGGCTGATTACTCTATCAAAGCAGCAGCGCAGATCAGACCTCGATCGTTTCTGGTTGGAGACGGTACGTTCGGTTTGTCCAGCCTTTGCTTCTCTCGTTGGAACAGAACTGACACGGGTGTGGCTCAATCATTTTTGTTGTTCTTTTAATATTGTCTCTTTACCCCAGCTCCTTTGTCTCATCGGCGAAGCTTTCGATAACTACAGCGACGATGTGTGCGGAGCCGTCATCAACGTCCGAGCCAAAGGAGACAAGATAGCAGTGTGGACAACTGACTATGAAAATAAAGACGCCATCACGCACATAGGGTGACTGGAAACGTCACAGTGATGAAATGTTAATGTATCGAAATGATGAATGATGTATACAAAGTGTATTTGCTAACATGGAGCACGCTTTGTCTTTTTTTTCAGGCGCGTATATAAAGAAAGATTAGGTGTCCCCTCACAAGTGATCATCGGATACCAGTCCCACGCCGATACGGCCACGAAGAGCAGCTCCACAACCAAGAACAAGTTTGTTGCCTGAGGACCATAGAGTGGAATCAACAGCTGTTTTTTTTTTTTTTTGTTAACTGCATATTGTTTTCTGTTATTCTGTGAATGTAACCGACATGTTATTCCACAAAGTGAAGATAAAATTACTTTTTGTTATCCAGTTTGTCGCCACTTTGCCAAAGCCTTTCTTTATGTCACAAGTATGTGGAGTTGAAATGTAGCACTATGATTTTGAGAGCTTCATCTTCGTAGTGGTGACCTGAAGATAAGGAAAAGATTTATTGTTCCCCTTAAATTCACTCTTGAATTTAGCTGCATGTTTGTGGAGACTTTCATTTATTTCGTCCTTATTGTTAAATTGACATTCAGGACAAGTAAAGAATAACCTGCTCTTCAGTATAAGCTGGGGTGTTTTGTTGGTAATAGTGCTGTGTGTCCCCTCAGTGGATTAATGTGTTAATGTATGGATTTTCACACATTTAATTGCACAGTGAAGTTTTTATCTATGCAGTGCGATTCGACACACACCTCCTGAAAGTGAAAACTGAGCCTGCAAATGAATGGCGAACCGTTTGTATTTTCGTTTTGACTGACGTTAGAAACCTTGATACAGTTTGAACACTCGGTGTTGAAAATATATTTTAATTTGGACTGTTTAATTTCTCATTCAGCATCTTTTACAATTTGTAAATAGTAAAGACTTGGCCTTTGAAGAGCAGAAAATGTATAGTTTGTGTGCTTCAAAATGAGAGGGTCTTTTTTCATCGCGACTGGAAGAGCTAAAAAATTCACACAAAAATGAAGTCATGTGGCGTCTCAGATTCATCACTGGATTTATAATTTCAAGCCATTCATACCAGTCAGACATGAATAAACCTCCAGAACCTTGAATTCCAGAGCACAATATGAGGCGTGTAAAAGAAGTGGAATGTTCTGATCTTCCATATACTGTATGCATATGGTATGTGTTTTTTTTCTCATTCTTGCTGAGTGCACTAGTTAGGGCTGTGTTTACAGGTTTACATGTTCATTTGGATTGTGTTTGATATTTATCAGTTTTTTCCTTGACTTTGTGGCAGAAGCAAAAAATGCATTGATTGCCTAAGTTTGACCCCTTGCCTCGCGTGTTTAGGCAGTAAGTTAACCAAGGACTGATTTAAATATGTACAATGAATTCTGTCATAAAACACACTTCAATTTTTGGTTGGTTGATATTCTCTGTGTTCGAAGCACACAAAACTCCCATGGTGTGAGATTTTATTTGAAAATACATGAGAAACATGTTAATTTAACCTTTATTACATGTGGATGAAAGCCGTATGTTAGCCAGTAATGGGAGGTTCACCGCTATTACCTTCAATATCTCTTCAGATGTAGCTTTATTGATGCCCTGTGGGGAGAAATTCAATTTGACACAGCGGTGGAAGGGAAGTAGTACCAGAAAAATAGTACTAAAAAGTAGAATGGATTAAAAATTAGATAAAGGCAAAATTGCAGTCTCCACTAAAATCGATGTCTCTGTCCACAGACTGCTGGTGTATACATCAGAGGGGCTTTGTGAGTCTTTACATTCACATCTTGAATAGTCAACGGATTTTTTTAGGCTGCTAGGGAAATAAATGAACGCACCACTATAAAGTTTGTCTCCATGTTTCTTTGTTACCTCATATTCACCAGTTTGTTTGCCCTCTATTTGAAGGAGATAAAGGGAAACCGCTTCGATAATTTAAGTCTCAATTCATCCTCGCCTTTTTTTAAGGCTGTAGTATACACAGTGAATCTGGGCTTGAAAGGGATTTAAGTAACCTATAGAATCCACTGAATGCTACTTGAGAGCAACAGCAACAGTCCCCTTTGAAATAAACTTCATAGCACAGGCAGTCCTCAACTTACGAACATTCGACTTACGAATATGCGGGGATACAAACATGCCATCCTATCCGACTACTGTCTTTCATTTCCCTTTTCTGCCACAACCCCTGCGGAGGCAGCACTGCTGCGATCAGGCAGCTCAAACACTCCTCTCCCCCTCTTGTTCTCCTTTGTTTTCTTTGTGAAGGTCTCAGCACTAACAGCTTCGCACCTTGGATACTTTACAGTTTATCATGGGTGATAAAACAAAGGCAAGTGGTGACCATCTTCAGATGACAACTCTGCTTCTGACCGAAAATAGTTCCTCCCTTCCCCTCTTCCTTCACTCTAAAGGTAAGATACATGCTATATGTACCTTATCTCTTTAAAGTAACGTCACAAAGTGATGTTACTTTAAAGAGGTAAGCAGTGGGGTTACACGTGTTTTGTATCACAGAAAAGCGTTAGTGATAAAAAGGAGTGACCTGGATATTTAGCCCTGCTGACTGTCACAACTCCAACTTCACTGCACAGCTGATGTGAATCAACGCTTTCTAAATAAAGTTGACTGTTGCTGGTGGATGCGCCTAAAAACTGGGGAAGAGTTCCTTGAAATGCTTTGTTCTTCTCGAGGATTAAATTATAAGGAGCAAAAGTTTACTGTAAACCTTTAACGGTAGATATTGAAACTATGCCTACACATTTTAATATATCTTTTGATTCTTATTGATTTTACAGGAATATGGCTTTCTTGGTTAGAAAAATCAGTCCTTTTAGTCGCGTTGCTGTTGGTGTTTGTCACTTAAAATATTTTGATAGGTCTGTGTCTAGATACAGATGGAATTTTGTATGGCTTGAGCAAACTGAAAATACTCTCACAGGATGTGAAATAATTTCAATCAGGAGAAATTACGACGAAACAAGGAGACATTGAATCTAAAGAAGTAATCTGATTTATTGTGAAACAATCCACAGGAAGTAAACCACTGAGGGAAATTCTCCAATCAAACAGGGCTTCTGGCAATGAATGAGACGTCCCTTACCATACCTGACTATGCAGCGCTAGACCGGCAGAGGGAGAGAGAACATGTTAAAACAATTGACTATAATTAGGGAAACTGAAGGGTTGCCAGGGAGTAAGGCCAGCTTGGAGAAAAATTATAGGCAAATGAGAGCAGGATATAGATACTGGAGAAAAATCTAAAGCTGAGGTGCATGGCTTCACAGTGTGACGCAGGGAATATCAGGCTCTAAAGTCAAAAGAGTGGCCAATTTGTTGCAGGTCAGCTGCTATTTTTGTGCAGAGGAAACCACATGAGTGGAGACATTTGCTAAACCAAACCAGTATTGAGAATGTGACACCCCCAGTTATATGCATGACTTACAGAAAGTCAAGGTTTCATATCTTGTAGCAGCGACACTGAGGTGGTAAAAGGACGCAGGTAGGAGGAGTAAACAGGAGATTACAAAATGAACAGGTTTGGCTGTAGCGACCTCTATGGTAGATGTTGGAGGCCTGGATGAAGACTTATTTGTTCTTTAGTTGTGATGCGTTGAATTTGAGGTTTTCTCTATAGATGTGCTGTGGAGGTTGGGAGGCAGCTGGGTGGGGTAAGATTTGCCAACATGAGATGCTGAGATGGATTGAGACCCAAATCCGGAGACACACCTCCAACACCTCGGCGGGGAAATGGGAAATGAACATCTCACACTTTGAGCTTGGTGCTGTTTCTCATGACAGGAGTGAACCGTGCTGGTTGGGTTGAAGACTTTTTTTTGAAGTGAAACACATTTCCAATCTGACATGTTTGCAGATCTTCAATTTGCTTCATTTATTTCATTGATGGTCGTGTGCACGACTTACACGTATGCAATTATGTATGAGATTTATAGTCCCTCAAGTTGAGCACATAAAGTGATACAATATATTATTCTAATTAACTGCCAAGAGAAAAGTAGTACCATCATCTGAAGGATGATTTAATTAGCTTCCCTCACGATAGCAGTTCATACAGCGCGAGCATGAAAATTTACAATGGGGGCATGTTTTTGTGTAGTTCTTACTTAACTATTCCTAACCATTCTTTTTTAGGCCTTTCCCTTTAATTTGAAAGTCCTCAGATAATGATGCAGGTAGATCACAGTCATCTATTGACAGTACCATTAGCTTTCTGATTAATGCAAGACTGTCTGGCCTTTCATGACCCCCCCCCCCCCTTCATTGCACTGATTACTACCTTTGGTGGCTCGCTGAGACCTGAGCTGTGTGGATTTGATGACCTTGATGTCCTGACAGATGAGGAGCTCTTATCCATCCTAACACCTGTAATCGACAGAGAGAACATACATTCCCCTCATCTATTAAGGTTGGAAGCAAAGCTGAGTTTTTCTTTTATTTTCAATCCAAATCAAAACCCACTCACTCTCTGTTCACCGCTGATAATCTTGGCAGCAAATTAAAACTTCATCCATATTCCAGCAGTTTGTTTATGTTGATTCAAGGTGAGCCTCAAAATTTCCATCTTGTTGCTATGGATTCATTCATGAACCACGTTAAACCATGTGACCTCTTTTGTGCTTCTAAGACAGGTGGGTTTGTCTTGAACCTTTTCCCACAGGGAGGCAGTAAAGCTTCACACTTGAATCCGACTTTCATTCTTGCATCCGTCCGCCAACTGAGAGAAATTGGGATTCCGTTGAGTGCATGTGTTGCACACAGTGGGTAAAGAATATATCTGTAAATAGTGGCTGGGCATCTTATTTATTTATATACACAACCATCAGGAAAAAGAAAAAAAAAAAAAAAAAACACAAAAAAAACCCACAACCACATTACAATTCCCTCCTATCGCCTTGGGCAACTGTCAACCTCCTGCTCACCGGTCCCTGTACCTCTCACAAAGGGGGCACAGGGAGGGAGTCAAGCGATGCACCCTTCACTTGACTGATGCTTTTGTACCACCTTCCATGCATAAGTGCAGGAGTTAGAAACCCTGTGACATGACACCCCTCCGGAAGATGCCGCAGCATAAAAACGTTGTTGATAGTTCCGTGGTGTCTGCGAGAGGCTCAGATTCCCTCTGTTTCATGACAGATGTGTCATTTCTCCTTCCCAACGGCTGCTTCTGGACTCCCGGCTCAGCCCACCAGGGAGGCTCTTATCCCCGGCTCTGCGGACCGGATCCTAGAATCAACAATAATCTTGTCATCTGTCTGCCTGAATTAGGGGGAGGAATCCACCACAGTTTGCAGAGTAAAATAAAGAGGTGAAGTCATGTTTTACCGTACATGTGTGCATACATGCGGTATAGAATTCATATCGCAGGTGGCACAGCAAGCCAAACGTCTCAGAGAGTTTATTTTCCTACAAATGTATTTAAATTAAATGCTTTCTAATGGCTTACTTGACTGTGGATAACTGATATTAACCTGTGACAAGCATTGATTGTGATGTTTTAATGATTCAGTTGCTTTCATGAATTTCATTAGTCGTTTTATACTGTGTAAATAACAATCTGATGCAATCGAGTTTGCTAATGCAGCGTCTGGATTATTACTTGTGACATGTGATACAAGAGTCAACCAATGAAATCCGTGCACGGAAAATACAATGAGATTACTAGATGGAGTGGATGTAGGCGGACGAGCGTATTTTAAGTTTGACAACTTGTAAATGATTGGCTAACAGGAGAACACAATGGGTTTTGATTGGGTAACAGAAGATACTAGAATACTAGAATAGGGAGGAAGTGCTTGAGAGGTTCACGATATAGGAGTCACATTTGAATATTTAGTATTTAACATAACTTCAAAGTCTGGATCATTTGAAACAGTAAGAACCTGTAAATTGAAATTGAACATTTGCTTTTCCACTTTGTTTTCATATCCTGTTCTTTGTTTTTTTTGTCTAAATCACTTTGTGACAAATATGCTTCATAGAAAATGAGATGCCTTGTGAGCAAACAAAACTTTCTTGACTCTTGTAAAGAGTTCTGTATGGCAGCCGACACTTTTTGGGAGTGTAACTCATATTTGCTTCAAACTGAGCCATGTTCATGTGGGCGTGATGCATTTAACAGCCCAAACAAGGCAACATTATGAATGTTTAATGCACCAAGATTCCAATTTGTTCAAGTAATTATCAATACTCCACTTTCTTGTCTTGCCGTAGAGGATTATGTATAGCAGTTTATCACAAAATGAACTGAACAGGACTTATTTATTAGACTTTGGTGGCGATTCACTTGTACTGACTTTAGACTATTGGACACAATAGATGTGGAGTCAATTCTCGACCATAAATGATTACATTTTAAAACTGATTGTGTTAAAATAGGGAGAAAAATATTCTTTCTCAGCCTCTGGGAAGAGTCTGCGAAATGACAAACCCTAATATGTCTGTAATCCATACAGAGTGGCGGCAGTGCTAGAAAGCATCCAAGACCCTGCACCAAAAAATGGACTGTGTGTATCAGTGCTTGCAAAATGACATTGCTCAATGAAGTGAACAGTCAGTGCAAGCTAATTTATTTAGCAGTTCACTGAGTTGTACTGTGAGAGTACAGTATGCTTGTCCTCGACAGTCGTCCTCTACTGAAATGATATACAAGCAAGCAGTTTCTTGTGTTATTCTGCCGGTGTTGCAAAAATAAATAATAATAAAAATCATTAACAAACTGGAAATCTCCTACAATGAAAAAAAAACTTTTCTACAAATGCATGAATCTAACAAACCAAAAAGAGAAAGCAATTTATTGTGATGTCATTAAGTTTCATTTTTTATTCAACACAGAAATTTAATACCGATATAGTATTTTTTTTTTTTATCACGTTTTTTTTACCTGTGTGTTTTGCTGCTGTTCATTAGGCATTGATTCAAAAGTGCGTTTGTCTTCAAAGCTTTGAAAGAAAGCGACTCCGCACAAACATCGTGCTACAACATAATAGAAACAATCTCACTCTGGTAGAGTGCAAAGTGAAAAATATGCAGCCTTCAGAATACCAGCAGCTTAAAAGCACCACAGCCAAACCATTATGGATCTAAAGAAAAAACATAAGCTTTATGTTTATTGAGCCTCTCCCTCAAGTCTGTCCTTATAATTGAATTAGTGTAAATTTAATATTCAATAATGCTGTAATCCTTCTACTTCATACTTTCTTTGTGTTCAGTTTAGATGCATTTTGGGTTTGACTGTGAATTTTGGAGTATAAGGAAATTTGATAGCGCTGATTTTAATTTGTCTGAAAAGGAGACACGAGTAACAAAAGGCCTCCACACGCCAGCCAGTAATTAACAGTAACAAAATCTGATTAGCCTCTAAGGGAAGGAATGAGACTATGTAAAACATGTAAAAAAAAAATAGTTAGCAAACATCCCCAGGTCTTTATTATGCAGACAAAAATACAATTTCTTCCATATTCCTAGTGGATGTTTCCATCCTTGCTCATATGTCCTTGAGGAAGACAGTGAACTATTACCTGCTCCTGGCACTTTCCTGTTCTGACCTAGGAGGTGAAATAGCAACGTATGCATAACACAGAGAGTAAGTTGCTTCAAAACAAACCCACTCACTTTCATCTGCTTTGGTGCAAATGTTCAGTCTAAGGAAGAAAAAAAAAAAGAGATCCCCTGGCTGTTACTTAGTTAAATGAGCTTTGCCTCTTGTCGGTTCAGCAGTAATCACTGATGTCACAGCTCCAGAATCTAGTCTATGTTAAAACTATTCCCCAAAGCTTTTGGGTATCATCCATCTCTGAGCCTACTTCCCCGGACAAGTTGAGTTTTCTGACCCAGTTAGTTTAGAGTTTGATCTAGACTCAGTTCAGTTTGTCATATTGAAACGGTGTTTCCCTGGCAACATATTCCGTTTGAGAAATGCTGATGAATGTGGTGCAGCAAGTGTAGAGGAGCTTTCTGTCTGGGAAATTGTTGGCTGGATCAAAAGTGCATGAGGACACAACTGAATTATAGGTTTATGAGCATTTTCACCAAAGGGGGTGGCAGCAGTAGCAGAAAATAGAAGGAGGGGAGGACAGATATCTAGTTGTCCCCCTGATCGTTTTATAAAAGGGATAAACGTTAATTCCTCCAGACGCTGGCAAAGAAAAGAAAAAGGCCACATCAGATGGCATTAAATATTTGTAATAGTATCTTAAACTATGTATGACAGATGCACCGCAAACCATCCAGCATCATCCTGTTCTTCGGGGTGAGCTAATGCAACACAATCCTGCATGTTCGACATCTGTAACCACACAAAACTGCTTCTAATCCGAGTCTCCAGCGTTTGGAGCGTTGGGTGTGATTTCAGTATCTGAGCATGAGCGTGCATCGATTTGTTTTCCGTGTAATCCTCGATCGTGACAATGGTCAGTGAGATTAGGGACTAGAGCCGCGGCGTTGTCCCTTTTAGGTGGTTAATGGACAAAAAAGCGTGCTAATTGCCTTTGACTGTTGAAAGTAAATTAATTATTGATCGCTCTCTCGACTCCTCTTCTGTACTTACATACCCTTACAAATCCTTTTATCTTCGGCTCCGAGTAAGAACATTTCCTCTTTTCTCATCATTATGCAGGCTGGTGAGTTAGAAGACCACAAGTCAGCCTCTACTGATGAACCATTGCTGTTTCTCATTCCTGCTTGTCGATGTAGAAACGTATGCGTCAAACATCCCCTCAAAAATCTGCGATCTCTCACCACCTTCCCTCTCAGGCCTCGTCTTCTTTCTCCCCTCCTAATTTTCCAGCAGCTTCTTCCCAGCATCCTTAAAACCTGCAGGCTTCACCCTTAACACATACACACACACACACACACACACACACACACTACAATCATGTTCCCTCACCCCCACACCTAAAGCTGTTACAAATAAATAAGCAAGCAACTGAATGAAAAGCGAGGTTGAGGTCTAAAGGCTGCGGTGTAAATTGATGACAGTGAATGTAAAGGTGTAGAAGCAGTACAGACAACAGCATCATTATTTTACCTATTGATTTTTACCCCCCCCCCCCACCCGGCTGCTAAAAGAAAAGCCTCTTTATATTTGAAATGAGATATAAACAAAATCTACAATAATATAACTTTTTTTCTTACTGCTAGATCAAAACCCTTTTGGATTAAAGCTTTGCCTTGAAAACAGGCTGGTGCTTTGCTTTCCAAAATGTGTGTCTGCACTTTATTTTATTAATATATAGATTTAAGATAGAGTCACAGATGCCACATTAGGCTGTAAAGGAATAATGAGGGAATAGTTCAACATTTTGGGAAGAGTTCACATTCATTTTATTGTTTCGCGTTAGATGAGAGGATCAATACCACTTTCATTTGCCCATTAGGCATGAGGCTAGAGCCGGGAGGCGATTTGCTTAGCTTAGCATAAAGGCTGAAAGCAGGGGAAGCAGCCTTTGCGGCTAGTTACTGTCGCTCAATGACTTCCTGGAGTCTCCACGGGATGCTTGGCAACTTGATGATTCAGACAGATTAAACTTCCTTGAAGTTGTTTTTATTACATTTTGCATCAAAAAAGAGCTAAAGCATGCTGATCATTGACTTTTTTACAGGCACCAGCAGACATTTTTTTTTTTTACCACACACAGGGCCAGGTAAGCTATTTCCACCTTCCAGTATCAATGCAAGGCTAAGCTATTAAACTACCTTCAACCAAATAATTAGCACACATATATAAAAGAGTTCTCTCTGGGTTCTCCGGATTCCTCCCACTTAAAAAAAAAAACCCATGCATTTCAGGCTTCAAATTGCCCATAGGTGTGAGAGTGTGTGCGTGTGTGCTTTTCTGTTTCTATGTGGCTCTGCAGTGCACTGGCATCGCGCCTGGAGTGTCCCCCCACGTTCCGAGTTGGCTGGGATAGGCTCCAGCATCCTTTGACCCATGACAGTGGAAAAAATGGTATAGAATGTCAATATTCTCTCCTTCTGCTCAGTGACAGTTTCTTCCTTAACAGCGGTCATAATAACCTGTTGAGCTGATCATAGAGAACTCGATCCATTCCAAACCGCAAAGACCATTTTTGCTCTTTCTATTGTCTGCACACGCAATCATGCTGCAGCAGTTTGTGCTTCTGTTTTCATGTCTTGCTTTTACCTATTTGTCAGATATGTTTAAGCTGAGTGATGGATGAAGCACACACACGCGCACGCACACACACACACACACACACACACACACACACACACACACACACACACACACACACACACACACTGCAGACAGTAGTGACGACCCTCCTCTCAGGTAATCACCCAAGGTAATGGTCCTTTTAACTTCATTGTTGCAGAAGAACCAAAGCCTCGCTCGTCCAGGAACACATAAAAGACTGCATATTAGGAATTCATGAGGTTAATATAAAGATCAGCTCCATGTAAGATGTGGAAAGAGCAGAGGAGCGGGAGACCGGCACGGAGCAATGCTCTTTTAATGTGAACAGCCGGGCGACTGATCACACATGAATTGACCTATGACGGCACCTCCGCCTCCTGTATGTCCACGACGTTCGCTTCAACTTGCTGTCTCAGCTGTAAACGGTAAACTTGAATAATCAAAAGAAGAAATAATGAACACTATATTTAAAGGCAGATAAAGAAGTAATCAGTCGAGCGCAGTGCACAGGCTCACATTCCTTGAGGAAGGCATCTAGAGAACCTGAAGAGAACTCACGTAGATATAAGAGGAGGAGATGCAAACTTCAGATAGAATGGCACCAGTTCCACAGATGGATTTAATTCCAGGACCTTCCTACAGTGAGGAAAGATGCATGACCCACTACGCAGACCCAAATGGTGTTACATATATTGTTGAAGATGCTTCGTGTAGAATGAGAGATTTGAAAATCATTTACAGTATTTCCCGCACTATAAGGCGCACCTAAAAGCCTTTCATTTTCTCAAAAACCGACAGTGCGCCTTATAAGAGTGACATTTCGACAGAAGATGAACACATCACTGGCAGCGCACTGGTACAGTGCGTAGCGCTGTTGCCTCGCAGCAAGAGGGTTGTTGGTTTGATTCTCCCCGGGGTCTTTCTGTGAATGTTCCTGCCGTGTCTGTGTGGGTTCTCTCTCTGGCTTCCTCCCACCTCCAAAAAACATGCAGCTTAGGTGAATTTGTCACTCCAAAAATTGTTCATGGGTGTGAGCGCGTGTTTGAGTGTTTTGTCTTTGTGTGGCCCAGCGATTAACTGGCGACTCATCCAGGGTGTGCCCCGCCTCCGCCTGTAATCAGCTGGGATAAGTGGAGTATTATGATCGTCTCGTCTTCAAGAAGATGAATGAATGAATACATTAAATATCATGAAAAATGTATACAGTAGTGAGAAATCAATGTCTGCTGCTGTTGTGTTATGTAATATATGTCTGACCACAGCAGTAGGAATGATGCATCATAAACAATGAAGGGAAGCTCCTGCTTGACCGATGACACTGTCCTCCCGTTTTTTTAATTTTATTTTTTTATAATGTTACGGGTCGTACTGCTCTGGGAGTTGTTTGTTCTTTTAGATTCTTTGATAACTTTGATAGTTGTTTACTGTAAGTTCCAACACCGGTGTCATGAAATAAAATCCAATTGACATTCCTTGCTCTTGGTGACTTGAGCTATTCCCACTCTGACATCTTTATCATCCAAGGACCTTGAATCCTCCTGCAGCGTCTCTGCTATGATAATTGAGAGAGCGATTTAGACAGATCTCAGGCTTCTCTGTGTCCCCTCTATTGGCAGGGAGCTGTTCATCTCTTTGAGGCTGGGATCTTTATGGCAATCTAATCTCCCGCATTTAGGCTTTTGGTCAGTTGAATTATGTCCTTTAACTTTCTGAACAAGAAAGCAATTTCTTTTTGGTTGAGGTTTATCCACTGAGCCATTTCAATGACTTGCCTTCCAGTTAAGTTAGAAGAAGAAAGTTATCTATGTAATGACTACTTCTTTTGCCTCACTTTTTTCATATCAGACTGTATTTATTTGAAAAATAAAAGTTTGAACAAAGGCTGGTAGATGGAAGAAGATTCTAAAATGCAATTACAATTTTAAAATGATTAATCTCAACCCTAATCAGAGAGAACAAACCTCTGCTGAGGCATTATGTCGGCCTCCTTGACGACAATAATCCCAATCATTGGTATTATTAGTAATTTGATAGTCAGGAAATGTGATTCTTCAGGAGCGGTGGTATTCAACAGGATGTAGTTCCATAATTAAAATTATTAGCAGATACTTCACACTTCCACACAATGTCATAGTAATCAATCAAGTATTTGTGTGTACAACAAAATAAAACAAAATAAAAACTAAAAACATTCATCCAAATCCATCAGGTGGTTTATTTATAATAGAAAGCAATGACCTTGTTAAAGAAAGTGAAACCAAATTCTCAACTCCATTCCAAAAATTGAATGGATTCTTTCTTGTCAATTCTGTAACCGACCTACTGAGTCTCACTAAAAATCTGTCAAGTAATTTTGGAATAATCCTGGCAATCCGGATATTAATACGAAATTAACATACACGTCAAAATGCAATTCACTTTCAGGAAGTCATAAAAACCAAACTTTCTGTCCCTGAACAATTTGAAGGGCAGTTTCAAAACCATAATAAACAAACATTTAGTTTGTGCTGTTAATAAAAGTAATTTATAATTTGTAAAAGTCAAGAACAGGAGATCTAGAGCCAGATAATGTTGGCTTATAGACTCTGCCACTGATCTACAATATACTGGCATGAATGACAGATTAGAGACGCTGGTTAGAGGCCTTGCTCTGATTCAGTGACATTTATTCTGGAGAAGTTTGTCTGGGTAAAGGGTTTCCTCTGTCATTCGTTCCTTCATACTTTTCCATTACACGACCAATGAATCATTCAGGAGCCACTGTGTTTGTTGCAAATAGTCATTATTTTTTTATAGCAGCTTTATCTTGAAAACACACTCCTGTCCCGAACCACACCGCAGGATCATGGTTGAATTTTCATCATGAAGTGCTACGTTGGCATTTTTTATTTCTTCTGACCAGCCCAGATGCATGAATTCATAAATTGTGGATGATGACTGATGGACTGCCTTGTTTTCTCTGATGACATTTCCATATGTGGCTTGTAGTGGGAAATGTAATTTTGGCTCACTGTTCAGACCACGCCATCACCTCTTTTGAAAAAGATACCGAGAGTCGCACTGCTTTGCATTTCTTCTGCAGTGAGCCTACAATGTTTAAATTGTCCCAACCACACAGCTTTTCAGTGGGAAGATAAATGGATGCGCTAATTGACCGTGCGTGGTCATATGCTCTTTGGTGTCTGTTGAGTCAGCCTCATTTGAAGCCACTTCCTGTATAGCTGCTCTGAATAAGCGGCTATCTACCGAATGACCAATATATAAAATGATGCAAAAGCCTTTTATAACAGCTGAACCGAAAGAAAGAAAGAAAGAAAGAAAGAAAGAAAGAAGTCATTTGATCTCCCGACCTAAAGCTATTAGTCAAGACACATAACTGCACATAACTGCACATCTTTTGAAGTCTCTGCTTCATCACAATTATTCTTATTTGACACAGAATATATACTTCATATGCATAATTTATGTGTGTTTGACCACAGGAATTGAAATACAGAGCTGCAATGCAGCAGCAATCCAATGAAGAGATGGGACTGGGTGCAATGGGGCCATCCAAAATCCCATTCAGGACAGAAAATGAAAAGAGCCAGTCATATTTGTGCTGGTTTTTGTGATTGTGTCTGAGCAGGAGCATGGCTGCAGATTTGTGTGTCCCTGGCTGCAGCGATTTCCCACCAGCCTCAAGGGGACAGTCATCCCCTCTCCTTTTTTTTTTTTTTTTTCACCTCAAGCTAGTAGTAGACTGTTCACCCACCTAAATCTGCAGCTGTGCCAAGGAGTGGCAGCTTCATGCAGAGAAATGTTTTCCTTTTTTTTTTTTTTCATCTTATTTTATTTATTTCTTTTTACCCGAATCCTCACCTTGTAAAAGCAGTTCAAAGTAAGTTATCTTGTCCTTTCCTCACACTGTATTCCCATCTCTCCATTCAATTCTCCCAACCCTTTCCTCTCCTTTTCACTGTTTCTTTCCCTCCACATCTCAAGATTAATAATGCAGCATAACTGATCCTCCCCTTATTTTATCTTCACCAGATAGTGCTCAGCCAGCACAAGCTAATTTTAGAGGATGACACCGCTGAGAGCTTGCGATAAGCAGCTCACAATGAGCCAAACATTATTTTCTTTCTCTCTCAGGTTCCAGTCTATCTCAGGTGGAAATAACTGTGAACACAACATGTTTCAGATCTTGCAGATTGTGGAAATTGCAGCATATTTTGCATCATTACCCTTAGTTCTAGTGGATGCATCTGGCACACATCTTATACTCCCCTTCCTGCTGTTTAAAGGTACAGAGTCTTATGAAATTAGCTCTTAAGGCTGTCACGTCTGCACACATTCAGAACAAATACAGCCGTTCACACCTCCTGGAAATGTTTGCTCTAAAATGGAGATGTCTGTATGCATGCAATGATATGTGATGCTTTAAGAGAAAAAAAAAAAATCATTGACAATGCAAATTCACAGCACATTGTGTCTCATCCCAGAGGGAACGAGTGGTGGAAGAAAGTGATTTTTTTGCAAGACGCTGCGGTAATGACAGCAGGGGGCCCTAGAACCTTGTTTGGCTCAGCCGCCCAACTGCTTACCATTCTGTGCTTGGAGCCCACAGTGCAGGTGCTTATCATATGCAATGTATTATTAATCTTCAATCCTTCAAAAATATTGACCCCCGTATTTGTTTAGCCTTATCATGCTTATTCTATCTTGCCCGTAGCGTGTAAATCACGACAAATCAGCTTTAATTACACTGGAGTGGAGCTTGTCTTCAGTTGAGGTAGTGGAGATTAGATTCAATGACAGGATTATTTTATTGCTATCACTGACTTTTTTTTTTTGTTGTTGCATCTTGCTATATGTGTGTGTGCATTACCACGCTGACATGTGAGCGTATGCGTGTGTGTATGATCTTATCTGACGAGGGAGATAATTGGAATTTATAGGAGGCAATAGATAACACGACTGTACATCCAACCAAGCTGACAGTGGTAGGAGTCGCAATATATATCCCATCATGGCTGTTCATTTTCCAGGAGTGGTTTAATATGGGAGACAGTGGCTGGATGTTACAGGGAAGGCTGTCAGACAGAGACTGAGGCTGTTGAAGTAAAGATTTATTCTGTTCCAGACACTTATAAACCGCATGCAGATAGAAGGCATACCAGTTTGTTTTTTTTAATTTGCAGATTTTATTGTCTGCAGGAAGACATTTTATTTTCTATTGTCTCAAAGGGCACTTTAACAGTTATTATACCTCTTAATTCCCTTGTAGGAGCTTCTGTAGCGTTTAGTCACAGAGATGGTGGTAAGTACCAAGTAGAAAAAAAAAATTAGTAAGTCATACTTTAGAATGTAGAGTCAAAATAGTAAAGAAAAAGGGAAGTATAATGTGTTCCATTTAAGTGTGAATTTTTTGGTGAAATTAATTCATTTAAATGGAATAAAAGTGTTCAGTGGTTTCTCTTTTCAGGGCCATCTCTTTCACATTCAAACTCAGATTTGTGCTGGAAGAACATATGTGGTCACAGTTATTCCAGGTGCTCAGTCGCTCACCCAATTTAACATAAATCTAATGAATAGATGCAAGGTAGCCTTTCAGAAAAATCTGACTAAAGAGACTACATTCTTGAAACCACGAAACATATTATTGCCATTATGTTGGAAATAATAATCTTAGGTTAGAGGTAACTGTGCAGACATTGTTGTTGTATTCAATTGAATTTGACAAATGAGCTTCCCTTGAAGACATATGATAGAGTATTAGCATTCTATTATCACTAATGATGTGGGCGATCAGGATTGTGTAGAAAGATAAATCATTTTCTTTCCTTTCATGGAGAAAAGGGCAGTGCTTTATGGCTCTTTGCTGGCATTAGCCCCAGGTCAGGGATTGTTTTCTTTGGTCATTACAATTGATTTTCTTTTCTTTTTTATTGTCAAAAGTTTTTCATTGTGAGGCCAAAAGGCAATTTCCCAACTAAAAGAGAAATAAAACACAATCAAATTTAGCATATTGATTAATTACATCACAGTAACAGGCAACCATGTTAAAAAAAATCCTTTACCCTGCATCTATATTTCATCTAAAATCCTAGGTCCTTCATCTATATTGGATTTACACTGCTGTAATCGCCCTATTCTCTTGACATTTATACTGCATTATACTGTAATAATAGCATAAAGATTCACAATGAATTCTACTGTCTTGCAGGAGTCATTGTAAACCTACTCTCTTGAAAATGTGATACAGTTGAGTACAATCTTGTGACAGTAACCTCATATCTCAAATGCTGGGTACTAAGCTATTCTTTTTGCTGCATGACAGCTGAAAAACAGCACATTAGAATTTTCCGACTGTTTCTTCTGAAGGCAGAGGGCAACACAGCGTTGTGGTGAGGGGTGAAAAATGGGTCGTATGACAGAGAAGGCCCTGGCCAGTTTTATAAGGCTGGCTTTGAGACAGATTAATAAACATGTAATACCAGTGAGGGAGAGAGAGAGAAAAAAAAAGAGAGAGAGAGAGAATACATAGCCCACTCCATCATTCCTAGCTCTTGGCCATGTGGGTATTCCAAATTGTCTGAAGGACTCATCCATAGGAGATGTCTGTGCACAACAGATGTCCTCTAAACTGTACTGAGAGTCCATTCAGGCTGCAGCTTCTGTTTGCAGATTCCAATCTGCATTCAAGATTCTGCTTCCCTTCCTCAGTCACTTCCTTTTGACCTCCAAATATAGTCATACAGACTTGCACACATCATGCGTTATGAATATTTCTTTTAGTTTTTTTCCCAATTCTGAGGAAATCTAGAATCACTGTAGATTTGTGGTGTTCATTACAGACAGTCTGCATGCATAATGGCTCCTTGTGCACATCCAAGACTGAGGTACAGCGTCGCTAAAATGCCATGCTCTTAAAAACTGACAACTACTAACCCTATTACCCATTATACGTGATTTCAAATTTTAAACACAGTGGGGAAAAAACCCCAAACAATTTATTTGGTCTGAAACTTGTCTGACGTAGATGCCAGCTGCCACCGCTACATTTTTAAACCGCGCTGTTGTCGATCGCACACATAATATGCCATATAATCATCACACCACTCCCCACTTGTGCTGTACTGCTGCCTCAATGGTTGGCTCTAGTTGTACAGCCCTTGAATTGGTGCTATTATTACCTCCACTACTGACTCAGAGACGACAACCCCTCATTAAGCCTTTATAACATTTATAAAGAATGGTGATACAATAAAGGCACAACAATCGCGCCTTGAAGCAGACTGTGTAAACGGGACTGCTGAGGCTGGCTGCTCTCAGACCTCCGGTGCTAGCTGAATGAGGCTAAGTCTGAGAGCATTTCATGCTCCTGCAGAAATCCAGTCGTACAACAGTTAAAGCCAAGATGTCTTGGACTTGACCTCAAACCCCTTTATGCTATCTATCCAAATAAGACAGGAAGGTTTCTTCTAAACCTTGAGCACGCTTTTGATTGAGAGATAAAGTGAGGAAACTGAATGCTCATTTGGTATAATATAGCCCAAGCTTTTTATTTCGTCAAAATAATGTTTTTCCTTAAAAAAATTCATTTGAAGAAAAGGTCAAACAAATAAAATATGATATCATTGTACATTGACTGAAGTGGCTCAGTAGTGTAGCTTTATTACACATCACCATTTTTCAATAATATTGGCTTTTTGAGTGGATGAACATCAGGCGGACCTTGTAATCGTGTTCCATATCCAGACTCTGCATTAAAAGACTTTATGGTTCGGATTCATCAGCACTCCTATCACAACTCGATAAAGCATTATGTCTGGCTACCCTACAATCAAAAACTGCAGAGATTGTGGTTTCCAAGATGGATGTGGAAAACCATTGCTTGTGGGGTTAAAGAGTGCTGCCATTCCATCATGGTGACACCTAGGCACATAATCCACATGGGACATTTTAATTGAGCACCGTCGATTAAAGCCCACAACCTTGCCAGGCCTTTGTAGTGCTGAGATGCGTTTTTCTGCTGCTTGTCTGGCCTGTATACCACAGTCTTGCACAACAAATGTCAGGTATCCTTCAGTGATGGGATCAGCTGGAGTTGAACAGCTGACAACACATTTGCTCATGTGCTAGTACATTGAAAAATGTAGACCTTGAAGTTAAATATTTTCTTAAGCCGTCAGATCTCTTTGTATGCATCACTTTTACAGTATTTTCCGCACTATAAGGTGCACCTAAAAGCCTTTAATTTTCTCAAAAACCAACAGTGCACCTTATAATCCAGTGCGCGTCATATGTGAAAACCGCTTTAAAATAGGCCAATCACTGAAGGTGTACCTTATAGTCAGATATCCTTTATAATCAGTGCACCTTATATATGAAAAACGTTTTAAAATAAGCCATTCATTGAAGGTGCACCTTATAGTCTAGTGCACCTTATAATGTGGAAAATACTGTACATTTAAATCTATAAGAGAGCCTAATTTTAACTTTCTATTGGTTAAAGGTGATGCTTGAACACAGTATTGTCTAAATCCATGGATGCCAAATGTGCAATGCAATTTATAATTCCTAAAAACAATGCCTCCCATCATCTATACTATGTGATATTATTTAATTCCATATTCTTTGTCATTCAGTCTCATTCAAACAGGGCAAATATGTCTTTATTTGACATGCAATCAGATCAGAATTAGTTCAGTCAGGAAGAAAGAAGGTAATCATTTATTGTAGTTGATTAAATGTGTAATTAGTCCGTCAGAATGTCCTTTACTATTAGTCTTCAAGGAGGATTTTGGTCGAAGGTCATCTAGCAAGAGTGGTAGCAAAATACAGCATAATGCTCCAAAGAGCCAAGACACTGTTGGTGGAGGTGGCTGATGACTCTGCTGGGACTGATGAGGCTGCATGATAAATAAAGTTATTTTTGTTGGCGATATGGCAATGGAGGGTGTGTGTACAAGCTACTTGTGTTTCCTAGATATACATTTAAAAAGAATGTCAACATATTCTGACAAAATCTATAAGTAATATGGATCACAAAATAAGCTAGGTCTTCTTGTAGGATCATGCCTAACATGCAGGACTTGCCGCTTGCTGTTTACAAAGCATCATTCAAAGTTATTCCCTTTCCTGAGACAGAGGGAAAGAGAGGAGCTGTGGAAAAGCAACCTAGACACTGAATGAAGAGAGGGAGCAGAGTTTAGAGTAAAAAGCAGCGAGGCAGAATTCAAAAGCTATTTTCTGATTTTTTCACTGCAATCATGCTTTAAAGCATGAACATACCTACACCTCTACACAACTGTCTGGTGTTTCTGAGAAGAGAGCTGCGGTACAGGCTTCGTGCTGTTTGCCTTTGTGCTCAGCCCGTCTGCCTCAAACATCACTTCTAAACAGATTCATAAATCTAAAGCTCTTTTATGACAGAGTCGATCATCTTCCTCAAGATTCTGTCTGTACTACGAATTTTTCGGCAAACAGGTTACAATGTTGTTGTTTTTTTTTTTTTTTTTTTTTTTGTGTAATAGACTTTCTGAACAGGAAGTGCCTACCATATTGTTTCCTGTAACAGAGGTTGTTGCTAAATTGAGATTCTTTCATCAAAACGTGAAACATGATCCTGTTCCTTTCCTATTTATTACCACAAACATTTTCACTAACATTTAGACTGCGGTCTAGCTGGAACACAATATCATTTACTAACAGCAGGCCGCCATACAGCCTCTTTGTAATGAGCCGAAACTAAGCCTCACTCAAAAATGCATTGATCCAGATGGTGCAGTGCCTTTTTGATTTTATCTTTTGATCTAAAGGAAAACCACAGTTAGTCTCGTTTCTCTGCATGCTTGGGTAATTTACCACTAAGAAATGCTTCTTTCTACAGCATAAAAAAACAAGGTTTATGATCATATTTCTTGTGGTGAACTACTTTTTTTTTTAATTCTGGGATTTTTCTACACATTTATTACATTCACAATGTCAGATCAGAACTGTCAACAACGACATAACATGCTAATGCTCCTAATCTAAAAGGGATTAACGGGATAACAGGAGAGTCTGTCAAACAATGTGCAAACATCGGCATCATTCATCCCCATTTTTGAAAAGAATAAATGGAACAATCAGAAGCAGTGAGCTGTCAAATGAAGAGCTGTCAGTGACATCAATAACATAATACACACTTCTCCAGCCTGAGTAAAGTGTCTAACTTTGTTTGCCTTGCTAGAAAACAACAGCATGAAATTTAAGTGTGCTTGATTACACTGTAAGTGGATGAACCAGCTTTGCACTGTTTCTGACATTGTTGCTGCTAAAAGAATGCAGTAGCATGTAGTATTACACCCTGATGTAAATTCAACATGAGTGGAAGTAATGGTATAAAACTGTTATGATACTAAATATCAGTGAAACCTGGAGTGCGGGACTTTATTTTTCATTGAACACACCATCATTTGCGAGTAATGCCTTTTCTAAACCAATCTGTAATGGAGCAATCAGCACAGGAGCCTCGTACCCTTTCCTGGTAGGGGGAATGCAGGTGCAGCTCTCCTCCACTCATATCCCCAGTGAACCTCTTGAGCAACCAACAAATAAAGAACAGGCACATTATGGGCCCGTAATGACCCAGATCACCACCAAAATTTAATGGATTGGACTTTGAGCCATATCTTACCTCTCCACAAAATGTAATTAAAATGTGCTCATAACTTTCTTCACTTATCCTGCAAACAAGCAAACAAATGCAGACAAAAATGGAAGCCAGAGGTAATTGCTGTGTTATTAAAAAATTTCTTCTCTACAAAGGTTCCCCACATCCTCCAAATTTAATCTGATACTCTGAAGACTGCAGCGTGGGTGTGCTTGTATTCCATCTCTCCATCTAGTAATTAACCTTACAATACCTCCTTTTTTACGAAGTCAACAATCCATCTGTGTAGCAGTACAGGCTCAATTATTTCTGGTCTGAAGCACCTTGTGTCAAGAATTTTCATAAATGGAGTGACATTATATTTGATAGTGAGACTGTGAGGAGGTTGATTGTTTTATACGGAGAAACTATAACTTATTCTGGGACAAACTGCATGAAGAGAAAAAAAAATCACCTCCTTTTACTGCTACATTTTTTTCCTCCACATTTTCAAGGGAAATAAAATTTGTAAGGATCATTACCAGATGATATTACTTGTTAAGATGGATATTGTTTGCAATGAGGTGCTGCCAGGGCCATCACCTGTAATGTGATATGAAACAGTGCAGTGATGGACTGTGACAAGGGCAGCTACTGACGTTCACCTTGAGATAAGGGTCACACTCCTGCCTCATAATCCATAAAGGAGCTATAATGGCCTCTCCCTCTGCCAGACATGTCCCCTTTTTACACCAAAGTAGAAAAATGCTGTCTGACAGTACAGACCCTTTATAGACTCACAACTTAATTGAATGCACACTGGCACGTAGGACAATAAAGACATGTGAACAGCGTGCAAGAAGACCAGGATGCAAACATGCATGAACACATTTAAATTTTTTTACAACCTGTATGAGCTAACATTAGCTGTAGGCTTCCATAATATGCATAACATGTAATTTTATTGCAGTACAAGTGGCTCTTTGAATAGAAACATCCAAGACAAACTGGAGAGATCGTCCATTTCAGTGCTTTTTTTAGTGCAACTATCCTTGAAACAATTTAGGATATAAAGTGATCAGATTAAGTTACTCCTACACGCCACACAGTCCTGCGGCTTCGCTCTTCAGACTAAAAGGCTTCAGTTCTCAGGAAAACCTCGGCTGTAACTCCCCTGGACAAAACTTCCTCAGGCAAAGTGTTAACTCTTATTCCCTCAGAGTGCAGTAAATTGAGATAATTTGGCCTACAGTCTGATTTGCAATGAAATGCAGAAGCCATAGCATGAAAAAAGTGCCATCGTAATCATGTGATAATTACAACCACGTCTGAGGCCTCACCTGTGATAATGCCATCAGTTTTAAAAATCTTTGTCTGCAGCGAGAAAGGCAAGAGAACAGGGTTACTGCTAATTAAAGGAAAGTCTAAAAGGTACATGCGAGAGAAAACAAAAAATGGATTGAGACGAAGAAAATAATTTCAATTTGCATGGCACGTTTTAAAGCACACAAGGCCATTTTTAAAAGAAGAAAACTAAGAATATAATTTAAAATTGTGAAAATCTGATAAAACCTGTATTATATATGTGAATATTCTTCCAGCAGTGTGTTCATGTGTTTTGCTTTGGTTGAGTCCATTTCTGTGAAGGAGTTTAGTCTGAGTTTCATCCAGTTCTTCACACTTTTACAAAAGTATTTATTTACAAACTTGTTTTTTACATTGTATTAAATTATTTTTGTATCAGTGCCATTGAATATTTATGAAGTGTGTTCTTTGAATTGGGAATTGAGAAAGAGAAAGTCAGAGATAGAAATAGAATGAAACTGACGGATTTGTTGACAGGTAATGTTGTTTTGCTCTTCTCTGAGAGGGTTCAGGTACTTGATAGAAGTAATTATGGATTCCTCTTAGCTGCTAGTAAAAAAAACAACAACAAAAAAAAACCCACACTGTCATGCTGTTGAGGCGTAGCATGAAAATGGAATTTCTTTGATGCAGAGCACACTTTTGTTACATATGATCACTGTAAAACTGTGTGTGTGTGAAAATCCAAGAAGGAATTTCAGCGGTTTTTGTTAAGTCTGTCTGTTTGTCAAATTTTCCTCAAAATTCTTTGCACAATTTTTTTTAATCACTACAATAGACAATTCACTGCAAAACAGAACTCTTACTTCTTTCACCAAGTGATGTTTAAAATCAATATTTGCCATCTTTCTCATCATGCCAACCAACTTTCAAGAGCAGAGGACCTGTTTTCAGAATGGTGGATGTATCAGATATATATTTTTTTGTCAATCACAGCAGGTTTCATATATCTCTAATGGCTGCCACTCTTTTCACCATTAGCAAAAAAACCATTTTTTAGCCATGAGCTCCAAGGAATCGACTTTCCAAATTTTTAAAAAATTTTTAAAAAATTTTATAATTAAGAACATTTACAGCAGCTAAGATTTCCCATCACCTGCAGCTGGTCTGTGACTGTTAATGAAGTTTAATGTTGTTTCTGTCATTGCTATGAGTTCCGTTCAGCCATTAAAACCTATAGCCGGGCCCGTACATATCAGTGATGGACACCACAGGTCTGACAAAGCAAGCTATTAGAGAGGGAGAAAAAGAGAGCAAAATTGGACTAAAGTGAGCAGCCTAATGCTTCTACGAGCAGCTGTCAAGCCATCTCAGGGCCGCCATGCTAAATGAACTCCCCAGCCCTACTGTTCACACTCCGCCCACCTCCTCCACCCACCTCTATATTCCTCACCGGTCCCTTTCCTGTTCCATGTCTCCTCTCGCTCAGAAAATGGGTGCTGAGAATCCATTCTGCCCACAAATCAAATCATATTATATTGTCATTTTCCATCTCCACTTTGTCGCTCCCTCCCTCGACATCCTCATAACTCTATCATTCTCCTATTCGCCCCCTTGTCCTTCCACTGCCTCTCCCTCCCTGCCCCTCTCAGGAAAAGGGCACCTGATGTGATGAAAGCATGAAAGATGTAAGTGAAGAAGTGGGGGGATTTTCCCCATTCCTGGGGTGTAATCCCATTGCATCAGCTGGAGGTCTGGCAGCTTGGTCACCAGATTCAAATGCTACCATTGTGCATCCCTCCAAACTATGGATACATTGCATTTGTGTGATTGATGTGGATCACCTTACGTTCCAGAACAGATGTATGACCTACGAGTCTCATGTATGAGAGGACAGGCAAGCCACGCTGGAGACATTTTCCAGATACTTTCATTGAAACCTGAAGCATCTTTGTGGCAAATAAGCCACTCATGTTTGATGAGCAGGACAATTATCACTTTTGTTATAGTGATATAAACAAGTTAACCAAAATGTAATATTTTTTTTCTATTAAGAAAAACCCCACAAGTTGCATTTCCTTGGCTTCAACTCACAATCCCATTGCATTTCCTTGAGCACAGTCTGCCCTACCCAAGTCGAAGGACATTTCATGGTTGTCAAGGTAGAAAAGTTTAGCCATTCTGCTTGGTTTATGGTGACCTTGTTCCATTTGTGATGTTTAATGTTCACCACCAAATGTAATGGCTTCCATTTTTTTTTAAAGGGGGACGGCAGATGCAGGGATGGCAGAGTGCACACGGATGTATCAGTGTAGACACATAAAAACACAGGACCACATCTGTCTTCCTGGGTGAGTGATCATCTTCCATGGAAGTCGAGGAGGCAATATCGGAAACATTAAGGCCTCATGCAGTGGTCAGTCTGATAGGGGAGGTTGAAATGAAAACCCAGACTACCGCATGGGTATCAGCCTCTTCATGAGAAATACCTGCCTTTGACCTTGGGTAGGTTCGAGCTTTAACACCAATGGGCAATACTATGAAATAACTATCCCATCCCACTCACAAATCCACTTCCCTGCTCACCCTCCAAGCTCTTTACGAGTGGAATATCAAGGAGGCCTCTGCGAATGCCTCCCCCGGGGCATGGCAATTCACATATATCAGGGAATCCAAACAGAGGAAAACAAGTGAATAAAACAGGTCCCTGTGGGAATCATGACCGCAGCCTGATTGTATTAGATCCTGTGTCCATCGCCAACTCCTGTTCCCACCTCACTGGGGAAGAGCAGTGAATTACCTCGATGTAAACGAGCCGACAATGAAATTGTACAGCTTCCAACAGTAATACAGATGTTCATTCTGTGAGGGGAATATTGGTCCCACAGGTGAAGAACAAACCAGTTTTCAATCTGAAACCAGCACTGCATTGAGTGTAAAATGAAATAGGTAATTTTTTTTTCCCACCAGAAATAAAATACTAGCATAATTTAACAAGGAACATAATTGATTGGAAGCTTGTCATTGAATCAAACCAATAAACCAATAAAATAAAATTAGAATATTTCTGTCCAAAATAGACAACGTAGTCAACAAACAGAATACGCAAAACCATGAAGTCACTGACTTGGCTTTAATTGCTTTGCATGTTTTATTAGAATAAACAATGAACTAAATAGCATTCAGAGAGAACAAACCTCAAGGCAATTCAAGTTTCTTGTCATTTCATTGCAACTAAAAGCAATAGGAGTCATACTGTGATGGAAAAATGATGGGCGAACTGAGCTGCGTTGGTGCTCTTTGAGTGCCTTTAAGGTAGCTTGGTGGTAATGCATGTTGTGTTTTCTGTGATCTTTGTTATTTGTGTAGTTTAGTTAATTCTTTACACATTCCAATATTACATATTGCTCCAGGTAATTACATAATCTGGTAAATAATGTCTCTTTAAGAGAGAGGTGTGCTGTGAGCCCATGTGACCACTGTAACCATCATAAGGAAGTGGTTTCACTAAACTCAGTTACAACCCTGTATGCAGCCAGTTGGTAAGTCTTTGGAATGCTTTATGTTTGCTTGCTGTATGTTGTCACCTGTTACTGCGCTGTGCTTGCATCTGCTTTTTTCTTGTATAAGTTGTAGACGACATGACATTGTTAGGTTTGAATTGCATGCTGTATTTCCTGGTTTGCCGCTGGGGGATCATGGGAGCTGTAGTCTGTATTGCTGAAAGACTGAATACACCCCTTGCATTAACATGTTGATAAATCATGTATAATAGCATCTTGAATCAGAGATATTTATGAGATTGTATTCGATATTCATTATTATATATTTGAACTTTACTAATACTTGTGTTTTTTGCATTTTATAGAAGGTTCATATTTTGATGCTTTTCGTGATGAAATATGGGTTGCTGTGTTTTATATCATTGTTATCATTATTATTGTGATTTTTTGCATATAAATGAAAAATTGCATTTCCCAAACAATCATGTCAATCAACTGCTACTACTGCTGCTAGCTCGACTTTATCAACTGCTACTGCTGCTTTTGAGAAAAAGGAAAATAAAACAAACAAGAGGATCTTCTGTTATATCCTTGGCACACTGGGTTGCCCTTTCCGTTGGGTAAAAAAAACAGACAATTCCAGAAAATTCTATTTCTCCATTTGCAGGATAAGGTTCAGTAAAATGATTATACATGCAATCTGACACTTTGCTGAGTCAGTTTCGGTTCTGTAATCTCTGTATATATCATTTGAGAGTAGTTTTGGTGAGCTAACTCTCGGATCAACAGATCTGGAACATAATTTGGATCCAAGTCTTTGTGTGGTTCATCCCCTTAGGATCAGCTTTTCAACCACATTAAACCATATTAAGGTGTAGTTTTAAAAATTATGTGCAGTTCAGGGGCTGTAAAACCTCAGATGGAATGTGACAGGTAGGTCTGGCCCCACATTCCCTGATCAGTAATCCAGAACTCACAATTGCCAATTAATGGTTTCCTTCTCAAGTTCCTCATTACCTTTGGGAAAAATTATTCAATGGCTTGGCCCCTCCTGGAATAGGTTAAAAGCATGTGGTCACTGCTGCAAAACGCCCCTTTCTGCAAGGATGGCTCATATTCCTTCAGCAGATCAGATTCATGGAATTCCAACCCTTGATCTAGAGCTTACATACAGAGTGATGGACTTTATTTAAATCAAATCACTGGACGACACTGTGTTTGAAGCACTACAGTGGAATAGCAGGCAGTAGAAAAGGATTCAGTGCACCTTTATCGTCAAGCTCTCGGAGCCACCGAAGGATACCCTTATATCAGAGCTACTTTTAGATAATGTCCACTGTAACTGTTTCAGGTACAGACAGACTGAAAACACATTTAAAGCAAGTTCTGTTATGTCATTGTCAGAACTGTGCACAGAATCTTAGACAAATGTGGGCAATCTCAGGAAGGCACAAATAATATGTAACGTTCACATTTAAGATGAAATCTAGAGGTGTGTACATATATAGTCCTTTAAAGTAATAGTTTGTTTTGTTGTTGTTTTTTGCGTTGACATCCTTCTTGGCATTTAAGGCTTTTCACAATACACTGCATCACATGCAGTGCACATATATATACATATATATATGTATATATATGGCCGATTCAACATTGTCTTGTCAAGAGCTGACAAATGTGATCAATTATAGTCACAAAATCAAATGCAGTCTTTCTTAACCTTTAAAACTTGCTGCTTTGCTAAGGGGGGGTATTAATGGATATATGTGAAACATAAGCTGGCTTCTTTTTTGGTCTCAATGGTTGGTAAGCCATGATACACACCCTTTAGGGTACCTCTGCAGTCAACAAACGGCAGTAATTGTCTCCACAGTTATGGAATTATCTGATAGGATGCCTTTCTTGAGGGCAAATTGCCTTTCAGAATGCGCTGCCAGTGGAGAAAACATTTTAAAATGCCCCTTACAGCATTGGTTCCCCAAAATTTTCATCAATGACCCCTAAAATATTCACAATTAATAACATCCCACTACCTTTGGAAGTGGTCAAACAATACATGCATGCACAATGGGCTTATCTAAATGCAGAAAATTTTCATTTGCATGGTTTGATTTGAAAGTGAACAAAGATATAAATTAATTTTCATGTTTAAATAGACTATTTTCTGTTGAATTTCTTCAAATCCTTTCTGTTGGTGTCTTGCAGTTCTTAATTTGGGAACCCCTGGTTCTTGGGAAATATTTCCTGGAGTTGAAACGTAACAAGAACCCTCTAGTCCTTTATAAATGTTTTGACACAGTGGGGAAACTTAGTGGGTCATATTTCATGAAATTTAGGGTCACATCATGAAACAATTTTAATATCAACGGTGGTTCGTAAACCTTCCAACATTCAAATAGCACAACTTTGTCAGAGTAGACATCAATATGCAAAAAGCTTGTGCCAATCTTATTGTTGCACCTCTTGTTCTCAGACCGTATCAATCCATCAACCAACTGAGGGTAGCAGTGATTTACTGTGAAACAGCACAAACTAAAAACTCTGGGCTTTTTTTAAATGAATCCGCTGATGTTAGCAACTGCACCGAGTTGATTGTGTTCACTAGTAATGTCATTTTACATGCTTGTGCCTGGTTGCTGTTTTCATATACAGGAACTGATGGAGCGTTACATTAACCGTGTACACATTTTTTTTTTTGTGAGGTCAAAAGTAAATAATTTGAAACAATTCATTTATTATTAACAAGACTGAAAAAACAACAAAGCTTTTCAGCCACAAAAGATAAATAAACTGAAAAACAAGCACGGTTTGACCTTTTTGAATCCCTGACATTAAAGCACATTGTAAGTACATTGATCTGCTAAATAACAGAATATGAATCCAATTGTTTCATGGTAGAACCTTCCTATCTTTCCACAGATCTACTATGACTTAAATTTACCAACATCGCAGCATTCTTGAGTGACCTCTACCCTTCACCCCTCCCTTTCCCTATAAGAAATCAATAAATATGCTATTTCAAGTCATGATGGGAAAATCAATCTGAGACTTTTCACCACTCCGCTCTCTCAAGCTTTCTCACCACTCCTCCTCTCCCACTACATGCCTCAAAGGTCCAGTTGTGAAAGTAGAATGTATTTTCAAGGACTACTGTGGATGTGACTGAATGGAGAGATTAATGAAGCTTGGCAAAAATACGAAACGTGTTGTGAACAGGAGAGGAATGTTTGACGTCTGGCTTTTATTTGTGATAAAGCTTACATGCTGTAAAAAAAAAAAGGGACATTATGATTGTGGGTTAGTGTATCATCATGACTTCACACTCCAAAAAACTCAGATTTTTTTGGTATCTGCATGCAAATCTATGCCTTACCTTTCATGTGCATTTCTCTGCTGACGTAGCCCGCATGGCAAAATGCTCCCCAGTGACCCCCTCAGCACCGACGTCTCACTTAAAGTATGAAATTAATTAACTCAAAATGATCACTAACTTTGTAATGCTTGTCATCATATAGAAGGAAATCATTAGATTAAGTGAATGATACGACGGTATTATACTGTGTACTTAAAGAGATCAGCCATGCAACCAAGCAAATAAAAAGCTGCAATGAAATTTAAATATATGAATCATTTATTAGGGAGATGTCTGTGAATGTGTTGTTCATATATCCTAATGGCTGGGACCTGAATCTAACCGAGAAGACAAATTACAGTAATGGAACATCTTTCTAAAAAGTCTCAAAACAACAACACCAGCCTGACTGAATAAGGTTATATAAAATATATAGAGTTTGGATTAGGGACAAGGAGTGGAATATGCTCACGTCTGCCCTTTACTTTGCATTATATTCAGAGCACAAACCAATCTTTAAAAGAGAGATGCCAGATAGCAGAAGTTTCCGGGGCATGAGGGATGACTGAATGGTTTAACAAGTGTGACATCTTCATGTCCACATCCCAGTTAAATCTCTGTACGGTTGGTTTTCACAGCCAAATAAATATTTTTTTTCAAAATTATTCCTCATGTGGGTTGTTGTGCCTCAGGAGCCGGTGGGTCATTTACTGATAACAGGGTTGCTTCCCACTGCTTCATGTCCACATGTAGACATGTCCTTGGGCAAAGCCTCATATTGCTCACAACAGGCCCGTGTGAGACTTTCCTGAATGGAGTTGTTGCTGATGGTTGTGAGTAGTGAATAACAGTGAAAGCACTGAGTTAATGTGATTGGCTTTCAATAAAGTTTTAATCTTGTCAAATAGGCCAAACAGTGATATTGTAGCGGATCCATGTCAGTTGCTTGACATGAAGATGAAATTGTGCCTTTCAGTAATGTTCTGTGGGACTTTGACATAAGTCTGTTCAACACCATTTGACTTGATGTGACTGGGCTTCGAGGGAAGTGATGAAATGTGTGCAACCTTGGTGACAAAAGTAAAAAGTAACTGTTGTTTGGCCAGATCCTCCTAATTTCTGCAAAATCACTTTAAAATACATGCATAAAGCATGATTTAATGCATCAGATATTCAGATAATGGAATAATTAATGCTTTTCAAATGACAAAAAAAGCCTTGTTATGGAAAAAAAACATCCATTATCAAAATATGCGTTAATCAGAACTGTTGACCTTTGCACCATATGACTTCATATACATGTCAAATTCATGAATTCACTTTAATGCACAGACTAAATCATTTAGTAACCAAGTCATATGCTGGAAAACTAAATTATTCATGGTCAAATAATAGATTGCGGAACATAGTTTCAGGCTTACGGCAACCACATCTTACAGTATAATGGTAACAGCTGTCTGAAAGCTGCAGATTCACATTACTGTATTATTATATTCTCATTTGTCCCCGTAAAGACAGTATAAAAAGATTGAAAAATTAAAATCACTGTGATGATCATAGTGTTGCACATTTCCATTTTCTGTTTTGATGAATAAATTTACTGGATGATTCTTTGTATCACTTACCAGTAGAATTGGTTCATTTAAAACAGAAAAGATTAGTTATCTTATTAGACAAAACTAACAGAAAGCTGATTACATATTATTTATTTTCAAATGAAATTGCCAGACATTCAGATATCTGGCAATTTCATTTGAAAATAAAGATTCCCAGTTATTAGTTTTGAGGATTTACTGCTTTCAAATTTCATGTGATGTGTACCTCTAACGTCAGACATCAAATATTATTGTCAAATTTTTAAATCCAGAAAACATCTTGATGACCTATTTGCATGTTCAGATGTTCACAGGTAAGGTTGTACTGCTCAAATCTTAAGGATTGTGTTACTCTATCTCCAAACCTCATCATACAATCTCTGTAAGGTAAATAGAAAATGAAAAAAGGACGTGTTCATGCTATGTTGCCCCTTTGCATAAAGTATTTTCTTGCTTTGACTGCTTAATGTCTTTTTCCCAAAGGATCTCACAACACAAACATCCTCTTTTGTGTGTGTTCACTTCGTGCCATAGCCATGGAGAGATTAAAAACATTTTTTTTCAGGATCAATCCCACACAATTCACTCCAAAATTTTGTCTGTGGATGAACATTTGTCCAAAACACTGAATAGCTGTAGTGCTTCAAACTAAAAGTTAAAAAGAAAAAAAGATTTATATTGTAGCATAAGGTCATTTTTGTAGGGGTAAAATAAATTTAGCCTACCTTAACAGTGTGACTTCCACTGTTTGCAACAATATTCCAAACATTGCAAACAGTCTGCGCTGCATAATGTGCTGGTCAAAGTAACAGCGTAAAACAGTAGCCAAGCTGAAAAACATCCAAACTGGCAGCAGGAACATACTTGAATATTTACAAAACTTTGACCAGGGGTGTTTCATGCAAGAAGAACATTCAGTATACTGAGAAAAAGACAATGTTCAGTATATTCCTCTATAATGTATCATACATTATATAATGAAATTGATGAGACTAGGTCCTTGAGAAATCTGTCCACATCTAATTTGGATGGATTTGCTAAAAAGAAAACAAAAAACAAAAAACAAAACATAACAGCAACAACAATTAGTTTCAACTTTCAAGGCTTATCTGACCCTTTATTTTCAGGCATCCAATATGCAACCATGCAAATAATGACTTTCTCCTTGCAGAAAGAGCATGACAACATTGTTCCGCTTGAGCAGATCCTAGCACAGAAGAAGGGGCAGGATTCTGACATGTGAGCATATGGTTTCTGTTAACGTGAACTGACAACCCCGTGTCCTACAAGTCATGTTTATCACTTAATGAGCAAAGATATTTAATTAAGACAAGTGACAAATTGCAAAATCTTAATGAGTTTAAGAGACATGCACTAGCAATGATTTTGTTTTTTCTATCATCTGCTCTCACAACACATAGTTTTGTAATTTTTTGGCAAGTTTAGATTGATAGATAAATACTTTATTGATCTCGAATGGAATTTGGAACTTTACTAGAGAGGGATCATTTTTTTTTAAATACAGGAAGCAGTTGTAATTGTCTCACCTAAACTGTGCACAAAATTGTTGGTCGCCCTCTCTTAATGAAAGAAAAACCCACAATGGTCGCTTAAACAACTTGAAACTGACAAAAGCACTGATAAATAAAAATTAACCAATAAAAATCAGACATAGCTTTTGAATTGTGGTTCAACAGAATAATATTATTTAAAAAAAAAAAAAAAAGAAAAGAAACAGGCCTGGACAAAACCCTTAATTCAATATTTTGTTTCACAACCTTTTGAGACAATCATTTCAATCAATTTCTGTTCCAACAATTTTGTCCACCTGTGTACAAGAAGATCGATAGATAGATTCTTATTAATCCAGGAGGAAATTGTGCATGGGTATATTACAGGAACAGACCATAGCATAACGCCTCATTAATTCTACCTGTGACGTATTATCAATGCAGTCTCGTGAGTGAAGCTGATGCACGTGAGAAAGGGGTTCACCTTTCTCTCTCTTTCCCTGAGGCAGCAGTAGCTCGGTCCACTGGGTCTTGGTCTGCAGGGGACTGGTGGGTGGTCAGTCGATGCATGTGGATCAAAAGGTTTAGAGTGTGAACTGGCTGTGGGAGGTGCCAGTTCACCTCCTGAGCACTGCTGAGGTTCCCTTGAGCAAGGCACCGTCCCCTTACAAGTTGCTCATTGGGCGCACCATGAAGGAGCTGCCTGGCGCTGTACCTCTCACTATCTATCTACTGTATATCTATCTATCTCTGTATAAAAACCTTACATATCCCTTGTGTGTTTGTTTCAGGGCCTGTAGACACACACACACATGCATACACACACACACACATATGTATATAAATATACGTATACGTACATGTGTAAAAAAAAAAAAACAGACCATGATTGGAAAAGTAATTTCCCCAAGGGGATTAGTCCATTTGTTCTTCTTTTCTTTCTTCTTTTTCTTCTCTTCCATTTGTGGTATATTCAGAATGATTACTGCACTGGTATTATCAATGGTAAAAACGTGACAGCAACTGTTTCATAACCCCAAACAACCTCAAACGACTACCCACAGTATTATTCTGGTTTTTTTTTTGGCACGGGGAGCTAATGTTTGTGAGTTTTTCTATATAAACTTTAGATACGACCACATAACGAATCTCATTCATGTGATCTTTAACGTGGGCTGCTGCAGACACGTCAGCGATAAAGATCTCAAAACACAAAAGGCAAATGATCTGCATGCCTTTGAGGTCAGGATTAAATAAAGTGTGTTTCAAAGGAGCTTACATTTTAATTCAATTCATTCTACGAGTAGGCGTCTCACTTTAGAAAGGATAAAACACACAGCCACATGTGATTTTTTTTTTTTTTTTTTTGCTTCTGCATGTGTGCAGACTGTTCACCTTGGTTGCTGCAATACACAGTGACAGTAAGTGTCTTTGCGTGTCTGTATCTTTTGTGTGTTATATCTCTCCCCCAGAGTCCTGATCTTTAGCCTTGCACGTAGCCCTTGCCATTGACTCTGATGACAATACTGTAACACTGCCAGAGTCCTCACAGATTGAGTATCCTCAAGCCAGGCAAAGCTGTCACTGACAAAGACTGAGTGAGTGCATGGTGTGAGTGCACGTACACATCTGCCTTTTGCCTTCTATAACCATGTTGCCTTGACAACCGTGCTCCTGCGTTTTCTGTCGCTGTACAGACCTGCAACAGGATGAAATAATTTCTCTGATCAAGATTGGCCACAAGCACCAGATGAAAGAGTCCATAGGAAGCATGAGCTTAAAATTCATGATTTTATCTTTGTATTAAGTAAAAGGTTCCAGATTTTAAGCATTTAAAAAAACTAAATCATAATTTGATGCAGAGCTTTGATGGCATTTATGAAAGTGTCACATGGATCACTCCCTCATGTCCCTGTTTTGCATTCTGGCTGCTGTCAATTCATCAGGGGGAATCTTTGGGGCCCCATGCCCCTCTAATCCCAGAGAAAAAAGAGCAAGATGGTAGGAAGTGCCTCAAGCAATTAACAGAAGAGCAAATAGCCAGAAGTGGATACTGGTAGATTGGAGGATGGCATATGCCAGTAAAGAGAGCATCCCAGTGAGACAATCTGACATTTGAATGCAGCACAGATTTATTTGCAAAGGATGATCGGTTCAGTGTGGCAGTTTAGACCTGCGCGGATATGAAAGAATGTACTGTATGTGTGCACTCATATATGTGTTCATTATCTGCGGTGTTCTGTTCCCTGCTCATGTAAAACGACCAAAAACAACATTGTGGTTACTAATACTGGTGGAAAATAAATCGAGCAGTTTTGGGATATTGTTTTGGAAATGGCATCTAAGCTTCAGGCCTCCGGGTGGGTGTTTCCCTGTGCAACAGTTGATGAACATGTAAGAGCTTGTGTTGCTAGGAGATGAGCTGTCAAGTCCTGTATTGAGCCACTCACTAGAGTAAATCAGTGTGCCACACAAGCTTTGCTAAAATGCACTGCATCAATACAAGACACTTTTTAAGCAAGCACAGCCTTCTACCCCTTTGTAACATTCAATATTTAGAAGGACCCGCTGGGCTGTTAAGTTTCTACCTCACTTGGAATTTGGAAGTTAGCTCTGCATATCAGATTTGTATTTTGGCTCATGCGATTTCAACACTGACTTCTGCATAATAGTCACGACCCAAACAAGTCAAGATAAACGTCAATAAAATGCATTTTAAAACTATTTGTGTTCTTTCTGGTCATATAATCACTTGTCTAGGATTCTACTTCTCGATATCTGCTTAACAATGTGTGAAATATATTTTCCAGGTTTGCTTTGGTTCAGCAGCTAAATAACAAATGTTAACCTCAGCCACCTTCTCTTCAAGTCATGGATGTCCTTCAATCTCTTGCAAAAGAGATCTCAATCTTGGTGAGACTTCCTGAGGAGTTCATCTAACCTAAAGTAATTGAGAAAAGAATAGTGTGTGAATATAAACATGCAAGAAAAGTACAGATGTCACCAAGGATTTTCTTTTTGTTGCATAAAAAGGCATGCGTATTCAGCTATATGTACATTGGCGAATGGAGAAAAATGTTAAAGAGTGGTTGTGCAATTGACTGAACAAATGGATTCAGAAGGAAGTGAGGCTTAAGGTTTTACAAACTGCCAGAGGCTTAAGAGAAGCGATACAAATGGACCACTGAAATTCAGCAAGACAGTAGATTTTTTTTTTTTTTAAGTTTAGACATGTACTTTGCATTTTTGTAAGCTACTGTATATTTAAGACTCCCTCAGACAACTCTGTTGCTCCATCTCGACTGCCTCTCTGAGTGAAGTTGTCATGATGCTACTGAGATCAGGTTGGCTCCCCCCCCAAGGCTTTGTTTATTGTGTTTAGCCTTTGTTTATTGGACTTCTCCGATGTTGAAATAAGATATATTCAGTATGTTTGTCAGGAAACTCAATTTCTTGCCGTATTTCAGCTCCCACAAACCTGACTGTCCAGTAGGAAGCATAGTAGATGGTTTACTTTCTCTGCGTATTTGTTTGCTCTCCTCCAAATGTCATAACAGCTATAACAGAGCTGTTTGGCCACCCACTTGGGAAGACGAGTTCTGTAATAGATGCAAAAGTGACAACAAAGACTGTGTGTAAATCAATAAGATAGCTATGATGAAAATTGCAAGTATTGGGAAATGCATGTGATGGTTGAAATGCTACATATGAATCGGTAATTTCCACATTACATCCTCTTGTATTTGTGCAACCATATAAAAGTACATCTGTGTATAAGTTCTTAATATATTAAATGCCCTGTGTCACCAGTGAAAACAAAGGCTGGGCCTTACTAAACTTGTTAATTAAAAGCGTTTTGTACCAGCAAAACTCATATATTCAATTCAAACAGAGAATCTACACATAGTGGATAGGTAATAAATATAATAAAGTGAAATAGTCAGTAGTGTTAATACCGTGGGAGTAGAGCAGTTCAATGAAATAAGGTACCTCATGCTATTACTGACTACTCTGGTGGGCTGACATGACATGACTGAGCTAATCAAAAGCTCATTATACAATATATGTGTCTGCAAACATTTAAGAACTGTCACTCTATTGCTCGAGTGTCTTTGGAATAATCAAGACTTCATAAACAAGTCCTATATACATTTCCTGTCAATGATGATCCCTGTCTTGCTGTACTTTCAAATGATCTACAGTCTGTTTCTACACAGCATCACCTCTTTTCAAATTGTTCTGCCGTAACATAATTACAGGTTGGCCAATACTGTATTCAGAGTGGCTAAAAGTAAACACATGTAATCCTGTTTGGAATAAAACCCCCGACCAAGGTGATGTCGCAGCTTCACAGCTACAGTAAAAGTGCTGTTGCATTAATGTGGCAAGCAGGACACTGACTGAGGCTCCATGCAGGGGAAGCAAAGCCCCTATCTCACCACACACTCTGTAGAAGTTTTCCTTCCAGCTTTAAACCTGTCTCCTTTTTCCCATCTCCCATGAGTCAAATAAAATTCAATGTGGAATTCATTTAATTCTCATGATGAGAGGCGCTTCGTCACAGCTCTGAGTCTGTAAAATTGCAATAACAGTTTTGTGACTGTTACATGTGTTTTTCTACAGATGCAGTATTTGCTTTGGGGATGTTGATAGAGAAGTAAAGAGAAGGCCAGAGGGAGCTGCATTGTGTTTTTGTAGATCTGGAGAAAGCTTATGACAGGGTGCCCAGAGAGGAACTGTGGTATTGTATGAGGAAGTCTGGAGTGGCAGAGAAGTATGTTAGAGCGGTGCAGGACATGTATGAGGACTGTAAGACAGTGGTGAGGTGTGCTGTAGGTGTGACAGAGGAGTTCAAGGTGGAGGTGGGACTGCATCAGGGATCAGCTCTGAGCCCCTTCTTGTTCGCTATGGTGATGGACAGGCTGACAGACGAGGTTAGACAGGAATCTCCATGGACTATGATGTTTGCAGATGACATTGTGATCTGCAGTGAGAGCAGGGAAGAGGTGGAGGAGAAGCTAGAGAGGTGGAGGTTTGTCCTGGAAAGGAGAGGGATGAAGGTTAGCCGCAGTAAGACAGAGTACATGTGTGTGAATGAGAGGGGCCAAAGTGGAAGAGTGAGGTTACAGGGAGAAGAGATCAAGAAGGTGGAGGATTTTAAGTACTTAGGGTCAAAAGTCCAGAGCAATGGAGAGTCTGGAAAAGAGGTGAAGAAGCGTGTACAGGCAGGATGGAATGGGTGGAGGAAAGTGTCAGGTGTGATGTGTGATAGAAGAGTTTCAGCTAAAATGAAAGGAAAGGTGTACAAAACTGTGGTGAGACCAGCGATGTTGTTTGGTCTAGAGACAGTGTCACTGAGGAAAAGACAGGAGGCAGAGCTGGAGGTAGCAGAGATGAAGATGCTGAGGTTCTCTCTGGGAGTGACCAGGAAGGATAGGATCAGGAATGAGTACATCAGAGGGACAGCACATGTTAGAGGTTTTGGAGATAAAGTCAGAGAGGCCAGACTGAGATGGTTTGGACATGTCCAGAGGAGAGATAGTGAATATATTGTTAGAAGGATGCTGAGTTTTGAACTGCCAGGCAGGAGGCCTAGAGGAAGACCAAAGAGGAGGTTTATGGATGTAGTGAAAGAGGACATGAAGGTAGTTGGTGTGAGAGAACAGGATGCAGAAGACAGGGTTAGATGGAGGCAATTGATTCGCTGTGGTGACCCCTGAAGTGAAAAGCCGAAAGGAAAAGAAGAAGACATGTGTTTTTCTGAACTCCCATCAAATTTAAGAGAAAAAAACAACAACAACTCAGTGCTTTCATGCCCTTGTGCATGTGTTGATAATGTCAAATTGAGTAAGTCTGAAACAAATTAAGCGGAGATATTGAATGCGGCAGGGATGATAATTTCTTTTAGTGGCATCCAAGGAAATCTTTTGATTGAAATAATAAAAAGATGCATTAGCAGTAGCATATGTGTGATTCTAAGGATAATTTCTTTTCACTGTGTTTCTGCTAAAATGGTGACCTGACTTTGTAACAGTACCGTAAGAAAGCGATTAGGGGGTTGGATGGTTACTCGAGGGAAAGGAGGATGGGAGACTCTTTGGGATTATCATCATTAAAAAAAAACCTACAGTAGATAAATGGAGGGGGAATGAGGGATGTCCTCATTCTGTTCCCAAATAGACAGCCAAAGAATATACAGAGTAGATCATTAAATGCATGTCATCATGCTGATGTCTGGGAGCAAACACCAGCAAAGATATATGTTTTACTTAGTGCCGCTGATCTGGTTACTTCTCGGCTTCTCCTGAAGGGAAAAACGGCACACATTGCAATATATGCTGACAAAATCTCTCACAAAATGATTGCTTGCCGACAGTTAAAACTAATCTTAGAATATAAGTGAATATCTACCTCACATGTCTGTCATGCCCCTTAATGGCCTGCCTTCAGCCCAGACCTGTCACCCATTGAAAACATGATGTAACACTGTGGTAAACCTGCCCCTGCCCAAACTTTTGTGCAACATGAAATTTCGAGTTAGGGTATATTTAAAAAATTTTCATTATTGTCTCAATGTAAAGTCTTCATTCTTGACATTTGCAAGCTTTTCAAGATGATTTAACAAATTTTGAAGCTTTGGTAATATCTAGCGGTGAGTTTGTAGATTACAAAAGCCACAATTCATCTCACTTTTTACTCACTGGTTTCTGAAAATGTGAAGAAATCCTCTGTAGAGTCAGTGTGTAGTGTGTCTGATCTTGCTTTTGCTGAAACATGGCAGTGTACTCCTAAATTGTACACAATAGGCTTTCAAAACTGAATTAGATGCACATTTTACGCTACATTCCTAACAGCAACACATGCAGTCAGTTTGTTTGGTGTTTTCCTACCTGAAGCATCTGATTCATATAAAGAACAACGCCTTCACAACCTTATGAAACAGATCCATCATCTTTGAAAAGGGGAAAAAGCTCTTACTACTTCAAACTTGCCGACATAAAGAGAGTAATGTCATAAATCTTTAAAGTTGTGTGCTTCCCTTGAATACTATGTCAGACAAACATCAGTGATGCAAATAAAAGAATCCACTCAGTCGTCGAGGTTGAAGCTTGACAAACCTCTTTTAAAGTCGCAGAGGAGAACAGGTATTTTCATTTGTTGGGAAAATGTTCAAACTGAGTCCTCTCTGTCATGTCTCCGTGTTCTGGGCTTAATGGAAGTCGATTGTCTAGTCGACTTTCATCTAAAATAATCAGCCTCTCCTTGTTCTCAGGGTTTTTCACATTGTGACGGAGAAGAAAATGTTGAGTGATTTGTCATTACATTGTAATGGAAATCACCTTGTTGTTGTTGTTTCTGTTCTTTTTTCAGACCAAAAGAGTCTCAGGGAGACTCGTTGCCTCTGAGGAAAAACTATCCAGATGCTGAGTGCTATTAAGATTCTCTGAAAATAACTGGTTACTTTAATCTTCAACACACTGCAGATAAAGTGGATGGCTCTTTGTTCCTTCTTTTTTTGTGTTTGCCTGTACATGATTGTATCCATAAACTTTTTTTTTTTTTTTTTTGCCCAAGGAAAAGGGAACGCTAGTTCAAAAACATGAATATATGGAATGATCCTCTGAGCGTTACATAGACATAGACATGGTGGTTGTCCTTCAAAGTTGAGACTGACATTACAAGGATGAATTCATCAGTGTGACGGGACAGGAGCCTTTGATAATAACGTTATAACTAACAAGGCACAAAATATGGATCTAAAATTCCCAACAGATCCATCACTGAGATCTGACAAATGAAAGTTCACAGAAAAAATGTGAAACTGTTTTGGGTTGAAAGCTGCTGTGCGTCGAAAAGTTCAGGATTTGAGACACTGGATGTGGTTTTCAACCGAACCTCAGTTTAAGTAACTTGATGTTAATGTTCTAACATGTTAAATGTTGTCACGCAATGCTTGTTAAGAGCTAATAAATGCTTCCAAATAAACAAACTACTCCTGTGTTTGCCCCGAGGAGATAATTCTCACCGTGTTGTAAAGCCATTGTTCAGCCCCATCTCAGATCATGTTGAGAAGCAACCTTTTGTGAGTGAATAGCACGTTAAATTTATTACCTTCATCACCCAGCTTTGGTCCTGGTGGATTGATCTGTGTGCACAGCACTAGGACGTAGACTCTAGTGGGTGGGCTTATCCCACATACATAAAAGGATTTTGGTGACAGTTAAATTTAGTCACTTATAATGTGTAATTCAAGCCACTGCAAATGTTTCCCTGATTTAATAAACACCACTTTCTTTTCCCAACCCGAAGCAATACACAGAATCAGATAATGGATTTCAAGATAGATATTTTACAAATACTTTCGATATAAACACTTCTTTTCTACTTATTCTAACAACATTTCCTTGTTCAGTTCTAAATTCTGAGGAATGTTTTTTTCCTAGCATATAAACCAATACTTGAAGATGGTGATAAATTCAAACGGTAACAAAGTTTCCTTTTCTCATGCATTTCACATTATTTTCCGGTTGTATAATTAGTGTCATTGCCTCACAGCGACATTTATTTGGCTGTAGAGTCCCGTTGCATTATGTCTGGTGAGATCTTTGTAGTCACAAATAAATGTCAAGCATGCAGATGTCCCGTCTTCGGCTTTGATCACGAGCATGAAAAGAATATTGATGGACAGCTCGGGTATAATAGCAGCTGCCCGTGTTTAGTGCGGCTCTGACTCATCAGTCGACAAACAGTGAGAGCTTCATGTTGTTTGCTGAAGGGAGTTTATAAATCAATAGCAACCACCCTAATGAGCTAGCTATCGGATTTGGTTTTGATGCGGATGACATTCATTTTGGCGTACTTCAAGTCAATGTAAGCTTATAATTTACATTTTATTCTGCGTCTGTGCCAGCTGAATCAAAAGCACTGCAAATAAACATCACAGCTTTATAAGAGTCTCCTTCAGTCGATCCTTTTTGTGCTGGAAAAAAAAGAGTAAAACTGTTGAAGATAAGTTGACATAACCATATACGGTTTTACTTCAGGTTTAAAAAGACTATATTTGTGTTTTATTGGAACAGATGATAATGAATATCCAATAAAACCTCCATTTTTAAATAAAGTTAAATAAAAGATAAAGTGAATTCCTGGTAAAGAAAAGATAATCCTGATATCAAAAACCAGTTTGAAAAAAAAAAATTAAAAATGTTATTTATCAAACCAGTATTCTTAAACCATCACTGATGGATAGATACTAATAAATGCTTAGAAGAAATGCCATTGTTTTCTCATCAATATTTGAAGACCGAAGCTCACACATTTTTGTGTTGTATGTTACATATTCAACACTTCACAATCTGTCATCTCTGCGGCGCACAATTATAAATGATAAAAGAAAGGAACCTGCACTGTCAATGCCAAAAAATGGAAAATGTATTCAAAAACAAGAGGCATGACTTCAACCTTGATCGGATGTCATTCGGAATGAGTAACAAGCAGTGTGCATGCTTCCTCCATGCTTTCCCCACACTTAAGTAACGCATGATCAACATTAATTTTTCATTGACTTCAGGCAGGTAAAGGAGAGGACAAATCCCCCCGATGTGCTTCAGTGAAGTGAAGCCTCATGGGGGAAAATGGCGTCTTGGTTCAGTTAAGTGGTTTTAAAAGGAAGATGATGCAAAGATGATGTAATAGACTCTTTCAATTATGCTTTCTTTTCAAAGCACCCTTTCTATTTTTCAGACCACAAGAGTGAAACGATGTAGAGTGAGAAATGACACAAGTCTGATTCTCCACATTCTGATTTTGTTCTGGTGATGCATCCTCGAAATGGAGCCGTCAGCTCATGCTTCAGGAATAAATGACACAAATCACTGGAGAGATTGCATTTATTTTTCAAAATTCAAGTTTGGCACATCTACTCCCATAGTGCTGGCTGTTGATGTGCGCTAGTTTTATTGTTTTATATTTATTGTTGTAATGTTCAGTCACACAAAATCCGTTGTCACGGTGAAAACCCTTTTTTTTTTTTTTTTTTTTTCATTGACTAGAGGTTCATTGCACCATTTCACCTTTTTTTAACACAACTTTTGACTGCATTCAAATAGAGTTGTTAGGGATAAATGAATAAACTCATGGAGTGAAGGGACGCTTTGAATGAATGCTCAGCCTTGGCTGAGGTTTGTGGTTTCTGAGCGCTCTTGAATTACATATAGACTATTGAATGAACTCAGAGTGGCAGAGTAAAGTCTAAACAATAGTGAAATATGAAAAAAATGTTACGGACTTGAGTTTCTGGTTCATGTGTAGGTGTTTGGGCGACAGAATGAGTATACAGTCATGAAAAGCAAACCTTTCACTGGATGAGTCGCTTTCATTATGTGGTAAGTCGGCCTGTTTGCTACCTCATGTTCGGGTTCCTCAGTCTGGACACCTTGGTGAGGGTCGGTAACAGCCATGAAATAATTTCCCATAATGAGCATAACTGGAGCATCATCAGCTGAGACACGTTCCTTACATCTTCAGCACGCAGCTTCCCTCTCTTAGCAGACTGTAGCTCAGAATATCACAGGTGGAACCCCCCCTCCCCCACCCCCGGGTCCAGCATGCTGCAATCACTTCAACACAAATCACCTGGAATAATCATCTCTCCCTCCCCGGCCCCATTCCCTCAAACCGCCGCTACTCTTTCCTGGTCTTTCACAAATCCCGAGCTAACCAAAACCACGCTGCCGCAATATTAAACTGTACGCTGTGAGTTGAGCATGAGGCAGGTAATTATCTCTGTGTAGAATGCACCTCAGCGACATTTGCAACCCGCATTTCCATTTTCAACAAGAGCTGGTTTGAACTGACCTTGGCAAACTTCAGTCACTTTCAGACATGTAAAAAATCTCCCTTATACAGTCTTCAAAATGACAGTATGTTCTACCAGAACTTTCCCTTGTGCTGGCACAGTACCAAGGATGCGTAGAAAAGCAGCTCTGCAGATAATGTGGTCAGATTACATTGCCTGTGGAGACTTAGCAAACAGTTTATCGTCTATCGCTTTACAGCTGATGATTCAGCATCAACAATAGACCGCGTAACACGCTGTTTCTGTTTGTGTTAGAATTATCGGAGTGTTTTCGGCGTATGTTTCCAGCAAAAAGTCCAGACATAACGAACATTGGCCAATATTGGATATATTTATAGACCAGAATACAATGTTGACTGTCACAGTCAAAAAGCTCTTATCTCATCGCTGACAGAATATTGGTTAAAATATACAGGTTACATAGATCTTTACATATTTATCCTCGACAAACATTGATTTACAAACTCGAAGCAGAGGTTAAGACAAATAGGAATTAGCTCATGCACAGATAGATTTGTTTGAACTCAGTGAGTTGTGCATGAGAATTCAGAGCTAATCACAGAACATATTTGTAAAATATTGTGTAATGATTGGCCTATAACTTGCATGCTCTCATGAACAGAAGGGTCCTTCTCTTGACAGCCTCTTTCTGCAATGGCTTAATTGCTCTTTTTGTGCGATGCAGCAGAATTGCTTCAGTGTCCAGTGCTGTGCTTTAAACCCTCACAACAGAGACAACAATTTTCCTTGAGTTGCATGCTGTTATTTCTACACAGAAGTATGCCATGACTTGTTTCAGTTGGTTTTTTTTCTTCCTTTTTTTTTTTTTTATTCCTTCATGGAAGTTAGCAGAGTTTGAAAATGCACAACATAAATAGCAGTCATCACAATATTGTGATTAGGTTTTGACAGTTTGTCTGTTTTAGCATGATTTATGACACGTCAGTGTAAATTGTAATCATGCTTTCTTGAGGACGTCTAATGGTACTTTGTGTTCCTGGCAAATATTAGCATCAGAATGAGAAAAGTGAAGAATTTAACTTAAATATAGATGAAAGTGTGAATATCTTCAATTCATTGAGCAAGGTGAAGTGCAAAATAGGGTGTCTGGGTTCGCTATGACAAGCTAAGATAAGGAAAGCTAAGGGTTTAGTTGCAATAAAGATAAACAAAAGACTGCATGATACCCAAATGACCACATTTATCGTCATTTCATTGGCATCCAGAGCCGTCTTGATTTGAATGACTAATGCAAGTGAAGTGCTCATGGCGTGATGTAAGGCCTGTGGCATGTTCCCTGTTCTCTCCATATCATGATTGCATCAATAGACATGGTTGTCACTCCACTTGTCTGGTTTTCTGCATCCTTTTTCCACTCACAAAAACACTTCAAAATCCAAACAAAGGTTGGTGTCATGTCTGTGAAAACTCAAGAATACAGGTCCAGATTTAAGCCAGCAACACACCAGAAGGAAATTTTGAAACGAAAAAGGATTGACAGATATGGAGAGAGACTCCTCCACAGTTAACCCAACACTGGATTGTTTCTTTTCATGTCAGTTCAAGTACGGCGAGTTGCCTCTCTGCCCTCTAACCCATGACCTCTCCCTTCTCTTCTCTCTTTATTGCATACACAGACTCCCGCATGGCAAACTCTGCTTGCTGCATTCGGTCTAAGGTGAAGTTATTTTCTCTTTTGTATCTTGTGTACAGGACACACAAGGGTCAGGGAAAATCTCTTGAGGGGAATAGGGTGAGAAGTGCCTTCTGCTGAATCATCAGGTGATAATCCTTCCATACTGTTAGAGGCGATAACTGACATGGTGCATCAAGTTGCACTGTAGATGCCAGAGAGATTTTTTTTAAAGTCATAAAGTCAGACAGCTCTCGGGGAGGCTTCTCCATAGTTCCGTCCCTTGAAGAGATGTTTGAAATGTAGCTGAAAATGTCTGTCTTGCTACCTGTGGCAGTTGCTGCACCTGGACACCATCTTTTCTGTACTTGAAAGAATTTAGATGTGATCAGAAAGATAGAAACTGACGTGTCCTCACCAGCCGGGGTGTAAAGTTTATTTGTTGTACGTGGTACTTTTCACAGACGTGAGTCACAAAGACCTTCAGAGTACATTGGGGCTGATGGTGTGAAAGAGCAAAAGATCCATGATGTTCTGTGGAGCCTGCATGGGCTAGAATAAGCAAAGTGGATTCTAAAACAGACAACTGCTGGAGAGGAGATAAAATAGGTCATTATTGTGAGGATGTTATCAGAAATTCAGATGCAAATGCAGATCAAAAACAACCTTAACTCTTCAGCTTTCTTATTTAATATCTTCTACCTTTTTATATGGTGGAATCATTTAAGAAAATTAGATAAAGACAGCAAAATGGTTAGAAAAGCAAGACGCAGCAAGAAGGTTGTGGGTTTGAATACATTTGGGGCCTTTCTGTGTGTTTGCATGAAGTTTGCATGTTCTCGTGTCTGCGTGAGTTTTCTTTGGGTTCTACCCGCCACTCTACCTCCATCTGCATGCGTACATGCCTCTTGTGTGTGCTTATGTGTTCACACACACTAATATACAGTATATGCATGTGTGAATTACTAACACTAGAGTGTGCCACTAATTTCCCTTAGGGGATCATTACAGTATATAAAATTAAAAAAAAGAAAAGAAAAAGAAAAATCACAGCCAAATATATGCATAAACACAACTACAGGGCCACACACACACACACACACACACACACACACACACACACACACACACATACACATACATATGACGGCATTTCAGGGATTACAACTGGTGGTATTCATGTCCAATTTTGATGATCCAAGCTATGAAAAAAGTGAACCCGAGTCAATACGTTAGTACCACTGCATGAGATACAGAAGCATCCGTTGATAAATGACCACACCACTGAAATCCCACCTCCCTTCTTGGCGATATCACCAGCGGTTGTCAATCTCTTTTGAGTGGAAACCGCAATGTTTTTGAATGCTATCATCAAGAACAGACACTGCGAATTACAGCCTAGAGGCAGACATCTGCTCAGCATGTACCCATAACCTACAGAATTATCCTTTCACAAATAGCTCTATGTGAGATACAGGACATAGGAGATAAGGGCCTCCTATTTTTAAGTTTAAAGCCCCCACAGGACCTCGGAGGTGGTTTATTCTTGTTGGGATCCTTTCCGCCTAAACTTGTCATGTCAAGTACAAAATCCTTTTATCGCCAAAACCATCGCACTGATGGAAAATGGTTGCAGGTGTAGAGTTTGTAAGAACGGGTGCGATATTAGTGTGGTGTGAAAAACATGAAGCATCAATGAAAGACCTCTCGAAAAGGAGATTATGAAAACAGGCTTGTTTACAATTTAGAAGGTTACAATAAATTATATCTCCTGTGCACAAATTAGGTGACTATTTATTTTTTGCCTTCACCAATTTCTCTGCAATACTTTCAATTTTTGCTTTGTTAACAATAAACACTACTTTGGCAGTTATTTGAATCGTGTGCGTCTTATCTCTTTCTTCACCTCTTCAGTCGCCCTTTTGGTGTTTCATCTGTCTTTCACACTCCCCCAATCCTCTGCTCTCTCCTCCGCTCTCACATAAAAGATCATTCAGCACATGCCAACCGAAGTCCAACCAAATCTCCCAGCTTTTAATGTGAAGAATGGACCGCAAACACCTGGTGTACCTTGATATTAGTTTTATTCATGATGATTTATATGCTCATATGTGGTGACGTAGTCCTAATGCTGCCTGAGTCCACTGATGCAACGCACCACCTTTTTTTTTTTTGTTTTTTCCTCCACAAAAGCAGAACAATTTCAGTTCACACAATCAGGTTGAGATACACGTAAGTCTTTTATACACAAGCAAAAGCAGCATTATGATATATGCCGCACAAAAGAGGCAATAAACTATAAAATAAATATCAAAATATTGAAAGTGTGATTGATTCACCCCATGAACTCATGCAGTGAGAGACGTGGAGGAATTCATTGCACATTAAAAAGACATAAAATGTCTCTACTCTCTGGTTAACGGCTGTTAGCAGGCAAAGATGAAATGGCAGTGAAAAATTTCACTCATTTTCTGACAGTTTGGTTATTTGTGATGTAGTTGTGGAGAAACATTAAACCAGCCTGCTAAACTACTGAGCCAACATCTAAAGTTCTTGGATGCGAAAGCATGTATAGCTACGTTTTCATAGCCTGTTACAGTAGTTAAAGCTCTATAGTCTCCGTCCAAGATCAATGATAGGTGGATAACCTTGACCTTTGTCTTTGCAACTTTATTTGCCAAGCACCAATACAAAAACTGCTTGTGTTATTTATTTATTTTTTTTACATTTATTTGATACCATACTAATTACAAGTAGAATCACAAATTCCAGTCTGATGACTCCATGGTTTTCCGTCAGGAACATAATCCTCACAGTGCTGCCGCCTATCTGTCCACATGCACAAATCCACGTGTCACAGGTGCACTCCAGTACTTCACCACTACACCTCTACATTTTAGAGCCAGCGAGGCAGACAAGCTGGATATCTAATGACTTGACTTCCTCACCAGACTGAGCTTGTATCAGAGGCAGTGGCACTCTCGTGTCCTGATTAGTCAGCGACAGAAGTAACGGGAAACAATTCCTTCTCCACCTCCTCTCACTTCAACCGCACATTGTCTCCTTCATTCTTTATCGACAGATATAGAAAGCTTTTATATTCATAGCCTTTAATGTATAGCCTTAAAATCTCTGTTAACTTGTTAGATCTAAACAACTCTATGATGGTTCTTTCTCTCTCTGTTTCTCTCTGTTCCACGCACACATGCAAAAATCTTCCTGTTCAATTTAATTGATGATTTACATTTTTCAGAGACTGTAGTCTGTCAAAACCACTGCAGGTTAAGATCAGGAATTATAATGATGGTAGTATCAACCGATGAAATGCAGGAGCATCACACCCTTACTTTCTAGATCACTATACATGGAGCTCATTACTTGAAGTACATAAATTATGAGGAGTGCATATTTAATTTGACACAATGAACAATAAAGATATTCAGCTGTTGTGAATTTACTTGAAAAACTCAAAAGATAAAAGAATAAATTCCAAGTTAATTTGTACAATTCTTATTTATGAATGCATGTATCTGCAACAATTTTATGAAGCAGCATAAATATCTTAGCATAATAATAACTTCAAAAAGCCCTTTAGAATAAACGATGCAGTGGAGACTTTATTTCATAGGTGGTATTTACGTGACAGGATGCCTTCCACAGAGCACAAGTTATTAAACTCATGATCATACTTATGTTTATGATTCTGCATTGGAAACGCACTTTTTTGTTTAAAAGGTCTGAGCTCGATTAAAAATGATTCCCTACCTGTTTGCTAAGAAATGGTATGTTTTTGGCAGTGTGGTTAGAGAGCCATATATCTGTGAGAGCACCTCTCTGTGATCAGAGGCTCTCATCAGTCATTAAAGGCTATAGTGGGGAAGCAATCATCCCCCGCCCCCCCTCAGCTGAGAAAAATGAAGGTTGCCTAGCATATAATGGCTTCTCTGTATTAGAGTGGATACCACCACCATGCTATTATGTAAGAAGGGAAGATGGACCAGGTGTGTGGTTTTGTGTGTTTGTGTAAAAAAGGAGCATCTTTGGCACACATATAGAAAACCATAGCAACTTTCAAGGTGGATTATTTGTCATGGATTCGTTCTATGACTTGGCCAAAGCCCCTAAAGCTCTGAAATAAGGACTAAAGATTTCATTTGGAAGCATTTAATACTGAGAATATTAAGGATATACCTTGAAGTATCTTTCATTCCAATCTGCTGGCTCAGGCTTACGGTGTCATGTAAGAAAGAGCCGCAGCAGGCTGGGAGTTACAGCGTGGCTTTCAAGTAAGCAGTGAGGCAGCAGGCATGACAGCGAAAGAGTGAGCCGAGTGCGGATGGCTTCAAAATGCCTTCATGATCTGAGAGAACATGTAGTTGAAGTGGATTCCAGCTGATTGCCTGAACCAGCTTGCAGGAAGCATTGTCTCTGTCAGATTCACGAAAGGTGCTGAAAAACACGGTGGTCCAACCCGGACATGTCACGTTGTACTACATTATGTCATGAAATCGAAACAACAAACGTGATAGGTCTTAGTATTTAGAAGTTTTATCAATATTTTAATCAACATTAAACTGAGACCTTCCCTGTATATTGATAAAATTGCTGTTCTTGTCTAAGACTACAGACATGCATGACTCCAGGCTGTCTGTGAGGTATAAAGAAGTTCATCCTCCATGTAATATTATCGAAAATATAGGAAATAGAATGCAGACACTGAGAATTTAATTTTGCATTTTGAGAATAATTTCACTTTATTGTGTTATAAAATGATTGCACATGAACACCACTCATGGGTAATGTGGCTACAAGGTTATGGTTTGAAGCACCAAGGGTACAGTGTCCAATAAGTAGTATTATCCAATAAGCCCAGGCAGTATTATTAGCCAGGCCTCATAAACACACAAGGAAAGTTATTTTTTAGTACATTTAAAGACAGCGAAGATCTATTCATCACCGCGGCACAGACTCTCCTTTAGAGTGCCCTTCCTGTTAATAGCGCCCTACAAAGTTTTCCATCACAAGTATGGCAACTGGCAGATTGAGTGACCTGTGGAGCAGCTTTCCTTTGACACGGTGAGAGAGAGGCTCAGAAGCACCTCTATCTTTGGGACATAAAGAGTACAGCTCAAGCGTCACAAGATACAACTCAACCCCTGTACGCCGATGTTAAAGGAAGTCTAGAGGTCGCTTTTTGAGAGAGGTTCGCCTTGTCCATTGGTTTATGTAACTGCCATTTGAAGAACTATCACTGTGTGGATTTAGGGAAGCTGAGCCTTTGTAATCCTCCACACAGATACATTTACAAATCCTGTATTTAATTAGATTTTTCCCATTTAGTCATTTGCAGTCAGAGGCCTAATTCCGGCATAATGCCTACAGTGAGAGTGTATTCCTAGCAAACCAGTGGATTTGGTCTTGCGTTCTACTTCACTGTGTAATGGTCCAAGGAGTTCAATTTCACCTCTCATATCCCCTTGGTTCTTCGCACTTAGCAGAACAGCGACTGACTTTCCAAATGTTTTCTTTATCAGACAATCAGTGTTACACATGAATACTTTTAAGGAAAGTTGTTTCCAAAGCAGTTATACGCAAAAGAAGGGACATCAAACCAACACAAAACTTAGCCCAAAGGAACAAAATACGCAAGAACATGACTTTATATTAGCGTTATTGTGCTCAGTTTGTTGGGGGCAGTGATGGTAGGTCATGTGATAATAGTGAGGTTGTCAGAGCCAACTCTCTCATCAGTAATGGACTCATCTAGCAAGGGAAGGCCAATTATGCAATCATCCCGAAAGGCTTTCTCGACACAATGAGCATGGATGTAACATATCCAATTTTCTGTCAATGATATGGTGGAAGGAAAAGAAGGGTAAGGGGGATATTTCCACTTTCTGGTGGGTTCCCTTCCTTACTTTATTGTGGTGCATGAGAATCTTATTATTTCTTCTTCTTTTCCTTTTGGCTTTTCCCTTCAGGGGTCGCCACAGCGAATCAACCGCCTCCATCTAACCCTGTCCTTTGCATCCTCTTCTCTCACACCAACTACCTTCATGTCCTCTTTCACTACATCCATAAACCTCCTCTTTGGTCTTCCTCTAGGCCTCCTGCCTGGCAGTTCAAAACTCAGCATCCTTCTACCAATATATTCACTATCTCTCCTCTGGACATGTCCAAACCATCTCAGTCTGGCCTCTCTGACTTTATCTCCAAAACCTCTAACATGTGCTGTCCCTCTGATGTACTCATTCCTGATCCTATCCTTCCTGGTCACTCCCAGAGAGAACCTCAGCATCTTCATCTCTGCTACCTCCAGCTCTGCCTCCTGTCTTTTCCTCAGTGACACTGTCTCTAGGCCAAACAACATTGCTGGTCTCACCACAGTTTTGTACACCTTTCCTTTCATTTTAGCTGAAACTCTTCTATCACACATCACACCTGACACTTTCCTCCACCCATTCCATCCTGCCTGGACACGCTTCTTCACCTCTTTTCCCCACTCTCCATTGCTCTGGACTGTTGACCCCAAGTACTTAAAATCCTCCACCTTCTTGATCTCTTCTCCCTGTAACCTCACTCTTCCACTTGGGTCCCTCTCATTCACACACATGTACTCTGTCTTACTGCGGCTAACCTTCATTCCTCTCCTTTCCAGGGCAAACCTCCACCTCTCTAGCTTCTCCTCTACCTCGTCCCTACTCTCACTGCAGATCACAATGTCATCTGCAAACATCATAGTCCATGGAGATTCCTGTCTAACCTCGTCTGTCAGCCTGTCCATCACCATAGCGAACAAGAAGGGGCTCAGAGCTGATCCCTGATGCAGTCCCACCTCCACCTTGAACTCCTCTGTCACACCTACAGCACACCTCACCACTGTCTTACAGTCCTCATACATGTCCTGCACCGCTCTAACATACTTCTCTGACACTCCAGACTTCCTCATACAATACCACAGTTCCTCTCTGGGCACCCTGTCATAAGCTTTCTCCAGATCTACAAAAACACAATGCAGCTCCCTCTGGCCTTCTCTGTACTTCTCTATCAACATCCTCAAAGCAAATACTGCATCTGTAGTACTCTTTTTTGGCATGAAACCATACTGCTGCTCACAAATGCTCACTTCTGCCCTTAGTCTAGCTTCCACTACTCTTTCCCATAACTTCATTGTATGGCTCATCAGCTTTATTCCTCTGTAGTTGCCACAACTCTGCACATCTCCCTTGTTCTTAAAAATGGGCACCAGCACACTTCTCCTCCACTCCTCAGGCATCTTCTCACTATCTAAGATCCTGTTGAACAACCCAGTCAGAAACTCTACTGCCACCTCTCCTAGACACTTCCAAACCTCTACAGGTATATCATCAGGACCGACTGCCTTTCCACTCTTCATCCTCTTCAGTGCTCTCCTCACTTCATCCTGGCTAATCTTTGCTACATCCTGGTCCACAACAGTCACCTCTTCTAGTCTTTGTTCTCTCTCATTTTCCACGTTCATCAACTCCTCAAAGTACTCTTTCCATCTTCCCATCACACTGCTGGCACCTGTCAATAGACTTCCATCCCTATCCTTAATCACCCTAACCTGCTGCACGTCCTTCCCATCTCTATCTCTCTGTCTTGCCAGCCTGTATAGATCAGTCTCTCCCTCCTTACTGTCCAACCTAGCATACAAGTCATCATAAGCTTCTTGTTTGGCCTTTGCTACCTCTACCTTCACCTTACGCTGTATCTCCCTGTACTCCTGTCTACTCTCCTCAGTCCTCTCAGTGTCCCACTTCTTCTTAGCTAACCTCTTTCTTTGTATACACTCCTGTACCTCCTCATTCCACCACCAAGTCTCCTTATCTACTTTCCTTCCAGATGACACACCAAATACTCTCCTACCTGTCTCCCTGATCACATTAGCTGTAGTTGTCCAGTCATCTGGAAGCACTTCCTGACCACCCAGAGCCTGTCTTAACTCCTTCCTAAAGGTCATGCAACACTCTTCCTTTTTTAGCTTCCACCATTTCGTCTTCTGCTCTGTCTTTGTCCTCTTCATCTTCCTCACCACCAGAGTCATCCTACACACCACCATTCTATGCTGTTTGGCTACACTCTCGCCTACCACTACTTTACAATCAATGATCTCCTTCAGGTTACATCGTCTACACAAGATGTAGTCTACCTGTGTGCTCCTACCACCACTCTTATAGGTCACCCTATGTTCCTGCCTCTTCTGGAAAAAAGTATTCACTACAGCCATTTCCATCCTTTTTGCAAAGTCAACTACCATCTGTCCTTCTGCGTTCCTCTCCTGGATACCAAACCTGCCCATCACTTCCTCATCACCTCTGTTACCTGCACCAACATGTCCATTGAAGTCTGCACCGATGACAACTCTCTCACTTCTAGGTATGCTCTGCATCACTTCATCAAAGTCCAACTAGAATTTCTCCTTCTCCTCCAGCTCACATCCTACCTGTGGGGCATACCCACTAACAACATTGAACATCACACCTTCTATTTCTAGCTTCAGACTCATCACTCTATCCGACACTCTTTTTACCTCCAGGACATTCCTAACAAACTCCTCCTTCAAGATAACTCCTACTCCATTTCTCTTCCTATCTACACCATGATAGAACAACTTGAACCCTGCTCCTAAACTTCTAGCCTTGCTACCTTTCCACCTGGTCTCCTGGACACACAGTATGTCTACCTTCCTCCTCTGCATCATGTCGACCAACTCTCTACCTTTTCCTGTCATAGTTCCAACATTCAACGTCCCTACTCTTAGTCCTATACTCTTGGCGCTCCTCTTCTCTTTCTTCGTGCGAACGCACTTTCCTCCTCTCCTTCTTCGACCAACAGTAATCCAATTTCCACCGGCGCCCTGTAGGTCAACAGCGCCGATGGCGGTCGTTGTTAACCCGGGCCTCGACCGATCCGGTATGGAAGTCATATGTTTGATTCGCATCTTTGATTTGGCAAAAGTTTTACGCCGGATGCCCTTCCTGACGCAACCCTCTGTATTTATCCGGGCTTGGGACCGGCACAATAAGACACTGGCTTGTGCCCTCTTGCGGCTACATTCCGCATTCCGCATGCGGCTACATTTACTGGAGTAAAAAACGGGGGTGTACTACTCACATTTTTAAATCCCTAGGAGGACAACGCATTATTTGCACATTCATTTATTAAGGTCCAAAGTTTTGTTAATATTCAATGCTGTTATTATCTCATGGTTAGTGTGTCAGTAAAACCATTCCAAAGAATTTAAGCTTTTATGGATGCCGTGCTGGCTAACAGTAACATGATCAGTATAGACAAGAAGTACATCATTATTTGATTAGTGTACACAATAAAAAAACATATATTACATGCAAGAATTGTCTTTTTTCTGCATTGACATTCATCAGTGGAAAAATTGTCATCATGAGGTCCAGTTGTTTTGTGACAATGCCATTGATGCTGATCTGATTCAATGACAGGACGGTCTCTGTTGACATGTTCACACAGATATTATGTAGACCATCAAATTAAATTGGTTTATTGATTTTCTGACAGACCGTGTGGTTTAATCATACCTCGTGGTCTCAAAGGAATTGCTGGTGTTATAATTATAGCGAGGTTTCACAATGTCAACAGCTACCTTGCCTCTACTTGTGAAGCAAAGAAGACTTTATTAATTTCAATTGATATAAAAAAAAACCTGGAGTATGTTTCCACAACGTAATAATTAATGAAACAGATGCATATGTACATAAATATGGATTTGTTTCTAAGGTATTTTTAACAGTTGACCAAATGATTTATGCACATCCTTTACATAAAATACTGCAGACTGTACCTTAATGTCTTTGTTATTATTAGCTTCTTCTATAATTCATTATTGATTCAGGGTTTTTAGCTTGCTCTCGACTCAAATGCCTGACATTTTCACAAGAACATTATTGAAAGATGAAGCCCATGGTGCAAATCTGTCAATAATTCTCTCCAGAAGCCAACAGCAGAATGTGGCCCAATGAATGCTGGAAAAGAACATGTCTCTAAACACTGCACTGTGGCATACTTGATCAGTGATTTCATCTATAGGCTGCCTTTTGATGGTTCCCTAATTCAAACCAATATCTTGGATGTGAATTCATTTTTGAACTGTAAACAATGACCAGAGCAAAATCAGTAGTTATTTGATGCACCTTAAAGGGCAGCTTTACTCTCTCAGTCAGCTAATTTTAGAAGCTGAAAGATAACCTTTAAAGGCAGTGAGTTACTCCTTATGAAACATGCTTTTCAGGAAAAAAAAAAAAAAATTAAAAGGTACCTCTGTCTACTCTTTTGTAATTGGATTTATATTGCAAGTTTGAAGAAACAATGTGCACTGGACATGTGCAAACAACCGGCCCTCCTGTATTCTAATGATAAGAAAAGAAAGAGAAGGGAATAATTGCTGCTTTGTATTTAAAGAGGACCTCAATTCCTCTGCTCTTGGTAAAGGTCATTTCATTATCTTCCTCTTCACTTAGTTCATAATCCAGTCTATTTTTCGGGCAGGTTGACGCCTAAAACATATTATATTCCAAGCAAACCTTAGGAACAACCAGAATGTTCAGCTCACATACCAATTTCCTTCACATTTGCTCAGGTGATGTGTGTCTATGTACCAAAAATAGACATTTACTCATAATACAAGAGCTGCCTTTCTAAAGTTTTATGTCAAATGTGCTTTTTCTATTTTAACTAATGCACTCCTGTTTTAACAGAAAAAAAAAAAAAAAAATTTTTAAAGGTTCATCATAATCTCTCCATCAACCTTTCACCTTAAAAAGTCTCTAGTGAGTGATCTAAAAGCTTACCGCCCTCCCCAGTGTGTCGTAGACAAAATCCCCGTCAGTCTGCTCCTCGTCAATTTGTATTCAGAACCAATAATTCCCCAGAGGATTCAACCTATGCTTTTCTCAACTCACTCTTCTTACACCTTGGATGTACAGAGAATGCTTTTGGTTGATTTCAAATGAACTAATTGGCAAAGTTAACACTCAGGGCTTTAGCACAACACTCCAAAATCCATTCTACTGCTTCACAAACAAAGAACAGTCAGCTCGGATTGGCAGTCACATCTCTTCTACTTTCTTGCTCGATAGTGGGGCCCTTCAGGGCTGCGTGTTCAGTCTGCTCCTGTTCACCCCGCACACTGATGACTACAACCCCGGGCCAGGATTACAAACATTAATGTGAATTTTTAAAAGGAAGAAATCGATAAGATGTCAGAGTGATGCTCAGAGAATCCTGCTCAATGTCAACAAAACCAAGAAGATAATTCTAGGGGAAAAAAAGAAGTAAAGACAAACACCCTTGTCTTAATCACAGAGAATATTTCATAGACATCACACACCTCTGCCTTGGTAAAGAAAGTTCACAAATGTCTGTACTTCATAACAGAACTTAAGCTGACTACTTCATCGCCAAGTTCTTTTAGAAGGGGAGCGGCGGAAAGCATTCTGATTGGAAACATCACACATTGGCATGGGTTGTGCGTGGCTCGGCACGAGAAGGCTCTACAGCAAATGATTGAAGGTGAGCAGAACATCATTGGCACTTCTGAGCCTCTGTGATATTTGAGAGTGAAGTGTGTACTCTGAACCTAGAAAAAGGCAAAACCCAACCCAGCCACAGCCTGTTCACTCCAGTTCTATCTGGCAAGTTACCAGAAGCATCGACTGCACTGCACTTTAATAACAGTATATTCTTATGATTTGATTTGATTATTTTTTGGTGTTATTTTAATTTCAAAAGGAAGATCGACCGTTATTCTGTTATAAAATATTTTTTATTGAATCATGCTTGAAGTGAAAAAATAACTTGACATTTTAGTAAAAAGCTCTTAATGATTGCTCTAATTCAAAGGTGATAAACATGTTTGTCTCTTTTATATAGACCTCTTATTGACAACATGCTTCTTCTTGGCAAAAAGACCAATTGAATCTGCCTTGTTAACCTTGCATCCCATTCCATCTACCTCAAGGTAATTATTAGGCAGGCCATGATCCGTGTCAGGCCTGAGACACTTTCCAATGTGGATGAGAATGTAAGAATAAATCATTACATGTTTGTGCAGCATTTCTAGTTCAACATGCACATGGCTTTTGAACTTGTTTAGCAGCCCAGAAAATTCGCAGACAAACATAGACACCTGAGTAAAGGTAAACCGAGAGCATGCAAATGCCATCCGCTAGGAAATATCATTAGATTCTTGATTCAACTAGGTCAAAAATCTAGAGCACGGGCATCAAAATACATTCCCTTAGGCTATTTATCACTTCAATGTTAAGGCGTCGGCACTTTTTATTCTAGTTTTGACTACATTATTTCTTTGTAGCTGTTTGTAGGACTTTGTCTATTTGTGAATTTAAGGTAAATAAATGTTAATCTATAAATCTTTGGCACTTCAGTTTATGCTTTGCTTTTATCTAATCTACATAGTGTGCGGTAGCTTGTGTATTTAATTCTGTTTTATCCATGATTGGTTGGTTTGCGATGTTCATTGTCTGGTCAGTATTGCATGCATTCTAAATTGTGTACAATTTTCTATATTGTTATCAAATTTTGTGTCATATAAACCTGATGCAATACAGTTATGTTTTTTTAGTCCATTTTTGTAATGGCTTATCCTGCTCAGGGTGGAAGCTGAGGACTCTACCTCACCCAGTTCATTGAAAAGTAATTGCTATGAAACATGTTTCTTTTCCACCAGGAAATAGAAGAGGTGTACTTACATTCTATCAATTTTAATAAACGTTCATGCAAATTAACGACCCATTCAGACTTTACCTATAATGAGCCTTTAAAGAAATATGGAGCTGACAAAAGTGCTTTTTAAAAGTGTAACCTCACCCTTTCTGTAACCCCTAGAAGACTTTATCAATCAACAAACAAGCACTGTTAATTAATTTGTAACCAAAGGGTATTCAGCATTACTATTCTTCACTGGCACTTCTGCATCCAGACAGACTATTGGAAAGTGATAAATGTATTGTGGAGGGAAAAATGCAAGCTCGTACAGAGGTTAGGCACCCTGGGATTTGCTGCAACCTCAACCTTGGGTAGTTAATTGAGGAGAAAATACAAGCCTGAACATAACCCCTCCTTTCCCTTTCACACTTTCACACTTGCTGTGGTGCCACCTGATCTCCGGTCACGTTGTAGATGCACTAAAGGATGCTTTCCTTTCCAATTTGAAACTGAGGACAATTACACAGACGTATTTGGCTTGATTCGAATCACTTCTGTGGGTATGTAATGAGGTCATTTTAGAGGCGGGAACAGTGAAAATTCATCGCTGATGAACATATTTAATAAGTTTTATATAAAAAAAAAATGTTTGAAGAGAAATGTCACGCCAGCTTACTGTATGTAACCTTCGACCCAATATGCAAATTTCAGCAATATGATCATTTTCAAGTGTGTCACACTCTGCTGCATTCTTAGAATGCTGCTGAAGAATTTAGCACTTGATGAGATACCAAATGACAAGCACCTGCCTGGCCCGTGGGTGGTTTATTCATCTTTTGTTCAACTCCCTGGTGTTGCATTAGTTGATGTGACAAACAACACTAGAACCAGTGTTTAAACTGTCAGTCTGTTTGTTCCTTTCGCTATGTCATTACAACAGGAAGTCAGCCTTCTAAGTTGCTCCATTTAATCAATACTGTCTTATCTCATATGCCCAACTTGTAATGGTAGCCTTTGGGAGAATGAATCTCTGCATATTTTCAAGTCTCCTAGGATGATACTAATGAGGAAGCAATGTAATGAAGGTGAATTAATTGTATATTAAAAGTTTACATCAGGTGGGTCTTTATAAACCGTAAAATATTTTACAAGCAGAAGCTATTGTACATCAGCTAAAAAAAAATTTGACTCTGCACACTTAGGGTCTTTCCTATTTATACACAAGCTCCCTTGATTCCCTTTCAAATGATGTATTTTGTAATAAAACATTAACATGCAGGGAATAAAATATGACTGCTCATTAGTTCATTGCACACGATAGCACCTCAGCCTCTGGAGAAAATGCCCTTGGTGTTCCCTGTCTTACATGCTGTGTGTGTGTGTGTGAACGTCTTGCAGAACTGTAGTTTTGAAGCCATCATTACGTCTGTTTCCACAGTCAGAAATACTGTATCTTCTCTCACAGTCTCATTTAAATGTTGCTGTTAATTCAAAATTAGTGACCTCAACGCATTTTTTGCAGTCGGGCTTTGCCTTTTGTTAGCAAACGTGAGCACATGTTATTGACTCAGTACGTGTCAATCTCTATGTTTGAGATGATGATTTCTTTGTAAAAAGGAGCGGACAACAATTGAACTCCATGGAACAGTTGAACTAGATCTTTGCATACACACATAGTCCAAAGTTCTTGCGGCAAGGATCAATTATTTCATATTTCTGTAGACTGTGACTATGAAAATAATATAAAATGTACGTTTGTAATTTTTATCAGTTAATCTGAGGTCAAATTCTTAATAAAATAATTCAATGTAGAAATACTGTAGTCTTAACATGCATCATCCAGCTGTAAGACATAGGTAACATGGTTTTGTATATTTACCATATGTCTAAATTGCAATGTGGAGCAGAACTATGTGATTCAGACCGTCCTAAAAAATTTTAAGCGAGCTCTTTGACTTTTGAAAGACTAAAGTTGGCAGCCACTTTAACAATGGCTCTGGCTTTGCAGCTCTGGGAAATGCGCAGTAATCCAACCATGTGTGACCTTTAGATAGAACCCATTTTTTCGATTAATGTTTGTGACTTGCACATATCTGTATCAGGAGTAAAATGGGCCGCGGCTGTCCAAGGCAAATCCCTGGCACGAATGCTTACACCACTCCCCAGCGTGTGAGGAGGCAACAAGCAAGCCAGCAGCAGTAACACTTTGGTTATGAGCCACTGGGGCCCAAAATTAAAAGAAAAATCTCTGAAGGTTTTCTGGTAAATATTTGCACAAAATAGTCATGTTATAAAACTTTTCTGACTTCTGTCTTTTCTGCTGAGTTTGCCATGCATTCCCAAGGACCAGGATCTTATCTGTGCATATCTTTGTTACTTCCACTTCTTCTGGTTTAAAAGAACCAAAACAACTAAGACCTTATTTTTCTTGTTTTGAAATACACGGGAAATCCATCTTTTCATTGCTGTCAGTTACCGTCACTACAGTATCATTACTACTGAGATACTAAAGCCATCAATGTTGAATTTATTCCTACAGCATGAAAAAATGACAAAACATTTAGCTATAAATCCCAGCTTAGTCTGACTGTAATTTTAAAGTTCCACCAATAGTCAAACTTTTAAATTTTTTACTTAAATCAGCATGAGATGAATTCTGAAATGGATATTATCATAAAATATCTTAGTACAAGTCCTTATATTGCTGACAGGGCACCAAAATTCCAAAAAAAAGAAAGTGTTAATTTATCAACATAATATTAGACTGATTTAAGTGCATTGTATTTGACTGACTATAAAAGACCATTTTTTAAACAAATGACGGCCCTGGGCTGGATATTGCTAAATAGATATTGCTGGAAAAAATCATAAAATGTCGCCGCTAATGACTGTTTTACTGCACAAGGTATTGCTAATCCTGATATAGTAGACACCTTGATTTTCCCAAGTACGTCAGAAAATAATACCTATTATACGTAATTAGCAGATCTAATGTGAGTTGAAATAGATGGCAAAAATACACAGAGAGAAGATGTTAAAATTACAACTGAAAATACGATGATAATCTTCTAAAGTTATCACATCATTCATAGTTTATGGTTCCTAAAATGATGAAATCCCGCGGCAGAAAAGAGTCACAGTAAGTAGGTTCAACAGATGTAAATGGCTACAGGAAAAATAAAAATAAAAGTATTTTCTGTGGTTGTTTTTGGATGTTTGAATCTTCAGGGAAGTCTTAGCACAACTCTTCTCAGCTGCCAGTGTCTCATTAATGACCTTTTTAGAAGATCATTTTGATATGGCACACCTACAAAAGCACATGGGTAATTACACTACTAACATTACAGTCAAATTATACCATTTAGAAGTGTCATTGCACGTCCTCTGGCATTGTGGGTAATGGCTTACTGGAATATCTTTAGTGTCACATGCAATAAAAAAAGATTATTGCATGTGTCACTTCATTTACACTATGACGAGTCAAAATGTTTGGTTTGAAAATGCATTCTTGTGCACTTTCTTACTGATGAATTTTGAATTTACAAAAGTAGAAATGCTCAAGTGTTAATAATAATATTCTATTGGAATCCCATCAAGCTGTGGCTCTAACAGTGACCCAGATCATACTGCAAGTTCTGATCTATTTACCAAAGGCACTGTCGTAACTCTATAGTTATTTGAATGATATAGACCCTAAAAAGTTAGTGTAACACAATCATAGAAACCACAGGCAATGCTCCAACAGTCATAGTTACAAATTGACTGTTAGTTGTCTCGCTAACAGAAACAGCTATCATTCTGCGGCAGAGATCCTGACAGCACCAATTCCAAATATTCTGTTCAAAATGTGCAAAGACATTGTTCTCACAACAACCTTGCTTTAGCTATAAAAAAGTTATAGTTGACATGATTCTGCTGTCTGTGGCAATGGGAAACATGGCAACTTGAAGTATTGCTGAATTAAACTCCATATGAAACCCATAAGAGTTGTGGAATGTGTGTTTCCATATCTGCCTTTACCTTGACACGAGTCGTTTCAACATATTGGGTTGAACGACCGAGTTGATCTCGTATTTACCGACAGGAAATACGACATGGAGGAAATTGTGTGCCTAAAAAGCCATTTGTGACCTTCCGAAGAAAAGTATTCTCTTCTTTTTAGGAGATTCAAACTTTATATTGTAGCATCATACAGCCTGAAAGGATTCAGAGGCCTGTAAAGGTTGTTTCGTCAAGGTTTAGCGTTTCTTCTGGCGAATTTAATAATAATTCATGACAGACTTTCAGAGGTGAACTCCAGGTTAGCTGCTAAGTTAAAACAATGTACATGCATGTGATTAATTAAACTATGACTGGTTAAAATGCACAAGTTGAACATAAAAGGACTGATGAACAAACGATGCTGCTTGTTCATGAAACATCCTTTTCCATTTTTTTTTTTGTAAGAAATCTGATCCACTTGAAAGCCAATGCCGTTTAAATAGCTTGAAGCTCTTCTAGCTGCAGTGCGTATGACTGTAAGAGGATATGATGCATTTATGATGGAAAAGTTTGCAGTGATCTTAACAAGCAATAAAATGTTTTAATGTTTCATGTAGGTTAAAATGAATCATCATGGACTATTTATAAAAGAAAGTCTAATTCATTCGGGAAAGGCAGAGCAGCACACTTCATAATGTACCGCACCACATCTTCTTAGGACTGTTTGCACAATGCTAGACTTGTTAAATGGCTGTTTAGGGATCAGCAACCATGTGTAATCCACCACAACCCTCTCTGAGTTTATGCTGATATGCTCTAAAACAGATGTTTGAAATGTATGATGGTTTTTTTTTTTTTGGTTAGAATCAACCACATGGTTACAGACGACACTAACACCACAAATGGCTTTTCTGCAGCCACCTGTAACTCTTCTGGGCTGAATCTGACTCCACTTCAGCTTGAATGGTTGATTATAAGGGTATTAAAGAGAGCAGATTGACCATGTGCTCTTAACCTGCTCAACTGTGTTGCCCCTGAGCAACACAATTAACCTGGAACAGCTCCACTGAAATTTTACCGAGCAGTTCCCAGTAGTGTTTACGTGTCTGTTATAATCCTTGCCTCAGGCAAGGGCCTGAAATAGCTATATGCTCCAAGGCATCTTCGTTTACTAAATATTTATGGAAATCTCAATTTGGTTAATATTCACTATCTGTTGATAGGGAAATGAAGACAAGTCAGTTTTAATTATCCAGCCTTGATGTTCACACACTTACACCGTCTTTTACATCTTCAGATACAAAAAACCTCAAACCTCCTGATACTCTTTCATGGGTATAATAATAGTCACTCTTGAGAAATTGTCCTGACATTCCCCAAAAATGACAAATAACAATTGTATCAGAACATGATATCCTAAATTCCAAAAATCAAAAAAGTCTGAACTAGTTGTTTTGGTAAATAATTGTGTAAAGTGTGGCAAAGCAAGAGTGAAAAACAATATTCTCCTGATGCACCTCAGTCACTGTAAAAAGTTGAAAATACAAAATATCAAAAGGCAAAATTTTCTACCGTGGTTACAGTTTGTGTGAAGTTAACTGGAGATAGAATGTATAGATTGCCAGCTCTAAACAAAAACAAAAAAAAAAAATCTCCAGTCAGACAAATAGATGGAAACATGAAGACGACTATACTATACTATACTATACTATATTGCCATTTTAAGGCAAGGGGATTAAAAAAACCCCAGGATGAATAACAGAACCAATCCTGCTTCCACAGTGGACAGACATGCGATGAGTACTGTATGTAGAGAACAGACCAAGTTATGTCCAATCTTTCAGGATGACGGAATAACACATTTCCAACACATAAGAATATGGATTTGAATATGGAAGCTGTCATGTAGCGTCCTGATACGTGGTTTCTCTCTGACACCAGCAGAAAAATGCAGGCATGTGGTATCAATTGTTTAATTCTTCTGTTAGTTGGTTCACATTGAAAAACATGCAAGATTAAGATTTCTGCAAATTTTTTGTAATATAGCTGTTTTATGAGGACTCATCCATACTATGATTTAAAAATTCTTGATAAACGTAAATGTATTTTGTCAACACAGATTTGCATTTTACGGTCAATACATTGATCATCTATCTAATTCTAGATTTATGCATATAACAGCTAAAGAACCAAGTTGAAGCTCAGTCAATCTCATGACAATTCTGTCAGTTAATGGCAGGACTTGAGTCTTAGGGATATTAAATTTTATACAAAACTCTAACAATATAGATAGACAATGAAAGGACTCGGAGTGGTTCAATGTCTTATACTAAGGGATATGCATTGAACAACCTTTCCAACAGCTCTTTTCATTGCTCCAACTTGGATCCAAGTTATTTCACTCGCTTACCAATCAATTTTGCATCGTTTGAGGAGGCCTTTTTTTTCAACTACTACTTTAAATAACAAGGGATGCCTGGCTTCCCTTGGCTCCAGGGAAATTAACCACTATTAGGAATCTTTATAGGAAAGAAAGACAATTTGACTATAACTAGGGCATGGATGATCAAGGGCAGGAACTGAAATGACAGGAGATAAAACAGGGTAAACAGGTAAACATGAGCAAAACAGGAAATTCAATATGCACAGATTAGGGGGGGTGCAACATAGCTGCCAAACAGATAGGAACTGAGCCACACATTCTTCTGAAAAGAGGACAGACAAGAGGCAGAAATGAAGCACACCATTTACATAAATAGAAAGCAGGAAACAAGCTCAGAGAGAAGAGGCAATGAATGGAGAGACTGAACCTTCTGCAAGACGAAGATACATATCCAAACTAAGTCAAATGAGGCTCTGGCAGGGGGGGAGCAGAAGAGATGTCCAAAATGGTCAATGGTCAAACACAGAGAAGAATAAGTAAGAGTCAAAGCAGAAAATTAGAACAGAAGCAGACCCACATCTTTGTTCATACGCCAATGGGACAGCTGATAAAAAGAAAAATAGAGGGCTGTGACCGCTGTGGTCTTTTTGTATTTCCTTCAGCAGAAGTATAGTCTAACAGATAATTGAGCAGAACAATGGTTACATGGCCTGGAGTGTAATCAAATCCTGAGCAGCTAATGGCAAGGGTAGAAAGATGAGGTTTAATTTTGCTTTTAAATGTTTCAGCAGAGTCAGGCAGTCAACAGGGAGGTTACTCCATATAAAAGGAGCACGATAAAAAAAAGGCCCTCGAGTCTGCCGGCTTTTTCTTAATTCTGACGACAGACAGATCCTGAGTGTCGACAGCACAGCATTGACTCTCAGGTTTATGGGGATCAGACAGACGTGCCTATTTGGAACTCATCAAAACTTCTGATTTGAGATGGATGGAAATCCAATGAAAAGAAGCAAGATAGGCGCATTATCAAATTTGGTAGTTTTAGTTAAGACTATAGCTGCAGCATTCGGTTTCATTTGAAGAGAACTTGCAAGGAGCAGGTCTGACAACAATCATTATAGTCGTGTCTTGATGAAATTAATGCATGACTCAGGATATCTGCATAAGCCATGGAAAGAAAAGGCAGATTTTAGTGATATTGCACTGGGGGAAAAATGCAGTCTTTGTGGTACTGATCAAATGAGAGGGTAGGATCGAGACCGAGATGGTTGGCTGTCAAACGTTGAGGAATGACACGACTCAAACTGATGGTCATGTTCAGAAGGAGCAGCAACTCAAGAGATCAGGAGGTAGAAAGTCACGCAAGATCCTGTTTTTTCTACAGACAAGCAAGTCTTTTATCTAATAATTTCAATATTGGTGAGACTCATTAGTGCTGAATTAGCAATTAATTCCACAAATGTGAAGAATTTCTTCCAGAGGTGAATGTTGAAGGGAAAAGTATAGGATCAAGAAAAGATTTACATGGTACTTCATATGTCACATCAGATTTTATCTGCAGGAGAGTGAGGTCTGACACAGCAAATTGATTTTCCAGCCAGTGTAACCAGTGTATATGGTATTGAAAGGCTTGCTAACAGTATAATAGAGAAATGACTTTAGTAAATGCAGATTCAGTGGAGTGAATTTCTGAAAGAAAATTTAAGAGGTCCCAAATTATTATTGTTTCACTGACACAATTTTATTATAGTATTTTTTGAAAAGAAAAGCAATATTTAAAAAAAAAAAAAAAGGCAAAGAAAACTAGAATGAGCTGTTAAGTTTGGCTACAGTGTCAAAAACATCACATTCTGGGAGAAAATAGGGATGGTAGCAGGTAGCATTTAGAACAACATAATGTAGATGAAAAAAAAAGGTGAAATCAGGTGAAAAAATATGGATGTCAGCTTCATCTGTGGCAGTAATGCACGTAAAAGCATTAGTTCGATCCCCGTATGATCTCTGCAAACCACTTGTTAGTCTTTTGGTCAGTCTGCTATTGCTCTGACTCGTCAGGAAAATAAAACAAAAGTGGAATTTTATAACGTCATTTGTGAATTTTTATTGAAAGCCTGTTCCAAAATTCAACACAAGTTTGTATTTACTTGAAGCTGGAAGAGCATTCATCTTTCTCTCCACCCTCCCCCATCTCTCTCTATGTAGTGACAATCAAATACAAATACATCCCACATAATCTGATGATAAATGGTTTATTTATGATGTAAATAAATGTAAGAGGTTTTGGGGATTATCCATATTTACAATATATTTGTGAACTGCTTTGTGATGCGAGACCATTGTTGAGACCATTACTATGAATGTGGGTGAAACAGTAATTGAAGATTACACCCGGTGCTCCTGACAACTTGTCCACTGGCTCTGCTCTCCTAGTTGTTTTTCTTTCTTTCTGTCTCTCTCTCTCTCTGCACAGTCCGCTTGATCTTCCTTTCTTTCTCTTCCTCTTTATTATCCTTCATTCATTCCTTTCTTTATTATCAAACAGATATTTATGATATGATGAATAAAAATAGGTAGGAAATGAGGAAGAATCCATGCATTTTTAAAAAATATTATTCTAATTCTATTGGGTTCCCGTGGACTTTACAGTCAGGTATCATCAAAATCTTAGTCTCGCTTCAACCTTTCTGTGAAGAGAAAAATGTATCAATCTATGAAAAAAAAGTTCCTTAGCATCAGATATGAATTTGAATTCATTGGCATAGATGATATCTTTACTTCCATCAAATTGATGCTGCATCTTTGGAGAACAAATAAAACAACGAACTGAGTGCCTATAAATTATTTATTCCAGATTAATAAAATATATATTTTCTTTAGAGGGTGGTGGAAATGGAAAAAAAAAAAAAAAAAAAAAGATAATTATTAGGTTGTAGAGATTTAATTTAGATGTGATTGGGAACCTCCAAAAAGATTTTGGAATTGTCAATGTCACAAACATTGATAACTGGAAGACATATCGGTTGTGACATGCATGGCAAACCGGATTTCAGTACGCAGGAATACAAACAATCCATCAGGCTTTGCAGGATTGTGAGTGAGGAAGAGGGAAAAGGCAAGCATGTTGCTGTATTTCTTTAAATATGAGAGAGGAATACAGATTGACTCCTTACATTGTGGTCGGGTTGTGTCGCCTCAGTGGAGTTGCTCAGTCTTAAGGGAGAGTCCTATCATTAGGCAAAAGCTTTAGCATGTTGACTGGCAGGCACGGATTGGACGACAACCCCGATTTCTAATTCCAAGGTTGTCTGTGTGTGTCTTTCATCGGTCCCAAAAATCTTTGAAGCTACGGAACAATAGAAGCAGTCCTTGAACCTAAAACGCAAGAACCAGCCTTAAAAAATAAGCGAATCCTGTCTGCTTTGTATTCAGTTGAAGTATCCCACAGAGGAAATGTAAATTCAAATGCACAAGAGTGCATCAATATTCAGGTCGCTGCATTGTTAAAAGCAGGCACATTTATGTAGATAATTGGTTTGCAGTGCAGTTCTATTTAAATACAAAAAAATAGAGTCAAAGAATAGAGAATGTGTTTTCACTGCAGGACTGAGGCTTCAACTTCCCTTATCTGAAGGTGGCCGGGCAATTAAGAGCATGGTCAAGCTTTTCTGGAGTATCTCGGGGATCAAAATCAATACGCAAAAATCCCCCATGAAGTCCCTAATGATTTTTGAATTTTAAGGAGAGCTTTCACATTACTACAAATTGCGCTGCACCAAAATGTACAGAGAGGACTTAAATTAAACCTCTGAAAATATTCTCCTGCTTTGAAAATGTACTGCATTGCCATTTCTGCAATTTGCAAGGAACTTAAATGCATATAATATTAGATATTAAATATTAAATGGATGTTCAAATGATTAAGAATTACTATAATAAGTTCATGGCAGCCTAAAAAACACACGTCTCATACGGTATTCTCCCAAATGGGTATGATAAAATAACACCAGTTTAATACATGCATCTGCCATATTTTGTACTCGTTGCAAAGATCGAATAAATCAAAGAATTTGAAGATGGCTGCTGCAGCTCTTGTGGCAGATCTATATTTGTTGTCCTGGTGGATAGAGCTTAATGAAACTTCATAGCCTCACTCTTACATGAGCAAATGAGAAATTAAGCATCAGAGACAGTTTTTCATTTCAGCCTAATTAAAGTTTTAATTGCTGGATGTCGAGCAACACGGCATCCTGTGAAAAAGTAGACTCACCATTAGGCTCAGCACAAATCAGAGAGAGCGGCGAGAACACAAACAAAAAATAATTCACGGCAGCTCCTCTACGTAATTGGCCATGAATAGTCAACTCCTCCACAATTCTTAACAAAATGACAGGGATGAGTCCTCCTACTTTAAGCACACAAACACACACATACACACATACATACACACACATTTCATCTGTTATGTGCCTGAAATCTTGATGACTGTGTGTGGTAGACATAACACCACAGCAATAAGAAATACAGTAGCTGGACAGAAGACCTTGGAGGCTAATCCTGTTGGTTTTGCTATCTCTAGGAATCTACATTTCACACAGCTGGGTTGAAGCTAATGGCTGCGAGGTGTGCATGCCAATCTCATTAAAAGCTAGGTGTTGGGATTCAGCTCACTATTCCTCTCTTTCCTTCCTTGGCAGGGTGTATGTGCTGTCTAACACGAAGGCCCGACAGTGGTTTGCTTCATTTTCTCTCATCCTGAGCCCAGTGGACACCTGTGGTGACAATAAATGAAGGCTCTTGGATCTTTTGCGATCACTCAGCCCCATCATCCTGCAGTTACTGGTCGCCCTGTCAAGACAAAATGGACTCACTCATTTCAAATTACATAGGAACACCTGTGAACTTGTGGCCTATATTCAAGGATGCAAGACTTGAAGCGTACTTGTTCAAAGTTTATTGTTGCTTTTATCCCTTTTTTTGATTCCATGACTGTCGATTTGAGTTATGTCAGAGACCCTTTTTTTTATGGCTCACTGGAGAACCGAACTAGAAATGTGCCTTTTTTTAAAGTTGAAAACTAGATACTGCTGTAATACCTGGCTACATCCATGCTAGCAGCTCTCTGGAGGTTATCCAGTTTTGGTGAAATCCCAACATGAGCAGGGTAACTTGCTATAGCCATAGCCGATAGAATCTTTGCAGGATATTTGTCACGAAGAAACTATTAGACAAAGTCAAACTTTGCCTGTGGATGTATTAACACTTTAACCTAGAGTAGCCTGCGCTGTAAGTAGTAAGTAAAAAAATGCTGAAAGGATCAGGAATGAATGTAGTGCCAGTTACATCATACGACTAGTCACATATTGATTTCTAATTACAGGTAGTCCTCAACCCACAAACACAATTGGTTCCAAGAGGCTTTTTGTAAAACGAATTGTTCGTAAGTCGTAGATCTATAATCGGCATTTACTTCTTTAAATATGAAAGTACTATTCCTTAAGACCTCCCAGAAACAATTACAGGACAAAAAAAAAACACATGAATGAAAGAAAATACTGTAATGTAACTTTTACATTTCTACCTCTGGTGAATTAATTTTATCCTCAGGGGTGTAGAGACTAATCAAGCTTTAAGCCACAGAATTATTCTCAAGAGTATCCGTGTATCCATGAATGACACAGATACACTTCCTGGTCATCAACAGTCCAACACGTCACTTTATGCTTGATTATCTGGGCAGAAACCTAACCCAGCCAACATTGGTTCCTACATCATTTGGCTCCTACAGGGGGCCAACCCCATCAATTAAAAAAAATAAATAAAATAAAACACGCTGGTTATGACAGAGTTTTCTGACAGGTAGTCTGTAATCTACATTACTGGCTCTAACTTACAACCTGACCTGGACTGTCAGCAGTCTGGATGTTGGTGAATGTCCCCATGAACATAAAGACATTGTGAGTTTGTTCCCTGATCAGAAGTTCAGAGAAATGGATAAAAGAAAGATGAAATGCTGCAGATGACTCAGGAAAGCCACATGAAGTCCAACATCAGACCAAACTGTTCACTTAGTCTGATATTTGTTGAGTTATTTTGACATGTGAAATCTTTATCTATGGTGTGTTGATGTTAAGCTGTTCAGCGTGGGTCGCAGCAGATAGGGGATCCAGTAGTTGGTGTGCGGTTGTTTGTATCTACGAATGTTTGTAAGATGGATCTTCTTATCTTCAGCACTACCTGTACTTCATGGCACTTAGTGAGCCATACGTTACTGTATAATAATGTGACCAATACATACCCCTCATCCACAGAGGTTTCCTGTCCACACACTGAAATGTGATTAACATAGCATAACAGTAAATGTGTGTTTGTGTGTGTGTTGAGCTAGACGTAACACATATTAGGCTCCTTTAAAGCGAAATGATTGCACTGACTCTTCTACTTATCATCACTACCACTGAGCTTAGGCAAAAACAATTTATGCAATTTCGAGTCATTCACATTGTAAACTACACTTGTTGGCTACAAATTGCTTGCATTTTGACACACACACACACACACACACACACACACACACACACACACACACACACACAAACATATACAGACAAGACAGAGATAGCGCGTCATCACAGAGCGTACGGTTTCAATCTCGACATTTGGGGGTTTCTCCAGTTTTCATTATTGTGATATTGATCATTATTTCGAACTGACTGCTAAACTGAAATTGCATTCATGTAAATAAGGAAAGTGTAAATAAGACGATCCTTTTTCATCATTTTTCCCTTCACCAGATTGTCTTCAAGTACGTATGATGAATGGTCATACACAGTTAACATTTCTTTAATTATTACACTGCGTCTGCCTTCATGCTTTCATTATGCTTGTTCATATTTTAATCTGTGTGTTTAAACACGTGTATTCTGTAACTGGTTATAGCAAGCCTCTGGCCTGGGATTGGGATGAACCAGTAGAAAACAGCGGTGTTATCACTGCTACCTCACTGGTGGTGATTCATCTTGATGTCCGGCGACTGTTGTGCTGACTGGGAAAGTAAGAGATGCAGAAGATGAATATTACATTAAACTCCTGTAAAGCAATAATAAAATACAGCAGCTGGATGTTCATATCTTTGATGGATGCTGCGTCCGGAGTAAATACGAGATCTGACATTCGACTACGTAAACAGCGGTCCATCTAAATGGAGCTTGAACCTTTTTCCCGTAGAGCTGCCGTACGTCAGATGAACGCACCACTGAAGGATTGCGGAGTCATCACCGCGGTACAGTCCGTCTGCCTAGTGAAAAGTGAAGAGGAGTTTTTCCCTTGCCTTGTCTGACACATCCAGAATATTACCAGGAGTACCCGGCTGGGAGCCTCATAAATCATTGGGGGGGGCCCACAGGACAAAGGGGATCACTTGGCACCAGGGTGCAGCAAATGCTAAAGGGTTCAACTGGAGTAATGATAAGAGCTTCCATTCAAAGAGCCGGGTTGTGGGGAGTAGATTATCGGTACAAGTAAGGTCAGGGGATGGGAGTATAATTAATACTGTATGAGTTAAACCTATGACAGGCTTCTCCTGCTTCCCACAGCTATCTGATTTAACTAGAGAGGATGGAGAAATTGTGGGTGGAGTGCAAAGCACCGTGGGTGGGTATAGGAGCCGGGGAGTGGGGGGAGGGGGGGGGGGTAGAGGAGCAAGGAAACGCTTCTCTTCCCTTTCAAAGCACAGTATTGCTCTGTCTCTTCTTATTAGAAAGCTAATGCAACTGTCTGTTCTAATACTGCAGAGCAGCTTTTATTCTTTTTTTTTTTTCCTCTCCTTTCGTTTCTCCGTTCAGCACTAATCTGTGCAGTGGCAGCAGATGATAAGACGGGCCGCGTTCGCTTACTCGCCGCACTTTTTTTTTTTTTTTTTTTTACAAGCTTTGTCTTGGCTCAAACCTTACAGTCATTTGTTTCAACAACTTTGCTTCAGTTTAAAAAAAAAAAAAAAAAAAGGTAACTTTTCCTGGTGAATTCATCTGTTGAGTTTCTGTAATTCTTCAGAGGTTTTGTTCTGTTGATATTGCCCTCCAAAAAACCTGAAAGAACGCACTGCTTTCTTTGTTTTAAGTGCAAAAAAAAAAAAAAAAGCATGTGCTTTGGGGCCTTTGAAGTGCACAAAGTGTTGGAGCTTATAGAGGTATTGTTCTTGGAGAGAGAGGATGAATTTTAGAGCAAATTTAAATCTTAAAGCTTAACTTTTACCAGGACATGTATTGTAAAGATCAAACATGTCTTACTGGACTTTGAGTGCAAACTAAGAACACTCAGGCCATAAAGACAGGCAAAAAATAAATAAAAAAGGAACTAACGACGGCTCGTCTGTAGATAAATCTGATGCGACTCCACTTTTTGCCTTTCTATTTGTATATTCTTGGTGGGTTATTTATTACTCTTTCTATTTGGTGTTGGTACTACTTTCTATGTACTGGTGCTACTCTCTGTGTGCTTTTCTGTGTTTTTGTGTACTCACTGTGCTGTGTGTAGTTCGATGGAGAAGTTAATTTTCCTGACGGAACCTCCTTAAGGGATCAATAAAGTTCTTCTCTACTCTCTACTCTCTTGTTCAGTAGAATTGTAAAGCACTTAGTATAAGACAATTAGCTCCACGACAAATTCACATCGTGTGCAATGAGCAGAAAAGAAGAAAAATACCTAAAAAAAAGTAATGTCAGTTTCTTTTGTAGCTGTTTTGTCCTTTCAGGAATGGCTGCGCGTTGACATACGAGGACGATTGGTGGGGCGTAAGGCATTAAGCCTCGTGGTGAAGTGATATGGAGACATCGCTGAGAGATTCACTCAGTCTTCTTTGGCAGCATGTGGGAAACAGAACAGCGTTTCTTTAATAAATGTGATGGATATAAATGATCTTCCACAGTTCAGCGACGATGCAGATGAGCAGAGTGAATGATTTAGTTGATTGTCTGACATCCTGAGGGGCGTTAGGGTTTACAGTTATCCAAACACCGCTGAAAACTCGTCCACACCGCTTGACTGATTTTGCTGTATGATATCTGTCCTGCTGTACTTGTTGTTGCTGCCAGTTTGGAATGACTCACATCAGTGGCGATACGTGGGCTTTTTTTTTTTTTTTTTTTCCCACGGACCTACTTTTGAGCTGAGCTTTACCTTATTTTAGCTCACAGGGATGCTGTTCCTCAGCCATCAAAAAGAAATGCAGCTGAAAATGGAAAATAGCAGCCTTTTTGTGTTTTGTTAAACATAATTTTTTTGTTCATTTCATAAATGCTGGAAGAATTCTATGAATCACACATTATAAACTTAATGACTGTTCACACATTTTCTAAATGTTGGTCTTCGTTCGGCATTTAACAAAAAGTGTGAGGAAGTTTCTGCGTGATTATGAGAATGTTGGATGTATGTCAAAAATTAGTATAAGGAAACATTTCGCACATTAGTTCAGTATCAGAAAACTGTTCCAGCATTTGATGAAAGTGTGGCACACTGCAGAACCAACAGTCGAGTGTGGAGGTGAGGATTAATGTTGTTGGCAAGCAGTGCTGATTTAGGTGTAGAACCACTTGCCATAATTGATGGATACTTGAGTTCTGCCTTCAAAGAGAAAATTTGAAGTAGAATGTCAGGTCATCAGTCTGTGAGTTGAAGCTCAAGTGCAGCTGGGTCATCCAGCAAAACAGTCGTTCCTCAGCATGAGAATAATTCCACCTCTTAGTGGCTGGAAAGGAATAAAATTCAAGACTTGGAGTCTGGGCCTGAGCCCCGCTGAGATGTAAATTTCACGCTGATCTAAAATAGAAAGGTTGCTCAAAACTGAAAACCTGATTTCCAGTTAGTTGAACTGTCCAGTTGCAGGTGTTGCCTTTTTCCAAGGAATGATTAGAAGTTTTCCTTTAAAATAGTTATCTTTAAAACTTTCATTTTGTTTTTACCTGGGTTTCTTTTCCCTTTTTGCAGTATTTCCAATTTGGCTTGAAGATCTGGTCCAATTTACAGTGAAATACATCAAAAAAAGACATCTGGAGTAGGTCCAATATCTTTTCACACCACCCGTATTTATTCCAGTCTAAACCATTATTCCCTGTCAGCACAAACTTCTTTTCAAACTTTAGCTTTTCATTAAAAAAATGTAGCCGCAAGAGGGCACAAGCCAGTGTCTTATTGTGCCGGTCCCAAGCCCGGATAAATACAGAGGGTTGCGTCAGGAAGGGCATCCGGCGTAAAACTTTTGCCAAATCAAAGATGCGAATCAAACATATGACTTCCATACCGGATCGGTCGAGGCCCGGGTTAACAACGACCGCCATCGGCGCTGTTGACCTACAGGGCGCCGGTGGAAATTGGATTACTGTTGGTCGAAGAAGGAGAGGAGGAAAGTGCGTTCGCACGAAGAAACAGAAGAGGAGCGCCAAGAGTATAGGACTAAGAGTAGGGACGTTGAATGTTGGAACTATGACAGGAAAAGGTAGAGAGTTGGTCGACATGATGCAGAGGAGGAAGGTAGACATACTGTGTGTCCAGGAGACCAGGTGGAAAGGTAGCAAGGCTAGAAGTTTAGGAGCAGGGTTCAAGTTGTTCTATCATGGTGTAGATAGAAAGAGAAATGGAGTAGGAGTTATCTTGAAGGAGGAGTTTGTTAGGAATGTCCTGGAGGTAAAAAGAGTGTCGGATAGAGTGATGAGTCTGAAGCTAGAAATAGAAGGTGTGATGTTCAATGTTGTTAGTGGGTATGCCCCACAGGTAGGATGTGAGCTGGAGGAGAAGGAGAAATTCTGGTTGGACTTTGATGAAGTGATGCAGAGCATACCTAGAAGTGAGAGAGTTGTCATCGGTGCAGACTTCAATGGACATGTTGGTGCAGGTAACAGAGGTGATGAGGAAGTGATGGGCAGGTTTGGTATCCAGGAGAGGAACGCAGAAGGACAGATGGTAGTTGACTTTGCAAAAAGGATGGAAATGGCTGTAGTGAATACTTTCTTCCAGAAGAGGCAGGAACATAGGGTGACCTATAAGAGTGGTGGTAGGAGCACACAGGTAGACTACATCTTGTGTAGACGATGTAACCTGAAGGAGATCAGTGACTGCAAAGTAGTGGTAGGCGAGAGTGTAGCCAAACAGCATAGAATGGTGGTGTGTAGGATGACTCTGGTGGTGAGGAAGATGAAGAGGACAAAGACAGAGCAGAAGACGAAATGGTGGAAGCTAAAAAAGGAAGAGTGTTGCATGACCTTTAGGAAGGAGTTAAGACAGGCTCTGGGTGGTCAGGAGGTGCTTCCAGATGACTGGACAACTACAGCTAATGTGATCAGGGAGACAGGTAGGAGAGTATTTGGTGTGTCATCTGGAAGGAAAGTAGATAAGGAGACTTGGTGGTGGAATGAGGAGGTACAGGAGTGTATACAAAGAAAGAGGTTAGCTAAGAAGAAGTGGGACACTGAGAGGACTGAGGAGAGTAGACAGGAGTACAGGGAGATACAGCGTAAGGTGAAGGTAGAGGTAGCAAAGGCCAAACAAGAAGCTTATGATGACTTGTATGCTAGATTGGACAGTAAGGAGGGAGAGACTGATCTATACAGGCTGGCAAGACAGAGAGATAGAGATGGGAAGGACGTGCAGCAGATTAGGGTGATTAAGGATAGGGATGGAAGTCTATTGACAGGTGCCAGCAGTGTGATGGGAAGATGGAAAGAGTACTTTGAGGAGTTGATGAACGTGGAAAATGAGAGAGAACAAAGACTAGAAGAGGTGACTGTTGTGGACCAGGATGTAGCAAAGATTAGCCAGGATGAAGTGAGGAGAGCACTGAAGAGGATGAAGAGTGGAAAGGCAGTCGGTCCTGATGATATACCTGTAGAGGTTTGGAAGTGTCTAGGAGAGGTGGCAGTAGAGTTTCTGACTGGGTTGTTCAACAGGATCTTAGATAGTGAGAAGATGCCTGAGGAGTGGAGGAGAAGTGTGCTGGTGCCCATTTTTAAGAACAAGGGAGATGTGCAGAGTTGTGGCAACTACAGAGGAATAAAGCTGATGAGCCATACAATGAAGTTATGGGAAAGAGTAGTGGAAGCTAGACTAAGGGCAGAAGTGAGCATTTGTGAGCAGCAGTATGGTTTCATGCCAAAAAAGAGTACTACAGATGCAGTATTTGCTTTGAGGATGTTGATAGAGAAGTACAGAGAAGGCCAGAGGGAGCTGCATTGTGTTTTTGTAGATCTGGAGAAAGCTTATGACAGGGTGCCCAGAGAGGAACTGTGGTATTGTATGAGGAAGTCTGGAGTGGCAGAGAAGTATGTTAGAGCGGTGCAGGACATGTATGAGGACTGTAAGACAGTGGTGAGGTGTGCTGTAGGTGTGACAGAGGAGTTCAAGGTGGAGGTGGGACTGCATCAGGGATCAGCTCTGAGCCCCTTCTTGTTCGCTATGGTGATGGACAGGCTGACAGACGAGGTTAGACAGGAATCTCCATGGACTATGATGTTTGCAGATGACATTGTGATCTGCAGTGAGAGTAGGGAAGAGGTGGAGGAGAAGCTAGAGAGGTGGAGGTTTGTCCTGGAAAGGAGAGGGATGAAGGTTAGCCGCAGTAAGACAGAGTACATGTGTGTGAATGAGAGGGACCCAAGTGGAAGAGTGAGGTTACAGGGAGAAGAGATCAAGAAGGTGGAGGATTTTAAGTACTTGGGGTCAACAGTCCAGAGCAATGGAGAGTGGGGAAAAGAGGTGAAGAAGCGTGTCCAGGCAGGATGGAATGGGTGGAGAAAAGTGTCAGGTGTGATGTGTGATAGAAGAGTTTCAGCTAAAATGAAAGGAAAGGTGTACAAAACTGTGGTGAGACCAGCGATGTTGTTTGGTCTAGAGACAGTGTCACTGAGGAAAAGACAGGAGGCAGAGCTGGAGGTAGCAGAGATGAAGATGCTGAGGTTCTCTCTGGGAGTGACCAGGAAGGATAGGATCAGGAATGAGTACATCAGAGTGACAGCACATGTTAGAGGTTTTGGAGATAAAGTCAGAGAGGCCAGACTGAGATGGTTTGGACATGTCCAGAGGAGAGATAGTGAATATATTGGTAGAAGGATGCTGAGTTTTGAACTGCCAGGCAGGAGGCCTAGAGGAAGACCAAAGAGGAGGTTTATGGATGTAGTGAAAGAGGACATGAAGGTAGTTGGTGTGAGAGAAGAGGATGCAGAAGACAGGGTTAGATGGAGGCGGTTGATTCGCTGTGGCGACCCCTGAAGGGAAAAGCCAAAAGGAAAAGAAGAAGCTTTTCATTAAAAAAAAAAAAAAACAACATACAGTATTTCTTTACAGCTCTATCAGTTAAGAGTGCCGCAAGCATGATGATGATGATGAGATAAATTAGATAAATTTTCATGGATGTCATTATATTTCAATGAACTGTTAACATTCATCGGGGTAGTTCGTGGCCACCCGACATTAGAACTCTGATGTCACGTTGTGCGGGACATTGTGGGACCATGTGGTGCAAATAAAGACACCAGTTTGGTGGAGCGGATACCCTGGTGTGTCGTTAGGTCCTCATCAGGTCCTCTCTTGCCCTGGTGGCATGATTAAACTTTGGGGGAGTCATCAGATTTGCTGGCAGTGTGAGATTAGGATCATCTCAGACAATCCCTCAAGCGGAAGCGACCATTCACCATTGTAATTTTATGCTAATAGAGATATCTTTCACAATGTGCTCGGCAGCAATTCCAGATCTCTCTCGAATTCATTGCCTCTTCTTTTCTCTCCCTTTACAATCTCATTGTCATTCTCTCTTTCTTCTCTTTCCAACTCTCCATTTTTCAGACTTTTCTGAAGAAATTCCAAAAACACCATTCATTCAGTCTCTAATCTTGTCTGGTGCGAGTGTGCGACGCTGTCACAAAATTTTTTGACACCTTTCAGAGAATTCAGTCGACATTTTTAGTGGCTTGTTGTAGTTAGCGCCTTATCTTGTTGTAATTGTTTTCTTGTTCATTACCTTATTCATTCTTTTACTTTCACTGTTTTCTGAACTGAGCTTAAAAGTGGTGTATGGTTAAGGAAGAATTAGTGGCACAAAATAGATTTTCTTTATCTGAAAAAGACAATTTAGTCACATGCATATGCATTTTTAAAAAAATATTTTTTCCCGTCTGTTTTTTGAATGAAATGTTATCCACGCCGGACCTCAGGCACAAAAACATCCAACAGAAATTAAATCGCAGCTATAACAGGGTGGGAATTAATGTTGGAACGTCCTTTTTAGCATGTCCACACAAAGTCAAAAAAAGATGTGATTTCCAAGAATTTAAATGGACAAGGATATTTTCTTTCATTGACCTGAAACTGAATGTGTGAATGTCTTACATGCCAAATTACAGAGAAAGAAAGCTCTATTAGTAAAGTATTCATAGACGTGTGGACAAGATGTAATAACAGGAAAATGATCAACAAAACGGACGTCTTACAGGGTCATGGCAACTATAGCCAAAGGAGTGCAATCTAGCTATTAAAAGAACAATAACACAATCCCTTCTCATGCCATGCATCATCCTGCCAGTGAGAGAATAGAGAGGCTATTTGTCTCCCGTGCAGATGTGGTCTCCCATGCAGATGGGTTTTCTACAACAGATGTCGATTCCTGTCTCCGTTTGTCGAGCCAGTTTTTGTTAAAATGAGAGCAGATTTACATATTTCAGCTCTTACCGTGATTTTTTTATTACGCTTCTGAAAACAAAAGCCACAATCAACCGTTTGACTTTGTTGTAATGATGTCATTATTGTTAAAATGACAGATGATGAAAATGAAAAGTGACAGATGAATGCCGGCGATGCTCGGAGGAAGGAAGTAATGGCGGAAATATTTTGACTTCCCTTTAAACCACCTGTAGCATCAGCCAGATGGTGGAGTTGAAAGACAGGGGGTGGGGGGGGCGGGACATCTCGTTGATTACCTCTCTACTCATTTGATGGTACATCTGGTGTATGAAGAGTGTATTCACGATGCCTCGCTGCAAGTGGCACTATATTTTTTGTAAATGTTTCCTGTGAAGCGCTGTGTTTGTGTGATGGATTTAGAACAATGAAGCAGTCCAAACAGATGACGAGCAGTGTGTTCACCTCTCCAGTTTTCTTGTATTCCATTCATATTTGGAGCTAAATTGATTGGTTATCACACGTGTACTGTATTTAATGTCTGACATGTGGACGTATTTCTCTGTTTATCCGCTTTTAGGTTCATCTGTTTGTAATTTGTTCAAAGAAAAGGTCCAAAAGTTCTGATTGAATTTCAGTCATACTTTGTAAAGAGTTGACTGCTGGATGAAAAAGAGGTGATAAGATCTAGAATATCTTTTCATTTTCTTTGCTTTTTCCCTTCCAACTGTGAAATACTGATAAATACTGGATGCATTCCAATTAATGGGTTAATGTGAGAGTTCACATGTGAGGGGAGACTAAATTCTAGGGAAGCGACAACCAGACTAGGACTAGAGAGAGTATGTAAATGAACAAATTATGGTACGTCAATCTCTATCTTTGAAGCATAAAAGCTGAAAAAAATAAAACAAGAACATCAAAAACGTGCCAAAATGGCTACATAAGTGAGAATATTCAAAGTTGAATGGTCTTGAGTTGAGGCAACCTTTTCAACATTTACAAGAATGATAACGGACTATTTTATATTATGCTGGCATCCGTTGCTCCTGATACACCATAAATGCTGAGAGATATGAACTTGTGTGACATTACTAAGCATGGAACTGCCAGTCGGATTGAATCATTTATTGAAGGTGCTGGCATGCTGTTTCGGCTTTATTTAACCCCTGAATATGTTTGCATAATTGTCATATTATTATCTTGGTTCTTTCATCTATCTTGTCTTCATATTTGACGTTTCAGTGACTTCTGTTCTTTTGATTCGTACATGAATTGATGTTTATTTCTGAATCTGTGATGTGTTGTTATTTTCAACTATAATACCAACGATGATAAAGTCTGCTACCAGTTTAGATCCTTTATTGTCTGCTGGGAGATATTAGTGATTTGTATCTTGTCCAAATTCTGGCCTGCTGGTCACACTGGGACGTTTATAGACCACTGTAATATTATAAACTATATATGTCTGTTATTTAACAGTTTGTGAAATGGCGCAAAGGCTAAAAGTATTATGTTTAACTTCTAAGTTCCTTCCTGACCTTGGAAACAGCAGTTGTCAATATAATCTCACTTCAAGGTCCATGTGGGCGTTGTTTTTAAGTTTTGAATTATTTTACTTGAACTTTGACAGTAGATCAAAATTACCATGTAAAAATTGAACAGACAATTCCCTTTAGTGTTTATTACAATATAAAAATATAAAGCAATTCATCATTTTGAACAATTATCTCTATGAAATTTGGTTTTCCGCAAGAAAAGTTCGATTCCCACTTTTAATAAGTCTAAAATTGACACCTCCTCATTCTCAGCTTTGAAAAAAAGAAAAAGAAAAGTTTTTTCAAATGTTTTGCACTGGCAGCCGTCTGTGTTGGGAGATTAAGGGGGAGAAAGGGAAGGAGAGAGAGCTATAAGATGAGCACAAACTTAACTCCTTCAGCAGAATAATGTGAAAACAACACTCGAGTGTCAAATTCTGCATAAACATCATGCTACCCAGTGAAGGTCATCCTGCACATCAGGGTAAAGCAACAATGAATTTGTCTCATTTGTATTTCAGCTGCCATTTTTTTTGGGGGGGGAGCTCCATAAGACCTTAGGAGTCATTTTTGAAAACGTAGGCTGATAAATTAAGGTCATTGTACTTTATTTAACTGGCTCTTCAGGTTAAATGTTATGTACATATATAGCCCCTTTCTAATTTGTCTGACCACTTGAAGCACTCTCACCTAAGATCCACCCTTTCACAGTTATTGTAACAATTCTCACCTCCACTCAGATGTAAAGATTTATATTTGTGACACGGTGTGAATGTGTTGCAGTGAAATGTTCCAGTTTACATGCCTGATGGACCTGCAATACCTCCCCAAAGAATAAAAAAATGTCTCTTAAGCTTTGATTAGAAAATGTTTCCCATAAAGAAGATGGCCTGGGTTGAAACAACTCTAATGATTGATTCCGATGACTTGATATCTCATTCAAGTTGATTATTTTTGCATTTGTGCAGAACAAATGGAGGCGTTATGGAGGCTACTCTCGCCTAATGTATTATCTCTAGTGCAAACCTGAGACAGAAAACCATAATCTAACAAACAATGAGGATCATTCCTGTGAGCTGTCTCCTCCCATGCAGATCTAATCATCTGAGTTCACCTTCCTTTTCCGCACCACACATTATCACATCTTGCAAACTTTGTCCTCCTTTTTCCATCACTTTCAGCGTGCTTGAAAATTATTCCATCTACTTCTCCCATCATGAGTGAAATGGGAGTGAAATCAATTAAAGATCACGCCATTCACCTTATCAGTCTATTTCATGGAAAGAGCTGGTGGCTACGATACTGTTTGCTGTCAGGATATTTGAGGAGCAATCTGGTACCAGGCATCGATGCTCAAGCAGAATTTCTATGTAACATTTGAGCTTAAGGAATTCGGTCCTAAAGCTTCGCATGAACCGAGGCTCTAATTTGCAACGTGATGAGGAGAGAAAACCCAGAGCTGCTCCATTGGCGGCGGAGCTCGCTGAAGCAGTAGATAGGATTTGTGGACTAGAAATGATGTGTAGCATTTCACACCCAAATGAGCTTTATTTTATTATAAGTCACATTGTTATCAATCAAAGAAATTATCCATTTAGGCACCAAGAATCCAATTTTCAGTCTAAAGGGGAAGGTTTCTGGGCCTGTTCCAGTCCTCTGTTTTCATATTTATCAGTTAACTTGGATTCATGCTTTATTACATATAGACCTGTCACATAGCAAACATGCTGTATGTGTTATCTCAGTCTTCACCAGGGCCCTGATTTGAATCCGTGGTGTGATACGGCCATAATCAGCCATGTTCCTTTAACTTCTTCCTTAACTTGCATTTCTGAACTTGGGAGTCTTTGAGGCGATTTCAGAGGGGGGTGGACATTCTCAGATTCCGAGCCTTTTGATTTTTAGTTGGCATACAGTTGAACTCTCTGCTGTAAACATGAAACGCTATCCTTTCTCCTCAGGCATCCTGAGAGGTGAAGGTTACGGAGCTACGAGAGCATGAAAGACCATTTAAGATGGTATCGTGGCTTCTCTGCGGGCGTTAAGTGTCTGTTCGGGTTGGCTTTGGAAAGCACGGCCTCATATCTGACACTCGACCCAAGCGTTGTATCTGCCATGTACGTAAGAATGATACTCTTTGGTCAATGCTCACACAAGTCACCTTTAATTTCAAAAGGATTTGGCATCCATCATAAGGCAAAACCGTCCTGCATTCAATGAAGTGGTTGTCTGAGGTACCACAAAAATGCCTGTTCATTAAAAGCCCTACTTCACCCCTGTAACGTAGGTATGAGGCACCTTTGGTGGGTGAACTACATTTGCTGACCCTTCTCCAATTAGGTATAATTCTATAAAAGGGATAAATGGAACAAAGTAATGTAGTAAAGGGTGTAGCTGAAATGAATACAGTTTTTATTTCTATATTGTTGAATTTTCTGGGTCCAGAGCACAACTGAATTATAATGAAGCAAATCATGCTCTGCCTTCAGGAGCCTTTCATTTTATTATTCAGGATGGAATAAAGTACACCAATCATTTTAGTGGATTAATTTTTAAAATGAAAAATATGTCTCTGTGGGAAAACTGAGGGTATCATATTGATAATGTTGTTGTGGAAGAACAAGAAAAGGTGAGAATCAGATTGTTCTACTATTTATGGAAGCTCAAAGAACAACAGAGAGGCAAATTAATGTTGTTGTGCTTGTGTTCTCTGTCTTCTTCTTCTTCTTCTTCTCCTTTCCGCTTTACCCTTCAAGGGTCGCCACAGAGAAATCTCCGTATTAGAAAGGTGAAAGATCACGAGGAGCGTGATGCGTTTTAGATTTTTCGACTTCATGAAGCTCATTTAAAAACAAAAGCAAGCACCTCCTGTAAGCTCCAGTAATGAAAGTTAACACAGGACATGGATTAATATTGCAGCGGAAATGGTGTGCACTCAGCAGGATGTCATTGTGAAACTTAAAGTAATACTTCAATGTCTGACTCAAGTCTGCTTTGGGTATGGATGGCTGCAGCATCTCCTGGCCTTTTAGTTATGTGCTATCCTCTAACTACCATGACCTCTCCTCGCTGTCCCATGGAGATGAAGACCGTGTGACTGTTTTTATGCTGCTGCAAGATACTGGGAATAAAACCATCATTACAGGATGAAGACTGAACTGACCGAACATTGTGCCAAACATTTACAAACCTGGTTCATGTTCATTCAGTACAGTTTTAATGAAGTAAGTCTCAGATGAGGCTCTCATCAGGGCAAATTTGAGGCTGATGTCATGTGATATTGTCTCATAACCTGACACAAAGCTGTGTCTTATGCTCCACTGTATTTTCTTTGCATGTATTGAGGCCAATGTTGCGTCCGGCTTAGGTTGCATGTCTTTTCTAAAACATAATCTGACATGAAAAAATGAATTTGGGGCACAGTTTTGCCATTACAACAGTTACAAATTCAAGGGGTGTTAAGCTATCTCTGATGGTTCTTGTTGTACTTTTGTGTCCACTTCACACCACAAAGAGATGCAACACTTCATGAGTTTTGCAGTGCATTTGCTTTTTGATTTTTTTGGGGTTTTTTTTGTTCTTTTTTGAGTCAGCCACCAAATAAATAAATGCTCGGAGCACCTGAACTGCGTGATATGAAACATCACGAAGCAATGATGATGAAGTGGTTGCTTTATTCTCATCAGGAGAATAAAGCTCTATTTACAATTCGAGACACAAAGGAATGCTAGGACCATCAACAGAGGCATTCACAGTACACTCAGTGCTCAGTGTTCATGCAGTATTTGAGCACCACAGGCTAGGAGAAGAATGTTACCAGAAGAATGTCATTATCCAATGTTGCTCTCTGTATTATTCCATTGGGAGGTCTGGTCCCTGAAGCCAGGTGTATATGTAATGTGTTCACAAATGATTCAAGTTTTTCTTTCACAGTATGGAAATAAGCAGATTCTCCAAATCTTGTTCTTGACAAGACAGATTTGAAGATTTTTCATAAAGACAGTGCAATACTTGGTAAGCATATACTGCATATAATATATATGAGTCCCATGCATTTATAGTCGGGTTTTGACATCAATCTTGCCCGATATCATGCAATACTGTGTGCTTGAATGTATATATCACCTCCAGTTTTCAGGAATGTCTGGAAGTTAAGAGTTGCAAATCCTTTTACAACGGGTGTGAAATTGTGAAATGCCATGTTTGAGAAATGAAAACTAGAACAATCTCATACAGTTTCCAGTCATTTCTCTTTACTTTGTTCAGCCTACAATGACATGCAAAGAACTCTTATCATTTTGTAGCACATGTTGTAATACACGTGAAAAACGTGATAAGCTAATATGTCTCTACACTATACTTAACAGAGCTGTCTTTGACATTCAACAGAAACATACTGTTGGTTGTTACCACAATTTAAGGACCCTGACAAATGTCACAAATTGTTCTTCAACAAACATTATCAATCAGCCAAATAGGGAAGCAACATTAAATTCCTGATGAGTTCTTCCTTTTCACGTGCTATGAAAGAAAGCAATTAAATGTCTCAATACAATGGCTAAAATAAGTAAATATCTCAGTAAATGTATTTATAAAGGTATTAGTGACATGAAATTTTCACCAGATGTTGGTAACAACTCGTTCAACCTGCACCTACAAAGAAATCCAACTTTAGATATCCATAAATTGTCATAAAAAATGAAGAGACACAAGGAAAAAGTATTAAACACATGAAGAAATGGAGTGCAAAAAAGCACAGAAAGCCAAGACACCATCTGAATTCTATCAGTAATTAGAAAGTAATCCTGCCCTTTGTCAGTGCAGTCACCTGGTTCAGTTCCAAATAATGGCCTATAAAAAGGTGTTTCACTGCCAAGGTGTCACTGAAGAAACATTTCATGGTGGGTAAAAACAAAGAGCTCTTTCGAGACATTTGCTACCATATTGTTGAAGAACATACTGATGCATTGTTTACAGAAGGTTTTCTAAATTTCCAAAAGTTCTATTGAGCACTGTCAGAGCTGTAATCCATTACTAGCACCCCTTGAAAGATTTCTGACAGAGGAGTTAAAAGAATTATCATAAGAGTTGTCTGAGAGCCAAAGACTGCAGCGTAGGGCACTGGCAGACTTCGTACAATTGAAGGAAGGTTGAATAGAAATGTGCACTAAAACATTGTTGATGCTTGTCTTTCTTGCCCCTCCGTTTTTATCTATCTTTATCTACTGAAAGGCTGCACCCATTTTTTTGTTGAACATAACAATTCACAGTGTTTCGTGATAAAAATCGTCTGCCATCCACCAGGATAATGACGATAAAATGAGGGTAGACATTTCGGCAAGACAATGACCCCGAACGCACAGCCAAGGAAACTCTCGTTTGGTTTCAGAGAAAAGAAATAAAGCTGGTCCAGCCAATCACCTGACTTGAATCCAATTGAAAAACTATGGAAAGAACAAAAAGTTCAGTTCATAGACAAAGCCAACCGTCAAGATTTGAACACTGTTACACTTGAGCAATGCACGCAACTAGTTTTGTCAGTACAATAGGCATCTTGAAGCTGTTACTACCAACAAAGGCTTTTGTACAAAGTGTGGTCAATACTTTGTTTGTTGTTCCATTCCATTTTATTCCACATAACTTAATTTATCGACATCTAACATTTCTTTTCATACATATATATTTACTGACAAAAATGTTGCATGTTCAATACTTTCTTTATCTGCTGTATATGCCTACAACTTCTTTTGTAACTAGAAGCCACACTCCATCCTTTGCAAGCAATGACATGGTGGAGGGCATAAGTACGAGAAACTGTATGTTGGATATCAGAGACTTGGAATAAAGATCAGACTTACTTTACAGCTGCTGAGCCAGAAAAGAGCTCATTCTCAATGCCTTTTTGCTCAAATATATTGAGCCCATTAGACTTTTTGCTGTCTGGTGATAATACACTCCTAGTTCCAGTGCAACTTCCCGTGACCTTTCCTTGCTTATTCTCCTATAGAACCATTACGGATGAAACATAATGTGTCCCCTTTCAATAGTGAGGCCTCTTTTGAAAACCATTATCAAACTGGCTTAGAATCATGCAGAAATTCCTTGAGGAAGAAAAGAAAACCATGAGAAGCTATCCAAATTTAAACCACAGATTAGCTCTCTGGTAAAACTCAGTATACATGACAATAAACTGAAGTCCTAAAGTTACCAATTCTCTTGATTTACATCTAAAGACTTGAGTTACTTTGCTTCTGAACAAATGAGAGAAAAGCCGAGTAGTAATGCTCGCAGCCATCTAGAGAACCAACCATCCAAAACACTTTAAACTAATTGTTCAGGGTTATCAAAATGCTAACCTTAAAATAAAATTTGCTGATACCAGAGATCATAAGAGGGAAGGCTCAGTTTGTCATCATACTCAAGCCATTTTTGTACTAATACACTAGATGGCCATTAAGAAAAAACAGATAATGAGTATAATGAATAATTACCATCTTAAATGACATCTGCTGTAATGGTGCGTTACCATGACAGAAGTTGCTCAGAAATTATTTTCAACCTGATGAAAGCAATGAAGATACGTAGAGTGATTTATAGAGTTTGGTGGCTGTGGAGAGAGTATCAATCTGTCTCCTTACTTCCTCAACTGATATTGCTGTTGAGTAAATGTCTAATGTTTAAAACTTTAAAAACAGTTCAGGTCAATGTACCCAAAACATATTGTAAGATTTTCCCACCACTTCCATAATCACCAAAATAAATCTCCAATAGTCATATTTTTTGTTTTGATTTCATGCATTTATGCAAGTTATTTAGTTTTAGTATATTTCTGTTCCAATTTTCAACATTTATTTAAATCCAGTGTTGAGCAATGAAATATCTAAAACACAAAAGACATTTTTTTTCTTGTTTATTTTATTTTTTTATAACTGTTATCAACATAAATGTCAGCATTTAATTGGAAGTGAATTTTCTTCATGGATAGCAGCTGCTTCTTAAGGAATTTGTCCAAACAGGTTTTTATTATCTTAAAAAGAAAAGAAAAACAACAACAGCCAAGAGTCTTGAACCGACAGCGTAAAACTTCTCTTCATGCTATCTGGTATCAGATAATGGATTCCCATGAGCTTGTTTCACCGGAACTTGAGCAGGGAAATTCACCTCCTCGAGGCTACCTAGAGTCTGTGACATCTGCCTGTCTTCACTACTACTACAGGCTTCTGACTATTAGTTTCCAGCAGTCTGTTTAGGTATTGATGTTCAGAATCATTAAGACCTCTATGCCTCTGTCTTTGCAGCAGCCAAACGACAAGGGAAAAAAAAGATGAAGAATTATATCACCAGTTCCCAGTCTGGAGCTCAGTCCGTATTACTGGCAGCCCCTCCATGAGCCTTGGCATGGTGCAGTCTGCCATCTGCCGCCTTTATGAACTTGTTTGGACTTGTTTGGGAGTTTCGCAGGGAGAGTTCTACACATGTGGAAGTTCTCACTATCTCTGGAGATTATTTAGTACTATTTTGAGGCATGATAGAGTGAGCAGAAGTGTGTAAAACTTCACAAGCAGTAAACCTAATTAAAAAAAAAAAAAAAACATACTCTCTTTCTCTGGCCAGGTGTGGTAACAACTGAAATGAAATTGAACAACAAAACAACAGAATAATGAGCATCTGAATCAAATTTCAACCATGACAGCATAAAAAATGGTGTAAAAACTGAACATACAGACATGCTCGAGTCTGGGAATATAACAGGAAAGTATTATCAGGAAATTCACAGTTGTTGCTACTGTACAGTTGGGTGCTCTTCTACATTTAAAAAAAGTTTCTGTAACAAAAGTTACTTATGTGTTCATCACTATAAAGTTGCAGCTGCTAGAGTTTTTTCTTCATATTACATGGTGGTTGGTTAATTTCCCAGTAGTGATCAATACAGTCTTACTGTTTCTGAATCTGGAGTTAATCATGATTCTGTTTTTTTTTTTTTTTTTTTTTTTAACTTTGCTGTCTTTCTTTAGATAAATTCAAATATCAGTACCAGCCATTACAAATCTACATGCTCTTGATTTGACTGGTTGACATTGGTTGCCGTCAGTATCAAAATATGATCCTGAAATGGCAGAAACTAGTCAATTTAAACACTTAAGTGCTGTAAAGACTTAATACCCCAGCTTGTACATTTAAGAATCAGCGACTGTCTTTCCCTTTATTGAACAACACAGAGAAACTTCAGTTAGCGCTATTTAACGCCTTCAGTTCGTCCGACTGACAAGAAAAGAACATCGCCACTCCAGGGTGGAAAGGGAATAATATGTCAACTCCCAGACACCTGTCCCATCTCAGCTTAATTGAGATGTGTTTCAGTGACATGGCATTAGGTTGCCTTGACATTCTTTGCTCGGCAGTAATTCTGTGTGGTTTGCAAGGCGAGCTGCAAACTAGTCACGTAATTGCGACCTCACTCATTCTCCCCGCCGACGAGAGTATGTTGACCTATGATGCATTTTCACATTAAAGCTATTGGCCACGTGTGTTTTCAATAAGTCTTGTTCAGAAATTCAATTTGTGAGGCTGGTCGGCTGCGGCAGGTTGAGCAGCATTAGTAATGTGTGGCCGTTAAGGTTTAATGGTCATGAGAGCTATTATTTTATCCTAAGCATCATTTAGTCTGTTATTATTGTGTCATGTGTCACCCTGTGATGTCACAAAGCCAAAATGTTTCAAAGAAGGACATTAAGGAAGCATCAGAGTCTGTTTGTCAGGTTCTTTGTCTCTTCTCTTGTCATCGTGAACCAATTTATTGCACAAATACTGTTCTAGATCCTGCACAGCGAATGGTTATCCCATACCACCTGTAAATACATACATAGCTTTACTGTTTCTACATAGTCATAGTTACTGTAATTTGTTTTACTTAAAAAATAAATACACATTCATTTACTTTTGCCAAGCACTGGACTTTCTCAGGTCTTAAAGATTTAGCAACACTATGCTTTTTTCCCGTCCTGCTCAGAAGTGAACCAAAAACTTCTCTCCTAGCCCACACTGTTTTTTTTTTGTTGGTTTTTTTTTTTTGGGACAAAATCATAACCGAGTGTGAAATTACCCTGAGCCCCTTACTGTCTGTGCTCCGGGACTGAGCAGGCATTTGTGGGCACTGGTGCACTCTGAATGGCTGCATGCCGGGCTTGTGCCATCTCTGAGGATTACATGAATTAGAATAATGTTTGCAGAAGATATCCTGCTCACAAGAAAATTCACACAATACGTGTTTTTGCTAAGTGGGTGTATTTTAGTCCAGAGTGGGTGGGAGATGTCAGAAGAGAGACAAATAAAATGTTAAACAATGCAGAAGATCAAATATAACCATCTACTTGAAAAACAAGTTGATCAGAGATCAAGCGGTGAATCCCATATAGCTAAAAATATATATATATGTATTTTTTTAAATCATATATATATATATATATATATATATATACACATATATATACGTGTGTGTTTTCTTGTTTTAGATCATTTTGTTAGCATTCATAAATATGAATTACGAGAGCTATTAGTATTTGTAGTATTTCTAATATGAAACTCATGCCTGAAACCTAATTTAGTTTTGCTTACACTTGCACTACATTCATCGTCCACTGGGGGCAGGACTCATCTTATTCTCTATCTATTTCGTTGTGTTGACGATGAAACATGGATTGGGAGGCAGGGATGTCACTGACTATGTTAAAGACTATTTAATGTCAATGGCAATGTCAAAATCAGGTCTTGATGTTTCATGCCAGACATGTTATAGCAGCCCAATTATTTATTGACTTGGTTCTTCTGCATTCTTTTAAGTTTTCTATAAGGGGAAAGTTCCCCCTCCCCTCCATTATATGTAAACATTGCAGATCACCAACTGATCTCAGAATCATCACTGCACCATTGCATCATCAATGCTTGGCATGCATGCAATATCTGGCACTACATCAAAACCTGTCTGCTATTCGTAGTCTGATGAAAACCACCTACAATGAGTGGGTACTATCAGCTAAAGGAAAACATCCTCCAGAAAAGTACCTGATACCAAAGCTAAGACAAGTCGAGGACACAGATAGTCTGCCCACATCCATCAGAGTAGACTCCTGAATGATTCCACATGAGCAGTATGATAATATATTGTCATCAATTGTGAATTTGTTGATTCTCCCCAAAGACCCCTCACATTTAATTGTATAATAAATACTTTAATTGCTTTATTTATTGTCAGATTATGTTGTTTTCTAGCTTCATAAAATATGATTAGAGGAGATGTGGATGAAAGAGAGCACAGGGAGACAGCAAAAGAAGGAGAACCAAGTAAAAAAGTGACATTCTGACAATGGAGTATATTTGAAAATGGAGCAGAGAACCCCTAGAGTTCTGAGCTAGAATCACCACTTCTATGGATTTAATGGAGTTTGAGGATTTCACTGGTTTATGTCTTACAAGCTGATGAGAGTTAACATCTTTTGGTGAAATTTTAAATGTACATGGTGAGAGATTGCATGACCTTTACTCTCAAGCACACACCAATGTAAACCTGTCGCTGTTAACTTTTCCAACAAGCTATCTTGCTGCTCTCCAGAGGGGGAAAAAAAAAAAAAAAAGGGAGTGTACAAAAAAATAGAGAACAGAAGGTTTCGGGGCTGATAAGGACTGTCACTGATATTGTAGCCAAGCTAATTAGCCACAAGGAAATTGGGCTCCGCTCCATATCTGTTAGCTCCAGAGAGTCCAACCTCCCAGGCACCCCTGAAGGTGAGCAGCCATGGTGCTAGATGCGTGACTTTGACAGCCATGAAAGCTGAGTGGGTTCAAGTGGAATCTGGAGACTAATGGAGTGTCCATTTTCCCCAAAGGCAATTTTCCACAAAACCAGTTTCTCCTGTCATTTTATTGTGAAGTCAGACCCCTGTATTATTACAGTACAAACATATGGACCTACAGCGTGTGGCTACACATAACGCAACATTTAGTGTTCTTTGTGTGCGCAGTTCAGGCAATTAATATCGACTGTTGTTCAGGAGCTGTTGCTTTATTTGTAAAATGATGTGACACGGCAAACTAGCAAACAACCTAAGATCTCACATGGGAATAAATACTCAGTGGGTGCTCAGTGCTGAGGGGACGTTTGCGCTTTAATCCTACCATTAAAATTGTAATATCAATTTAGACACTTTTTCTGTACATGAAAGTGAAAGAGGAAACGCTAATTTTTCTGGAGTGAGACAAAGACCCAAGGGTCTTTTGAAAGCAGTTCTTTGAAGATAAATGTATGTTTTATGCTCACCAATTGTGACAAAAATGCAATGGACAGCAGCAGCTGAACATTCCTGTGAGTTTTTCTTTCCAATGCATGCCCTGCAAAATCACAAATCTCAAACAACAAAGAAAAGCCATGAATCAATATAGCGTGATAAACAGCATTTGAACCCCTGCAGGCGTAGTGTAGGCATTGTGTGTCATAGGTCAAAACATATTGGACTTGCTGTTTCTTAAAGGGGAGAAAATGCAATTGTTGTTTTTTTTTTTTTGCAGTTGTATGCACCTCCATGTGAGGTCCTGAACCATGTTGGTGAGCACTTTCCCACCCAGCTATATAAATTTGGATTGCGGCAGAGGCACTCTGGAACACCTGTGCCTTTGTGCTTCTTGGCACACACACCTCACTAAGTGCCTGTTAAATGAACTTATTTAAGAAGGAAACGGACCGGCTTAAGATGCACTACAAGGATCAACTTTCATTTTCAAACCCTACAAAACAGCTGAGTGTAAATGCAGGTTCCCCTCTGGAAAATCGAATATGTTCGGAAACCCCTACAAGGCAACGCTGGGCTCATGAACTGTGGAGCGCATATCATTTCAGACACCAAATTGCTGACATTTCAACGTAGCAGAACATAACATCTTTACTATTATTAGGTTTTGCATGGGCAGAGACATGTGGCGGCGCAGGTTTCAGAAAGTGTGATCAAAAATAAGAAACATGTTTACCTCAGGAAATTAATTGAAATTGAAAGAGAAGGGAACTACGGCAAACAGAAAAAAGAAATTGCTTTGTGACAAATAGGCTGTGGTTATTCAAAGAATTTCATCCCCCCCCCCCCCCCCCTTTTATTTCTCTTCATTTCTGTTTCTTGTGAGATGTACAAGCAGCCACATTTAATAGACAGGGCTTGATTGCTGGTCATGGCCCTTCCATTTATTCTTTACTGTATCTGCATGTAGCCCCAGACTTGTGGAACAGATAAATCGTAACTATAAATCATTATTTTTATGAGAGCTAAATAGATTTTTCTTTTCTTTTACATTTTTTACTGTATATTTTTAAAATATTTCCAACATGTTTACGGAACTGAGAAAGACAAAAATGCCAATACACCTGTCTTGTATCTATGAAAATGGTGCTAAACTACTTCTCTATTCTTAGGAATGTGGTCAGTGTTCTGACTTCCAGTGCTCTGCATTTAATGTTCATTATAAGATGATTTTTTTTCATTAGGTGCATATGCTGTTTTGTTGTTCAGCTGTTTATCATCATCTTAAAAAAAAACCCAAGTGCATTTTAGTACAGTTGCGTCCAGCAGAAATCAAATGATAAAGTGCTATTCATGTTGTGATCCATGAATATTTCAATAAAGCAAACAATAAATTATATATATATGCTGCCTACTAATATTAATTAAGCACAGCCACCTAGCTTCAAGAACGACATGGACATGTAAATGTGGGGGTTCCTTTGCTAGTGCCCCACCCTTGTCGCCTCCAGGAGATGGAGCCAGTTTGCAAACAGTCTGGTCTCCTCTGCTTCATTTAACAGCGGCATGCATGTGATCAGGCTCATAGACTTCTATTCTACTTCTTCGATACAATCCTTCAGCTGTAATTAAGTCTTACAAGATAGCAAGCATCACTGAAAATCACTGCAGGGTGTTTCTTTCATGACTCCTTTCCCTGAACACGACAACTTCACCTTACATTTGAGTATGCATTCATACTTGAACATGAATCCTTGAATTGAAACAGCGCATTTGCACATATTCTGTGTTGATGATTAACTTTCTTTAAAAATATAATTTATGGTGCTCTGTAGATTTATGCTCCATGTTAAGCATGGATACAGAGACAGTCATATTTTCAGAGAGCTTATGCAGACAGACAAGATGGAGAAAATGTGTAGTAGAGAAAGCAGACATGAAAAAACCTTTCTCAAACTTCACTTTGCTCCTGTGGTTGTGCGAGGTGAAGGGTGGATTTCATCCTGTAAACGTCAGCTTTCATGTAATATTACTTCAGTCAATAGATAGCTTTTGTATTTTACATTTGATACATTAGTACATGTGTTATTCACCCTAATATCAGAATTCCTCATACGTCCAGCGGCTGCATGGAGTGGACACCAGAATCATTGCTGTGCTGTGTGCCTCTTTGTGCAGAGGCTGGAGGATTGTGTTCTGTTCATCTATAATTAACCAGTCCCCTGGAACTCTAAAAGCCTAAACCAGGTATTCTATGGTTCAAGTAAACTAAACTTAATTTTCAGGTATCTGAAGTTTGTTAGGCATCTATTTCTGGCAGTTTTCAGTTACCTTCATGAACTCAGATATTGCATTGTTCAAGTCCATATTGTTTCTCCTGGGATTAACCAAATCAACAACTTTGACTGATAATTTTACCTCAATTGCATCATCATCAAGAAGAAGAATGTGTGATGCATTCCTGAAACTTGTTACTGTGTGGAATGATTATATTTTTCAAATTTTCACCAAGAAGAATTAGGAAAGTCATATTGCAAAACTTCTGCTCAGCCAGAGCGAAGGTAAAAAAAAAAAGAAAAAAAGAAATAAAATAGAAATAAAGAAGTACAGCATTTAAACCACATCTGCATAGTTATTCTTGGTAGACCCACCCATTCTGTGGAAGTAGAAACATGCATTGCATTCACCGTTTGCTTAAAAGGGTAAACGGCATGTGAAGACACAAAAGGCAAAGACTATTCCACGTCACTGCACAGTATTTCATGGGAAATATACCTTCGATTTCAGATGAGGAACTCTCGCCTTAGTCTCTTTGTTTCTTCCTCCCTCTTGTTAAAAATTTAAACAAGCCTGACAATGCCTGAAAAGCTCAACCTACCATGAAAGAATAGAAAGCACACAAGAGGAATTTGAAAGACAAAACCCAAAGAGAAATTGAGAGGAAAAAATTCTCTCTTACAAAGTTGCTGTGTGTTTTTTATGTATGTGCAGATAGAGAGAAAGCTGTATAGATGTTTCCAGAGGGAGGAAGTGAAATGTCAAAAAATGATTTCTGTGCACTGAAAACATTATTTTTATCTAAAAAATACAATATCTCAATTTAATAAGAATTCACTCCAAATAAATTCATTTAGTACCTCAAGTCAGTGTGATGACCTGATGACAATGAAGAAAAAATAGAGGATTCTGGAGGGTCATAATGACTTGCTGTATCCAAGGCTATCCTTTATTTTTTGATTCTACTGCTTTATATCAATCCCAGTTGCCCTAAAGTTTTTAAACGTACAATGCCTTGCGAAAGTATTGCCCCCCCCAAGAACCTTTTGACATTTTGTCACATTTCAGGCCTCAAACTTAAAGATAACAAATTGAAAATATTTTTTAAGAATCAACAACATGTGAGACACAATCGTGAAGTGGAACCAAATTTATTCAACATTTTATAAAAAACTGAAAAGTAGGACGTGCAAAAGTATTGGCCCCCTTTGAGTTAATACTTTGTACAACCTCCTTTTGCAGCGATCACAGCCCCAAGTCTTTTTGGTTATGTCTCTATAAGTTTTTCCACATCTTATGACAGAAATCTTATGCCCATTCTTTCTTACAAAACAGGTCAAATTCCTTAAGGTTTGATGGAGATTGTTTGTGCACAGCAATTTCCAGATCTTTCCACAGATGCTCTATTGGATTGAGGTCTGGACTTTTGCTTGGCCATTCTAACACCTTTATATGGTTAGTTTTAAACCATTCCATAGTAGATTTGAATTTATGTTTAGGATTATTGTCCTGTTGGAAGGTGAACCTCCGCCCCATCCTCAGGTCTTTTGCGGACTCCAACAGATTTTCTGCCAGAATCGACCTGTATTTGGCTCTATCCATCTTCCCATCAACTCTAACGATCTTCCCAGTCCCATGCTGCCCCCACCATGTTTGACGGTGGGGATGGTGTTTTCAGGGTGATGCGCGGTGTTACTTTTACGCCAAACGTAACGTTTTTCATTCAGCCCAAAAAGTTCAACTTTGGTCTCATCTGACCAGAGCAACTTGTTCCACAGTCATCTGTGTCTCCCATGTGGCTTCTTGCAAATTCAAAATGGGCCTTTTTATGGTTTTCTTACAGAAATGGCTTTCTGCTTGCCACTCTTCCATAAAGGCCAGATTAATGCAGAGTACGACTAATAATTGTCTTATGGACAGATTGTCCCACCTCAGCTGTGTATGTCTGCAGGTCATCCAGCGTGATCATGGGCCTCTTGGTTGCTTCTCTGCGTAGTTTCCTCCTTGTTTGGGCTGAAAGTTTAGAGTGACGGCCAGGTCTTGGTAGGTTTGCAGTGGTTTTATGCTCTCTCCATTTTGATATTATTGCTCACACAGTGCTCCGGGAGGTGTTTAAATAATGTGAGATCTTCTTGTATCCCATTCCTGCTTTGAACTTTTCCACAACTTTATCTCGGACCTGCCTGGTGTGTTCTTTGGTTTTCATGACGCTGTTTGTTCTCCAGTGTTCCTTTCACAGACCTCTGAGACCATCACAGAGCAGGTGCATTTAAACTGAGACCAAATGACACATATGTGAACTCTGTTTGTCATTGTTAGTCATTTAAGTCAACATTGGATCATTCAGAACTCATCAGGGAACTTCTGGAGTCAGTTAGCTGAGCTGAGAGAACAGGGGGCCAATACTTTTGCACGTCCTACTTTTCAGTTTTCATTTGTAAACACAATATAAACTGTTGAATAAATTTGGTTCCACTTCACAATTGTGTCTGACATGTTGTTGATTCTTAAAAAATATTTTCAGTTTGTTATCTTTAAGTTTGAAGCCTGAAATGTGACAAAATGTCAAAAACTTCTTGGGGGCCAATACTTTCTAAAGGCACTGTAGTCATTAGACAGCAGGCTAAATTGAATTGTTTGTGCATTTCTTGAAGACGCTCCTGTAAAATGTATTTTTTTAAGCGTTGACACAAACATTTAGCAGAACACAGAAAATAGCATTGGAGCGCGTTGTTGAATAGGATTGGGAAATGCAATCTGCAACACCTGCAGTTCCATCAAACCTTCAATTCAAAATTAAATATTCAGATGTATTCAAACAAAATAAAAATGTAAAATGCCATTATTCCAATGCCTAGTGACTTGTTAAGTTTATATCTCTACCTTATGTGTTCACAACAGCTTGTGCCATTTAACTGAGTACCTGATTCCCTCACTCAACTCTTCAAATGCGAAGGATTTGAATTTCTATTAGAAAAAATCTAAATCTGTTAAATGCTACAGACCATTAAGATAGATATTATTTAAAGTAAGAAAACAACAGAGAATACAAAGGCGTTATACAGTAGATACCCAGGTACTGTATGTGTTCTTTGTTCATGTCAATGCTTGCAATAGCTTTAGGATGTTACCTCGACTTTGGGCTGTATTCAGTTTCAAAGGCAAGAGCTCATCAGAATGAGTGGCAAGCTTTCAGCATGAACTTGTCCCACGGAGATTTGAGGGTTTAGATGGGTAGCATTTCACATTTCTGCCTAAAGGTACAACGTTGTGTATGGCAGGTTGAATTTAAATTTCACATTAATGTGTTGCAATTGCAGTGTTTTGTGACCTCTCAGGTCTTGAAGTGCTATTAAAGTCCAATTGCATTAAGTTAGAAATGCATGCCAATCAATTAATAATTTTAGATTTTCTCGCATATGCCAATTTAACCACACAAATAGCCCTGCAACAAACCATTAAAATTTTAAAATGTTAAAAATGCTCAAATGAATTTTGGGCAATGTCAGCATTATGGCAATATATCTTTTCTGTGAGCTTTGGTTGGGGACAATGCAAAAGTGGGATAAAAAAAAAAAGTGTCAAAAGAGGCACAGCTGACATGTGCCCTACTTTCAGAATTTCTTTCTGTGCTTGATGGTTGTCTTTGTAGAAACATGACATGTAGGTCAAGAGGAGATGGAATACAGAGATGGAATACAGAGCTGTTCCTGCTGATTTGAAAAGACCTTCACTTTGCAAAAACTTGACATAAAAGAAAAACCTTTGATTGTAATCTTTTATATACAGCTCTGACACCAGCTTTAAAAAAGCTGGTGTCAGCTGGTGTCGGTCTATCACATGGCGGGGCTTTTAATCCATGTATAACCCCATATATACACATTTATTCACTGCTGATTGATATGCTGTACATTTATTAATATGGGTCTAATTATCACAAATATAATTAATCACGTAAGAGGCACTGTTACATAATGGCAGGCAGGCGAGACACGGCCTCACCTGCCATCATGAAAGAAAAAATGGAAAATGGAAGAAATAAATGGTTACATTTATCCAGTGATGTGTATTATAAAGTTAATGTAGCCGCAAGAGGGCACAAGCCAGTGTCTTATTGTGCCGGTCCCAAGCCCGGATAAATACAGAGGGTTGCGTCAGGAAGGGCATCCGGCGTAAAACTTTTGCCAAATCAAAGATGCGAATCAAACATATGACTTCCATACCGGATCGGTCGAGGCCCGGGTTAACAACGACCGCCATCGGCGCTGTTGACCTACAGGGCGCCGGTGGAAATTGGATTACTGTTGGTCGAAGAAGGAGAGGAGGAAAGTGCGTTCGCACGAAGAAAGAGAAGAGGAGCACCAAGAGTATAGAACTAAGAGTAGGGACGTTGAATGTTGGAACTATGACAGGAAAAGGTAGAGAGTTGGTCGACATGATGCAGAGGAGGAAGGTAGACATACTGTGTGTCCAGGAGACCAGGTGGAAAGGTAGCAAGGCTAGAAGTTTAGGAGCAGGGTTCAAGTTGTTCTATCATGGTGTAGATGGGAAGAGAAATGGAGTAGGAGTTATCTTGAAGGAGGAGTTTGTTAGGAATGTCCTGGAGGTAAAAAGAGTGTCAGATAGAGTGATGAGTCTGAAGCTAGAAATAGAAGGTGTGATGTTCAATGTTGTTAGTGGGTATGCTCCACAGGTAGGATGTGAGCTGGAGGAGAAGGAGAAATTCTGGTTGGACTTTGATGAAGTGATGCAGAGCATGCCTAGAAGTGAGAGAGTTGTCATTGGCGCAGACTTCAATGGACATGTTGGTGCAGGTAACAGAGGTGATGAGGAAGTGATGGGCAGGTTTGGTATCCAGGAGAGGAACGCAGAAGGACAGATGGTAGTTGACTTTGCAAAAAGGATGGAAATGGCTGTAGTGAATACTTTCTTCCAGAAGAGGCAGGAACATAGGGTGACCTATAAGAGTGGTGGTAGGAGCACACAGGTAGACTACATCTTGTGTAGACGATGTAACCTGAAGGAGATCAGTGACTGCAAAGTAGTGGTAGGCGAGAGTGTAGCCAAACAGCATAGGATGGTGGTGTGTAGGATGACTCTGGTGGTGAGGAAGATGAAGAGGACAAAGACAGAGCAGAAGACGAAATGGTGGAAGCTAAAAAAGGAAGAGTGTTGCATGACCTTTAGGAAGGAGTTAAGACAGGCTCTGGGTGGTCAGGAGGTGCTTCCAGATGACGGGACAACTACAGCTAATGTGATCAGGGAGACAGGTAGGAGAGTATTTGGTGTGTCATCTGGAAGGAAAGTAGATAAGGAGACTTGGTGGTGGAATGAGGAGGTACAGGAGTGTATACAAAGAAAGAGGTTAGCTAAGAAGAAGTGGGACACTGAGAGGACTGAGGAGAGTAGACAGGAGTACAGGGAGATGCAGCGTAAGGTGAAGGTAGAGGTAGCAAAGGCCAAACAAGGTGCTCATGATGACTTGTATGCTAGGTTGGACAGTAAGGAGGGAGAGACTGATCTATACAGGCTGGCAAGACAGAGAGATAGAGATGGGAAGGACGTGCAGCAGGTTAGGGTGATTAAGGATAGGGATGGAAGTCTATTGACAGGTGCCAGCAGTGTGATGGGAAGATGGAAAGATTACTTTGAAGAGTTGATGAACGTGGAAAATGAAAGAGAACAAAGACTAGAAGAGGTGACTGTTGTGGACCAGGATGTAGCACAGATTAGCCAGGATGAAGTGAGGAGAGCACTGAAGAGGATGAAGAGTGGAAAGGCAGTCGGTCCTGATGATATACCTGTAGAGGTTTGGAAGTGTCTAGGAGAGGTGGCAGTAGAGTTTCTGACTGGGTTGTTCAACAGGATCTTAGATAGTGAGAAGATGCCTGAGGAGTGGAGGAGAAGTGTGCTGGTGCCCATTTTTAAGAACAAGGGAGATGTGCAGAGTTGTGGCAACTACAGAGGAATAAAGCTGATGAGCCATACAATGAAGTTATGGGAAAGAGTAGTGGAAGCTAGAATAAGGGCAGAAGTGAGCATTTGTGAACAGCAGTATGGTTTCATGCCAAAAAAGAGTACTACAGATGCAGTATTTGCTTTGAGGATGTTGATAGAGAAGTACAGAGAAGGCCAGACGGAGCTGCATTGTGTTTTTGTAGATCTGGAGAAAGCTTATGACAGAGTGCCCAGAGAGGAACTGTGGTATTGTATGAGGAAGTCTGGAGTGGCAGAGAAGTATGTTAGAGCGGTGCAGGACATGTATGAGGACTGTAAGACAGTGGTGAGGTGTGCTGTAGGTGTGACAGAGGAGTTCAAGGTGGAGGTGGGACTGCATCAGGGATCAGCTCTGAGCCCCTTCTTGTTCGCTATGGTGATGGACAGGCTGACAGACGAGGTTAGACAGGAATCTCCATGGACTATGATGTTTGCAGATGACATTGTGATCTGCAGTGAGAGCAGGGAAGAGGTGGAGGAGAAGCTAGAGAGGTGGAGGTTTGTCCTGGAAAGGAGAGGGATGAAGGTTAGCCGCAGTAAGACAGAGTACATGTGTGTGAATGAGAGGGACCAAAGTGGAAGAGTGAGGTTACAGGGAGAAGAGATCAAGAAGGTGGAGGATTTTAAATACTTAGGGTCAACAGTCCAGAGCAATGGAGAGTGGGGAAAAGAGGTGAAGAAACGTGTGCAGGCAGGATGGAATGGGTGGAGAAAAGTGTCAGGTGTGATGTGTGATAGAAGAGTTTCAGCTAAAATGAAAGGAAAGGTGTACAAAACTGTGGTGAGACCAGCAATGTTGTTTGGTCTAGAGACAGTGTCACTGAGGAAAAGACAGGAGGCAGAGCTGGAGGTAGCAGAGATGAAGATGCTGAGGTTCTCTCTGGGAGTGACCAAGAAGGATAGGATCAGGAATGAGTACATCAGAGGGACAGCACATGTTAGAGGTTTTGGAGATAAAGTCAGAGAGGCCAGACTGAGATGGTTTGGACATGTCCAGAGGAGAGATAGTGAATATATTGGTAGAAGGATGCTGAGTTTTGAACTGCCAGGCAGGAGGCCTAGAGGAAGACCAAAGAGGAGGTTTATGGATGTAGTGAAAGAGGACATGAAGGTAGTTGGTGTGAGAGAAGAGGATGCAAAGGACAGGGTTAGATGGAGGCAATTCATTCGCTGTGGCGACCCCTGAAGGGAAAAGCCGAAAGGAAAAGAAGAAGAGTGTATTATAAAGTTATTTTCTGTTTAACATTATGAATTTTCATATTTACTGCTGAAATACTGAGAAGAGACCTGCGGTGAGGCACCAGCCAGCTGAACCTCACCATGGATTGAGCAATGGTTCGGCTAACTGTGCTGCACATGCTATACAGTGAGACCGTAATGCTATCTCTCTATATGTTGCTATTAAAATGTACAAACACGTTTGCTATATGAACTAAATCCCCATAATTTAGCTAATGTATATAATGTACAGTGGTTTTTTTTGTCAACAATTGCATGTGTGTGATGTCTTTGTTGAGGTGAGCTGTCCTAGAACGGCTGGGAAAAGGCATGAAGTGAGGCACGCAGTTCTCTTGCCTCATGGTACAAACATGGTGAATAAGCTACACTGTAGCTTATTCACCATGTCATGAACCTCACCGCACATCACTGACAGGTACATAGATCTGACATTTTGAATATAATTTATTGTTATCATTATCCAGTATAAATTGATCAATAATAATGCACTGAATACCCCATTCTTATGCATATTGATTCAGTAATTATCAATGAAAATTCATCATAATGAGTTGAAGTTGCTACTATGTATAATTCTTTATCAGACTAACACAAAATTTTCTGAGCATCATCCAAAGCCATTGTAAGGAATAAAAAAATAACTTCAGACAGAAAGTTTTACAATGTTGGAAAACTCCCAAGAATGGAAGTGCAAATAAATCCCCCAATTAAATATCTAGCAGCAGACAATGAGTTCTCTGGCTGTGTTTTGCTTTCAAGCTAGGAGCATTAATGGAATGAAAGAATCCATGGTTTCTGCTGAAGTCAACAGTCCAATCGTTTTCAACTGTATGAAGTTTGCAGACAATTTTTCATGCTAAGAGTTTCTCCATCCTCCCTATACAGTCCCATCATTATGGGATGCGGCGAACAACATCTAATCTCACTTATACTGTAGTATTACATTCTCTAGAATTTATAATTAAAATAATCTCCCGAGGGCAGAAATATGTTTTATCCAAGATCGTTAACCTTGGCTGTCTACACCTCCACTGTTGTATTTATACCTTTATTTATCAAGGTTAATGGTTTTGCTGACAGCAGATACTCTTTATCAGCACCCACTTCATACCCATACTATAAGCTTCTTCACCCTGTAGTTCCTACATGTATGCAATGACAGTTCTTCAAAGAAATGTTCAAGTCCTGTACTTGCGTGAAAGTAGCAAAACACCAAAAGTACTCCACTCAGTGTAGGATTTACATATATATTTATGGAAAAGGCCAATTAGATTTAAGTTCTCTGTGTCACTGCTTAGATGGATTTGTGCAATTACCCTTATTGCCATCAGGAGGAGACAAATTTGCCTTACTACAGGTTTAAATAAAATTACATAAAAGCAAAATTAACTGCAACTATCAAATGAATTGAAGGGATGAGCCTGGTTTTGCATTGTTGTTTCTTGACTTGAGTTTTATTTTATCCTATTTATTTGGATATTATTTGGAGAAGAAGATCATTTCACAATTTAGGCTTCTTGACATTTCCTTTAAAATATCGGTTTTCAGCTGAACTCAATTACCATTAAAAAAATATCCAGTCTTTGGGTCGAAAACGTCCCACTTTAGTCACAGCAATTCCAAAAACAAAGCAGCTTCCAAATCTTGCAGTAGTAGCTTACGTGGCCTAATTTGTGGTTGAATTACTTTCATAAATAGCCTTCTCTTGTTTGGCAACCATACCCAGGTAGCATGCCAGCACCAAAGCCTCTTCCTGCTGATGATAAAGTCAACTGAACGTTATATGATACATACATACTGTATGTACGTTTACATATATAAAACCTAAATTTTGATGTAAGCATAGTTTGCATTTGTATTTAGAGATATTATTTGAATAAATGTGTTTCATTTCACTGCTACAAGTGAATGTTTTGGTTTTAAGATGAGTGATCAAAACTTTTGTGCTGGGAGTCTAGGTGCACGTATACTCAACTATGAATACTGCAATGAATCATACCTTGTCTTGTTTACGTCTTTTTTCCTCAGCACTATAAACTTCTGCCGTCATTGTGGCGAACTGAATTATTAATTTTATGCTTGCTCTGTGCCACATTTGTTACATTTGTCTGGACCCTCAATCCACCCAGACAGTTGATTTGATCGATGCAATGCCCCGATGCTCCGGTTTAGCCCGACTGAAATAGCTCAAACTGTGCTGCATTATTATCAACTTTAATTTACAGCAGCCTATCTAGGATGACTCCACTCCTCCAGATGCATCTTAAAATGAGATTAATCACTGGGGACTTCCATGTTGAGATGACTCATCCACCTGCCATCGGAAATGTGCCATATCAATCACACAGAGAACACTAATGATCATCTAGCAGAAGTTCCAGCACAAGGGAATTGTTGTCCCCCTAGTGCACTCATTTGCGTCGATCTATGACCACAAGCACATTTGGCCTCTTCCACAGCCGTAATGGCTGTGCTGCTTTGTTGGTTGCCGATCTCCTCTCCTGAGCTAAAGATTGATTCTCCTCTACACCGTTAAAGATGAAAAGCCTGACACTGTTCCACAGTTTGCGAATTTGTCTCCAAATAAGAAGCAGCCTAAACAGTGGAAATATACAGAAATAATACGCTGGAGACAAAGCACTTCAAAGAAGGCGATAAAAAAAGTGGCTGAATAAAGTTCACTGCCGATCTTGTTAGAGCAAGTTCTTTTCAACTTGTCACAGCAGCTGATGAAAACTCAAAATCTCAAAATAGTCAGGATAATGAGCAATTCGTGGTTTGCTGCTAATATCGCGAGCAGCAGGGGAACTTTATTACTCACACAAATATGAGGTTGTTGGGTAAGTCGAAGGCAAGTTGTGCCAGACCCAATACCGATAAGGGAAATTCTTGTTCACCCAGGTTTACTTGTTCAACCCAACCCATTGGTGCAGCAGAGGCTCAGCCGTAGAGCGAGTTGTCCAACGTTCCCAAGATTGGCGGTTCGATTCTGGCTCCCACCCTGTAGACTGTAGAAGGTGTCAGCTCACCTCTGGAGCACTGCCGAGGCGCCCCTGAGCAAGGCAACGTACCCCTTTACAAATTGCTTCTTCTTGGCACACCAAGAATGAGCTGCACCGTCACTCTATGCCCTTTGCAAGCCTACAAGCCACCTTGTGTGTGTGTGTGTGTGCGCGTGTGTGCGCGTGTGTGCGCGTGTGTGCGTGTGTGTGCGCTACAGGGGCCTGTACACACTAACATGTATGCATGTGTTTGGTTTAAGAATTTACTACTAGAGTGTGCTTTTAATTTTCCTTCGGGGATCAGACCAGTATACAAAATAAAAACAATCAAACAACAAAAACCCCTCAACTGACTGAGTGGGTTCACTTTTACCATGGAGGGGGATTGGTGGACATGTGAAGGTACCTCCAACTCTATCAATAAATACAGATGTGGACGACAACTTTCTCCCGTCTCCAAATATTGTCCAAATTGGTGATTGTCTTGTACCTTTTGAGAGCCCTTTTGAGACCCCTATTTAAGGGCAAAATGTTGCCCTTGAATGAGGCAACATTTTATTCATTGATAGGACCTCAGAATTTAACAGATTAAAGGCTGTTTGTCACATTGATTTCATCCCCTGAGTAATATATTCTGAAATAAAATGCAATGGTATTTTTGGACAAGTATTTAAAAAAATTAATTGTACTATTAGGTACATACTGTATGTTTTACATTATTTAGTAGCTACATTTTTGATTTTGTATAATTGCTTATAGTTTGTCATCATTAAATACCAAGTATCATGGCTATCATGATCAAAACCAACATTGCTTAAATATACTGGACATTGATTACGTTTTCTGTTTCCTGGTGGGTATGTGGCTCCAGAAAGAACCTTTCCTCCATAAATAACTTTTAGGACCATTACATCAATATTCTTCTTGTACAATTTCCATGGTTCTTGAAACAAGTAGCTCATTGCTGTGGCAAGGATTCAATCTTGTGAGGGGTCCATTGAGATCCGTTAAGACACTTATATCTTTTTATAACATGTAATAAGGCTTTGTACTCGTGATAGAGCCACAGCCAATACAACTTATATCAAAAGATTGTGATTGCAATTCATTTAATGGATATGATTTTCAAATAATACAAATCTTCAAAACTAGCTCTTTGCTAAAACTCTTTCTTTCACAGCATAATTAAGAAACATTCTAACTGCCAAAAGAGTTCCTGTCTAACCATCCGCTCCTACTCCATCCCTTTAACGTGCTCAGCCATATCAGCAGCAGACAATTTTCTCATAATCAGGAAATGGCATTTATAACATATCTCCTCAGTGTGACATTCATTTGTATCTATTCTGTATCAGGTTCTTATAAAGAAAGTTTAGCAGTGATGTAAAGACTGGGTTGATAGACAGGTGTGGTTGTCTGACTTGGACCAGACATCTTGGATTTTCATCTCATTTCAGCCAGCACTGACATTCAACCATGTATAAAATCTGTATTTCGAAAGGTGTTAGTTGATTGGGTTGACTTACTATGATTTGTTTGCTTGACTATGGCCGTGTTCTAAACTGGTAACTCTAAAACACCTTTCAAATACACTACATTTTGTCATAGATGGTGCTGGAGCCTACAAGAGAGCTGGATTCACAGCCCTTGAGCTCCAGAAAGAGTAAGTTCCAGAGTTAATGCTGGACCCCAGTATTGTCTGGAGAATGAGCTTGGAGAACCAGTGTCACCAAGAGAGAGAGAGGCTTTGATAAAGTGATCAAGTTTTTGTCATTGTTCATTTTATATCTATGCAATCATTTCCAATTAGTGACCCAAATAGGATCCATAAAGAGACCTCTGCTGGGACATATTATTTAGCTAACTTAACATAACTTGTATTTGACCATAGATTTCCTATTTGGGTCTTGCCTCGGACCCATGCAACTGATCAATATCTGACCGACTGTGTTTACTTATGTCTAACCCATTTGGTGAACCCGAATGAGTCGAAAATCGACTCATTCGGCCCAGTTGCCCCTTCTGAACCCGCTCACTCATTTCCTTTCACTGACCCATCTGGGACACACACAGGGAGCTTAATTAGTTGTTTGTAGAACCTGTATGTATTTGCCCATTGCGATTACATTCACATTTTTTTCTATTCAAGTATATAGTACAATTTCTTTTTTTAATATAACAGCACTACTGGCTCCAAGCAAACCAGTCAGGTTTGGCACGGTAAAATCTTGCGGTACACTGACTGCTCAGTGTTTGGCATGTGCAGAATCTCTCGCTAACCATAAATCAATGACCCTAACTCAACAACTTTATTCTTAGGAGAAAATGTCATGAGTGAATGTAGTGTAGATAAGATGATTTAAGGCAGGATGCCTGTCTAAGTGTCAGAAATAATTTCTTCCAATGTCGCTGTTTGCAGTAAACCAGATAAAAAGCGATATACCCATGCACAGATGGAATGATCTTGGCTCAGATTAAGTGATGTGATGGTGATGAGTGCGACACTAAAATCAATAAGCGGTGTGACATGGGTGTCCCTTCAACGCTGTTTAAAATCAGTGTGAAAGACACAGGCGTCAGCACGACCTGACCTATGTGGCCTGTAAGAACACTGGAAGGCGATCTATAGCCTCTCGAAATATATTGCTACAGATGACAGAGCAATTGACCCATTAAAGCAGGACAAATAATGGAGGAAATAATGCATTTGTCAGGAAGTGTTTTCATCCAAGGATGACTACATATTTGGTGCTCTAGTGATTTTCTGGCAAGAATGGAGGAGCAAAAAAAAAAAAAAAATGCTGTATGCAGAGTCTACTACAAATGAACTATAATGTCGGCATTTATCGTATTGAAAGCCAGTGAAAAGCTCAATTCTGTTTTTAATTTTATTATGGACAACAAAGAAACCCTGTGGAGCAGAGGAATGAGCTGCACCAGACTACATTCACTATGCTTGATGGAGTTTGACAATGTGAGAAAATGTGGTTTCCTTTTATGTAATTTTGGCAATGAAAATTCTAGTTGAGTATTGACCTATCTTGTTTTAAAATATAAAAGCAAGAGTTCAGCAAGAGAATCCTATAAAAAAGAAGTTGAACTGCTGACCATTCAGTGGTGTATTCACACAATTCATGCTGGGATAAATTATAATTTGGTTTTTATGACAACTGTTTCCAGAGAATTTATTTAACAGGCTTTTTTTTTTCAAAGTTGAGATAATATTTAAGATATTGGTCTTGTTTTAGACTTTGATGACTGATTTTATGAGTGACACAGATGTCCTCATGTGTGCAGAGGTTTAAAACTGGAGTCATTGCATTCTGTGTACCAAAAGAGGCTTAATTTAGTGCATTGTTAAGGTAAAAACATTTCTGCAGCGCTGTTATGGGATGGATCTCTGAACGTACATCAATAAATCTTACATGGTCCCAGAGGAATAACTTGGTTTCAGCTATATGTAATTTTAGGACATGTACCGTGCAGCTTTGTTCTGTTGCCCTTCAGTGTCCTGGTTTGGGTTTTACATTTGTAGAACAAGTTTGCTGATTTTGTATTAAGACAGGGATGCTTTGAGAAGAAGCAGTCTTGTCAAATGGACAAATTGTTTCACACTTTAAGCATAAGGTGTTTTTATTTTACTCAAATTAAAATTATGAATTCTTTCATAACATTGGTTGTCGTTCCTGTATAGCCTCAAAGGAGAGCTGAGGGTACTGCGGTGATTCTGCTTGCTTCCTACTTTTAATTAAACTGCAAGCTGCACCCTTTTTAAAAATGATTTTATGTACTGTGCTTACTCCTGAAAAAAAGTCATTTATAAAATAAAAATATACTGATTGGTAGTATGTGAAGTGAAAACAATAATGAAGACTGTTTGATTGATCATCAATTGTTAATGCTGACATAAAATATTTATTAAGCTGAGTACCTGTGCTCTCTAGACTATACTGTAGAAGTGGAAAGGGAGATCAGAGAAATGTCTTTGAGATCATATTAATATTTCTGAGAAAACATTTGATAACTTTTCAGCTTGCCATTTTTTAAATTATGGATTTAAGTATAGATCTTGATATGCATGCACCAAATTCTGTTCTTTGATGTCAAAATGTGAAGGATGGGCTGCACTTTAAATTGTCTAAGGGGTGCTGCTGGAGCCACTCCCAATTTTTCAGTCAGTTTCTGATAATAATACTGTCGTTTTTGTCACCATTTCTTAAACTTTATCTTTACCAGCATGTTAAAAGTCTCCACAAAATTTAATGTCCTTTTCTGCAGCAGCTTTTCAACTTGGGACACTACATTCACCCATAAGTATGGACAGACAGCTTATTCCACTATTACCAGGCTATGTCTTGGTGGGGGACAGTAAAGGACGAAATCAAACGTGTCCACCTCCCCTTTTCTGTTGCTTCTTTTCTCGCTTGTGGCAGCCGGCTGCTGTCACAAATAATCGACTCAAGACAAATATGCCCGGAGTAAAAGACACACATTCGAATGGGTAGCCTTTTGGAATGGAGATGCAAATCTCTAGCATTCTGTGCTGACACAGCAAGTCCAATAAAGTTAAGCTGAGCCAGCAAGTATTAGAGAAAAAGGTGAAATTCTTGTACACATACTGTTAGAAGTGCATGCTATTTTGCTTTAAAGTAACATTTATGAGTATCAAAAAAGGGAAAATGTTTATTTTTGCATGGGAATGTCACTATTCAAGTGATACTGATCAAGATATTACAGTATTTATTAATATTAATTTAACATCATATGTTGTTAGGTGATGAATGTAATAAAAAAATGATTGAAAAATGAAACATGATGTTGGAGCATGCAATACCCAAATGAAACAAGTTCACTCCTTAAATCAGACATCTTAACATTCCCTTTACATAGAGCTCCAGAAGGTGGGAGACTCCTACTTTAATGAGATAAACTCTGTAATCAACTTGTTGAATGACAGTTTCTGTAGACGCAAAGGTCACACTGAATGATGCATGTAAGCACATCTTGCCAATTTGTAGTAAGTTGTGAATATTTTTGTGTGTGGGTGTGTGTTTGTGAGAAGGACAGAGACAGAGATTGCATCTGGTGTTGCCTGCAAAACATTCAACTGCAAATCAACTAACTGCATGCTGATTCATAGTGAAATCAAAATATGTCATCTGCATTATACAGTTACAGAGACATAGAAATAGTAATAACCAGTTCTTAGTGGCACTTAAAACTATTATCTACATATACTGGTAGGAAGATGGGAGGAACTGTTGGGCAGTTATTGCGAAATAAAAAGTAAATGTTTGATACCCAGTCAAAGATACAGACACAGATAATAGAGTGGGAGAAAAATAAAACACTTATGGCACTTACAATTTACTGTAAATCCGGAAGCATTCAAGACAGCTTCAGTTCTTTTAGTTGTCTTGCACTACACAGGAAGCACATAAACAGAGGCCTTGCCTTGCTTTTCTTGCAGGTCCGTCTCCCTCAGGGCCAAGTTGAACAGTGTCCAGCATCCTTTTGTTCTCATTATTGGACCATCAGTGCATCATCATCAAAATGGACTCTCAGACAAAGTAAAAAAGCCATTTGAGACACACTTAAGCTTGATGTTTAACGGTGTCAATGCATCACTTTCTCTAAGAGACATGCACAGAACTCTTTTAAGTGAAAATACGTTGGTAATTGGTCTCTGGAATGAGTCATCACAGGGTGTGCCCTCTGTGCTAACAGCATCTGAGGTAGTTATGTCATTACAGTGTAATTATCTGTCTCATTAGCACATCAGGAAAAACTTAATTATAGCAATTACAACTTATAGGATCATACAGTAAACAAAACAAGTTATTGTAGTATTTAACTGATACCTGGTCACGGATACCTCTGAATACACTCTGTGCGTACGACCGGCAAGATTGAGATCTCACGGAAATAAGCAAAACTTTAATTGTTTGTTTGTTTAGTCAATTGCTAAAAGCTAAACTGTTACTATACGAACATGCTGCTAATGTGCAGAAGTTACTCTTCTTCAAGTTCCCTTAAAGTGGCGTCCTTACAGTCTTAATTGCAACAGCATCACCTTGCAATAAGGTGAGATGTACACTCATTTTCTTATAGCTTGGAAAATTGAGATTAAATCAGATAACAGAGACAAATACATGTGTCAATGTCTAAAGGAAAGCATATTAAACTGAAACAAGCTTTAATGTTCACCTAAATGGTGCTAGAGAGAACATATTGTAGGAAATATTGCTCAAGATAAATCACCATGAACATATAGGTCCTTTTTTTTTTTTTTTTGAGCATCTTGCAGTTAGATTGAAAATTGCAACTAACTGAACAAGCTTTCAATCTATCTCCTCTCCAAATCATGTGGGAGAACCAACAATGGCCATGAAAAATCCATAAGACCCTCTCTGAAGCCATTATATGGTTTGCCTGCTCCGAGCTACCATAAAAATATGGTGGACCTAGTGAATGGGAAATTCTCCCTGTGTAGATAAAACATGCTAAAGTCACAAAAACACCACTTTGAACCAACATAACCATTATCAGAGTGTGTTTTTTAATGATTAATATGTTATTAAAATACATGAATTATGTTATGATATAAAGTAACCCATTATTACAACCACCCACAGTAATTTAATTCATAAATTTGAGTCCTAGTTCCTTTACTTTCTTTTTTTCTTAATTGAATGTTTGTACAATGACCTCTTTGTTTAATTTTAACAGAATCCAAGTACATTCGAGTCTCCACGGATTTCGTTAAACAACAAATATAATGATTTCTGTGTGTGACATTATCAGTTATAGCACAGTAACAGGCAACCGATTTGTTCACTTTGATGATACGTGTGTGTGTGTGTGTGTGTGTGTGTGTGTGTGTGTGTGTGTGTGTGTGTGTGTGTGTGTGTGCGTGTATGTGAGGGAGATCCTGGAGTCTACCAACTTCTTTTTAAGCAGCATAGCATCATGGTGATGTCCAAGTATTCACCAGTTGTTTAATCTTAAATCATTTCACCGTACCCTGTTAGAACCATTTGTACAAAGTGGTTTTCATTGTTTCACACAAGTGCATTTGAAAAACAGTCTGGGAACTAAATAAGGTGCCAGGTGCAAACATTTGTATTTGGGCTCTTACTTAATTACAAATGCTGTTGACCACAGGCCAAATGTAAATTTAACCCTTCACATTATCTTCTTGTGCACTGGCACATTGCTATTTAAATGGTGGTGCTCAATCATGTCTAGTTCCTGTATGCGGTCCTTGACTGCTGTCTCTCCAGCAGCTCTATTAGACTGCATTTGACTGCAAAATACATGATATGTAAATAAGGAGGAGGAGGTTTCCTGTGTGTGCCTTTGTGTGTAATAAACCTTGTAATGTGTGCACATCTCGGTTCACCGTTCTGGTCATAAAAAAATCGCTCTGACTAACAGCAGATGGGATGTGTGTGGAGGGAAATTATACATTATTAATGAGGAAAATATACGTTTGTTGTGATTTGGTGCTGTAATGGTAATAAATGACTTAATCATTCACTTGAAAAGAGGAGTAGTGCATGTCTCTAAATTGAATAAAATAACTTGTCCAGCTGCCCAATGAAAATGCACATATGGATTTGCTGATAGAGCTGTTCTGTGTATTGCTGGCATGTAAAGTGTATAATACACATTAATGTTGGCACTTAGTCAGGGAAAATACTGACTAAGTTTTAAAACTGACAGGTTACGTCTAAATGTTTAGCTGGCATTGAAATCAAATAATTTCAAGTCAAATCTGTAAAGCAATAATCTAAAATAATCTGACCATGTATTGTAAAATGTTCTAAAACCTTTTTCAGATCTAATTAATTCCTTGAAAGAAATACTTATTTTCAATTAATTACAATTTCTGCACGTTTCCACGGATAGCGGGTGTTTCCTTAGTCCCATGAATCTTGTTAAAACTGTCTAATGATTGACAGGTTAATTGAAGTTCAATTCAACATGTGCTAATGCCAGCCTGTGCCAATATGAGGATGGAAATAAATTTAAAAAAAAAGGAGTTTTGGCTTGAGAAAATGACGTCAAATAGACCGTTTTCAGTTTTCAAACTAAAAAATATGTTCCTGGAAACTGGATAAATTCACACAAATAACCACTAAAATCGGAAAGATGTTTGTCTTACATAAAAATCTTGCTTGATTTAACATGTTTAAATTTATTAATACATGCACCGTCCACTGAGAGACATCAATTTCTATGTCCTGCTCAGTAACTTGGGAAAGATGCATGTGCTGCCTGCACAATCAGGTGGTTGTAAGGCTTTTAAATTTTCATACATACATGCTTCTTGTTGTATCCAGAGGCAAAGAACATAAGGAATGCGAGGCGCTCCTTGCTGGACCGAATACACAGTGGGGTGCGGGGGAGGTGTGGGCTAGACCTGTCTGAACGAAAAATGGTTAACAATGAAGCAACACCCACCACAGATACCTGCTGCCTAACAACCAAAAAGCAAGCAGAAGAGTGTGAAAGAGAATTTCAGATTTTTTTTCACGTAAATTATTTGTATTTTTGTTCATCATGCTGTGTGCACAGGCAAACAGTTGAAGAAGAAAGAATGTAAGTTTCGGGATGTGCTCTTCTTAGATTGAGACATGTGGCACGGAGTTCTATATTCATATGATTGTTATATTTGGTTTTGTTGCTTGATATTATGAAGCAACAAATCACCATAATGGTTTTATGTGGAAAAATACACACAGACGCCCTTAATGGTTATTATTGACCAGCGCGTCCTCCACAAGGCCAAGTGACGTAGATTGTACATTCACCCACATCAATCTTAACCCTCAGAATGGAAAATTGAAGCATCTTTGTTCAAGTATAAGTTGGAGTAAAAAGAGCTATAACAATACTGATTGTAGTTTATTGTACCTCATATTGGTGTTGTGGTGGGGATATTCTCTTTCCTGCACTTGCAATGCTTCCTTTGTATTTTTTATTTTTTTTGGCTGTTTCTTGAATCCAAGCCAAGGTTCCCAGCTGGGGTGCTAAATGACTGAACTGAACTTCTACTGAAAGTCTCACAGCAAGACAAACACAAATAGTGTGCATGTCTCTGCGGTCCCTCTCTGCCTGAATACCTTTATTCTTTTAATGGAAATAATTTTCTCCACTTGTATTCTTACAATGCCAAGAGCTAAAAAGTCAATGCAGAGGACATTTATAGTTATAAACAAAAGCTCAAACTTGACCAAAGGTGGTATCTCTAGTATCTTAGCAAAGAAACCCTTTCTTTGCTTTCATTTATAAGGAGTTTGTGAGAGCATTCTGGAAATCCTTTGAATGAACAAAAATGCTTGAAAGGCTTTAAAATGATTCAAAAACATGTGGAACATATGAGACACAAATAAGAGAATGTAAGAATAGCCTCAATTCAGTCTCAGTCACACAACATGAACTCCTTTCAACAGACTTTTATATACTAGGCTTTATCCACTTCCTTTAAAATCCACTCTGCCACCAGCAGTGAGAAAATAACTACGATGTGTCGTTCCCCACAGTAATGCTTCCGTATGTGGATAATAAGCAGCATACTGCTGGAGATCATACATTCGACTTGTGAGTTATTCACATGACACATTAATACTTTCTGTTACATTTTCTCTTGAAACCATGTCCGTGCTTCTATTTCCTTGGGCTCAGACCTACAAGACGTTTTAAAGTAGCCATGCACAATTGTCTCCAGACAATGGCATCATGAATGCGCAACAAAGTCTTCTCACTATGAAACCAAGCGGTTCCTCCAGATGGCTCTCCAGTCTCATCTGGCTCTCCCTGAGCATCTCTTTGCACCCCTACGGTGGGTGGGAAGCAGGCCAGTGCTCCGCATCTTCTGTGGAGTTCAAGTCCAAGACTATCTGACCAGTTTTTAAAACTACAGCAAATGACGAACATACATATTCAATGACTTGTCACTGTCAATACAGATCCAAGGTCAGTTTTAATCTGACTGCGAAATTTTTTCTGTTTGTTTGTTTATTTGTTTGTTTTGTTAATGCTGCTGTCAATATCACTGGATAACTCCTATGGACATCTATCAGTTTGAATCTGTAGCTACACCATTAGATGACACTGAATTCAACATAATTTGAACCTTGAATTGTGGTCAAACCTTCTGTTTTTGTAATGACTGTGTTTTTCTGTGAATGATTACAATAAAATAGATTCTGTTTGTAGTTGGCGACGGTTACATCTCAGTTGCATTCGGTAGTTTGTAGGGCTTTTCCGGAGATTAGGAGGCACTATGGTAGCCCCGAGACGGGCAACCGCGGAAGAAAAAGTCACATTGGTGAATCTCACACGGCAGCATGGGATCAAGTTAACCCCCTACGCTCCCAACTGCTCGGTGGGGAGGGTGTGTCTAGCGCATGCTAACTGCAGTTTGCAGTGGGAACCTCGGAGTAACGTCTAGCCCGATATATCACCAAATATTGCTTTTTTATTTTGTTATAGGATTCTGGATTAAGTGTAAATTAAGTGGTCAACATAAAGCAGAGCAATTACCACCTCTGATTTTCGGTTAATTAATTGGCTTTCTTCCCATTGAGAGTAAAGCTAAAAATCATTAACCACCAATTCTATTCTGATAACTTTTGTGCAGTCCCTGTTATGGAAGCTACTTGATGGAAGATTAAAACCGGAAATGAATATCGTTGGGGGGCAGGGTGGTTTTTTCCCACGCAAGATACTGCCCCTGTCTTTGCGCTTCTGCTCGACAGGTAGGGAACACTTATGAAAGACAGGAAATCCAAAGGCCTGGAAATTCCGCCCCCACTTCAGCAACTACAGCACAATTTGGACTGTAAATTATATGTGGCCTATCTGCCACTCTCTCTCTGTTTCTCTCTCTTTTCCTTGCCCTATCTCTATCCCCAGTATATTTCCTTTCCCACCCAACCGGTTAAGGCGGATCGTACATATATGGTACATTTGACATTAAAGTTGTCTATGACTGTGACTATGAATGCATTTATATTTGGATAAAACATGCACAATAAGCTGCCTTTTTGAATCTGCAGCAATTTAAAATTCCAATAACACTGGAGACAGCAGGTAGCAATTCCAATAAAATGCACAACGTGATTTCAAGCTACCTTTTCTGTGAACAATTTAATATTCTAACCATTCACACTGAAATTGTAAAAACAGTAGGTGGTTCCGATCAGCTCCTCATTTGTCGGATTTCATTCAAACATTATTAACCATCTGTTCTTTCATTGTATGGGTTTGTTTTTGTTAATCACTTCCACAAACAAGACGCGCTTCCCGTAATTCACTGCGTTTGTTTGAACGGATGAGTTACAAAAGATTATTGTGTTACAAGGAACCAATCCTGCATTGTGTAACTTTTTTCTTCGAGTTGACTCATGTTAGCCAAGCTGGTTAATCACACACCCACATACTGTCCAGTCTGATAAGAACAGCAATTATCATCTCTGTTGCTATACAGGTATGTATCTGAGCTGCTAGGTATTTATTTATTTATTATTCATTTATTTATGTAGTTATTTATTCATTTATTTACATGTGTCATCTTCTAGACACTGAGAGTGACCCCCAAATTAAAACAGTCAGGTTGTGTAATTTGTGTTAACACCAGTAATCACTCGTCAACTTGAATATTGCGATCCGCCATGCGAATGTAGGGAGGCATCTTCTCTTCCTCAGAGTTAACAATCAGAACAGAAACTCAAATGGATAATCAGTTTGTTCATCACCTCTGAAATGACATTGAATTACAATACATTTATGTAATTTACTCCTCTAACTAGCAATTCTACCAACCTGACCTCGGCAAATCACCTTAGTTATTTTAATGTGAGCAGTAATCATAAGATGAAGTCTGTCTTTGTAATACAAATTAAACGCTTTACAAGTGATTATTACTCCATGGTGGGAATGTGAGTAGAGTTTAGGATGAGCTTTTCAAAACTCGTCTCTTGAGACGCTGCAATGCGTCTGTCTCACTCGGAAGCTTAGATCTTCTTAACGCACGGGGAGATTAATCGAGGAAAAGTTTTTTTTATTTATTTTTTAATTTTTTATTGTCCCATATAATCTTGTCAAAAAAATCCATACCGTATCTGGGTAGTACCAATCTGAGTATTTAACTGGTTTTCATTCACAGAAAGTTTTTTGGACTTAGATTACATTAGATATTGTACTTCACAAATGCAGCCTGACATTAACTGTTCCTCACTTTGTTTCCATTTTTCGGTTTATGTGTGTCTGGCTTGTCCGAGGGAGAGAGAGAGAGAAAGAAATTGAGTTTCATGTCATGAATCCTATCTTTTTTTAATCTATTTTATCCATCGCCCAGACCCTTTTCTTTTTTTTTTTTTTTCCTTTTTTTGCTTGTTTTTTTTTTTTTTTTTTTTTTTTTTTCGATAGAGCAAGAACTATTGGACTGTGGGACATCCCATCATACAGTACAACAACTCCTTTAGAATTGAAACAGTCTTGTTGAGAATCCTTTCCAGACCTGACCTTCAACTTCCAGTCAACCTACACCACAATTAAGCCTGTTCTCATCCTCCACTGACCAAACATTCTACACCAGTGTAGCATCTTGGTCGGATCTGCTCTTATTTTTTTCTCACAACGCACTTCTTTGTTCTCCTTGTGGCCTAGTTCCCCATGGATTGCCCGTCAGGTTTTCGGCCTTGCTTTAGGCTTGTGGATTGAGTTCAGTTACCACGCAGACCCACCACAACCGCTTGACTACAACTGGTTACCTTCAGTAAACACCTTAAACCTCTATCTGTGTCTGAGTCTCTGGTCTTAAATCTCAAACCACAAGACGGTCATTTTAGATTAGAACATTCGATTGAAAAAGAGAACGGTCCAACCCATTATAAAGCAGAACATTTCTGAGTTCCAGACTCTATTATAAGACAACAGTAATTCTATACTACAAGATGGCATTCTGTGGTGGAATCTTAATGTCTTTGCAGATTGTTTCATTGATGAATGTTACATTAGGGATCCAGATATGTAGTCAAAAATTATATCCAGAATTGGTGCATTCCAATCTGCCTAGAAATAGAATATGTGAGTTCCTGAATTATACTGGGATGCTTAAAATGTAATCTAAATCTAGCCTAGTGTTAAGGTATCAATTTCATTGAACCTTAACAGACTAAAACAATTTGTGCACTTTTACCGAGGCGTTACAACCTTTCATTTTATTACGTGCTCTACTGAGTGTCCATCCGGTTTCCTATGGTTTATTGAATCTCTGCATCAAGTGAAATACAAGTACATCATTACACATAGAGGGTGATGTGATCTCTCATGCCCATGGAACAGCAACATTAGGTTTGTTTTAAGTCCTAATTCTGTACAGGTCAGTGATTCAAAATGTTCTATCAGACCGAGGTTACGCCACTCCTTCTTGGACCATCCTATATCTGCACATGTTACCCTTAGTCATCTCATGGCTAACCTTTAGCCTATTGGACATCAGGTTTCTAGAAAAAGACCTGTTCACTCCAATGTTTTGTCTTCAGGTAACTTTCCTGTCATTGTGGAGAAAGTTTTTAAAATCGTATCTTACATGCAGAACTAGGTGACTCTAGTGGTCATTCCTTGTACTGAGTAATTGGAGGTGTCACGTAAAAACATGGGAACATGCATGTCTTCACCTCTTATCGAACATGTCTCCAGGTAAAGCAACCTCCTGTTTCACTGTGAAACACTGATATGATTAACATTGTGTTAAGCATATTCATATTTAAATATTGGGATGCTAGTTAGGCATATCCCACTGTAATACACATTCAAGATGAAAATACCATTTGTAGGTTTTGTATATTTATTTTTGCAGGGTTACTCTGACTCCAGCCTTGTTTGTTGTATTGACTCAAGTGCTCCAGATGTACATTTTGTATATTAGATGGTAAACATTGATATTTATATAGCAAACAGAAGGTATATATTTCCCTTCAGTCTATCATAAAAATATTTGTGGCTGTGTAGGTCAACATTAACAAACTGCATTGACACTCCATATATTTTTTGCACAAGATATTTAATCCATTAATATCAGATTACAAATTGAATGATGGACTCACCTTCCACTCAAAAATGAATGACTTTTGCTTTTTTATTTCGCCAATCTTAACTATGAATTATGCCAGATTTATGACGATTTTTGTTGACAATGTCCACATCAGATATACCAGAAGGTCAATGAAAATATTATAGTATGTATTATGGATGTTTTATTATTTTGAGCAGTGTATGAAATGTGATAGACCTCATTCACGGTGATAAGGCTACACTTTATATCTGCCAGTAGCTTTTTCAGCTTTACATACCTTATTTCACCTCTGATGAGCTCTTTGGCTCAAATTACTGCTTTACCTATCCGTCTTTCATGGGGTGATTTTCAGCAGCGACAGGCAGTCTTTTTTATACGAGATGGAGCAATGAACTTGAATGACATATCGCATCAATATTCAGAAATGCCAAATACAATTCTATAGGGTGCTAAAGAAAGGCCTCGTAATATTTCATTTCCTCCGACAACCCAGTCAACAGTTACACAAGCCCTTTGTAAGGATTGGCCGAGAATTCTTAAAGAAGGAGAGTATAATCTAAACAAACACCTTGTTCAGATACAAGCCAGGGTGACACTGAGTGTGCACCCTACAGGCTCTGCATAATTGTCTTCATGCTCATGCCTCTGCCAATAAAAATACCCAGCAGTGGCTTTGGAAGAGCAGAAAATGTAACTCCTCTTAGTAGGTTTTGTAATGTATGATTGTCGGATTGCCTCTTCAGATTCCTCCAGTGTCTATTTTTGATCCCGGTGTTGAAGCGGGACATCAAAGCAAATTTGAATAAGTGCCACTGTTAGTCAGGCCATCAACATCAGCTTGAATGCTGCAAGGCAATTATAAAATATAAATATACACTGCCAGGGAATTAATCATCAAGATTAAAAAGAAAATTATCAACCCATCATCTTGCTTGATTCGGAAAGTTGATTTCACTGCCTGTCAGTCGTCTGCTTCCCCCTTTCCTTTATTTCACATTCAAAATTATTTTACTTATCAAGCTCATAATATTCATAAACGTACTTGTCAAAGAAGATCGGATAGATAAAATACAAATGTAAACATATTTCATGTTCCATTCACAGCTGTATGGAACATGGCACGAGAACTAATAGCAGCTGACTGAGGTTTTGTTACAATGTGAGCAACTCAATGAAAGAATCATACAAATTTCAAATAAAGTGAAACCTTTCTCCCTATCCTGTTTTTGCCTAACCTTTCAAAAATGATAAATACTAGGAATACTAGAAGATTAAAGCAATTTGAAAAATGGATGCGGGTGACTCAGTGTTTTGGTTTAGAATTATGATTAAGGCTAGAGCTGTGCTTAAACTTTAAGCTACGGTAAGGTTTAGAGCTGCAGCTATTTTTAGCATTAGGGTCGAAGCTAGGGTAAGGGTTGTACCTAGAGTCAAGGCTAAGACTGGAGTTGGGGTTATGTTTGTATATGTTGGTAGGATAACGTAAATGGTTGAGGTAAAGACTCGACTGCTATCCCCTACAAAACATACATTCTTGTTGCATAAAACAAAATTCATGTTTGTATGTACTGCATGTTTTTGTTTTTTTTTTTGTTAAGGTTCATTTTCATTGTCTCTGACCTGGGTTGAATGATATACCTACAGTATGTAACCATCTATATCATATACTGTTTGGTCGTCTGACTTAAAGCCACATCCCTTTTTTAAATGAGGGCCAGAGGGCACAAAGTCTTGGACAGCAAGACACATCCAGAGGGATTTTCTTCACATAATGAGCTCTCCCACCCATTACAGGGAGAACAAGCAAGCTTTACTTTGTTGACTGACCTTGCACCCTCTTCGTCCCTGCAGGATAGACACTGATTGCACACGATCTGTTCCAGCATCTAAATATCCAGTTTACATCCAATTTTCTGAAGCAGGGTTTAATAAATGATGCATGAACTTTAACACAACACTAAAACAGTAATGGCTTTATTTGAATTTATTTCACTTATAAACTTAACTTGCATCAGAATCTTATAATAGGCAACTATTTTATTTAGTGTGCTTGATTTAAGATGTCTTCCTTATGAAATGAGAAGAGCTTGCATGCCTTAATGAAACTAAAACTAAATTTGCTCTTCATATAATCTGGTAGTTTGTTGTGTATTTTGTTGGCTTATTTATTTTTAGAATTTTCAACTACTGCAGTGAAATAAAGTCAGAATATTTATAAATGTTATTTTGCAATGAAGTGCAAATAATTGAAAACACATGAAGATGTTGTAGCCACCTTTCTCAGTACTTATCTATTTATGACATATATATATATATATACTATAATGGACTAAACATATACATATGTTTAGTCCATTATAGTGCCAATTTCCATTTCTTAGGCAAACAATGATTCATTTAGGAAAATAACACCCTGCTGATGTGGTTTGTGACCTGTGACCAATGCGATATCATTTAAACGCGAGTTATTTCTTTTTTATATAAAGAATCATTCAATGCTTCAGCCTTGAGCAAAGTGCAAATGGTGGATGACAATACAGTGTACTGGCACTGATTGCAAAATAAATAAATAAATAAAAATCCACAAACCACCTGCTCCTTCAGTGTTTGTTAAAATCTCATTACCTTATTGGTTGGATTTGCATACTTGCATTGTACCTTTAATATATTTACAAAGCAATGCACCCTCATGTTTATATGAAGAATGGGTATCTTTTTAGAATAATTCATCCAGTATTTCCATTGTGTAACATGAAAAATATTCAGCTCTATATTTCAGCAGATTTCCCGAGTAAAATTAGAAGTATGACATGATATCCGACCTCGAGAAACCAAACCTGCTCAAAATCCATTCCAACGCTTCAAACCTATATTCATACAGCACATGTGGATGTATTTCCTGCTGTGTCCTGAAAGCAGCAGTGTGCAAATTACATACACATTTCCTTTTATTCATTTTTCTTGAAAGTAAAAATAAAAGGTTGAAAAATCCATTTTTATTATAATTATCATTATTATTATTATTATTATTATAACTGATAAAAAAATGTTTTAAATGCAATTACATTCAGACCTGGTATTTTTCTGCACCGGTGTTTTTCTTTTGTTGGAGTCCTTGAAAACTTGTTTTTCATTTTCCACACCTTGCATTCCCTTGAATTCAATTATTTTTCATTACACTCCACAGAAAATTGCATAATAATTGATTACAAATGTTTTGATTTTTTCATTGAGGAAAATATAACATCAAAAGACTTCGATATGCACGCTGCTTATGGAGGGAATGCTGCGCAACATTTCCACCTTGCCATTCTGGATAGGTATAAAGACTGATTTGGGGGTGATTGTTGTCCCATTGGTCAAAATTTACCTTTGTATAAAAAGAATAAGCTAACAGGATAGGGTGTGTGATGTGTTGAACATATATTGAATGTGCAACCTATAATTGGAAGATGTTGAAAGCAGCAAGCGCCAGGTGGAGGCTAATTCAAAGAATTACAGTGACAAAAATGTGCAGATTGCAGGGGCAATGGATTCTGGAAACACCTTTTCCTTAGTTGGCACACAAAACTGTACAATGTTGCTGTTAATGAGAGTGCTGCTTCGTTATGTCACACCTACTTTACTTCACGCCTGTGTGCTTTTGAAAATCACACAATTGTCAGTTATCCTGTCATTGCTTTGTTGAGTGTAAAAAGTCATTAAATCTGTGTATAAAAAAAAAAAATCAAAAAACAACAAAACACAGCACATGGACCATTTAACGTGCTTCTTACATCTGTTCTCACACTGCTAACCATTTTAATATATTTGTGTCACAACACCAGAAATAAAACACTTTACCACCTAGAAGAAAAAATAGAGTACTGATGAGAAGGATTTTTTGTGGTGTTAAACAAACAGTAGAAGTGAATTAAAAAACATTTTTCCAGACCTTTAATATAAAAAAAAAAGGAGTAGGTGATGAATTATTATGTGTCTATGAAAAAATCTCAGAAATTACAGCTTTGATGAAATTCATAATTTTTTTTTAAATGAATTTTTAAAAAAAAGATTTATTTTTTGAATCATGCTCCATTCCAAAACTCCTCCACTATCTAAAAATACATCTTTCTCAAAAGCTGGTTTAGCTCCTGGCTGTGGTGTCTGTGTGCATATTTTAGAGAAACAGGTTTATGAACTACATCTACTCACAGTCTACTGAAATTTCACAAGATGTACAACTGAAGAGGAAGAACACAATGAAAACATGCAGGCTCAACACTGTCTACTGCTGTGCTATAAAAGCGTATTGACATTACTGCCATCCTCCATTCTGCTCCATTCATGCATGCACTGAAATTCTAACAGAAAAAGAAAATGATTCATTGGCAGGAGCAGCAATTCTCAGCTCGTGGGCCTTGAGCAGCATCTACCAATGGTTCCCACCAGGCCTGCACAGTAAGAACTGGGAGAGGGGCTTGCAGCAGTGCATGAGCCAGACTACAGGTAGGAACTCTAGAAATGTTTGAGACTAACTAAGCTCATCATTTTGACGCAAGACCAAACAAATGTTGTAAAACTAGTGTTTTTAGTTTCTTTATGTCATCCCAGAGTTGTCTTGAAGTGGGTCTCCTGTTGCTTTGCCTCCTTATGGAGGGCAAAGAAGGGTCTAGTTGTCATTTTTCATGGCTATTTATGAGTAGATGGCTACAAATAAATTGATTTTAAACCAAAATACCTCAAATAATTGATGTATTATTTAGTTGTTTCATTATTCTTTTATAATTGGCCTTTGGTAGCAGCGCTATCATCTTGGTTTGGGTAAAACTGGGTTAACCTGCCACAGACCAGTAGCTTCTCCCTCAAGAGATGTAAAGAGATCTAGAATAGAACAGCTGGATTCTGGTTGCTATAAAACAAGCCAAAAGAACCTTCAGAACAGTCACTTTGTTTTGTGGAACAGGTGTTATTAATAAAGTTATAAAAAAAAAAGGCTCCAGCCGTGAAACCCACTGAGACATAAGGATTAATGTAATAGATATCACCCATTCTTTACTCCTGTGCATTTCCTGCTTTGGCCTGTTAGTGTCTGCTGTGAAAACAGTATTTTGTCCAAAGGCGGTAGAGCGGGCAGTAGAGTGGGTCGTCCAATGTTTCAAGATCGGTGGTTCGATTCCTGCTCCTGCCCAAAAACACCCGGAGTGTCTGCTGACAGTGGCAGGTGTCAGCTCACCTCCTGAGCACTGCCGAGGCGCCTTTGAGCAAGGTGCTGTCCCCTTTACAATTTGTTCACTGGAGGCGCACCATGAAAGAGCTGCCTACCGCTCTACCTCCCCCTCACCTGCATGTCCCACAGGCCCCATTTTGTGTATGTGTGTGTGAGTTACAGGTCTGTACACACAAAATACGCTGATACCCACTAACGTGCGTAGAGTAGATTCTTAATTTCCATTCGGGGATTTAAGCAGTTTAAAAAAAAAAATTTTTAATTTAAAAGGCTACAGTTAATTCACTTCTGAATAGAGCTCTAAAATAGAATCAGTACAAAAGTAGACATAGCTGCTGCATTAAATCCTGCATTTCTATTTCAAATGGAAAATAAAGCAGGTTCACATACAGTAAATGTAATTTTCACAGCCACAACTAACCAGAATGACTTTTTTGGTCCACTTATATTGTAACTTTTTTTTTATTCCCCATTAGGTTTAAAAGTATTCACTGTCTGTGTTTCAAATTATGCTTTCAGCATTCGTACATCGCATTAAAATATTCCACAGCAAAATGAAGAGATTGATTTAATCATGACTATAGCCAAGATGATTTCTTAGTCACAGCCAAATGTGCTATAAACAGGCACCATATACATGCACAATTTCAGGTGCTCAACTACACACATTGCTTCATCACCTCATCAGCCAAGGGCAAACTGCCAACCGCCTCACGCTCTGCACGTCTCAGAGACTTTCACCAGGGTGAACATCACAATCACAAAGCCACCATAACAGACTGGATGCATTCTGACAAACCCAGCTCCACACAAAAGACTATTCCCTCCTGAACACTAGTTCAAAAGATGACAGAAACCTTTGTCAGGTCAAGCACTTTTTGTTGCAGATTCAATTGGATACAATATTCTCATTGTATTGCTGTTGTACATGTAATACATTTTGGATAATCATATGAATTTCCTCTCCTCCACGTGGGAGGTTTATTGTATAGTAAATATATGCTTGAAAAAATATTTCCTTTTTTCCCTATAATGTAACTTGCACACCATGAATGACTGCTGACTGTCTGACCACGAGGCATTCACTGGTTACGGCTGAGTGCCGCTGACTGGATGAAGAAGCATTAATCCAAAAGGAAGAACCTGGTGGATTTTGATTAAATATTTCCAAAAACTCAAGACTGAAGTATGTGATCGTTACGTAGGTTAGTTATAGTACATTTGATACATTTTTTTGACTCGGTCATATTTTATGATGTCTTTCATTTCATTTAAACAGCTGCACATTTAAGCGTTTCATTTCATGAGATTGCAGTCAATTCAATCACAGCATTTGAAACACGGAATTCGCATGCTGGAAATGCTCTAACAGTGTTGGCAGCATGGCACTGATAATGTGCTTGTAGTGCTGGCACCAAGATGAGAGCTGTTAACGATAACAATCCAAACGCGGAGTATCCCAGCACCTCGAAGAACATTTTTTTTACAAAGACCACTTTTAAAGAATAGTCAAATTAATGGATGAATAGAGTTTAGATTTTCCAACCATTTTTCGGCAAAGGGACTGAAGTCAAGGAGTTCAGGATTTATGATCCTGCCTAATGAAAGCTGCAGTACTTCTGCTGTAAACAACTATCAGTCGACCAGATTATTGATTTATAGTGAAGAATGGACATTCTACACTAAATATGCACAATCACCTGGTCAATAATTCTGGTGTTTGTGGGCATTTTCCTTTAATTGCTTCACCATTAACTTACCTTTATCAGCAAAATATTGGGAAATAATAATTGTAAAATTTGAATCTTGAATTTCAAGATATAATATAAACTAAAACAGAAACAATAAAGGCTTGACACCTTGAACACCTCCATACTTCCAACCTTGAGCAACTGCAGGTCTGAGAGTGTGAGTTCAGACACAGTAGTGGTTTGAATCACACACCAACATCAGAGTAACACCCAGATCCCCAGAACAGCACTAACATTCTGATATTAAGTGCCTATCACATCCACCAGCACAGTTTAGCATGGCGTGGTAATAGTAAGCTAATATACAAATAATTATGTAAAATAAACATTTGTTTATCCTAACATATTGTGTCACTTTGTGTGACACATTAGTCATTTAAAGTTGAATCAGTGTTGGTATTTATAATATCACTGCATGAATATCTGTAGAATAAATTACAGGCAAAGGCTAAAAGAAATTATCCAGTTTGTCTTTCATTGGTTTCTCATACAAAAATGTAAACAACTGACGAAACAAGGTGTGCTGGGCTGTTTTGACATCATGTAAAAATCTACTACTGGGTGATGGATGGTAATTACACCATCACCATCATCCTTCTAGCAAGCATCAGAATTGAACTCAAAATAACTATAATCATGGCTTCAATAGATATATAAAATCAGTTGTCTTCTGCTTCACCTCAGAGACACAAATATCATCCTTTTGTCCTTTAGTTTAATCCCTTCATCTCTGCTTACAGACTCTGACAGGCTGCAGTTGTTCTTATTGTGTGCCTGAGCGCTTTCCAGTAAGAGAGGGCAATCCCAGGCACTATTTTGGCCTGGGAGTTCGCTTCAGCTGACAGTCGTTCAGCATCGTCTTTGCTTCTTCTGATGTTTTTGTCCACTCTATCTGATGTTGCTAGCTCTCGGTCTCTCTGTTCTGTAAGGCGTTTGACCCGATTAATCTTTTTCAACACATGTTCATCTTTGTCAATATGGGGGTCACTCATACAGTCATTATAAAACATGACACGAGTTAAATGGTTGAATTGGAAACTGTTGCTGTTACTCCGGATGAATTAATTCACAACTACATATCACTTATTACTTCAACACATACTGTATGGGGAATAATCAGAAACTGGTCTACATTCAAGCAAAGCCTCTGGCTTCATGTTCCAAACGGTAATTGCAATGCAGCTGAATACTTCACTGCAGCGCGTGGAGGGTATAATTGAGACTACCTGTCAGGTCTGATGTCAGTGTATGACTATCATACGGAATACACCACACTGCAGTTTTCAGTTTGAGACATGAATGTTTAAAACCACATCCAGACATCATTTATACCAGGCGCCAACTCAAATGAGACTTGAAGGTGGAGTGCTTTTGCTATTTTTAAGAAAGAAGAGTTATTTTATTTTACTTTCCCTCGGTATTTCCTGTTTGCCACTGAAAGGTTTTCAGTACTCCGTCTAAGAAAATTGGCTTTTCATTGATACACTAAAAGACTGACATCAGCACTTAAAATGTGAAGACAGTCTTAAAATGTTCAATATTTAAATCAAAATATTACCAAAATCTTATTATGACTGTTATTTTCTTTTTTCCACCAAGTGCTGTGTTTATTTGAAGTGAGAATTTTGTTTCCTGTGCTGAGCTGCTTGAGGTGGGATTGCTGCACGTCCTGTCCATTTTGTTGGAGAGGCGTAGCCCGAGAATGAGGAATAGAACCATGTGAAACATGTGGAAAGACCTCTTGAGGTGCGGTCGTGCATATCGGGTACGCAAACTGAGTACAGGGGCAAAAGACTAATGAAGCCATATAGACGCTTATTCCCTTTGAAGATTCCCTCAGGATAGCTGCCACACAGTCTCACAGTCAAGATTCCTTTGGGATAACTGAAACTGAGAGTCTCCCAGTTTTATCGAGTAAAGCTAATGATTAGACGTCTTGGGGCGGAAACGATATCAACCTTTTCTCAAACTTTAAATGGCTAAGAAATATAGCTCACTGGCCTGGAGTGTAGTTCAAAATAAAAATTCCGATTTCAAGTTTGGATGTACTTCACTTGAAACTTTCAAATACTTTCCACAAATTTTAGTTCAACTTGTCATCCCATTATGTAATAAAATCAATTAAATCACAAGTGACGTAACAGTAAAATTACAAAAAGTTTTGGCTCTACTGCGAGATAAAATGTTAATAACCCGATGTCTTAGAAGATAATGAAATGGAAAATTACCAAAGTGGGGAATCATGATACCGTCAGGAGTTGTTTTGAAGTGTATTTAGTCACAACTTAAGACATATAAAACAAGGTTTGAAGAAAAAAAAAATTCATATTTCATAAAGATATTTTATAAATGCAGAATTGTACACATGAAATTACAAATTGCATTCAGTCGAGTTGATTTTCACTGCAAAAAAGTCCTTACAAAAATAATTTTCACCACATTAGGAATAGACTAATTGTAACCTATGAATTGTAGAAGTGACACATTGTATACAAATCAGTGGATGGATGCGATTTTAAGAAAACAGCTTTTCATAAGCTGTAGTGACCTTGATGCATAAAAGGGTTCATATGTCAAAAGGAGCAAATTACCATTTCTATGACTAATAACTTTTTTGTATTTTAGCAATAATTAAGCCCTAGCGAATGTATTTAGAAAGTCAGAAATATACACCAAGAATAGTATATTTACCTATGGGCATATGTTAAGCGTTATTGTTAATGTGAAGCTGCCATTCCAAACAGAAAATTAAAAAATTAGCAGGTTCAAAGCATAGCAGCAATGTGACTGATATATTTTCATACAAACATTTGACATTTGAATAAGTTGAGAGATGTTATAATTGCATGTTTCCTACCTCCTTAGTGCCTTATTTCTGGGTGGCATGCATTTCAGGATTAACGCTGATTGCTATTTTACATCAGTGCATCTTGGGTGCATTTTCACCTGAATTAGCATCATCAAAAAGCTTGATAATCACAAAATCAATGCTTTTGACTCATCTCTGACACCTAAAATCAAATCTCATTTGCTACAGAAATGGTGAAAAATGTTTTCCAATAATTATTGACAAATGTGTGTAGAGTGAAGTGACTTGGACACAGATTTGATGTGTTTCAACAGCTACAAACATTTATGTTAGGTTTCATCATGGAGCACATTATGGAAATATCCTATACAAGAAACAAAATCACAATGAGTATACAGTATTTGAAAATAATATGCGGGTCCTTCCCTGCAGTGAAGCTGCACTATTTGATGAAACATAACAGGGAGTGGTCAGCCTTGGAAGCTGCAGCCATGTGTATCATGTCTGTTTCCCTCCCCTCCTCTTGTATAGTTCATCCTCAGTCACCTTTTAGTCATTATGGACTCGAAATGTCACTGATTTCTATCATCCAAATCCCCCCAAAGCCCCCACATTTTCATTATAGAGAAAAACCATGTCACGTTGTATAAGATACAGAAGTACACTAAACACACCCCTGGGTGTATTGCACTATGATCTATATCACAATTACAAATAAAAGGTCTACCTTGCCGAAAAATGTCAGTTGGGTTTGATAAAATTCAAGACCATCTTTTTATCTTTCTATCTCTGTCTTTCCATCTCTGGAATAAGGGAAAATGAGAACATTGAAGTTTTTCAGGTAAAGTACAATATTTTATGTCATAAGCTTTAAGAATCAACCGCGATCTTGTTGCATAGCTGTAAGGCTATAGTATTTTAGTTTATCCTACAGTTTAAACCTAAACAACTGCACCAAATGGGATGACAGTGAAGACACAAGCCCAGTGTGTTGAATTACCAATCTCATCTAACAAAGCTTCCATTTTAATCAAAATCATCTCATCTTCTAGAAGAGGAATGAATAAATAATTATTAATATTTTTCCTTTCTTAGTGTACTTTGTTTTTTTCTGTTACTTCCTCCCCCCCAGTACTGTAAAACACTTTAGATTAAATGTGCTGTGTGTAGAGTGCTCTAAATAAAGTTAAACTGAGCTGAGTTAATGTTTTGGAATTTGTAATGATCATTACACAGATCTAATTTTCCCCTTCATAAGTTTCTGCTTGTGCTCAAACAAAGCGTCGTCATGTTTTGCTAATGGTATACATAAAACAGTTTGTCACTTACCTATTCCGTCCGTTCACAGTTAGCTGCAGACACAGAACAGGGTCGTTTTTTTTTTTTTTTTGCTATTAGACACATGTATTAATATGAAGCATTTGCTATAGCTAAGTACTAGAAAGACAAATCTTTCTGCAACCTGGTACAAATTTGGTATATATAGCAACGAGAAGCATGGATTTAAATGTGTCCTCTTAATTGAATTGTGTGCTGTTAATAACAGGAGGATGAAACTGGCCCGGTTAATGGTTACTGCATAGTAGCTGTCCCCAGCAGGATAATGTATTTTGATGCCCTGTTTTAGAACCACTGTTCAAGCTTCTGCCGTCGCTGCATACAAGTACCAATTATGGCACGATGGCAAATGCTGTGTAAATGTAGTGTAAAATGCAAATGTAGTGTAAGATTCACAGCATAATTGATTTGACTCAGTGACATCCGATGAGCTGGGCTCATGCTTCAGGAAAACTGGATCAGGTCTGATGATCAGGGAAGAAAACTGCTCCAAAACTTTAGTGGTTCTCTACATTCATTCCAGATGATCTGGGTTTTGAAGGTGTTTACAGATCCAGTCGGACACCTTCTCATTTGCTTGAAACAGAATGATTCCAGCTGTTGAAAAGTATTGAACAGACACAATTCACAGCCTGATTTCAAAATTGGTTAGAATATTAACGTTCCTGTTTCGTGGGGCCGACTGCAGACAGCAGCATGTATGCAAAATCTGTTTAACAGCCCAGGAAGCCACTTGAATGCATTTTGTAAAATCACTACCAGCTCAATAGTTGTAAATCTGAAATTTGGATTAAAATGATTGAATTTGACTCCATAGTGCAGTTTAATTCAATGCCCAAACAAAACAGGGGAGGATGTTTTGATGCAATTTATATATTTTTCTTAACCTTTTTTTTTTGTTGGATTAATTACAGTGTATTTACAGAATATATTGTATTAACTTACTTAGTTTTTGTTTTTATAGAGCTACAATAACTTTTTTTGTATTATTAAATAATTTGACTGTTGCCTTGTACTAATCTACAAAGATACCACCAAATGGTACCGATCGAGTTCAGTCAGTTCTGCAGAGACTCTGTATTAAATTTTTATAGCGTATTTTTTCTTTTAATTGTGTACGTTGAGACATTGTTAATGAGCTTTCATGACAGGTGATTTGAGGGAGATCAATGTGTAACAAATCTAGCATCAGTAGCGCTCTGCCTGAGGCTCTACTGCTGAACAATTGCTCACAGTCGGTCAAAAGGTCCGAAAAATACCTGGAAGCAACCCCTTGACAAGCATTTACAGTTATCAATCAAATTTTTAAAAATCAATCCTGAAAGTGACAGCAAACAATGTGAGGATGCCAGAATGAAAGTAATGTGGCCCTGTCTGTTTGAGCTGATTAAAGCCTTGTTGCTGCACTGAACTGCAGCTTGTTGTAAATAAAATGTCATAGTAGTACCAGAAAATACAACAGCCTTATGTGCCAGCGATAGAAATGTCAAATCTAATCTTTAACGTTGCAGTAAACATAAATGAATTTCTGTGGTTTTAATATTGGTAAAAGTTTAACTTTGATTGAAAATGACGCTTTGCTTTAGGTGTGGCCTTCAAAATATCATCAACACATAGAGAGAGTTTGCTGAATTTGTCATGTCATACTTTCACTCCTTGAAGCTTGTGGACAGCTGGTGCTTTTATTGCCGCCAATATGTCCCCTCAAAGATTTGTATCAGGTTGTGGTTTCATTGTGAGTTCAGCTAGATTTCAGGGTTGGGAACATTGCTGTTTGCAGTTTCATCAATGTATTTTATGGTGTAGCTGCCTTGCCCAAGGGTATAACAGAGTTTCTTCATTCATGGGTTACTGGCACAAGCTACCATAACTCTTGGGAAAATGAGACAAATGTCCTTCATTGTTTCATAAGAAAACCTTGCAAGGTCTTCTGCATTCATCTTTGAGTTGCCTCATTTCATGGACGTTTTATGCACGGCACCTGCTCTTGTCTACAATTTCAATTCTGAATGCTGAATTTTCCAAGGTTCCCTTTAACACAAACGTCAGAATGAGTCTTATGAAATTGACTAACATGACAACCTATCATATAATGAATACCTAAGCATAAGTAGCTATATCAGTGTTAGTTGCATATCTGAATATTTAAGGGTCTGATTTGTAAAAAAAAAACAAGTACAAAATATATTTGTTAGATAACCATTAAACATCTCTTCTGAAATTATTCATGATGGAATTATCGAATAAACTGTCAATTCTTTTTGTAGTCATGGTCTTTCATGCCTCTTTTTAGAATATAAGTTGTTATCAACACGTATGACTCAGCTGATGTTTTCATTTCTCTTTTGTTCTTATGTTTCTTCTCAGAAATACATTTCAACTGACATCGACCTAAAAGGTTGTGGTATATGACCTTTTCCAAAACACTCTACTGTGAAAGTACTTTGTGTTGAGATGCAGTCAAAATCCCATGAACAGATAAGTAAATCGATTCCTTTCAATAATTAAATGGACTGAGTGATGATAACCTAATGCTACTGTTACCTTGAGCAGTTCAAACACATGTCTCTTATCAGACATACTAATATTTTTTTTCCCATTAATAATTAAGTTAAAAATGCACTAGTAATTAAAAGATGAGGTGATATTTTGACCTGTCACTAAATTTCATGAAAAGAATAGAACCAATAGGGAACAAATACTGATTTGCTGCTTCTTTTGTTTCCCTAAACATCAACACTGGAGTTCATTTTGACTCCCATCTAAACACTTATTGAAATATTAAATTCACAAAAAAAAAAAATATATATATATATATATATTTTTTTTTTTTTGTTGTTGAGATAGAAATGTAGCCGCACTGCTGCAATTTCCTCTCTTGGTGACTGAATCATCACGAGGCAATACATGATGTATAATTTTCCAAAACTATAATGGATTTGATACCCAAATTAAAGTATTATGTTGTAATCAAGCCATTAATTGAATCTACATCTATACCATGATATACTGTAGTTGCAGTGGACTGAGATAACCTCTTTGTACATTCTCAGTCGGTTTAACAAATCAGTGGTCCTGATTACATCAGGCTACACCAACAACTGTGAAACCTACTGGGTCATTTTAGCGGTGCAAGTGGTACGAGAGGACATAATGTGAACTGAATTGACCTCAAATTGCTACTTGCTAAATAATCAGCAGGTCATCAACATGTAGGCATTTATACTATTTGGGAATTGGGAATAGAAATCTCAAAGCAGCCCCATCATTGCTCCTCGCTATCTGTAAAGGACTCTGTTAAAAGAATTGTTCCTTATGTTTAAGACACTGTTAAAAGAAGTGCTCTTTAGATTTAAAAAAAAAAAAAGCCAAAAGATTTGAGGTGCTCGCTAGAGAGCCATCAAGACAGAGCCTTTTTCTCCTCCTCAACAGTGTTTCTGTTTCATAGGTACAACAATTAAACAGCAGCTGTCAGCACTGGGGATATTAAACTCCCTTCACAGTTCCGTTCTGCTGGAAATGACCTTGGTATAGAGACAGAGGCTGGTCGCCGAAGCTTCACGCTGATTGAGGGGATTCACACACTCAGTCTCATGGAGAGCCAGCCATCTGGGAAAGGGATATTCATCACACTGAAACAGTTCACACACAGCCACTGGCACAGACACTATCATTATCATCACCAACATCACCATCACCACTCGCCAGCCTCATCACGAGTTCTTGGGCCCTGTGAAAATCCTGGACCTCCAGCCTTTGTTGTCTCACGCCGTTGTCACGCTATGTCGTTTAATCACTGGGGGTGATATACTGTATATATATTCAGTGGTATGAAAAAGTTTGGGCCCCCTTGATAATTTTCCAGATTTTCCTTTATAAATCACCGCACCTGCCTATTTTTGTTTAAATAATTACTACAACCTTTTTGTAAATCTTATAAACTTCATTTCACTTCTCAAATTTTACTCTGTTTGTCTGCTATGTCTGTGTAGGTTCTCAGTTATCCAGGTCATGGTTATCCAAATCTGTTTAAGTCAATCCACTGGATGTTAAGAAAGTCCTTGAAGAGGCTTTGTTCTTCAGAACTTTTTCATACTGTATATAATCTCATTGCCACCAACATTGTCTGGGCCTTTCTTTCTTGCTGGTGGCCCAGCCAACACCTGTCCGGAGGCTCGGGAACAGTCTGGCCAACATCAGATCCTGCTTGCCTCTTAGTGGCATGTCTGACCTCTCCCCTCAAGGCACCCAACTGTCGGTTCTGTGGACTTGTGCTTTTCTCTCTGCAACCCAGCCAACACCTACTCCAGCTTCAATGTCAGTGGTCTGACAGACACCTGTTCCCAGATTTCCAACGCAAGCCCCTGATGCATAAGGGCTAAAACATGTGTTTTAATGAGAAATGAAGCCACTTCAGTCCCAGCAGATATTTACCCGATGATTCCACCTAATGTATGGATTTTTAGGCCCACTTATTTTTCTTGTATGGCTGTAATTTCCAGCTACGCGGCCTCATATTATAAAAACCATGAACATTGAGTGATGAAAGATTATTGTTCATAGCATCAGAGTCCAAAACATTCTAAATGCAAAACTAACAAAGCTCACTTCATACCAGCAATGAAAGCTTCGGTGTAATGACACATTTCTTACATATTTCATTAAAACACAAGTTGTACTTGTTTTATTTTCTATTTGTTTGTTGAATAAGAAATTGTTGAGTTTGTCTGGCATTCTCTTTTGCAGTGTACCTTGACCTTTGCTTAAATTTTAATCATTCCTCCTCCAAATGTAGAAACCTGTAAATAGTCATGGAAGTCTTATGGAACAATTTCTCTGCTGTAGTCATTGTTTTGATCATATTCATGTTGTGCGGTAAACAGTGAACAATGATGACATTGTAGGTGTGCAAACCAACTAACTCTCTCCCTCACTCTGCCAAGTAAACTTGAAGAAGCAAACACACACAAAACTTCTTGCGTCTTGTAAAACTGCAGAATAGCAGATACAGAAAATACACGACTACACTGTGAACATCGATCAAAGGTTAGTTTTCAATCACTGTGCTGCACTTGTATAAGTCATGAATGGTGGCGCGCACAGTCATAAGTTTTCAAAACGCTCATCAATAAGGTCAAAAGTGATCATAGGCTCTTGAACCCGTCTGATGTGTCAGTCTTTTTGTCGTTCAGACTTCCTGTATTTAATTATCTGACGTGCTCTCCAACACTCAACAAGAAAATCACAGGTGGTTTCTATGGTAACAGGGAGAAAAATCTCCTTGAACAACTTCACACCCACATGATGGTGAATTACTTTTGTAACGAGTCTTCGACACATTTAGATAACATTCTAAAAACTACCATGCCTTTTATGTAGTATTACTGTTACTCTCAAATACTGATTCATGTCGTCGAAATATTTTTACATCATTTGTGTAGCCTCATGTTTAGCTCATGACATTCAACTAAAGAAGGCCTATGGTTTTAATGATGCATGCATGCCACCTTCCAGGTAATGCCTTTATTTCAATCATGTCCTTTTCTCCCTTAAAATCCAGAGGAGAGTCTTTTCTTTTGTTTCGAAAAAAAATATTGTAAAGTGTTTTCACTGACTGTTGAAACATGGGAATAAAAACAAGTGTTTACATTTTCAGTAGCTGTATGAACTACATACTGCATATATCTGAGACTGAATTTCATGTCATTGGTAACAATCCAGGAATTTTTTAGTAAATTATAAATATTGACCTTGGAGTGTTTGCATATTTTTCCTCTGCCTCTGTTAATCTTATAAACTCTAGTTGTGTCATTGGAATGTGTTAAGATAAAAAAAAAAATTAGGAGTGCAGGTAAAACCACACAACAGATTAATTATAGCGTAGCTCTATACATAAGATAATGAGAGAAAATATCTACATTGCTGTTACTTTAAATTACCACAACCTTGGGGCTTGTTCCATTGTTCATTTCATATGTCTATATAAGTGCATATATTGTTTGAACATATGCTTTCCGACTGAGGGGTTTCTCAGTCGGAAAGCATTTATTGTTGTTGTTGTTTTGTTTTTTCAGTATCTCCTTTTTGAGCTGCTATAAATGAATGTCATCTTCCTCAGTTGAAACCACCTAGTTGAAGTGCTGCTGCTTGTTCAGACACAATAGCTGTGGCAAAAAGTTGGAGGAATTGGATTTGGATGATCATGAATGAAACCAAGATCTGACGGCATATGCCCAAGCTGTGCAATGTAAAAGCGACACTATACGATGTCACCAAGGTTTTGATTGTCCAAACCTGCTGTAGTGAACAACAGTTTCTATGAGGAAAAAGACAGAAAACCCCTGGAACGGCACTTCTTAAGCCCGGATGTGGCATCATGGCCTCTCTATTATCCCCTAGGAGAAAACCGATGCTATTAAATGATCTATATTGAGAGAGGAAAAAAGGAGAATTTGTCTGGACATATTTCATTGACCCTTCTTCTCTGGGAAGTTCACTCTTTTTGCATGACTGGGTATAGCTGTGAAAGATGTTTACTGGTGAATGACAGTGGCGCCAGAAGAATGGCACCCGGAAACTCATGCATTATTAAAAAATGTCAGCGCTGTCTGCCTGTTTGCATCACCGAATCCTGTGACAGTGTGAGCATTTGTTACGCATGATCACAAGTTCCCTATGAAAAGGCTAGAAGAAGAAAAAAAGTTAGGAAATTAATTCCTTAAATGAGTGATTTTATTTGTTAAGAGGGAGAGCTGGAGAGAGACAAGAATTAAGTGTGATTTAATATTATTTGTATGCTTAAACCTTTACCAAAATCCTCAGGAGGTGACAGCGTAACCCCACCCCCATTAATTCGCTGTACTTAACTTTACCGAAGACCTGAAACTTTTCAGCTAACGTAACAGTTAAACTCCAATTATAACTTTTGCAAAACATTATTTGCTTTGGCATTTAATCCTAAAATGATAAGATGACATTTGTTAGCATCCTTACCAGAGAGCATCATTTCTATTTGACATACAGTACATGGTGTTCAATTGGCTTTTTTTTCACATCCCCAGCACTTTCCTGCTGTGTGGCATGTATTGCTGATGCCTATCTACGCCTACACTTCACCTCTGTGCTGTGCTCTATCACCGCAAAGACGACTGCTGCTCGCTGCCTCCACTTCTGCACCACCTTTCCCACTTTGATTTTTCTAGTGCCAAGTATCTGCTAAGATGGCAGCAAGCTGGAAACCCAAACACCTCACTCCTTTGGGCTTTGTGGTGTGTGGTTACTCCAAAGCTCTTCCAGTGACTTGATGGTGATATGAGTGGATTATCCAGTCCTGCTCCTTGTTGTTGAATAAATTCAGAATAGTTCACATTATGTACTTAAATAAAACATCATGCATTTTCAAAATGTTTTGGGTTTCCTGTGTTGAACTGGTTTAAAAGGATAGTGATTTATTGCAAAGCCCTGGGTGTGAGGTCATGTCTGAGATGCATGACTTAGCTTGATTCTTGCAGACATGCTTGTGTTGCACCTGAGGCTCGATGATGTCAGATGCTAATTTTAACATATTACTTCATTTATTGTGGATGGTTTTGCCACAGCTGAACCCGGCATGCAGTCAGCAATCTCTGGAGACTCTACTGACATATTTCAAGATATGAAATCAGTTATAGGATGTTTCGTGGAGATGATTGCCTTTTGGATACTTTTAATTAGATTCTCTTACAAGTTTGTTGCATCATTGTGGCTAATCTGGATTGCTGAGAAATTCTGTAATTAGTGAAATGTGTTTTATATCTTATTCATACGGTCTGTCGCTGGGTCCCATAAGCTTTGTTACAAACAACCAAACTGAGGTTGTTAATTTACATGAACAAATCAGTTTAGTCACACATGGTGAATATTTCATGTAGCTTTAAAACTCAACTTCATGATCTTAGTATTGCTACACATTGCAGAAATATTTGCAAAGTTGTTTTATGCTGAACTAAAAGTTTGTACGGTCACATATAAATGGAGTCAGTTGCATCACCTTTTGGCTTTAAAGCCCATGACTGTGTGTATAATTTGAAACATGCATTTGAAGATAATCCATCACCTGGGTATTGTGCCTTGTTATTTATGATTCTATACAAACTGTGATCCATCTATCATGATCAGTGATCCCCAAGTTAACTGCGCTGCAGCTAACTATTGTGGCCAATGGATCAATAGTGTTCTGCCCCACAACAAGCTCAGCTGAATAGCTGATAGGGTAGGCACTCTCTACCACAATGTGTCTGTCGACAGCTTGTATGATGTCATTGTAAGGCTTTGTCTGTTACAATCAGTTGAGTTTCTGTTCAATAAACTAAAGCAAATCCTGCATGATGCTGTAAACAATGGCGATTATGGTTCCATTTCTATATAGTTGTGAGGTTAAAGTCGAAATATAAAATATTGCATATTATGATATATATGATATATTATGATATATTATGATATTTTATCCATGTTTTATAAATTGAAAAAGAAATTAATTCAATACGCATTCAATATTTACAAATGTGTCTGATAAGATTATTTTACTGTTACTGTCAACAAATTCTGGGAAGATCAAAACAACAGAATATCTATTACAGAAAACGGAGAAAAAATATAGAGAACATTTCGTATTGTATTTTATTTTATTTATTAAAGAAAAAAATTCCTCTTAAATTCGAATGTTACAGAAAAACCTCAGAATCATCGTCATTCACCTGATGTAGATTTTAAGTTTTGCAGTGTAAAGATTTATTACATCAACTACAAACCTTTTCTTGCACACAATACTCAAACAGTCCAAGTTATAAAAAGAACTTGTCCATGTCCCTTGTCCAAGAAGCCTGGTACCACTGGTTTCCTTGTAGAAGAAACATAAACACATCTAATAACAGGCACTCAGGCTCTTCTGCCTTGATGCTGGAAAAAATATTCTACTTGAATGCCCACACTGCTCTGGTTCTCATAGTCCCCCCATCTCTCAGTACACTTTTCGTGGCCCATTTCCTCTACGACTGTTTCCCCTCTTCTTCCTTTGCTTTCCATTTGTGAACTTCCCTCATTCCCTCAGAAATGTCAGTTTGAACCCACATTGTATGTGGGTGAGCAAACCCCTAAAAGCAATGGACTCCTCTTGCCACAGGTGAATCACCTTGCTTTGCTTTCGTCTGGCTGTCATTGGGTCCTGCAAAGTCAGACGTTTGTGCTTGAGCAGGAGCAAAGGGTTTCAGATGTCCAAGTTATATATATATATATATATATATATATATATATATATATATATATATATATATATATATAATAAAATGAGAAATACACTAAGAATTTTTTTTAGCAGGGAAGCATGTGCTTTCTCAACCAAAGTAAAGATAGCATATTAAATAGTCCTTTCTAAAGCTAACTCCCTGCTCCAAATTCTGATTCATGACATCAACTTCTTCTGTCGCTGAAGAAAGTGATGATGAGAAGGAATTTAAAAAAATGATCTCAAGCTCCCAAAGAGTGATACTTGCCTGAGTTATTGTGGAAGACATCTCAAGGTCTTCCAGAGCAACTCTCTCGGGTTGCTTAGCTACTAGGCAAATGCATGTCTTACAGCACCCACTGTTTTCTTGCATTTTGTTTGACATGAATATAATGTGTGCATCTCGACGGAGACAGACAGGCTAACTGCCAAATGCTACGACGAAATGCACATCAACACATGTCACTCATGCACAATGAGATGCTACGTCTTTATCATACAAGAGGGGTCTTTCACCGTGTAATCAAAGGCTGACTGAGGTTGATGAAGTCATTGTAATCTCAGTGCAGGCTTTATCAAAGCTTCACTTTCATCTTACATAAGCGAGTGGGGCACTGGCACATGTCAGGGAGGCATGATTGGAATTAGACAGAATGATTGTACTATCAAGATGTCACCATCTATTTATCTATGTCTCTATCTACAGTATGTCTTTATCGTTGTGTACTCTGCTGACCTAATGTTGACATAAATCATTTTCAATATTTTGCCACTGAATGGAGCAAAATAGCAGCATGGTGGTGCAGTGGGTAGCACCGTTGCCTCACAGCAAGAATGTTTCAGGTTCAATTACTTTCTGAAAAGAATTGGTATGGATGTTTGTATGTCTGTCCACTGGAGTCATGCTCTGAGTGTCCTCCACCTCTCACCCGCAAATCAGCTAGGTAGGGTAAAGCAACCCGCGCGACCCGCCATAAGCAGAACATGCGGTAGACGATGAATGAATGAATGAACATTGTTTTGATCTCTCAACCTAGCTCTTATCAGGGAGATTAAAATATTAAATAAAAATCAATATTGCAAAAAAAAAAAAAAACGGAACAGGGACAAAGCCAGAAAGAGCCATAAAGAGAGAGAGCCAGAGAGAGATAGAGAGCAAATAGCTGTCTCTTCCACACAGATGAATGAATCAGGCATGAGAGGTGGCATGTAACAAACAAACATTAGTTCCTTCCATAACTTTTGTGCTACAAAAAAATCGAGTCTTGCTTAGGCCTCTTCAGAGTGCAGCATAGCAGCCGGCTCATTAAAAGTGTCCTCATCTTACTTCCTATCACAAACACATAGTATGCTTCACCTTAGCCTGATTGAGTACCCAAAGAGGCATTCACAGGGGAAAGTGCAGTGTTGTGACAGTTTGCAGGTTAGATAGCCAATTAGCCGCTCTGCTGCAGCGCATTAAACAGCACATAAAAGTACATGCAAATGTTACTGCTGTAGTGAGATGTATGTGATCTGCATTGTTCAATGCTGTTGTCCACGGTAAGTTTGTTTTCTTTGTCTGTCCAAACACAATTGTAGTACTTTACCACTGTGAAGCTGGACCTTTTTCCATTTCAATTACAATTATTATTGGAGAAACTGTACTTATCTGTATTTGAAGCTTTGTGCATGAGTTATCATTTCAATTTTATCTATTAGATGTTGGGCCAATGACTTTTGGTCTAACACTGCAAAGAAACACGTGTGAGCTAACAGTAGCTGAAGGTACTGTTAGCTATGAGCAGCAAACAGGATTGCTGGGTTAGGTACACACGCAAACACACAAACATACACACATACACACACACACACACACACACACACACACACACACACACACACACACACACACACACACACACACACACTTTGTACATGACCTAGCTAGCTATCTGGACAGAAAATGAAGAGAAAGAAAGTCAGTCAACAATATCACCGTTTTTAGAAGAAGCGCCAAGAAGATTTTTCTCTCATTTCTAATTTTCTACTCTTTTCTTGTACAAATAAGAATTAAATTATGTAAAACTATTGAATAACCTCCAGCATATAGTGTAGTCCACAAACGCTTAAATTATCAGCTAACAATATTTTTTGTCAGCATTAGAACAACTCCAGAGCTATTTCTAACTGCTCTTTACCTTCACCCACCTTATTGAATGCTGCACAACCACCACATCTGCTCTCTTTCATGGGTGCAATTAGACTCCATTGGTTCGTCTCAGGTCTGTAGCGTTCTGCAGTCCTCATTTTACTTGTGCCATCATCACCTCCTAATGCAGAAATATATATCCATCCAAACAAGCAACACTCATACACCAGAGGCGTTCATTCATGGGTGCTGCTTTATCTTGATCCGCTCATCCGTAGTCGGGCCGTGGGAGCAGCAGCCTTAACAGGGAACCCCAAAGTTCCCTTCCCCTGGCTCCCTAGGGAGGCACCCTGGAAGTATCCGCACCAGATGCACCCAAGTAACTGTATAATTTAAGTACATTTTCCTGTAAAAGATATAATAATCCAACTACTGAGCTTGAACATTTAATTGAAGCATAATTACAGAACGTTGTCTTACCTTTGACAAGAGTGCAGGTAAATGTGAGCTTCTTTGCTTCTTTGCATGGTTGATCCACCTAACAATGGCCTCATACACGGGTTTCTCCTCATCCACATTGAGCTCCTCATTGTCAAGGATGTCAGTGAGTTTTTGCAAACTGAGCTCCAGGAACTCCTTGCTGGAAACAACTTCTTCAAACTTATTCATTAAAAGGAAGTGAGCCTTATGCAGCACTTGAGGATATAAGACGGTGAACCGACGAAATACCAGTGCAATTGTCTAAGGTGAACTCCAAAGTTCCTTTATCACAGAGACAGAACCTGAGTATGCAAACTCAATGATGATCTCCATCACCTCTGCAGACACGTCTGGTATGGTAAAATACGTTCTATCACCTGTGTGTCAGCAGAAAAGGGCCCTGTGAAGAAATAAAATTACGTAGCAGAAAGTATCCGTGTTTGAGCATCATGGTGTCACTAGAACACTTGGTACCCGTAAACCCCAGGTCACAGATCAATGATCAACCTTGTAGTCATGTCACCTGACCTACAGCCATATGTTCTTCACATTTGGGTAAAGAGAGGAGCTGAGCTGTCAGCTGATCACCACCTGGTGGTGAGTATGATCAGGGTGTTTAAGAAGATGAACTACAACTTATCAGCTTACATTGATAATCAATAAGTTACTCACTGGAAGTACAGTATGGACTGCAATCACACATGATGTTCCTGTGAACATTAAAACCAACATCCCCAGCACAGATAATTGTGTCATTTGAAGGATCCATAGCTCATCTTAATCTTGCCATTTTGAATTTGTTTCCATCTCGATACCAACAGCTGCTTGTTTAAACTGTCCAATGGGTTCGTAATGAAGATATTAGAGATGAAAGGGGAGATCAAATGAAAAACATTAAAGCTAAAAAAAGAAAACAAGGAAGACATCAAAGTGAAATGATAGCTATGACAGGTTTATGGTTAGGTTTAGGAAAGTAATGCAACTGTCGTTATAATGGCTACACATTAGTTACTAACTGAGTAAGTCTGTAACAAACGCCACAGATCAAAGAGCAGAGATCATCATCAGTCTGGCTTTGATCTGCCTGCATAATTTACATGGGGCCACCCACTAGCGATAATACATTTGTTCGTTAATTAATTTTGTAATTCATATTATGTATACGGCGGCATCCACGCGATCACACTGGATCCACTTTAATGGGAATAGCATAGCTGTTCAGAACACCTAGGAATCGTTACTCTTCAGTATTTATGTTTGATCACATAAATATAATAAACAATTGTAATGACAGTCAAAACCACTATTTTCCTCCTCTCCCGCCAGCCCAACCACCATCGCCATGTCTTTCCTATATGTAGTGTGTGTCTAAGTAGGCAGAGAAGAGGCACCCAATCCCTGCTGTCAGGGATCATTTGGGGTGCTGCAGAAGATTTGTGAGGGTGTAGTATTAGCAAAATTTCAAACGGGAGCTTTGAGGGCTGAAGTGGGTTAGGGTTAGGGGTTGGGGTTAAGGGTTAGGTGAGTGACACAACAGCCATACCAAGTCACTGAGATTCAATCTGGATCGTCTGTCTGTCCCTTGTGGCCTGAAGAGAAACACCCCCAAAACAGCCCAGTAACACCCTAAAAACACCCCGGTAAACACCCAAAGTTGTTTAAATCAATCCACTGGACTTTAAGAAAGTTTCTTGAAGATATTTCACCTGTCATCCAAGAGGCTTCTTCAGTTCTAGTGGTGGCTGGTCTTGTTCTAGTTTATTAACCCTGTGAGGTGTGGTCAGTGCTATTCATATTCCAACAAGCATAGTTGAGACCCATCTGACTACTCAACAATGGTTGATCGAGGTACCAGGGGTTGTTGAAATGCGAGTTTTCACCAAGTTTTTGTTTACGAATGGGTGTCATTAGCACGAGACAAATCAGCAAAAGGTGATGTCACAGACCCCTGTTCAGAGATGGCTTCTCCACTTTGACAAGGACACTTCTTTCACTCCTCTCTCAAACCATCTGTTCTCCCTGTCCAAAATCTGAACATTGGTATCTTGAAATGAGTGTCCATCTTCCTTGAGGGGAAGGAAGACTGCTGAATCCTTTCCTGATGAGTTGGCTCTTCTGTGTTGAGCCATGTGCTTGTGGATGGGCTATGTAGTTTCCCCTATGTAGACGTCTGAGCATTGCTTGCTGCATTTAATATTTTCTGACTTGTTAAGAATGTTAATTGTCAACTTTTTTCAAATTGTTCGGAAAAACAAGAGTAATCCAGCAAGCATTCACTCTTCTTTTAACTTTAAAAAGTTTTTGCTGATGGAATTTTGTGGTATATAATCAGAATTTCTAGGATGGTGTAGTTGTCTAATTAAAAAAAATGAAACAGAAGCCCAAAATGTGGAAAATGTGAGTGGAATGGTTCAGTGATATTCTGAAGCAAAACGATGAGGAGGCCCTCAATACTCAGGTCTCGGATTTAATTAGCTACCGTTCCTAATTGCTTATACATTGAAAATGTGAGGGGGATGATATTACAGTGCTGTCAAAGTAGAATTGTTTTTATCAAACATTTTATGTAGAACTTAGGCATTTAGCTGGGATTTTCAAGCTCTATTAATATTGCATGGTTAAATTTTACTGGGGAGCAAGGCACCGTCCCCCTACAAGTTGCTTATTGGGCACACCGTGAACACATACACATATACACATGTGTGATAAATAACACTCTAAACTTTAGAGTAGAAAAAAAAATAAAGCTATTTCTTCTTCGAACATGTAACTGTTGACTACAAAAACTCTGAGACCCATTTATTCCTCCTCACCCTTCTATCACACTGCTTTAATTATTTTCACGTGTGTGTTTTGTCATGGTGTCTCATTCATGAAATTGGTGCATAAAAGTGCATGCAATTTGTATATAAATAGCTATAAAATGTTGCATTCTGTTAAGCTTGCAAATGCACCTGTGGTGAGATTGTGTAATGTAATTTAAACAGCATTTCAGCCGAATACACTATACAGTCAGCTTCAACTACTTAAGTAGCAGGTAAGCTATGCTGTCATGGAAATGTACTTCAAGTTCGAGATACTTTCCTTATTCTGATTTACACTTGCAATGGCAAGCACTTTGAATTAAATTTTACCCTTATTAATGCATATTGATGCAAAAACACTGACACCTTTTACTACTTTATGTACATGGTTTAAGATTGCTCTCCCAAATCAGGCAACACAAGTCCACAGTTACCAACGACACTGAAATTAATTTAGGTTTCTCTCTGCTGTCAAGGTGATTTGCCATCGCATGTTATTTTCTGTGACTTATAGGAAACGCTAAATTGAATATATTTTTTACCTTTTTTGAAGACCCAGAGAACACACAAAGAGCAGACAGCTAGCATGCCTATGAGTGGTTATGAGAGGTACATCAAAAGAGTGTATTAAAATAGCTAAAACATAATGAGATGTCTGCTTTTCATGTTTTTGATTTGAAATATCACGATGAGCTTTTATACATGTTTTTGTCCTGGAATGAAAAATATCTGTACATAGTGAGCTACCTAGAAATGATACAATCTGGTTTTTTAAATGGCAAATTGTGTGGGTTTTTTTTAAATATAAATTTAGAAATGTAGCACCTGATACTTCTTCTTTTCCTTTCGGCTTTTCCCTTCATGGGTCGCCACAGCGAATCAGTTGCCTCCATCTAACCCTGTCTTCTGCATCCTCTTCTCTCACACCAACTACCTTCATGTCCTCTTTCACTACATCCATAAACCTCCTCTTTGGTCTTCCTCTAGGCCTCCTGCCTGGCAGTTCAAAACTCAGCATCCTTCTACCAATATATTCACTATCTCTCCTCTGGACATGTCCAAACCATCTCAGTCTGGCACCTGATACTGGTATTTATTACTAATTGTAGATAAAGAACTCTGTCTCTTCTTGAGATAACGATTAAATTTGATTTTTCATTTTCACACAACCAGATTATTTAAAAAGTCACTGGTGGGTTAACAGACATTTGAAATTATGATATTAGAGTTTTGAAAATGGCGCTTGATTGTAAAATAGCGAGATGAGAATAAAAATGACTATTCACCTGTAAATGTACACAATCAAAAGGAAATCTGAATGATTAATCAAACAAATATTAATGAAGAAGAAAACGGTTCATACACTCATGAATTGGTAATAGGGCAGCAAAGCTTTAGGATGTACATTTTCCCACTTCCAATGAAACAATGCAATGACCTTGGTCACACTCTCCAGATAATTATTTCTCAAAAATCAATGGTGGGGCTTTTGACAAATGTGATCATCAAGACAATTCAGAATGCTTGAGCATCACTTCTTATTTCCATCACAGTTCTACTTTATGGTTATGTCTTAAAGCAAGGCTAAAATTGGCATATTTTATTGTTATTTAGCATTAAAGGGAATCTGTGACTGAAATTTCAATAAGACAATAATTTAAAAAAAATGGTACGAAAGATTTAAAGGAAGTTTTGATTGGAGAGAAATGTGCATATTGATAATTAGTTTTCTTCCCATTCCCATTCAAGCAACCAAAAACTCCCCTGAAATGCATTGCTTTAAAAAAACAATTTAATGTATTTCAGTCTAGTGGATTCACATGTACTGTGAAGAAACATATGCTGACTTTCCATATGAAACAGCTGCATTATACTGTTGGCATGAGCAAATATGAAAAGAGCCTATGCAAAACCATTGCAAGTGATATTTTATACTTTGAAACCATAGATCACCCACACTGCAAAGGCACATTGGACGCCCACAACGCTGGATTTAATTTTTGCCTCTGCATTTATTTATTTTTCTCTTGCTGCCTCAGCTTCATGTTTTCTTCCTTGCAATATTAGAAAGCAGCACAAAAATCCCCCCTCCCCAAAATCTGCTCTTTCGTATGACCAAAACATAAGCCACTTTTATCCGATCCGTGAAGCTTCTATTTATTTCATGGCTGCATATATTTTATTTCAAAGAATAAAGTAAGGAAAACTACAAAATTGATGAATACGAACTTAGAAGTTTCTCTCATTGACTGTTTAACAAGAGTCTTAATATGGGTGTTGCACACTGTTATTTCTACTCTCCTGACATGGCAGCCAGAGTTCATTCATGCTATGAAAAGGCAATAATAACATGCTCAGAGTGGGGAAGAAACAAAACATAAAAATATAAGTGAAAGAATTTTCCAAGAACCCAAATTGTGTTACACATTTCAACCCAACAGCAATATTATTTACAAAGATCTAGGTGTCACACAATGCACAGTGTTTTAATCTGCAGGTCTCACCATGTGACGATACACACACATTAAGGGGCACACGCTGCTATCGCATCTCAACATTCCTAAGGTGATGTGGCTGATGATACTCCTGACCTGCCCTTGTTTCTTATAATGAGGTGAAACCATAGATCACCTCATTTTCATATAGACATCAGTGATGTCTTCACTCATGTCTATATGAATATGAGCCTGTAATATTTCTTAGGTTGTTGTGTTTGAAAGAGTCGACAACAACATACCAGAAGACGCCAGAATTGTGGTAACTAGCTTAACAACAGAATTTAAAAAAGAGCTTTTGAATGAATAGAAATGGAAAATGACGTACTGAAGGTTGTTTGGTCCCTTCTGTTAAATATTTATACGCACCCACACTCTAAGATTGATTTAAATTTTATCACGAGGTTACCATGTTGTGATGCAACCACTTAATATATGAATAATATAGAAGCAACAGGGAACGGTCAAAAGGGGTGTCCTCTGTCACATTGCCTCAGGAATTTTGAAATGCTATGATTAAGTTCAGCGTGTGCGTGGTCATATGCTGAGACCTGCAGATTGCAACCACTTGTATCGCTCCTAGATACTTGTAAATAGCACTGCTGATGGGGTTAAATGTGTCACACATTTTGGTTTAGCTGTTCAAAAGCTGTTTCACTGACAATCAATAATGTTTTCATTATCACATCACACTTTATGTTTTTATTTCTTTCCCACTTAGACCACGTTATTGTCACCTTTTAATATAAATGAAGGAACTCTGACCAGCCATGTCAGGGTAGTAGTAACAACTGTGTAAAAATTCAATATGTATTAAAACTCTATCATAGATTAATCTCTAGAAGTCAGGAGAAGACATCAGGTACCATTTGAACAGAAAATGGGCTGTGCAGTCACACATGACTGCAGACCAACCGAGTTAAGAAGTGAACATCACAGGTTAAACTTCATGGCTCAAATATTGGATCTACTTGTTTTAAAGGAGTAAGACACACACACACACACACACACACACACACACACACACACACACACACACACACACACACACACACACATACATACAAATTCCCTAAACCACCTTGCTTTAACGTTTTAGAACCCCTTTTATTTGCCACCCCATTTTTGTTTTGTTCCTGAAGTATCGTTACAGCTTTAGCAAATGCAATCAACCGTCCAATTCAATTACTGTCATCATTATGATATATTAAAAGCAATTCTGTGTGCTTCGCTTATTACAGTGAATTCTAAGGGTCATTTGCTGCTTAATTGACTTACCAAAGAACAGGAAACCACATAGCTGAAGGGTTTTCTGCTGTTTACGTTTCCCCTGTGGTCGTATTGTTGTTGGTCGTGGCAGCAGGTGCACATCGCAGGATTACTTTCAGGTGATTTGGATCGCCCTGGGACAGTTGGGGGAGAAAATAGGCTTTGAGTGAACAAAGGGTAACTGTTCAGTTTAGTTGACACGGGAGTGAGAGAGTGCTGAAGCCTGCTACACTATGCTTACGAGGGTCAAGTAGAAAATGCTGAAATAGCTCAGTGGCAGTTAAAAATAATTTACTGTGAGTTGGCAGGTTATTGTTGTTGTTTGTGATAGGATTTTGAGGGCGAAGCAATTGGTCTTCAAGAAATTAAAAAGGCTGGTATAGCTGGTCTTGCAAGGTTTAAGGATATTTTAAATTAACAAAGTTCTGACCGTTTGAATAATGAATTCTGCCCAGTAATAGTATTTGTAGCAATAAAGATTGTGAAGCTGACAAGGCTGCATATCAAATTGTGACTTAATAGGATTTAAGTCAGCTGGATTTTGAAGGATATTTGGCCATGAGTCTAAACTAACAAAAACATAAATTGTGAATATGTTCCAGTGCAAACAAAAACATTGAGTCTGTGTATCGAGGGCTATAGATATTGACTACCAGGTTAATAATAATGAACTTTTCAGTGTAGTTGTTGCATAATGGCTCTTAGTATCACATGCTGTTTTTTCTTTCTTTCATGGGAGAGAATTTAATTATAAAGAGGATGAGATATCAGCCAGTGGGACGGTTCACACAAACTCCGGGGTCCTCCAGAAGTCTAATCACATCGCTTAAAACATCTTCAGATATGGTTTTTAATGAACTTCCTGAGAATCACTTCAGAAAACCCTTCTAGTTTCTTGTTATCATGTTTAGTCATTAATGGCAGCATGTGTTGGGAAACGGGAATAATGTCAAGTTCTAGAATAGAGAACTTGAGAACCACAGCTTACTGTGTTTTAACAATATAGGCTTGACTATGCTGTTTCTCCTGTGCTGCTCTGATGTGTATGTTTTGAACTAATGAACAATATGGTCAGACAAATACATTAGACTTCAATTTTATACATACAATCTAGCAAAAAAAAAAAAGTTTATATGTATACAGAAAAACATGGGACAATGAGAATTAAGATCGTAGAAAAAAGAGGACCAGATCTGTATCATCAGATCTGGGGCAAACAAGTAGGACATAGGGTGCTTGGTGCAAGCTGTATATTTGACAAGTCACCCTGTTTTCTGCCCGACCATGTGAGCAACTGGAAAACAAAGAACTCAGCACTTGACTTGTAATTTTGAAGCACACCCCCCCCCACCCCCAAGACTAATTTGCACTCTGCTTACTGCATCATATTCATGTGCTTTCTCTTCATCCCAGGAGAGAGATCACTTCCTTTGTCTTTACTTCACTCAGTCCAGCTTGCAGTCCTTCAGAGCCGGTGGAGAGTTGGCTTACACTCGCTCTGGCCAAGTTGTCATAGATAAATGTGTTTGCTCCTCATACATCCTGGCCTGCTTGTCACATTTGTTCACAAACTGGAAAGCTGAAGAGACATCACTTACTTTTGCCCCCCACTGCTTTTGCCCTCCATGCAATCTAAGGGGATTGGCAAAACATCTGCAAATCCAAAGCTATGTTCCACATGGAGCAGCTTTGGACATCAAACAGTAGCAAGCATCCACCATGTAGAGCCAATCTGCCACAATCAATAAGTGGTGCTTGTTATTTTTAGACACACAAAACTATAGTGTGGTACCAGAAGGGTACATTACCATTTCATGGTGGTTTTTAATTGGCTTGAAGGGTTACTTATCCGTATATAAATATTTGTGTCGAGGTTTGTTGTGCAATATTTTTAATAGCAGCCTTATTTCCTTAATATCTATGTCAATCCTGATGTTTAGAAGAGTTCAGTTTGTCAAAAATAGCTGCGATTACATCTTAAGTGTGGTATGATGACTTTGCTAATATTGGCTAAGAACACTAAACCATAATTAGATGAAGTGACATCTGTCATGCTAGGAATCAACTGTTCAGTGTGATAATTGTACAGCACTTTCATTGTGAAAATACTATTTTAAATACTATTTTGAAAATACTCAAATATGTTATGGTGCCAGTCATAAACGATTGAGCTACTTAGCCGCGGTGCGAAAGGATCTGCTACTCCACCATGTGTGATAAACAGATGGTACTTGTAGTGGCAGGTGAACTCCAGAACTTAACATCATTATTCACTGAATTGGTGTATTCACAATAAATGCAGAGACTGAAGGGAGGAGGCAGTAGCAAAGTACATTCTAAAAAATGATGGTAATCAGTGTCAGAGACTTGTAAACAGTGCAAACACCAAAAGTACACACTTAAAAAAGTGCACAAATAGCAAATGTACGATGTAGAGCAATTTGTTCCTTCTGATACTTTATTTTTTGTGGTAAATAAAATGGAAAACTTATACTGATGGTTGCATTTATTGTAGATTTGTGTCCTTTACGTCTTCTCTGTCTCCTAAACTAACCAATAACTAGCTCGACGAGCACTCCATCAAATACTTTACACAAATTTGAAGATAATTGTCCAATGAATGGTTCAATTTGAGGATTTTCATTAAAGTCATCATTTTGCCCCTCTGCTCTGAGCCACACATAGCTAATAGTCATTAGATGAGCATCATTAATTATGTATTTCCTGCAAGACTGAAACTGTTCTGCAGCTGGTGGGTTTCATGCCACGGGACCATGTTTTAAGGAGCCACTAAGACTTCCTTCAGTCTGAACAAAATTACTTGAGCAATGAAAAGGCTGATAATCAAAACTCCAACTTCTTCACATGTAATTGTTTCTCCATCTTCTAGTCACTTAGTTAGTTTGTATTATCCATCTGGGAAGAATAGGGTGTTGTGAGTATATGTCTGGAAGTTCATCAGGATAAAAAGAAAAAATAGTAGAATTTGAAATTACATTGCTCATTTGAAAAAAAAAAGTGATCTACAATTGATTATGATCAAAGTTCTCCTGAGAACAAAACCCAGTGGATTGTGGATGGATGGTCTTTATGGGTCTTTAGATATTCGGACTAAAATGCCAGCACAATTGAAATTGTCTTGTGTGTTTATAGGCTTTATATGAGTTGTTTTTATTAGTTCACTCTCTGTTAGCTCTGGATTTTGGCGAGCAGACACGGAAACTGGGGACGGCTTAGAGTAAAAGGTTTACTGAGAATTGGCAGAGGTGGTGCAGCTGAAAAAGACTGGGAGCAGGCAGCGAAGTGTGGCGAGCCGCAGAGCAAGGAGAGGACTTGATGCAGTTGGCTTTAGTGGCATGGCATTGTAACCTGGTGATTTAAGCACAGGAAAAGAGAAGGAAAATACAATGGAAAACACAGGTGGTGAAGTATGGCTCCAGCAGAACCACTTCCTGAAGCATGGTCCAGACGGTCTTAGAGATTTATGCACAGTTGTTAATGTTAAAAGTTCTAATCAGATAAGACCAAACGGTAACTAACTTAATTTTGAAGATGACATGTTTTTTTTAATTACTCAGCTCGACCCATGAAGATAGGAGATTCATTTAGCTGGAGATTTATTTCAATGTGGATCTTCTTTGCAAAGAGACGTGTGAGTATTTCTGAGCAATAATATGGTGTCATAGCAAGAGTACCGCTAATACATTATTTGCATTGAGGATGTTGATTGAGAAGTACAGAGTAGATCAGAAGGAGATGCGGTACTGTACGAGAAAATCTGGAGTACGTTAGAATACTACAGGACATGTTCGAGGGCAGCAGAACAGCGGTCAGGTGCACTACAAGTGTGACAGAGGAGTTCATGGTAGAGGTGGGCTGCATCAGGGATCATCTCTGAGCCCCTTCCTGTTTGCAGTAGTGATGGATAGGCTGACAGATTAAGTTAGACTGGAATCCCCATTGACAGTGCGATCTGCAGTGAAAGCAGGGAGCAGGTGGAGGAACGTTTAGAAAAGTGGACGCATTGGATAGAAGAAGAATGAAGATTAGCCAAAGTAAAACAGAATAACTGCATAATTGAGAGGAGTGGAGAAGGAAGAGTGACACTACAGCAGTGGTTCTTAACCTTGTTGGAGGTACCGAACCCTGCCGGTTTCATATACTCACTCACCGAACCCTTCTTGAGTAAAAAAATAAAATAAAATTTTAAATTTAGACATAAGTATATGTTTTACTAGTGTATTTAATGAATTGTGCATTAATGTCACCTTTTTCAAAGAACAAAACCAAGACGGTGCATGAACTCACATGAAATGACCTACCTGCAAATCAGTGTGACTTCTGCTGTTCTTATTGAGAGACCAGTTCAGATATGCGTGGCTTCACCTAGACAAGTGTTACTCTTATGTCATTTTCACAGCAAAGTTTATTTTGTTTTCCATGTAGCTTAAGGAAGTGTTCCTTTATTTTTGCCAGTGCAAGACTAGAATTGCTCAACTTGACATTGCAAATCATGCAGAACGCTGACTCCCATCACGTTCCGTTATACAGTACATGAAAATTCACGTCGCACATATTCGTCCCACCACTTTTTTTTGCTCAACATAGTTACTATGAATTAAAACATGATGTGTCAAACATACACAGGGATTCGTGTATGTTCGGCAAAAACGCCCGACACATTATGTCGGGTGTTTTGTCTTGACCTCTGTCTCCGCCGAATCCCTGAGACCAACTCACCAAACCCCTAGGGTTTGATCAAACCCAGGTTAAGAACCACTGCTCTACAGGGAGAAGAAATAGTGAAATTGGAATACTTGAAATACTGGGGGTCAATATTCCAGAGCAACAACAGTGAGTGTCGTAAGGAGGTGAAGAAATAGATCCAAGCAGGCTGGAACAAGTGGAGGAAAATGTCAGGTGTCTTATGTGTCTCTGCTAGGGGTCTCTGCTAGAATGAAGGGCAACATTTATAAGACAGTAGTGAGACTAGTCATGATGTGCGGATTCAAAACTTGCTATCTTCTGTTTGATTCAGTAACTCTAAGGAACACATGTAAACCCAAATATATGAAATAAAAAATTATATCCATTAAACATGCTTATTTTCTTTCAAGTGCATTATTGCTGTTCCCGTTGTTTTTATACAGCTAAATAACTGCACACCTACCAAGTTGGAAATGGTTCACAAAAGTGGCTGCAGAAGTGCTTCATATTAAAGATGTCACTTTGTTGAATAGAACAAGAGTATAGAAAAGAACAAGAGAACAAATTCAACTGATAAGACAGCAGTTATATCTATGTCACATACTTTTTTTAGTGCTCCAGTTAAAAATAATTTATGATGTTGGAATAAAAAACTCAAGATATGTTGACTCGAGGTCCCTTTTCATGTGATCATTAGCATATAATCTGCATTCAGTGGTTGCATGAGTTTAGAAGAGTTGTCTGGCCTCATCGACCTGGAGATGGTGGAGATACGGAGTAATATCATGGGCTGTTAACCGATAACCGATACTACTTTCAACATTTGCAAAGCCTGACTGACCCATGAGGTAATACAGTTCAAGTATATTGTACATGTTACAATTTGCTAGGATATGATGATGGGCTCCACACAATGCTATGGCAACGTGTCCGGGGTGCACCCCGCCACTCGCCCGTAGCCAGTTGGTTTAGGCTTCAGCAACACCAATGACCTACAAAGTGGAAAACTGGCTGAAGACGAAATAAACAGACAGACAGACAGTCAGTCAGTCAGTCAGTCAGTTAGTTAATCCCGGAGGAAATGATTATGGTCGTCTCGTCTTCAAGACGATGGATGGATGATACAGATTTGTATAAAATTATGTTATCCAGACAGCATAAACATTGAATATCAGGGTCTCTGTTCATAATAAGTATGTATTGAGGTTTTAGAGATGCAATTTAATAAAAAAACATTTCCATTTATTGAGATATTTCTGTATCCTACTAGTCCAACCAAAGACTTAATTGTTGAAATGAACACCTCACTTCTTCTGGCTGTGTTGATACCCTAACATTTAGTTTAAAAAACAAGTGATTCACAATGGCAAAGACCATTCTGTGGATTCATTCATTCATGCACAGGGTACTAAAACACGAAAGTTTCAAAGGCACAGATGGCTTAGCGGTGGTCTCACAAAGTAATCATTTTTTACTCTGTTCTTCAACTGACAGACTACTATAACCACTGGAATATTCATCTTGCAGGCATTGAAAGCAAAGTGGAAACCCCTGGAAACTCTCGAAACTTAAAATGAACTTCAAGAGAGGGAATTTGTTTTTAAAATTTATTACTGTCATTACACGAGCAGCAGCGCACTACGATAAGACTTGATTGAGTGACCGAGAAATGCTGATAACTGGGAAATTAGGTGGCTTCATTCTGTATCCCTCGCCATGCAAATCAATGGTATCCAGCTGTGAGACAAAACACCCCTATAACAAAAATTAAAGACATTCTATAACAAAAAGACATTCCCCATGTAGTATTTCACCAAGAGCACCACAAACAAGCGTCAGCACCACTGTTGCTTTTTGCATTGCTGATGTAATTATATCCTTAAAAAAAGATCATTATTCAAGTTGGAGTACGAGTACACGTTGTTGAAGGTCTGAGGATAAGTGGAATACAATTAGAAGTAGAAGAAATGTACTTGATTAATCCCACTCGGGGAATTTTTTTTTTTTTTTCATTAAACAGAGTATCCAGTCACTTATCTATATAGTGATATGTAGAAATGTTCTGTTAGATATAAAATACTTGACTACACTGCACCAGCTTTCAACAATGTTGTGACTATTGTGCTGTAATATTACTCTGTTTTTGAAAAGTGAAATCTTTTATAGTTCTATTGCAGTTGGTAAAAATCTATTTCTACAATCAACTTCCAGCATTCATTTTTTTTGTCTAGTCTGAAAACTCAGACGTCCGAGGAAGTGGAAGATGTGCTCAAAGTGGTCATTCTCATCACTTGCACCTTTTAACGATTGACTTTTTCCTCCGACATGAGATGGGTCGTCATAACGACTGATTTAGGGTACAATTCAACACATGACATAGGATTGAATGAAAAACTAAACCATCATTGTCAATATGGACAAAAACAAAAATGAGACATCAGTTCTGTATCTACATATTCAAACTCACTCGCTGAAATCTAATACTAGAGAATAGTATAATCCATGTTTGACTGGAAGCATTTTAGAAACAGACAGACTCCCTCTTTTCCCATTACAGTTTAATGTTTCCAGAATTTTCAAAGCTTTATACTCTGGATGACTAGAAAGTTCCCACAACTTGACCCATTTAATACCTGCATCACCGAGCCTGTTGGGGTTGTTGCATGTTAGTCAAGGTTAGGGGCATACTCAGTGATGTGTGTAAACTGACATTTTGCAAAGCTGCGTTTTATGGCTGTATGAACCCCATTGTTGGCACAGTTCACTGCTTATTTTATGGCTTGATTAATTTGATAGCTTATCAGTGGTCTCCATGTATGTAATGGTGACTGATTGAACACCGAGGAGGTGACACATGGAAAGTCTGTCGCTGAAACATTGAGCTTTAGTGGCAATATCAATTTAAATTTCTTCGCAAATGCTCAAGATTATAGAAAACGACGTCAACTGACAGCTGCAATTTCATATTCAAACCTCCAAAGTCTAATGTTTAACCAAAGTTTAACATTCAAGAAGTCTCACAAAGGATGAATACCTTCTACTATAATAATTTCTTTTCACTGTAGTAGTTCCATTACTGTGATATATAATGCTCACGGTGAAATGATTTTCAAACATACTCCTGGTATCCAGTGACTACAGTCTGTTTAGTGGAAAGGAATTACAGTGATTGCTTTTTTTGTCATGTGATGGTAGATGAAAGTTTTGAACTGTGATAAGAGTATATCCCTTTGATTTATACTAACATACTCAGCACAATGTAAAAATACTGTTTTTCAATAGTTAATGATATTTCACTTGTCAAAATTCTTAAAGTCATTGCAATGTCTCGGAATGAAGAATTCCATTCACTTTCTCGTAGAAATATTTTAGTCTGTGGAGGACAAGACAATACATTATCCTTACCTAGAGCACCACAATAAACAGGTCTTTAAGCTTTTAGGATTGCTCTATGTATTGGGAGTCCTACCTCACCTCTTGCCAAGAAAAGCTATCATGCTTACATCTCTTGCTAAGTAAATGAGCAGCTCTTTCGGCTGGAAATGTGTCGTTACAAAAATGTCAGTTGGCAAACATTCTTAGCTGCAGGCCATGTGGAGTGTGGGTTTTCGTGAAGACTGGCTACTTAAAGGACTTTAAAAAACACACATTCCCAGGGGACCATGCAAATGAGATTGCAGAGTTTTTCATCCAATAATAAGATTTTTTTTTTTCAACAAAATGTTTACTGTGTCTCCCTGAAGGTTATTGCATGTGTTTCTGCTAATATGCTCAATTGGGGCTGATTTGCAAATTGCTGAATGTGCATTTTATTAAATGTCCAATCCAATAAAGTTCACAAACACTGATCCAGATCAAAATGAAAAAAAAAAAGAATCATCCAAACAAATCATGTGCATATTGGGGCAGTTAATACTTAAAAAATAAAAAAAGGAATAAATAAAAATAAAATAAAAAAAGGAATAAAAAAAGGGCAGTTCTTTGCAAGGCTTGCAAATACATATAGGTGACGTCTTAAGTATTGATCAGAGAGAGGGTAACTGCAGGCCTCGAAATTGCGACCATTTTGGTCGCATATGCGCCCAAATTTTTATCAGTCAGTCAGTCAGTCATTTTCTTAACCCGCTTAATCCGCTGACGCAGGTCGCGGGGGAGCCAGTGCCTATCCCGGCAGTCTCAGGGTGTGAATTGGGGGACATTCCAGGCACGACGCCATGGTACCGCGGATATTTGGGATAACCGGTGCGACTAGGGAAAAAAATCTGGTGCGCCTTTTTTTTTTCCTCTTCTCTCTCGCTCTTTCTCTCTCTCCATAGAGCCTGTGGTTACTTGTGTACAAGTAAATGACTGTCAGGCCACATGCCCCTTTCTCTCATGAAGAAAGTTCTGTTTACATTCTTCCCCTGAAAGAGCCAGTTTTTATTCAGGCTTTCTGAAAATGTTAATGTTTTTTTTACTTGAAGTGTAGGCCTTCAGTTCTTTAGGGGATGTCTTTAATTTACGAGAAAAAGGATTATTCAGCTCTTTTTGCACTTTATTTTTTAATTCTGAGGTTTGTGTGTTCTTCAATCTAACAAAGGCTTAAAATTTATTTGCGTGGGTCTACTTTTATTTATGGTGAGGTAAAAGAGCTAGCTGTGCACTCACTTAAACATATCCTGCATTGAAAATTGATAATAAATGATAATGTGGATATAGTGGCCGGCTATAAGACACAAACTGGACTTGGGTTCGGACCTTTTATGAAGAGGAAATTTTTCTAATTGGATCTCCGTGACTACCCCTGGTGTAGAGGGTCCTCCTGAGGAGAACTTTGTTGCTGGGCCTTCAGTGAAAAGGTGGATGAGAGAGTGACTGAGAGCCAGGAGACCCAACTAATGTTACAATCATGTTTACAAAAGTGTTGACGGTTCTTTGAATAAAATACATGCCATGTTACATATATTGTCTGTATGCCTTGCTTTTAGGTAGGTGCTCCTAAAGTCTTTGCTGGTGCTACTCACTTCTAAATTTGGGAGCACCAGCGCTACCAAGAAAAAAAGTTAATTTCAAGGCCTGGGGTAACCCAATATCCCTCGAGGTTAGAGATTTCGGTCCTGGAGCTAGACTAATCTGAAGTCTGCAGTTCACTTGAAGGATACATGAGACTTGTAGGTGCAGACATTATTTGGCAAACTTCGCATAAATTTACAATTAATGTATATTTAAACAACTGAAATACAAAAAGGTTGAATGTGGCCAAAACTCTGAACTCTTTAGCTCAAAGGCAAATGTATCAGGATTTACATTTTGGCTGCCTCAGGTGAAATGTTGAGTAATTCATCTTTAATCTGTGTGAGTAGAATTTTCAGCGATTGAGACTCATACAACCGGCACATTATCACTTTACAGAGCTATTATGGAAAGTGCTCGCAGTTGACTATTAACATATCCATCAGACACATTAACATTCATTTCAAGTTATGTTAGTGTCAAATAATCACTCTGCATTGAGGTCTGCTTTGTCTCCATCTAACTCTAAAATAAAGTTTTGATTCCGTAATAGCTGCTGAGAGTTCTCCTTTTGTGAAGCAGATGACTTAACTGTGGGTTTGTTTACATTGAAAACACCTGTTTCCTATTATTAGAGTGATGAGCATCAGTAAAACTACAGGTGTTGAAACCAAAGGATGATAAAAAAAAGAAAAAAAAAACACAAAAAGGCTACCAATATCAGATGATATTTGTTGAATAAAGAAATGTATAAGGAGAAGGGGTTGTAAGATATAGCTCGTAAATATAATCAAGCAATAGTGGCATGTGGTGTTAATGATGGTGGCCTATGAGGTCATTGAATGCATCACAGCATATTAATGGAGAACATTTTGGCGTTTATTTTGCCTTCACTGTGTCCACAGATATTTGTCATGTCCTGCTTGAAATATGGTTACACGATGCCAAACTATTTCTAATGGTGCTGCTTTAACATTGAAGCTAAATGAGCCTTATCAATAACAGGCTGCCAAAATGAAATATCAGTGGTGTTACGCTATGGCAAAGTAGATCTGACTATGATTTTGCTTTCAAAGATTTAATTGAATGGATGTATTTTCTTTTTTTTTTGCATAGATGTCTGTTTTAGTTTCTGTACACTCTGGATGGCATAGGAATCATTAGCAGAATCTATTCTTCCATCAAAAAGATCAAATCCGTCACACCAAGCTCTATGTATGTAAGAAGCACTACCCCGAGGAAAACCCTACCATTCTGAGAAGTCTTTGTAAACTGAATCTCGTCCAGACATGTGGAGCAGAGATTTGCTGCTGTGCAGAGCGGTTGAAAGTCTCAGCATGGGATGAGGAATGGATGTTCCTTGAGTAACAGGAATCATGAATTGTAAGAACTGCACAAAATTCTGATCCTTCTGCATTTTCTTTCATGTCAAACATTGGTGTGATTTGTTACTGGGTGTTGATGTACAATCTGGTAATTAAAAAAAAAAAAAAAAAATGTTACTCACACAAAGTGGAATATGCAGGTGCTTCGACAAACACACAGCAAGTATAGCCAGAGATTTCTGCAGGGTAGGGGACCATTCAGAGCGTTTCCAAGATGCATCGCTGTATATTCATGCTCTACAAATATTACTTTAAGAGTTGCTGTCTTATGTTTGAGCTAACAATTATTTTGATCATTCTTGAGGAAGCACACTGCTAGCCCCTCATCCCCATCGCTATGGTGCTTGTGATTATAAACACTACCAATGTTCATTCATTCATTCATCTTCCAACCGCTTCCTCTGCTGTAGCGGGTCACGGGGAGCTGGAGCCTATCCCAACTAACTAAGGGCGGGAGACGGGGAAAACTCCTGACACGACACTAGTGCGCCGCAAAACTAGCAATGTCTGGGCCGTAATTTAAAACACTTGATCTTGCAGTCAAAAACTTTTGGAAAAATGATCCACAGTTGAAACATTTGAAAATATGACTCTATTGTTGCCACGGAAATATGAAACGTGCAACCTCACTGAAAACGATGTCGACTTAGCCCCACGTTGTGCATGCCGATGATGCTTTCTCCCACTTTTATGGCCAAAACAACAACAAACAGCTACTGCCTCGACATTGATACTACAGCATTTTCAATCTTCTTTTTGTTCTGTTGTAGGATATTTTTGAAATTGATACCTTGCGAAAGCGGAACTTTTTGAAAAAACAAGTTTTCAGCAAAAATACGAGCTATAAATAGAAAAAGCATATCGATTTGAACCTCTCTCTATTTTCTCTCTCTATATGGTCTAATTTTAAATTTGAATTGTCTTCTTTCAGTCTGGATTTATTCATCCTAGTGCAATCTGGGAGGGATTTTAAACTACCAGGTTGTAAAATTGCTGTTTAAAAAGTATAATGTGATGAGCACAATTAGGTCCACAGTTCACAGGCTGGCAGGAGGTTCAGTATCTGGTAGGAGGTAATTTAATTGCCCCTGTACCAAATGGATCTTTAAAAAAATAAGCATTATTAGAAACACAGTCATTTTTAATAATAATGTAACTGTCAGAGAGCGCCGCGGGGGGAGTCTGTGTATTCTGTTTTTCTCAAGATGACCGTCGACCTGAGCTGAATTAATGAGGAGAGGTTGTAGGGATACTTGGCACACCAGCTGTCAGCATCATGGCGCCGTACTGTTACATTTATCCCCGTCAGAACAGGTCACTGTTTCAGAGACGTGTGTGTGACACAAATTGTCAACACATCTACAAATGCTAGAATGTGGTCGCTGACAGGTGCTATGTACTGAGGCTTATTACCCTTTTTTTTTGTTTTTTTGTGGTGTACCAGTCAGAATTGTCTGTATCAGGTATCACATGAAGAATGTTTCACTGTTACGTTGATAGATTGTGGTTTACTGAAAGAAAACAAAGGCTTTTTCGATTGCAGAAAAAAAACAAACAAATTTGACAGAACTTCTGAGTATCTTTTGCGTCACACCACTCAAAACAGGAAAATAAGACCAGCAATCAATATGAGTAGCTTATATAAAGGCTTATTGTTCTTGATTAAATACATGAAGTGTGTGTTCATTCAACAATCAAACATGGGCTTTACTGCTATTGTCTCAATGTCATTTAAAAGGCAGGGCATGAAACAATATGCAGATGGAAACATTTTTATAATAATTTTTATACAACTTGTGGTCTTGATGATGGCTCCTAATATAATATACATTATTTCAATATTTATGAAATGAAGAATCCATCCCTGGTAGCCCCGCACAGGGACAGAATACTGCAACCATTTTGTGAAAAGATGCTGAGTTTTAAATTATTTTTCACAGGTCAGAACTGTTGTGCAGATTCGGGCAGACACAGCTGAACAAAATATCAATAAAATGAAGAGAGCACTTAAGTTAAATGACTTTGAAGTTGAATAAGTTTAAGGCTCGTAAGCAAATGTCAAACAAATTTATGGCAGACAAATAAAATGATATTAATATGCTGGCATATGAATAAAATGTATGTCATGTTAAGTAAAAGAGGGTTAACATTTAAAAATGATCAATGACCATAAGAAAAAAATGTATTAAATGTAAAACCAAATTAGGGCAAAGCAGTTTGCATCAAAAAAGACAAACTTGTGAAAATACAGGAAACAGAAAGACCAATCAGGAGAAACTAGTCTGCATAAAGGCTTTTTAAAATATGAAGTGATTTTGAAAGCCTCAATGAGTTATACCAGAGCTGAGAACTCCAAAAGGTGAGAGCCCAAACTCTGAATCTTTAAAAAGAAACATGAAGAGGTCTCAGGCTCCTTTCTGGTTGGTCAGGGGCCAGAAGTTCACTTATAACATATGTTGTGTCGGGTCATTCAAGGGGCCCTTTCTTAGAAGCTTTTTATTAAGAGAGCGACTGCTACAGTGTGCATAATGTGGAATAAAGTCACTTATCTCTAATTCATACTGTACCTGTTAAAAGTGCATATATTATAGTATAGGGCAAATTTCCAGAAATAAAAGCTTGAATGAATGGTTCATTTAAAGTTATTTAAGTTCTAGCAATATTTCTAAAATGTCAGTAAGATGACACCCAAGTTCCTAACATTTGCTTTGATATTAATTGAGACGGGACCAAGGGAGGATTGTACTGCGCAGATTATCAGTACCGACGATAATGATCTCCGTTTTGACCAGAATTGCTGCCATTTTTGATGCTTCCAAGGCAGTTCTAGATTCAGCCTACATTCCCTGCCAATTGTTTGAACTGATGGAAGTCTAAAGTTGATGAGAGGTGGTTGATGTCACTCATCTTATTTGTTGTGTCCAAGCAACTGGATACACCAATGTTTGCAGCATAAAAATAAAATATGAATTGATCCCATACACTTTTTAATTCAGTTGAATATACTGTACTGTAGTATATACAAGTGCCAGTGACAGTCTGTAGATACTCTATTCAACAAAGCTCATTGAGCAGCATAAGAAAGGCCACTGCCATTATTTTTAGTGTGTACTTTCAACCTTGTAGCCCAGAGATGGAAATAAAAAATAAAAAAAATTTCTTTGCAGTAAATGTCAGGATTCTGAATTTGTGAATAGTGAACATCCCACTATAAACTCGAACGAATATTAACCTCCACTTGACAGCAAAAGATGGCAAATTAAAAACAAAACAAAACAGACATAGACACCTCCACAGCTAAAAGTTAAGTTGACATTAGTCAACTATGTGTGATGCCTTTTTCTACTCTGTCAAATCGAAGGTGACCTTTTGGTGAGCAGATACTGTAAGACAGCCAACAAATGAAGATGCCCCACACAAAGGTCGTGCGCTTTTTTTAAAAGGACATCAGAGAAAAGCATCTGACTGTCAGTACAATATTTGTTCAGCACTGAGTAAAACCAGTTTTTCTTTGGAAAACGGGTGTCAGAAGTGTGATAAGTAATATTTTCGGATGAATGCCAGACAGATGCTGACAAAAAAGTGGCAACGCCTTAGTCTTTTTTTTTTTTTTTGCAACAAGGGACGGTATGTCTGTATCTTTATATGCCTGTGGATGTGAATTCCTGATGTAATCTTGTCTGACAAGTGACAGCGATGCTTTACTACTCCAAGAACTTGCAGCGTTGCATGAATTCAAATTTTTCCAAAGGGTTATGTGGGAATTTTTTTTTTTATCTTGGCAGAAATGTTTTGCGCTGGTCTGCAGACCACAGGATCCTGCCATCTGGCTCTCGAAATGACTTAAATCAGAAAGTGGTTGGGGGAAGCTTCATACTGTCTGTTAGTCAAAAGCTGCTAAATAATGAGTGCACACAGCCTGGAGGGGGGTGGAGGGCTCTCATGAGGAGCCATCATGTTGATCCACTGAATTGGAGCGACTGCAAGTGACAAGTGTGTATCTTCTTAGCATAGACAGAAAGCAAGGGTCTTCACACCAAACTTAGATTTTGACTGAAGGGACCACAGAGAGCATGAACTGTCATGTTTGATTTGGATTTGCTCAACCCAGGTAGAGTTTCTTTTTGACATACTGCTTGCATGGAAAAATGCAACATTTTTGTGAGGAAGTGTGTTAAGACTCTGTACACACAATTAAAGAAAAGAGTTTAAGTGAACAGAGGGAGGACTGCCAGGCCAATCATATTTTTTTCTTCAATATTTATCTTTTTTTTAATATGCAACAGATTGTGTAGGAAGTAGATGTCAATCAACATAATCATTTTTCACTTACTGACAAATTAACTCTATGCAAACCTGTGCTGTCATCAGCGAAGAGCGACATGCCTAAAGATTGATAACAATTTTCAAGAATGTGCAGTCAAATTAGTTTTCTGTAATTTCTGAAAAAGAGTGGCTGTGTCCAATTTAATCAGTAAATGTAGGCGTGTTGCCAATTCAAATTTACTACAAGCTGGAAGAGGGATTATGCAAATCCAATTTGACAAAATTGAACAAAATGCTATACTGTCACTAACTGCTATTTATGAGGTGAACTGTATATTTCAAGGTGGTTTGTGTGATGGATAAAGACATATGGATCAATAATCTATAATGTTTATTTTGATGGATATACTGAAGAAAATACTGTGGAGAGGTACCTGTAATTATTCAGAGAAAGAAGAGAGAAAGAGACAAAGACCATTTTGCGTGTCTGACTTTCAACACATTCTTATGTATCGTGCTCAGCGGCCGCAGCGTTGATGCTCTCTGCTGACCTTGGCCGAGTTTTTCATGAAATCTCTTATCTCTCCTTGAGCCCACGAACATCACACTGACCTCTTGCAGGCTGTCAATCTGACAAGGCCTCATTAAAATAGCCTTTGTATAGAGAAAAGATGCCCTCAGCTTTCTTTTGCATTGTTTGATCATCAAAATATGTCATCAGATATCGACTATATACCTTAAACCTGGTAAACCTGACCATGGCAGCTCATAAATGTGAGAAATGTTCACACTTTGATTTAAAATCTTCCAGGAACACATACATTTTGTAAGTCTGTAATCCTAAGGATGTACGGTTTGCCTCCAATAAAAACAGAGCATCTTTTATGATTCATTATATAAACATTGTAGTTTAGTTCGTATGGTTATTTGACTATAAATGATCGCCCTATGCTGAACTAATTTGGATTCACATTGGTTTTACCTTGACAATTATAAAAAAAAAAACAACAAACAATATTTTTCTACCCTTAGGATGTGTCACCACCAAAAGCTAATAGATTCCACCTTGGGCCGTGCCAACCTCCCCAACAGATTTAATCAAAATCCATTCTTACCTTTTTTGAATATTCCTGCTAAAAGAAAAAATGCAGTCAAAAAGAAAACATCCTTTGCCAAAGAAAACAAACATGTTAATTCCTACTTCCTAAATGCACCAGGTACAGCGGCAATTTACAGTTAATTAGTTGCACATTATTCATACAACATTAATTGGACAGGACAGAAGATTTCATGTAGATACAATATTTTTATTAATTAAGGTGCACATTTTGAGAGGAACCAAGGCCAACCATATTGCATTTTCTGATTGCTTTCAGTTAACATAACTAACAGGTTACAAATGTTGATTGTGAATGATAACTAAAACGTTCATGAATAAATCTTTTAACATACTGTACTTTCTACATTAATTGCCAATCTTGTAAGAGATGAAAAATTAGTAATAACGCCTGCATCATGAAACATTTTAGTGATCATTTTTTTGGACGAGGCTGAAAATCATCATGATCTTGTTTAAAAAAAAAAAAAACGGACAAAAGTAACAAACACATTTATTGACATTTAAATTGAGGTCGTGCTTTTAGGTTCAACTTTAAAATCCAGAGGAATTGGTCGAGCAAAATACTTCAGAAGATGCAATATGTGTTCCCTCTTCTCGTCATTGTTTTACATCAAGGCAAATGATTTTATATCATGTTGTATTTATCCTGTCATCAGAAAACCTCCCTCAAAGGATACGTGAAATGGGCAACTGGACTGATGCAGGCTGTGGAATGAGCTTTAATGTGTTCCCTAAAACATCTGAATCTAAAACATCTGAATCTAAAACATCTGAATTTGCCTGTTGATGATCTAAGCCCATAAATAATCATTACCCTGAGTGTATATAAAAAAAATAACAACACAACATACTTTTTCTGCAGGTGTTTTGTCAAACTGCCAAAGTATTATATACTACATCATTACACTACTTCAGTTTTCCTTGCAACCATGGCGACATTTCACTGTGAATGTATTTTTGGAATATCGCCTTGCTGAGGAGTATTCATAGAAAAATAGTGATTTGTTTGAATTCATTTAAGTAAAAGACAAATAATGCTATGCTTTGGATATTTGTGTTGAATTTTGCTGTCAAAGGTGTGTAGTAGAACCCCAGCTTTCATGTTTCACATTACAAGTCTGTTCCAATCCATTACCATAACTTTAGAAGTGAGCTCCTCTCATTGGAGTATGAGCAGCAGTGATTGGTTGCTTCATAATGTTTGTTTGTTGTTTGCTTTGACCACAGAGACAGTCTCAGAGTACCTTTGATGTAAGGACCATTTGTGATTTGAAATGGGAGCATAGGCACTGGCGAGTGTCCCAGCTGACTTATCTCTTCCTCAGTGTTATTGGAGGCTCATCCTATCAAACAGTAGGAAACAAAATCATAATTAAGGACATTTGTAGTGGGGATTCAACTTTCATTATAGCACAAGCCAGCAAAAAGCCCCCAAGCCTGGTAAATACTCAGCCAACAATGTCATAAAGGACAATATGGCTGCTGTAAGGTCCACAGCGACAAGACCAAATGACTCTCTAGCCAGAGATAATCAGCTTTGTGTGTGATGTTGACATGAACACAGTGTAAAGGCATATTGCACTTTGATGATGGCAACACTGGCACAAAGCTGATTTTGAGAATGCAATAGTACAACACAAAGGGAGACATTCCCACAGTGTCTAACTGGCATCTGCATTAAACAACAATCAGGAGCATGAGCTGGTTAGGAGTGACTCGGTGCATTAGGAGTTGTGAAATGAGTGGAGGTACTTAATGTCCAGCCTGCAATGCTCCAAGCTGATAATAGATCCATGCGATGAGTTCTGCCCTTTGTTTTTTTTTTTTGTTTTTTTTCGTTGAGAAATGTAGACAAATGACTGTCATGGTTACCAGAAATCAGTTACACTATATGTTCCTCAGCAACAGCCACCACATGAAGAGGAGCCAATTTTGAGAGCAGTCACTACCTAGGCACTGTTGTTGTCAATATTACAACGTTTAATGGGACGTAGTCACTGTCTTTGGAGCATTTCTATTTGAAGAGATGCAGGTAGAGAATGGAAAGAGACCGTTGACGGCAGAATAACTGGGGAGAATTGCATGCAACAAAGGTTTCCTGTCACATTTTTTTAATCTCCTTTGTCATGAGAATGTGATGCGTAATACGCCCCAGTCTGCTGACGGATTGTGTTGGTTGTGATAATGAGACAGGAATCTTAACATCTTCAGTAGATTTTTTTTTTTTTTTTTATTATTAAGAAAAAAATGACAGTGTCACCTCTCATAGCAGCAGTCGTTAATCTATTCCACCCTCATACTGAATGCATTATGTAACCTATAGTCGATGATCTCAGTTCAAAGCGGTGCTCAAAAATTGAGTGAACCGCCCTTGACAGAATTCTTTATTCTACAGCTGTATTTAAAAGCAACCGGATGTTGTATCAATGTTGCCTGGGCACGTATGTAGATATGCCGTCTCACTTAAAAGCCAGAGCCATGACTCATCACCCAGACCCAGTTTCTTAATTTCCATGGTCGAAGTAGCAAATATATTAAATTTGCAATAAAAAATCAAAGAACTTTTGTGTCTGGCCCCCAGGTGGTTTGACTTCCTCCTGCACTTAAAAGCAGTACATGTGAACCAGTGCGTCTGAATTGTCCATAAATGTAAATGCAAGAATGAATGGTTGGTGATGATCTTGTGACTAATCTAGGACATACCTCACCTCTTACCCATGCCAGCTAGCAGAGGCTGACGGTCTCCAGGGACCCCGCAAAGGTAAAGCAATTACAGCAAATTGCAAAATATTAAGTTGGAGAGCGGGATGTCAACCTCAGTAGGCAGACTCTGAACATGTAATAACCATCTTTTGTTTGCTTGTACAAGAATATCACCTCCAGATATGACGAGTGAGACATTCAATTCAAATATTACTCATAAAACTCCATTTATTCAACATGTGGGATGGCTATAAATATGCCTTATTCTACAGGCGGAGGGTAAGGCCAACTGAAATGGTCCTAGAACTTCTTATTAAAACGGAGTTGACAAACGAGGACATCAGTTTTAAATCTAAAATGTGTCTTTGCATTGTAATGAGAGCGACCCATTATGAAACCAAATAAACTCTTCATAACAATTACAAAGATGACTGAGAATCCCACCTCTGCCCTCCCCCCCCGCCTTTTTTTTTTTTTTTCACGAGGTTTGAACAGAGGGGCTCAGTAATGCTTGATAGTCGGCATTTAATTCAAATCCATTATTAAGAGCAGAAATGTATATGATATGCACAGCAGCCCACACTTGGTATTCAAAAGCGTTTTCAGCCTCCATGCAGTTGTATTACTTTCAGTTACAGCTCATGAATAACATCAAACAGAGCATGCAGTGCATAGAAATAGAAAATGTGATAACTACAAGGGTGTATCCAGCCACTGTTTGAAGTACCTCCGAGCCTCTCGATCTAGAAATGTGGGTACAGGGAAATGCACATTGCTGAAGTGTGTGTAATAAAAATAACTGGGTAAATCGGTTGATTAGGAGATTATGGGCATGGTGTGAGAAAAGAAAAAAAAAATATCCTGAGGCATTAGTAATAAAATCACAAGATGCAGCTTTCTAATGTTGGCTTTAAACCAATATTTATTTAAAACTCACATTAGCCTGCCTTCTGCTTTTTTGGAGGATCATAGAAAAGGATTTTTAATATTCAGAGTATTTCATTATCTCTGCCACTTACATGGGGTGCACATGCATGCGAATGTGATTTGGAATTCCTGTATTTGGAGCAGATTAGTTATTGTACACCTACCACTGAAGCGTGCCAAATGGTTGTAGAAATGCAAATGGGTGTTTTCTAAAGACCGTATTCAAGGGAGCCGCCGTGCTCATCCCTTGAACACAAAGTAGAGGGCTTGCTCATCAAATTCTTAGAGCTTAAAGGGTACATTCATCGCATATTCAAGGCTAACAAAGCTCTTAGCTACATGGTTTTGCTAACTATTACCTGTCAAACATGGATTGGGAAGGCTTAACTTTAATGAAAGAAATTAATCATTACTTTGACATTCAGCTCCACATTTATTATCAGTTATAATTTTATTATGTGAAACACTGTTGTGACCCTCACACACACACACACACACTTAATAACAGGAGGACAAGAATTCAAACAGGATTTTTTTTTTTTTTTTTTACATTTATTCAATAATTCTTTCATGCTTGTTATAGTATCAAATAGCAATGAAAGAATTAATCCAAGCGCTTCTCTATTAGCGTTTGCTAACATCCACCATTGCTTCTAACCTAACTGAACTACTAACATGTGAATTAATAATATCACACATTCAATAAAGGGTGCGTTGAAACTTGACAGGATTATGGAAATTTCTATGATTTTGCCAACTTCTTATTATGTCAAATTTGCACTTTTGCTTTTTTCTTTGTTGGTCCTTATTTGTCTTTTCCTACAAACCGTCTGACTTTAATTTTACTTGCTTTCAATTGACAGTTGCTTGCTCCACTGGGTTAGGGCAGTTTATATTAAAATCTTACACACATTCACTCTGTGTGAGGCAATGCCTGCAGCATATATACAGGAGGACATGGAAAAGGCTGAGGTGGGAGCTTATAGATAAAAATGAGCTGATCCTGGGATTTTCATTGGCTGTTATGGCACAAGTCAAGCATTTCACTGTCTTGGGCTCCTTTCGCTGCAGTGGTTCCGATTAATTCATGGAGTGCTTAGCTTTTGTCACACAGAGATGCTACTCAACCATGATCCACCAGAGGGAGGTTGATCCAGCAGGCTTGGGTCGGGATAATGTATGGCCAATGCCAAGATTAAACCAAAGTGTGCTCAGGTCCCTGTGGCTTGGAGCAGAGCGACCAGGTCAAGAGCATCCGGGGTCACGTTAAACACTCCTGGCCATCACTCTCATCTAAAACTCCCAAGATAAGCAATAAATTCCAGTTCTCTGCCAGTATGGATATAAAACCTTTCCAGAGAGGCTCACGGGAGGCTTTGGAGAGGTTATCGTACATCTGTCCAGACATGGGTCCTCAAGCTGGGTGGGGAGCTGTCTGTCCCCAGCAGCTGAAATTGGTGTTTTACTTTCAACTTTATATCTTTTACACAAAACAACAACTTTCAAATACAACATTGTGTTATCACAACACTTTTCTGAATGAGCACTCTTGCTGGTTTGTGTGAGAGCAATGGTTTGGCTTTACCATGGCAATTCTGAATCAAGTTTTAGCCTTGGACTGTGAACTCAAATATATAGATACATTCAACTTTTAAGAACTCACAGACGCAACCCTGGCTTGCATTTGTTCGATCTAAATGTAAATGTAACACAAAACTTTAAGAAATCACAAATCAATATCACACATTTTTTACTTCACGCTTTATTCTCACACGATCATTTCTTTTCAAGAAATCAATTATTTTTCAAAAGCCCTGTTCTCCTCCTGCTGCCTCAACTCATAAAGCACCTTGCTGAGCAAACAATCTTTGAACTTTGACCCTTTTCACCAAGGCATTTTGCAAGTCTTTCAGCATTGGATACTCATAGATCTTATCATTAAATATATATGAGTGGCTCCACTTTTAATTGAGTGCTTAATTTATATTTTTAATCTGACTTGGTACGAGAGAGAATCCCTGACCTTTGGAAGGCAGCCAACTTTCTGCCCTTGCATAAAAGGAGGCCAGTGCAGAGAACTGAATAATTACCAACCAATTTAAAAACTCTGATGGCCAGCGTGGGTGTTGGGGAAAAAAAAAAAAACTGGATAAATGTCAGGTGAGGATATTATCACAACAGTCAATCCACTCAACAACACGCCATATAAATATTTTCAGTCACAATACTGAGAGAGCAGCAGTCAAAGTTTTAAATTATAATTAGTCATGCATTTACCAAAAAGAAATTATAAAGCATGTAAAACATATGATTAGCCCAGTCAATATTTAAAAGGTATGTCACAGGGTTCTATCTTAGGATATTATTTCTTCTTTTCCTTTGTCTCTTTTTTCCTTTCCTGTTATGGGTTACCGCAGGAGTTTATCATCTTAATCGCTAATTTTATGAATTAATTGGATGAAAATGTAAGCAAAAGTTCAAATCATCATTTGCAGATGGCACTAATGATCTTCAGCAGTGCTTTCGGTTGCCTAATTAGTTCTTTTTTTAATTAGATAAAATATACGTGCAACACTATAATTAGCGTGTAACTCTGCAGTGCCACTGTATGAACAACCTGACTGCTAATTGTCATCTGCACTGTTGTGTTTCAGGCTTAGTTCTTTTTTTTTTTCTACTGCACTAAAAAATACTTCTATATTACCTTTCCAGCATTACATGACTCACAGCCAAAGTTAGGGGTTATCTGACTGGAATGATAATGGAGTAAAATAAGCTACTGTTTGCTTTCACCTCAGCCTTGAATATACCAGGTTGTATATCAGCATCAGTTTAAGAGGTTAAACTTTATCTTGGAAACAGCTATTAAAATGACTTTAATTTGCAGGCCTTCTTACTAACTTTTGCTGCATACTTCAAGCGGTGTCTAAATTTTCAGAAGTGAATACACCCAAATGGATTCATCTAAGTCTTAGAACCGATTTGACTGACTGGTTTATCTCTGCCGAGTCAAACCTGAAACCTGTGCTGTCTGAAGTCCCTTCAGCCTCACAAGTCTTACTCCTGCTCTGTCATTCTGGATCCAAACAAAGGCAGTCTCTAATCACGGCACCCTGGCACTAATATAGATTATGGCTGAAGGTGAGCCTCATTCAAAACTCATTTTTCTTCACATCCCAAAGTGGTGAGACACACTCTATATTCGAAAAAGAGTGACACTGTTAATATGAAGCACTTCTGCAGCCACTTTTGTGAACCATTTCCAGCTTGGAAGCTGTGCAGTTATTTAGCTGTAGAAAAACAACTGGAACCCTGAGTGCCACCAACAGAGATAACGCACTTGAAAGAAAATAAGCGTGTTTAATGGATGCAAAATTGTATATATATATTTTTTTTTTCATATAGGGGTTTACGTGTGTTTCTATGAGCCACTGAATCAAACAGAAGATACCAAGTTTCAGTTTAATTTGCATGTCCCACATTTGGCTAAGTCTTAACACAGCAGGTAATTGTCTTTCCCTCTTGGCTCGTCCCGTTAGGGGTCGCCACAGCGTCTCATCCTTTTCCATGTCGGCCTGTTTTCTGGATGCCCCTCTCTAACACTAACAGCCCTCATGTCTTCCCTCATTACACACTGTACGTCCACCGTCTGTTTGGTCGTCCTCTTGCCCTTTTGCCTGGTAGTTCCGTCCTCAACACCCTTCTACCAATATACCCAGGATCTCTCCGCTGGATGTGTCCAAACCATCAAAGTCTGCTCTCTTTAACTTTGTTTCCAAAACATCTCACCTTAGCTGTTCCTCTGATGAACTCTTATCAATTTCTAATCCGATCCAACCTGGTCACCGCGAGAGAGAACCTCAACATCCTCATTTCTTCCATCTCCAGCTCGGCTCCCTGTCTTCTTTTCTCTGCACTGTTTCTAATCCGTCCATCATGGCTGGCCTCATCACTGTCTCGAATCTGTACCTCAAGGCTGGCGTCACCAATGTCTTCTAAACTTTGCCCTTCATTCTAGCAGAGACCCTTTGGGACTTGTATGCGGGTGCCTGGTGGCCAGGCCTCTGCCTGTCAGGCCTCTGCCTCACAAGGCAAGGCTGGGATCTGGTGTGGGCTCGCTTATTGCTCCATAGCTCAGCCACCATATGTTGGCGTTTATCCTTGTGAACGACAGGGTCGTAATTTCTTACTTATGTTCATCAATTAGTCATTCAAAGGAACCTCAAAGTATGTAGCACTTATGCAGCCATTTTTTCTGACTGAACCATTTCCAACTTGGCAGCTGTGGAGTTATTAAGCTGTTATAAATAATGACTAGGAAGCTGTGTACCACCAACAGTGATAATGCACTTCACAAAAATAAGTAGATGTAATAGATATAAAATTATATTTTCTTTTTTTAGCATACAGGGGGTTGCGTGCATTCCTATTGGCTATAGAATCAAGAAGAATATACCAAAGGCATGACGGAACACTACCCCAGACGCACAGAAATTTTTCATTCTATAAACTCAAGTTGTTAAATGAACCTCAGTGACAGCTGGGAATGTTGACTGTCCCACAGAGCTGTGCTGAACCTGCATGGGAACCTTTATCTCTTAGGTCAAATGGGATAAGCAGGCCAGGTAATGCTCGAGGTCCATATAGGAACTGAATCTGCATTTTTCTTTTATTTAGGAAAACAAGAGTTTGTGGGCATTGCATGATACAGTTTGTACAAAGTCCTGGTCATTCACAGTAAGATGCTTGTTAGTTCATTAAACTGCTCGGGTGAAGTAAAGAAATGCGTGACAGAGGCACCTTTGTGCACTGCACCACTTTAGTTGTGATAATTATGGTCATAACTAATTTCAGGCATTTTTCCCCTACACAGCATCCTCCAGGATGGCACATTACTTCATTGCTCTGCGTGAAACATGCCATCTCTTGTACTGCACATGCACGTGTCATTGCAGGCTAGTTGAATATCCAGATACTTAATGCATAGGCTTAATTCATATGCATGGTCAGGTCCAGCGTAGCCAGCAATGGTGACATGTGTTGTACACAACGTGTGGCCACCCAGCTGTCCGTGTTCCATGTAATGATTTAATATGTTGACCTGTTTCTGCATGCTGCCAATATCAAAAACCATATTCCAGCTGTTGTGACTCCAATCGACAATCCAGAATTACATATGGAGTCACGTTTTATTATCACGTTTTTTTTTTGCTGCATGTGGTCCACCATCTCGTGCATTATATTATTTCTTAGTCGATTATTTCTTAGTCAATCCAGTTGCTATGTCTTTATTTTGGTGAAAAAAAAAAAAAACTTAACCAAAAATTATTGTTTTCAGCAGAGGTGGGATCAGCCCCCACCACTGCCAAGGGGTTTATATCAGATGCTTCAAACAGCACTGCTGGAAAACTATGGGCTGTTTATATCCTTGTTTATTCCACCCCTAAGTACCCCCTAAAATGCCCCCTCCCCACACCGAGTAGATTTGACTTCTAAGACTTTTTAAAGCTTGCAGCCTGTTTGGTGTATGCTATTTATGTTTTTAAAATTTTAAGTATAAAGAAGAAAATCTGTGTCCAAGGACACAGATGCCCCGATGACTGGGAAAAGTGGATAAACCATGTGACCTCTGTCAGTGTATATCTTGAAGAATATAAGTTCTATCTAAGAAAGGGAATTGAATAGACGTCACTGCAAGAATTTAATTGAATAGACAACAAGTGCAATTTTAGAAGTGCCTCTTTAAATCCCACATTGAGATATTCCTTCTTTGCATGGGATCCATCTCTTAGAAGCAGTGGGCTGGCATGACCGGTACTGGGGTAAAAAATGTGGGAGGGGGGGCAGCATTTTATTCAGGGATAGGGGTTCATTTAGACTTGCAGGAAACACTGTTCAGAGAACTACCCCTATACCGCCTGAGCCACATTTCAGAATCAGTTTAGATGGGGCAGATTGATTACCTTGTTCTCATTTACAATTCAAGGTCAGGCGTTAGATGCTGACTGTTCTCTGAACTGCAACCTGTATGAATATGTGCTATAGACAGCATTGAAGAGTGAGAAGGTTCTGAATATTTCACATGTAATCATGGACTACCACCCATATTGAATAAAACAGCAATAGCTAAACTGGATTACATTGCTTACCTGTAAATTAAATTAAAGTAAATTTTTCATTTTAAAATCTTCATTTGATCAAGTTAAAACATTTTGGACTGATTCCGATTTATTTTCTTATACATTGCCGGTTAAACCTCCGTAAGGACAGTAATTGTGAGCATTCCCGTTTGGTATGTACGCAGTAGAGTAATTTAACAACCCTCTGTTCATTTTTAATCTCCGCATTCCTCCAATCTGCTATGGAAAGGTGTCTTTTTCAACTCCCTACTCACCAAACAAAGTCAATGGGAATTTATATATCTACTTGAATTCTTTTAAAATTAATAGTATGGCTGCAGGTGAAAAAGTGGATTAGGTCGATAATATCAATTCTTGATAAATATTCTACATTATCACCAAGTTCTGCAAGAGTTAATAAACCTAAGACCTAAATGAAAGTGGGTAATAATAAATTTTACCCATAAAGGGACTTTGCAATCACAATTCTGTGGCGAATTTATGCATACTGCTGATACATTGTGTATATTAAAGGCAGAAAAGTCAAAGAGGATTATTACACTATTAATGTGTGCCTGGAAGCAGGCAGCGGGGAGTTGTGAAGGACAGGACAGTCTTCAGGGCTTACTTGTCCATTCACTTGTAATTTTAAATGTTTAATCCTTAATGACCACCACATCATATTCACTTTATTATCTATGAAGCTATTATCTCTGTGGATAAGTCTTGATTAAAGAAACACACTCGCAACTTCAAAGCACCTAGAGCTTCAGCATATACTTATTCAGCAATTGTTGACAGCCTAACACTGCACTTCAGGCGAAATCTCATACACAAGAGAGCAGGACAACCTCTTTCAAGGTTTAAGAGATAATTATAGATTATTATGCAGTAATTCAGGGAGTTGGGTGGGATCCAGCCGGTGCCAGATGGTTAATGCTGGGGTCACAATGGGGTTATGTTTACAGAAGGCCAAGGAAGTCGAAGCCGGATGACTTTTACATACCATACTCCATGAATATTCAGTATATGAAGCACATTGTGTAACTGACAAATAAGTGCTTTGGATGCATCTTAGCTATGGTGCATTCGATTCAATGCTCAAACACTCTTGTCAAGTAATACATAATAAATTTATGCCACAGAACGTTACATCATCTCACTGCTGTGCACCTGAGTCTTGGGTTTCTTATTTCCCTCTACATGGTAAATTAAAAAAAAAAAAACTGCTTACTATAATGCATTGCAATCTGACCAATCACAGCACTTCACAACCGATGTCGGCACTGACCTATTTTCCACACACTGTCATTCACAAAGGTAGCAGAGGCGACCATGCGAGGAGCCACCTGTTCCTGATGAGTGCTCATTATGAGCAGGTGGTATCTTCATATAAACACACATGGAATAAAAAAGCAGTTCCTAAAGCATGTACGGCACACGGGATGGGTATGGAAGAAATGAAGAGTGAATTCATTTGTCTGCCAGTGAAGTTAAAGTTAACTTTGCATAAAAGCAAGCATCAAAAGTAGTCAAGGGAAAATATGAACAAGCACATCAGTGAGAAAAGTTCCTTGTGCATTTTACTATTTTCTGGATGTATACTTTGATTCCTCTTTTTTTAGCAGATAATTGAACGCACACACACACACATGCACACAGACACACACACACACACACACACACACACACACACACACACTCAGAGAGTGAGAGAAAAACAGAGAGAAAAGGGAACACATCCATCTCTCCAAGTTTCATCGTCACGCCTATCAAGTCAGACAGACTGTGCCAGTTCAGACCTCAGCGTTCCATGTGCATTAAAACACTAACACGTTTTTTCTTTGCCTCAACTCAACCTTGCATTCATCAAACTTATGAAGGCACTGCATTTTAATCATTTCTCAATCCTTTTTTTTTTTTCTCTCGCTCACCCCGAAGAGGTTCAGATCAGAGCATAAAGGGACACAGAGTGCAAAAGGATTGTGTACTTAGTCCCTTATTTTTTCATAGGTGGTTTTGGGTCATGACATTAACTAACTATGGCGCCATGCTATGTGGCGACTGCTGCAGTGTTTTTGTATTCTTTCTTTTATGTATATGTGTGGATTACAGCTCAATGCTGATTAATAGCAAAAAGGAATATATACAGGAGAAAAAATATTGTTGTGTTCCCTGTGAACAGTGAGTTTTCTGGACACAGAAGGCGACACCTATTCATTCACACACACATCAGAGATTTACAATTGTCATAGATCCCAAGGACTAGGTGGAGGGGTCCTTATGGGTGTGGGTTTCTAAAGGGGAGGGCAAAAAAAATTGTGCAAGGTTCATTGTAATATAATTGCTAGTGTGATGTGTGCATATTTAAAAAAAAAAGAAATCTTAATCTCAGGCTTGTTACAACCAATATACAAGACTTTATCTTTCTTCTGGTATGATGCATACGGTATGCAACTGAGGGTGGACATGCACAGATTTTAATTTATTAATTATTGAAGCAATATAATGAGAATTACTTAGATTAGTTAGATTGCTTTAACCTTTTAGTGTTAACAAAGCTACAGCTTATTCAGAAGCAGTTGTTTTGATTTGAGACCCACTACCGGATCAAACTAATTAATTACTAAATGATTTAATCACTCGTGTGGATTGAGCCCGACAATGGCTTATTGTTATTAACCTTTCTGGACACAGTGGGAGCTAATACAGTAAGTACATTGCATGCTCCCAAATGAAGGTTATGGAGTTGGTATTACACTAAAATAATAATAATTTACATGATAAGACTGGAATGAAATGTAACGCTGTTGCTGCTTTTCAAAATTTGATTGATACAATTCCTGTTTATTATGCATAAATACATTTGAAAAAAGCAGTAGCATCTACAAACAAGCCACTCTGGAATACCAACTCTGGAGGATTTCTAAGCACGTAGTGTGTAATCATCACTCTTATCTATTTACTTTCCCATTACCAAAACTGAGGAGCTTTTTTTGGGGGGTTATAGGATAACTTTTAACAACCTATGCAATACAAAATGAAATTATTGCCAAACATAATGGCACATTACAGAACCCCACATGTATACCAGCAGTGTAACAAGAGCAGCAGTTAGAACATATGACTGAAAGCTGAGTAGAAACAAAACACTGATGTGACAAACTGTATGGAGACTGTCCAACGAGGAGCACAATAGGTGAAAAAAACAGCTCTCCGATTGCTGACATGTATAAAATTGGAGCTCTCAAAGAAAAACACAGATAAATGGGTTGGCAGAAGACAGAGACTGTAACTGCAGCTGATAGGAAGAAGTGTGGCGAGCAAATACAAAATTCAGCAATCCAAAAATAGAGAGCCGATGTTTAGCTCAGCATGTTTGCTAATCCGCCATTGGCACTGTAGTTAACTTTTAAATTATCAAATGACTCACCTATTTACCTTTTGAAATTAAAAGAAAAAAAAAAGTTTAATGGGGTCAGTTCAGCAATCTCCATAATCTCTATGATAGTTTTGAAACAATAAACTCTGAAGTTATTATAGGCAAGGGTTTTGAACGGCAAAACACCTCCGGATGTACTCGCCATGGTGCGGTGACAGTTTCCAGTCAACTGTGGCCGAGTGCGTCAGATGGGTATCATTAATAAGGCAAAAGATTCAACTCGTGTTCTATGGTCAAGTCTTCACTAGTAATCCTTTAAAAATCATTGTGCAGATTATTTTTTAGGTGATACACACTAGTATTGTGTTACATGACACCCATGTGGCGTTTCCAGAATGTCAAATGAATCCCCCCTGACAGGAAGGGTTAAATTGAAATAGTGACATCCACCTCAGGATCAATTAGCATCGTGATTCATCGTCATATAATGGAGTAGTTTAAATTTCTGGATCTCTAGAATGTGCTTGGTGTCTTTCTGATCTTTATTTTAATGAGACTTAATGAGGCGTGCCCCTCCCCCCGCAACTAATTAGTTCTCCGTTAACATGTCGGAGTTTTAATTCCACTGTTGATCAATGAGATTGAGATGAGCCGTTTCATTTACCTCAAGGCTTTAAGTGTTAGAAAACATTTTATTGGAAATCCCAACCTTAACTATTTTGAAATATGTGGACCTGCTGCATATCCAGAGCCGCCAGAACCGCAAAATAAATGGCTGAAACAGACAAACCTGTGAGTGCTCAGGCTTTGAATGAGGGAAGCTTGACTCGTTCACCAGCAACACTTAAAGCCACACAAAGTTCTTTTTGTTAATGATGTCAAGCTGTAAGAGTTACTTGCGAATGGTTACAAATATCACCCAGATCCAGATCATCTGTTCACAAAGAGAGAACTCTGAGCGTCTGGTTCAGTCTTTTTTTCTCCTTCAGACAGCAATGCAAGGCAATTCATCTTGAGGCATCATAGACTGACATTTCTTAATGTGCAACTATGAGATATAAAGATTAAAAAACATAGGTTGAATGCTTGTTATTGTTGATTAGTTGGGCTACAGCGACTGAATGTCTTTGTGCACTAAGCAATTTATCGGTCCAGTCAAGGATTACAACATTTATTATGTGAACAACAAGTTAGTCATTCTGCAATCGACTGCTGTATTTTGGTGCATTATCAGCTTGTGTAAGATGTGACCAGCAATTGCAAGGTCTTATAGGCCGGTAATGGTATATGTCCCAACTGGTAAACCTTGCATGAGTTCTTTTATTTCTATTCTTCCAAAGAAGCTTTTTTTCATTTGTTTTTTTGGTTTGCATGTTTTTTGTTTTTTGTTTTGCAAGTTTCTGGAGTATTTCTTATTCTCTCCTTACACTCCTGGCACTGAGCTTGAGCCCCAGACATTGATAATAGAAACTCAGAGTAAGCTTTAAACTGCTAAAAAGACTAGACAGTTGAGCAATTGGCCCGATTGCCTGATTTGATCTGAATGAAGAGTTTTTCAGTCTTTCACAATTCGCACCACTCCAACAGACAGGACATATTATTCTAGTTGCTTAATTCTTTATGACCACAGGAAAAATAAACTTTAAGCTCATCAAATTCAGTGTACAATCAGTATTGTATTTTCTTTTTACAACTCTTTGTCAAATCTGTCCACTCTGCTGAGATGAATGGCAGAAACCATGAATGGAGGATGGCACTTCAGCCAGACAGTTGAAATAGCTTTAGACACAAAATTACAGAATCTTGTAATCAAAATTCATGAGAACATTTACATTAACACCATCTGTCGAGTCATCTGTGTACAAGCTAAATTTGGATAGTTTTCTTTTCTATTGATATTTTCATGTTTACTGCACCTTCTCATATCGAGTGGATCAACTGCAGACAGGTCAGTTATATGTATATTTCTGTTTTTTATATGTTGATGGTGATTTAATTTCAATTATGAAGCTTCAGATGTTTGTGAGCTTTCAATAAATTCTTCAACTCAATGTATTTTAATGGACAAATACAGCGTAGAGTATTGTTTTATCTGAATTTGTATTACAATTTGTTCTGTCAGAGAAAGTCTGTTGAACTTTGATTTCTGTTTTTTTTTTTTTTTTTAGCAAGGCAAGTGAAATAGTTGGTTAGAAGTTGTGTGACATCCATGATTAGATTCAGGAAGATTCGTGTTGGTGCTTCAGTCGGACGACTTACCAGTTCTTATCGACAAGCTTTACCATAAAGCTAGAGCGTGAGGATGAGAGAGAGGTGACACATGCCTTTCATGATAAACCGTATGTGATGGGTAGGAACGGTTCCTGGAAGTTTGGCATCGGCTAATGTTTGTTAAAAGGGTCTGATCATTCGGGTGTGCATGTTGTCGTTTCCTGTCATCATGCACCATGACTACTGAAAAGAGCAGAGAGGTATATTATCAATGGATTTCCCTTCCAATAGGGATATCGATCTTAAAAACAGTGACTTCTATAAATAGCTGCGGATAAGCCGGAGATATCTTGGTTTTTCATGAGCAGTTTTGTCCACTGTTCTCTTTTTACTAACACTTCTGTGTTTTTGTTGGATATTTTAATGTCATTAAAGGCTGGAATATTCTATTTTGAGCTGTGACTTTTAAACGTGGATAAAAAGATCTTTTGAATTTTGATTCAAGCCATCAACTGTCAACCATGACATTTGGTGAAGAATCCAATTACGGTTCTTGTTATTCCACCGGACACTCACAAAAAGTATATCAGCTTGGAAGATAGATGAACTGTAGCATGAAAGTCCTGTGCTTCAACATGAACTATTGCATAATAGATTCATTCCAAATCAATATACAAAAACAAGAATAATTAACACCCTTGAAAGATTTTGCTACATTTTTCCTAATCTGTCATCTTCATCTTTTTGAAGACAAGACAATCGCAGTTGTATTGTGCTGCTTTATAATCGTCTCTTCTTCATCATCTTCTCTAAATCTGGGTCACATGTTGGCTACAGACTAGAGGCAGGGCAGACCCTGGGTAGACTTATGCAGGGTCTACCCTGCCATTGTATAACGACCAATTCATCTAAGTTTCATGTTTTATCAGAGTGTGGAAGACAGAGAAGCCGGAGAGAATACACACAGACATGGGGAGAATATGCAAACTCAACACAAAAAGGCCACAGGTAGAATCGAAACAAGGATTTTCTTGCTGTATGATGCCACAGCTACTCACTGTGCGGCTCTTTGTGTCATATATAATTTTATATCATTGAAATGGTTGTAAATGTTTTTGTGATGATGGATGGATGGCCAGAAAAATGGATGGATGGACGGTAATGGAACATTTTAGATAATTTTTGAGAAATTCGGGCAAAGAAGAAACTTAAAAACTTTCAAAATGTTTCCACAGATCAAATACAGATTAATTGGCTCCTTATTGGCTGCAAATACAAATTTAGATTCAGTTATATTGATATGTTTGTAATGTAGGACAAGTAGCCATCTGACTGCAAGAAACACCAGACAATTCACAAACCGTACCATCAAAATTGTGCATCAATACTTATCTGCCCAGACAGAAGCGGTGAGTGAAAATTGCTACTTATATGTTTGGCTGAAACATGTTTGACTTCAGGAAATATAGCAGTGGCTTACACTCACATGGTAACGTGACAATGATACAATATCGCAGATATTGTGTTGGTGTTTGTTAAACTGGAGACTGTAGTTTTTCATGAAAGAGAAACAGCAAAGGACTACAATGGACTCCCTACATGTACCCTCGATGGAGATGATTTTAATACTAAACCTTTTTTTTCTGTTTAAAAATATGTGATGACATAGTTGATATGATTCCCTGAGAAAGATATTCATGATGGATGGAATAGAGGCGAGTGACCCTGCTGGTGGCACTTGGCTCAGAGCTTTGGTGACAAGGTGCTGATGAGATGCAACCTTACTCTGATAATATCAAGGTCAGCATCTTCCTATCAAGACCAACTGCAAATGGAACCAATGTGTAATCAATATACTGTTTGTGTCGTGTTGCAGCTGTACATGACTGATGAGTTACAGTGAGATTCTGTCAGGCATTCTAATTGATGAATGTTTGTTTACCCTAAGCAGGCAAACAATATAAAGGAAGCGCCCGTAGTTCAACTCTGAAGTCCAGGCTTTGTATGATAATTATGACATTAATGTTGTCTGAGTAAATGCATGTGTGTAAATGCATATGAGTGTGTTTTTAGAATTGATCTCTTCATATTGTTTATATTCTACGGAAGTAATTGCACTCTGTATGGAATCCACAGTGAATCCACAGTGATACCGAAAATATAGCAGTTTGTTTAATGGCTAATTATATAATTATACGTCCTCTTCTGCACATTCACTGTGCTTGTTTTTGTGCATCGTCCTGCTGCTTGACTCGCTATTTCCATTGTTCTGTTCACTCTTCAACCACCGCCTGCATCAACTGCTGAACAGAAAGGAGACGGAATCACACTTGACTCTCTGTTCTGTTCTCTTTTCCATGCTGCTGCTTCTTTTCTTTCTCTATTTAACTTTACATATTTATCAAGCCTTATTTGTTTCTCTGAGGACTATGGGCAGTGAACCTTTCTGTCTGACACGGCTGGCAATGGCACAGCGGTAATTGTGAAAAGCCAGAGCCAGAGAAGTGCTTATCTCTGTGTGTATGAGAGGAGGAGAGAAAAAAAAATGAAAGGATGGGGAGGTGCAGTGAGAAGCAGGGAGGGGTAATGCATGAGGGAGGGTTAAGGCGAGAGAGAGAGAGAGAGAGAGAGAGAGAGAGAGAGAGAGAGAGAGAGAGAGAGAGAGAGAGAGAGAGAGGACAAGCAGCTTGCTTCATTCTGCTTCTTTCGCGGCATCCATTCTGCAAGACCCTATTCCAGAATCGGGAGAGCTGCGTAACAGGCAAATTGGAGGAGGAAAAGGACAAAAAATCAATTTCAGAGAGAGGATATTGACAAAAATAACACATAATCAGGACTCAGTGTCATCCTGTGTCACATCTTATTGCTTTGACAGAGGTGTCTGAAAGTTTCCATCCGGGGGAACCCTCCCCTTGTGAGGATAAGCAGCGGATGCTGAATTTCATCCCTGAAGGCAGGAGGATAGCTGTGAACACCGGCCGGATTCACTTGCAGTGGAGCTGGTAGTGCGCACCAGAAGATATTCTACAGTGCCTCTTTCTGTCTCTCAGCGTCTCGCATTTTCCAGTAGAACACTTAACATTATCTCACTGTTCCAAGGTGGAATATTAAGGGGGGGGGAGGAACCCAAAAGAAATTCTGCTGTACCCAAAAGTGAAGAAGACCGGATTATGTGAGAATCAATTAAGGACACCCTTTTCACAAAAAGTAAGTTGTAATCAAAAAAATCCTTTGGATTGGGTCCTGATTCCTGAGAGACTTGCCCTTTTTCATTTTTTGGATCAGCACCAAGCTTCAGACAGCTTTCTGGACTATAGCTTAGTGGATGGTATTTTAAGGTAAGGATTCTTTTGCATAAATTGTACCAAGTAGATTGTTGAGAGAATGGGAGATTAGGGAACCAAGAAAAAAAAGAAAAAACTTATAATGGTAGATACAGTGAAGAAAGGGAAAAGGGAGGATGGAAAAGATCTATCGATCTCATCCTAGATGGAATTTATTCACCTAAATAGAAAGTGAGTAGTTGGGATAGATGCCATCCTAAGAAAAAGGACCCAGAATGAATATTGAGTTTGGATCACTTCTGTTTTGCTGCAGAAGAACATCTGTGTGTGTCTGCATACTTATGCATGTATTTGCTGAGAGAGGAGATGTCTGTCTGCAAAGCAATTCATTTCTTTGCTTCCTTGCCACATAACGTATCACCAGGGGAGGCTGCAAGTGGAAGAGGCATAATTGCTGTGGCTGTCTGTCCTCATCTTTACAATAGTGTCTGTAAGCACAGGGAGTTACTTTTGTACAGTAGCCCCATTTTCTTCGAGTGTTTCTCTGCATAAAGACTGTGGCTTTTATCTTTGCTTGCAGAGAGGTGATGATGTTCGGTATTACACTATCTCAGATGTCCTACATTGTACCTTGATCTTCAGTTTTTTTGTGTTTGTAAGTTTGTCTTCGTGCTTCTGATCCTATACTAAACCTTGTCCTGTTTGTTTTTGTCTGTCTAGTTTCCTTGCTGTTTTTCTCCGTATGGGGAAGTGATGGTTCAGAAAAAATTTTGAAATTCTTGACTGCCTATTCAAATGGAAGTCAAGACTGCATGAGGTTAGGGTGGGACTGAAAAGGATAAAGATAGTGTTTTCTTTTCTGGAAAGAGTAAATATGGTGCCCTCTTGATCAATACCAGACAAGTGCAAGGCTGTGTCCTTTTGCAAGGGAATGGCTGAAATATTAATGATTGCATGAGTATCCTGTTGGTCCCTCGAAACATTAAAAATAATTGAATAATAAATACCCTGTCTGGGCTGTCAAAGTAGGGGATTGTACCGGACAGATGATTATAATGCTGTGTGCTCATGCAACATGCAAAACAGTGACCAGCAAATGTCTTAGCCTCTGGATATTAAAATTTCAAAAGAAGCGTCTGTTCTCTTTGCAGCACATCCACTTGGTGTAAGTGGCGTCTGATTGGAAGCTGGAAGCTGATGACAGCTCCTGTGTTCCTTGGGCTGACTGGATATAGGTGGCTCAAATCGACAATTGTTCATCTGAATATATAACCTGATTGCAAGAAACGATTGTGCACAGATGTTCCAATGAAATCACATTAAGCATTTTAAGAGTTGCAATCCTCCAGTCTGCTGTCCTTGCTGAATTCATTCAATATAATACTCTATATTTGCAGCGTTTACAGTATAAATATGCCCACTAGTGTACACATATTTATTTACAGAGCTTGAAAGAGAATGAAAGGGGTTTTTGCATGTAGTGTGTATCTGCGTGGGTGTGTGTTTGTCCATGGCTCTGAGCTCCATCCCTATTGATGTTTTATTGAGTGTTAACCACGATATGGAGTAGAACGGTGAGAGGAAAGCACTCAGACAGACTTTGTTCTTCCTTGATGTTCCTTATCTCTGAATTAGTGTAATTCCTTGTCTATCTCTTTCAACTCTTTGGATTTGGTGAAGGATTCGGTTGCACCAACACACTTTTAATGTCCAGGCTTTGGGTGTGGGCTGGTGTACGTCTGCACCTATGTGGTGTACTGTATATGTGTGCCATGGTAACATGGGTTTGTAACCCTCTGTGTATGGAATATGCAGTTTTCCTCTATCTTGTGTGTCAAACATGAGGTCAGAGACGTGGCCTTCTATTTTCAGTGACATTGCACATGGACTGAATCATGGGCGGCTTGGGTCCTAGCCGCTTTGTCCATAAACCCTCTTGTGATTATTCAGTGCTGTTGACAACACGTTCACGTGAAATGGAAATCAAAGGTAATAACTTGTATGGTAAAAATGCTATTTTGATTTATTACTCAGTCAGAATCAGTATACATGCATGCCTGTGGGCATTTGAAGTCTGACACACCTGCTACCCAGTGTGATGAGTCATTCCCAATCACGTGTGTCTTTTTGATTTTCATTTCTTTTGATTTGGTACCAGTCAAATGTAAGTTCACTTATTGATCCCCTACTTTTTTCCAGTTGTGCTGTAAGACTCCAGATGGTTAAATAAGTTTTCAATAGCTTTAATAAAGATGAAGTACCTCATTATGTGATCGTGACTAAGTACTCTTTTTCAAATTCACAGCATCAAAACAGAGGGAAGTTTAGGTCAAGCATGTCTTCTATAGAATCCATTAATTTTATGAAACTAAATTATATTTCTTCAAGTGAGCCGTTAATAATCTTTGTCATTTAATAAAATTTAATACAATATTTATATTTTAATGAGCAAGTGATAAAATAATTTTATAAAACAAAGATTTAAATGTTTCAAACCACAAAAATGTCCAAACCAAATGTGTTTGTAATGTTTGTCATTATTTTTCTTGTGTCATGGCTCAGTTTTCCATGAGTTGGACTGACTTGCAAAAACAAAACTCAACCATGGATTTAGATTCTTGGCAAGAAATACAAGGACAGTACGCCTGATGGTGTTGCTCTGAATGAGGACCCAAATTAACTACCACACGTGTCACAATGTGGGATCTTAAAACTTAATTGAAAGTCTAGATCAACAAAATCCCCTTTTGAAGCAAAGAATTCCTCTCAACATCTTTTACATCCATCCTCCTCCGACAGCTGCCACCTTATCGTGGTGGGGGAGTTTGAGTACCCGAATGATCCCAGGAGCTATGTTGCCAGGGGCTTTACGCTCCTGCTAGGGTCTCCCTTTGCAAACAGGTCCTGGGTGACGGGCCAGACAAAGAGCAGCACAAAAACCCCTATGATGAGTACGAAATCAAGGACTGTGACGTTGCCAGGTATGGTGCAACCGGGGCCCCACCCTGGAGCCAGGCCCAGGGTTGGGGCTCATATGCGAGTGCTTGGGCCCGGCCGGGCTCAGCCCGAAAGGACACCGTGGGCCCAACCTCCGGTGGATTCACCACCCGCCGAGGAGACTGTAGGGGACGGGTGCAATGTGGTTCACCTCCACCCACAGCTTGGGCTCTGGAACCCAAACCCTTGAGAGGGGCTGGACTCTCCACTTTTCTGGTGTTGTCCAAGGTGAGAGGCAGCAGGCTGGCGTGGGCTTGCTTGTGGCCCCACAGCTCAGCCGTCATATGTTGGAGTTCACCCCGGTAAACGAGAGGGTCACGTCCCCGCGCCTTCGGGTTGGGGACAGGTGTCTCACTGTCGTTTCGGCATACGGGCCAAATGGCAGTGTGGAATACCTGACCTTCTTGGAGTCCCTGGGAGGAGTACTGAATAGTGTTCCAACTGGGGACTCCATTGTTCTCCTTGGGGACTTCAACGCTCACGTGGGCAATGACAGTGAGACCTGGAAAGGGGTGATTGGGATGAACGGCCTCCCCGATCTGAATACGAGTGGTGTTCTGTTATTGGACTTCTGTGCTAGTCACAGTTTTTCCATAATGAACACTTTGTTCAGCCACAGGGATGTCCATAAGTGCACATGGCACCAGGACACCCTAGGCGGAGATTGATGATTGACTTCGTTGTTGTATCATCAGACCTCCGACCGCGTGTGTTGGACACCGATCACCACCTGGTGGTGAGTTGGATCTGCTGGCCAAGCAGGAGGCCGGACAGACTTGGCAGGCTCAAACGTGTTTTGAGAATCTGCTGGGAATGTCTGGCAGAACCCTCTGTCAGTGAGGTCTTCAACTCCCACCTCCGTGAGAGCTTCTCCCAGATCCCGCAGGAGGCTGGGGACATTGAGTCAGAGTGGACCATGTTCTCTGCCTCCATTGTCGCAGCGGCTGCTCGGAGCTGTGGTCGCAAGGTCTCTGGTGCCTGTCGCGGCGGTAACCCCCGAACCCGGTGGTGTAGACCGAGAGTAAGGGATGCTGTCAAGCTGAAGAAGGAGTCCTATCAAGTCTTGTTAAATTGTAGGACTCCAGAGGCAGCTGACAGGTACAGGCAGGCCGGGTGTACTGCGGCTCGAGTACTCGCGGAGGCAAAAACTCGGGTCTGGGAGGAGTTCGGAGAGGCCATGGAGGAAGACTGTCGGTCAGCTTTGAAGAAATTCTGGCAAACCATTCAGCGCCTCAGGAGGGGAAAGCGGTGTACAGCCAACACTGTTTATAGTAGAGGCGGAGAGCTGCTGACCTCAACTGAGGATATTGTCAGGCGGTGGAAAGAATACTTCGAGGATCTCCTCAATCCCGCTGCCATGTCTTACACAGAGGAAGTAGAGGCTGAGGTTTTAGAGGTGGACTTGTCCATCACCCAAGCTGAAGTCACAGAGGTGGTTGCCAATCTCCTTGGTGGCAAAGCACCGGGGGTGGATGAGATTCGCCCTGAGTACCTCAAGTCTCTGGATGTGCAGAGACTGTCATGGTTGACACGTCTCTGTAACATCGCATGGCAGTCAGGGACAGTACCTCTGGATTGGCAGACCGGGGCGGTGGTCCCTCTTTTCAAAAACGGTGACCGGAGGGTGTGTTCCAACTATAGGGGGATCACACTCCTCAGCCTCTCAGGGAAAGTCTATTCCAAGGTACTTGAGAGGAGGATTAGACCGATAGTCAAACCGCGGATTCAGGAGGAACAATGTGGTTTTCGTCCCGGTCGTGGAACACTGGAAAAGCTCTACACTCTCTATCGAGTGCTCGAGTGTTCATGGGAGTTTGCCCAACCAGTCCACACGTGTTTTGTGGACCTGGAGAAGGCATTCGATCGTGTTCCTCATGGTATCTTGTGGGTAGTGCTTCAGGAGTAAAGGGTCCGGGGCCCTTTGCTGAGGGCTGTCCGGCCCTGTATAATGAAAGCCAGAGTTTGGTTCGCATTGCCAGCAGTAAGTCAGACCTGTTCCAGGTGCATGTTGGACTCTGGCAGGGCTGCCCTTTATCACTAGTTCTGTTCATAATCTTTATGGACAGAATTTCTAGGCGCAGCCAGGGTCCGGAGGGAGTCTGGTTTGGGGACCAAAGAATTTCATCTCTGCTTTTTACAGACGATGTTGTCCTGTTGGCCTCATCAAACCTGGACCTTCAGCGTGCACTGGGACGGTTTGCAGCCGAGTGTGACGTGAGTGGGATGAGGATCAGCACCTCTAAATCCAAGGCCATGGTTCTCGACTGGAAAAGGGTGGTGTGCTCTCTTCAGGTTGGTGGAGAGTCCTTTCCCCGAGTGGAGGAGTTTAAGTATCTTGGGGTCTTGTTCACGAGTGAGGGAAGGGTGGAATGTGAGATTGACAGACAGATTCTGCAGTGATGCACTTGCTGTATAGGTCCGTTGTGGTGAAGAAGGAGCTGAGTCGTAAGACGAAGCTCTCGATTTACCAGTCAATCTACATTCCTACTCTCACCAATGGTCATGAGCTTTGAGTCATGACCGAAAGGACAAGATCCCGGATACAAGCGGATGAAATGAGTTTCCTCCGTAGAGTGGCTGGGCGCACCCTTAAAGATAGGGTGAGGAGCTCAGTCACCAGGGAGGAGCTTGGAGTAGAGCCGCTGCTCCTCCGCCTCGGGCGGAGGCAGCTGAGGTGGCTCGGGCATCTGTTCCGGATGTCTCCTGGACGCCTCCCTGGGGAGGTGTTCTGGGCATGTCTTACCGGGAGGAGACCTCGAGGAAGACCTAGGATACGCTGGAGGGACTATGTCTATCGGCTGGCGTGGGAACGCCTCGGGCTCCCCCCGGAGGAGGTGTCTGGGGAGAGGAAAGTATGGGCATCCCTGCTGAGACTGTTGCCCCCGCGACCCGGCCCTGGATAAGCTGTTGATGATGGATGGATGGATCTTTTACATCCACACTTTTGTAGGTGCAGCATCTAGCTTAGTCTAGTTCTTGTCTATTATTAAAAAAGCTTATTGAAACTTGCAGAAAGCTTGTTGATGTCTTATTTTGAGTGAACAAATGGGCTGCAAGCTTTTTGGATGATGACAAATGCATGATAGGTCCCACTCCTCCTTTTTACAGAAAAGTGAATTAGCCAAAAACTTTTTTGTCGCTCGTAGCCCCAATTTTACCGGATCAGACTGTTTCCTTCTGTTGAGTTCAAAATGGGTTTAAACGAAGAGTCACAGCTTGCAGCCATAATTAAGTTTTAGTTTCTCAAGATTTACAAACATAGTTTACACATACCATAAGCCAAATACTTTGGCATTGACAGAAATAAAAAGGATGTGACATAACTGCACAGAAATGGCCCCAAAAGCATCTAGGATAGGAAGATCAAACTGTTCTCTAATTTCACCTGTAATACAAATATCTGTTGCACAACCATATAATGTTCTATAGTGGTCATCCATGTGAGAAATGTGTTTCACTATTTATATGACATATATAGTATTTGTATGAATTAAAAAAAAAAGCTCTTGCACATTTTTTAATACCACGTGTTGAATATTTATCTTGCTAGAAAACAACTGTAAAGAGATATTCCAAAAGTGATGCCAGTACCCAGAAGCAGAACAGCATATTTTTAGTCTGTCCATTAAAGGCAGGAAAGGAAAATCAATGGTGACAAACCAAAACATTGGGTTTCAAATGTATTTATTTTCCCCTGTATGACCTTTGAGGACAGTTGTGGATATATATTTTGTAAATATGATATTCTAAGACGGTCAAAGTGACATGGCTGTAAATAGTGAAAGGTGTCATTCTTCAAATCAAACATAATTATGTTACTAACACATTCCTATAATAATTGTCCTTACTGTCTGGTAATACGACTATTGGGCGTATGATTCACTAACTCGTATTGCACAGCTGTGAAGCTTCACCACGTACTACATACTCAATTTACAGGCTAATATGCATTTAATTGTTGCCCTCACTTAGGAAGACATCGACGTGCTTAAGCTAACTATCGTGAGCTACACATCTGTGCTCTATACATCACCAGCTGCCTCAAACAAAGACTATTTTTAAATTGAGGTGTGGTCATCTGGAGTCCAGGCCGTGAACAGAATTGGCTATCTGTTGTCAGCTCCTTTGAATCCCTGATGAGGCGAAACACAATATGCTCAAACAGCTGGGTCATTTACGGAATATGCTTAGTCAACATGGTTGATTGGCCAAAAGGAGGGAAAGAGGTCTGTTTTTAATAGTGGATGATTCACAGATTAAACTACTGTTCGTTTGAATTCCTTTCCTTGCAAGGCATTTTGGTAAGTGAGTGTTAAAGAGCTATCACACTTGAAAAAGTGAAATAAACGGTCAACAAAGGGTCTACAAAGAATGTAATCTACTGAATGAGGGCACACACATATATTTCACTGTGCAGTTCTTTATTTCATTTGTATTTGCATTTAATTTGCATAGTTGAGGCAATTGGCAAACAGCATGACATATTTTAACTTGGCCTAAACTGAAATTCATATAAAAAGAGTAAAACTGCATAAAAGAGCTATGGAAGAGAATATGGATATGTTCTGTCTGCTCTGGACTGAAAGTGCGACATGCTAAACAACTGCTGGTGGCAGTGTAGCTCTCTGGGATACAGTAACCAGGAACTGGCCGTCTGGGCCATGAGGACTGCTACACAAAAGGCTTCCATTGACAATGACCTTGCTGTCTGCATCACTTTACAGTGTGACCTTCCTGGGCAAGTTGCTGAGGGCAATAAGTGTCACGCCACCCTTTGAAGTCCCTTTCCGTGGGTGTCGACAAGGAGCGTTAGTAAGGGTCAAAGGTGAGGTAGCTGACAAAAAAGAGGGGGCAGAGGATATTGCACCATGTCTTAGTTGAGATACAAGAGAAAAAAAGAGGACATGAATAATTACTTTGTGCAGCTTGAATCATTAAAGCATGAAGTATATTCCAGCATTTATTTACTCACCTGCGTATATTTCTTCTAACCCTTTTATGACACACAGAAGATTACACACATATAACCAACAGATATTAGAGTTATAAATCAAAACTAAATTATAGGCTAGAGTTGGTGCTTTTCACTTTGATGAAAGTATGAATCAAGACAAAACAAAGGCATGATCAAGGACACATGGTTTCTTAACACTTCTTATTAAATTTTGAATAATTAAAGAGATTTCTGGGGTATAAAGAGAGACACACCAAATACCACCTGGGTAAAACTAAAACGTATTAAATAGAAACTCATTCATATTAAAGAACTATACAAGTAATTTTTTTGCAGATTCAATTCTATTACGCAAATAAAGTTTGTAACGAGCTGAATTCTGTGATGTGATATAAGCTATTAGTATTCCAGTGCTTGATTGTCCCTCCTTCCAACTTATTACCGGTGTATATTTAAATTTTTTTTATATTTAGTTTATTTCTAGTCTCGTGTCTTAACGAAGGTGTAAATGAAGGTATTCTCCAACAGCTTTGGACATAATGGCTCACAAAGCCCATGTGTGCACATTGTGTCCTTTATGCCTTTTGCATGGATGCTTTTTTACTCTATGTAATTCAGTCACTATCCATCAATTAACCAATAAGCAATTAGACTTGCAAACATATCACCAAATCACTTGTGTGTCATTACTAACCTATCCCATATTTTAAGCTAATTAAGGATCATTAAATATTGACACAGTAGAATAACCTGCCTATAACATAAACGCAAAGAGTGATTGATACCGGTCTGTTTTTCCCATGTCGGAGCCATCCGTTTTGTGTTTTTGCCTGCATCAGCCACTTTAGCATGTCCTTACTTAGACATAACCATCTTCATCCTTTCCTTGCATCCTCAGTTTACGGTTGCGAAGCCAGGGTATTTAAAATATTGAGCGCTGTGGTCTTAGGAGGATTACAAAAGTATTGTGTTTCGCATCAAGGTGAGGGGCTACCTACAAGTTCAACTCTTTGTTTGCTAAGCTTTATCTAAGTAGAGCTGATCAACCACAGGTTGTTAGGGCTGGATTGTTATTTATCATACAGTTAAAAAACTCACAGAAAATGAGGTTAAAACAATATACATATAATCGCAAAAATATCCGCAATGATTGCAAAGCAAAGTGTGTTAGACTGCAATTGAAAGTGAATGTGAGCAGATGGGTTGGTGATCTTATAATATTCCACACATGCTTCACAGGTATTCGGATATGTCATGTAGTCCTTTCACTTCAATTATAGTGGAAATGTCAGTACGTGGATACTTACTCTGCCTCTGAGGAGACTATAGACTCTTCCGACAGCACTTGAGTCTCTCATACTGGACAAGCTCCCACAACCTTGCTACAGCCAGACACCAGACAATGAAGGGCTCTCAGCAGGATGCCGGTCCTGCACTTGTTAGTGCAGGTCACTGATCCCGGCCTCCTCTGGGCTTTCAGTTGGTGCAGACCAGAGTAAAGCTTGGCTGTTTGTTAGTCGCTTATGTTTTAATGAGTCTGTGGGGAAGAGTATGGTGAGCAAAAGCCACTGTTGTTTTGGGGGGGAATGAAGTGGGCTGTTTTCCCAGATGCTCAAGGTTCAGTCAATGTTGTTTGCTTGAAAATATGTTCTCAGAAAGTAATGCATTGAATGTCTGATAAAAGGATTTAAGAGATGGGACTAATAGAGGGGCCAGTACAGTATTAATCATTCATCTAATTGGTGGCCCTGAATTTATTGGGCCCCAGAGCTTAAATGTCAATTTTGACCTATAGTGGAAGACAAAAATCAAGTGATGCAAGATTAATTCTTGCACGGACGTAAAAAGTTCCAATTTACCTGAACTGCTCTGTAATGTTGAAAGCTATCAGACAACCATCTATAAGTAGCTCAAATTTATAACATCTCTGTTAAACATGCTTATGTTTTGTTTGTATATATTCATCAGCTTTCATTTTGACCCCTTGCTCTAGTTCTATTTAATGTATTAGCTGCCGATACATTTAGAAGATGGGCTGTGAATCAGTGTTGCTCTTTAATTCACTGCATGCGTCTTTCTTACATTTGTATAATTTGAGATGGCTATCAGTTGGGCAAGAGGCTCATTAAAACCTTTGTCATGCTGTTGCTCCTGGGCTCGGGGACATTCCGAGTCGATAAGAACTCTTCCTCTGCTCTCAGCTCCTCTTCCGCCCTCTCTATCACCCTTGCTCTCCCCTCTCCTCGTCTCTGTCCCTTCAGATGTGTTTCCCGGATGTTTCACAGTCAAGTGGAAGCACAAGACATTTCAGAGTCTTTCACGGAGGCAGAGTAGGTTACGATGCCAGCACATGATCTTTTGCCTTTTTTCTCACATTTGCTCACCTTTTTTAGTTACAGAGGAATATTTTCGGATGATTCCGTTTGGAGTCTGGTTCAAATTTGGCCTAAGAGAGATGAGCCGTCAGATCATGGTGTGTCCACCCCCTTCTTACAATTTCACAAAAGGATCTCTCATACTACCAGCCTATTTTCTATCACATAGGTCATGTTCTCGATGATACTGACATTACAAATGTATAAATACATTCATGTTTAAGGTCTGCACAGGATTGTTAGATCATCATTTCAGACTATGTGAAATGGACGTAAAATAGATTCAAAACATTAAACTGGAAACTAATCTGTGCAGTTCGCACTTCATTTCATTTTTATACTGCCATTCATCAAGCTCTTATCTCTACCTAGTGTTTTTGTTCTAAAAATATCTGTCCAATGAAATAAGGCAAGCTGTGTAAAGGTCTCCAACAAATGGTGCATGCTACTAAGATCTCAGCTGGGACTTTATATATTCTACATTCAAACAAACAAGCTATATGTGGTACAAGTAACACCTCGCATGTCTTTTTTGAATAAATCGAGGATGACAGCACCACAGCATCAACCCCGCCACTCTTACTATAAGGGAAACACGACAGAGATTAAATGTGCATGCCTTGAGATATGTACCATATGTTGTGACTTGAGCTAATCTGCCACATTGGATATTGCAGGGACTGCATTGTCCACTTCTATTTGATGAGTTAAGAAATAAACCTCCAGATTTATACACTGACCTTTACTTCCAAGTATACAAGCACAACTACTATTGTCAACATGTGTAATTCCCTGCCTTGGATGCACACTGTGAATTACAAATCAATGAGCATGTATTAGAGTAAACCCCTTGCTCTTGGGGCTTTTCTTGTGATGGAAGAACGAATAGGCTGGGAAACAGGGGCGTCTCAAGGGACGCCAGGCCGTCCAACGCTGAATCTCTTGGTCGCAGCCTGGAGCTCATCCATACGGAGGCAGGGCTCATATAGCATTAGTTGCCGTGTGTGTGTGTGTGTGTGTGTGTGTGTGTGTGTGCGTGCGTGTGTGCCTTGATTAGCTTGAGGATCAGGAGTATCAAGGAGGGTTAAAACCTATACTGTATGTTAATAAACAAAGAAAAACACTCAGCTGTGTGATGCATATAAATAATGCAATTGATTTTATGTTAAGTAATGAAAACAATGCCTATTATTAAAAAAAATAAAAATGGTTTGTCTGGCAGAAGCAACCATGATAGGGTGTCATGACCGGAGGATTGGCTTGGTTAAACAGGCAGAGGAAAGATCACAGCAAACTACAGACCAAAAGAATAAATATCACGCGACTGAAAAAGGCCAAATGCTTGATCAAAAAGTAATTTACGTGATAATCATTGCAAAAACAATATAGAAATGGATGCTTAGCAACAAACAGGATGGCCCTGCCAAGAAATTTTTTTTAAAAAAAGGCTGCGTAACACTCAATTTCCGCTTTGACGGAGTGTTTAATCAGTGAGCATGAGCAATGTGTGCGGAAAAGCGTTGCTGTGAAAGTGACCCTCACAGTTTGAATCCTCGCAGCTTGCTGGGCCTTGAACATCACGCAATGCAGATGAAACTTCAGTAAAATCCATGGAGCACTTTAAGGTAAATTTATTTAACCATCACATACAATTAACACAGTTTAACTTCTGCATGTCTCTGGTCTGCTCTGGTATTTTAATATGTTTGGAAATGTGTTTCTATGGATATTCTACAGAACATGTTTCATGTATTTTGAAAATGTTCTATTTAATTTTGAAAAAAATATATTGTATGACTCTAACATGAAATCATATAACCTTAAAAATACTTTTTATAAGAATAATAGATTAGATCAGTGTTTTCAGCAATGCATATTTTGCATACAGTATGTAGTGCCTTTTTGTGCAAGTGATGGAGTGTCTTATTTAAGACATATGTGCACCCTAAAGGCAGCATGAATACACACATACACACACACACACACACACACACACACACACACACACACACACACACACACATTTGAATAATTTAGATGCCACGAACATATTAAGATGCATTCTTTCCAAAAGCATTCAATAGAAAGTAATGAGATTATTTTACATGACTGCATAATGTTCAACATGTTTGCGTAACTTAAGAGAAGGGAACCACTCGGTTTATTTCATCTACGAAGCAACTTAATGACCTGACATAAGACAAACACTAAAACAAAACCATCATGTTCTGCATTTTGTATGAATGCATGCGTAGGCCTGGAAACTTAAACGTTCCCTGTGAGGTTAACTCAGAGGCTGATTGTGACGCTGATGATCACAGAAACTTATTTGCCCTGCAGGAAGAAAAAGAAAAGACTTTAGGAGCAACTGCAGGGGTGTATGATTGGCTCATCAAGGATAGAAAGGTTTTTAAAAGCACTTTCCATGCCTATGGTAATGATGACATTGCACCCTGTGTATAGTGTGGTTGAGGAGTACATTAACTTGTCAATTACTATTCTGTTACGAAGTAAAAGTGTACTTCCACAATGTTTTGTGGCCATAGCCTCTGCTACACAGGGTTGCCCATATACTCAGCAGCAGCACCCGTTTCCTCTTTCCTGGTGCATCACCCATCTAATCCTGTTACTGTTTGTGAGTCACTACTTTCAACTGTCAGGAGAAATAAAAAAAAGTGCATAAATAATTTATACCTCGGATTTATCCACCCCCAGATCAATGGCAATACAAAGACCATCTACAAAGACGGTTGGCTGAAGGCCATATTTGATCGCACGATCACTGCTCCCTTTTTTGTCAGCCCACTGAGACTCAATTATTTCCTAGTGTTTGTAAGCTATTGTTGAAAGAACATGAAGTGAATATTTAAAGTTAGTTAGGGGAGGGAAAAAAACTTGATGACACATGGAAACAGCAAATGGATGGTAATAGTGAAGTGTTAAACAGAGAAAGAGGAGGAGAAAGAGTTGAAAAGAAAATGATCCTGTTCCTCATAATGATAAAATTACAATGCATTTGATCATGTGAAAACAACTGATAGAAGAGGTTATAGCTTTTAGTATTAAAAAAAAAAAATCACATGAGGTGCTATTATTTAGTCTTCCTCTTTTTCCTCCCTTTGAACAAACAGGATTGCTGTTATCAAGTCACAGACAGAGTTGGGTTTGCCTTGTATTAGAACCAGGAGTGGTGAAATATTCCCTGCCCTCTTCTAAAACAAATGGGAAAATCATTTTCCTCTATGATTCTTGTACCAGGGTTTTCATGTAATTTCTATATAAGGTGCATTCAGACTGATTCAAGCTGAAATCCCAATATCACAGTTTTTCCTGTCACGGTTACTGCTGAAAGAAGTATTTCTCTTCCAAAAAATGTTTCAAACATAGATTCTGCACACTTCTACCTTACTCACATCTTCAAAGGGCCTTGTTTGTTTCCACTGAATTCTCATAGAACACCAGTACACTGGATTTTGTGCTGTCAGGAAATGCAAGAGAATCTATTTAGATGCCTCCTATTCGGCTTGAGTTTTTTTTCCCCCATCTTCTGAGGAGACTCAGTTTTCATTCTAAACATTTCTATTTTTAATGAATTACTTAACATAAGGACATACTTGGCAGCAGTGGTCAAAAACCTGATGTCGTACTACTTAGCTCACCATATACCTGTCATGACAAAAGAAAAAATGCTCCCATCCTGTTATTTCAAATGGCTTCTCTGTCCAGATTTGAAGATAGGCCACTAATTGGTCACTCCTGATTTTAACAATTAGTGCAACTCATATCAATCACCCAGGATAAACGTAAGCAGCATTGTAAAAGGAAGTTGTGATTTAACTATGGAACTTCTAAATCCAAAATAAGTGAGCAAATATCTAGCAATTTAGGTCCAGAAGAACAAAATACTCACAAACAGTTTCAGCAAAGAGCATGTCCAATATCTTAATAGATTAGATTTAGGACGACATTTTTTAATTACAGTGCAAAGCTCGAGTTAGAAAAAGAATATCTCAAAATTTTAGAATATTTAATGTGTAAATATAATCAGTTTCAGTGCATACTACCACAATCATTGGGAAAACTGCTGACCTGACAAGATTCTCACTGACTCTTTCCACAAGGAGGGGAAGCCACAGAGGATCATTGGTGAAAGGACTGGCTGGTTACAGAGCATATTCATGGGAATTTGCCTGGAAGGGCAAAATGTGGTTGGAGGTGCAGAAGCAAGAGGAATGAACACAGTCTTGAGAAGCTTGTCAAACACAGTTGATTCAGGAACTTTAATGAACTTCACAAAGAGTGGATTGGAGCTGGAGTAAGAGCATCAAGAATGACCACAAACTGGCATGTCACATGTCCAGCATGTCCAGCCACTCCTGAACCGGTGGCAATGTCAGAAGTGTCTTACTTGGCCTAAGGAGAAGATGGATTGGACAATTGTTCAGCAGTCCAAAGGCCTTTTTCCAGATGAAGCTAAATTTTACATTTAATTTGGAAATCAAGGTCCCAGAATCCCAGAAGAGTGGAATGTCCACAGTCAGTGACGGTTTGTGGTCCACAATCAGGGGAATGTCCAGTCAGTGACCATGTTCTATCAAGTCCAAACTGAACATAGCCGTGCCTGAGGAGATTTTAGAGCACTTCCTGCTTCTATCTGCTGACAAGCCTCTGTCTGTCTGCACACATGATCAAACGTGATCATGGTTTAATTGTAAATGATTGGCCAGTAAACTCACCTGACCTGAACCCTATAGTACCTGAGGCATTTTGTCAAGAGGAAGATGGTGCAGCCTGGACTTCAATAACACCTCAACAGTACAGGCTGATTGCACAGTACATGCATGAACATAGTTTTCAAATGAACCTATTGAAATATATTCACATTTTACTGTTTAAGTTATGCTATGAACATAACATGCATTATTAGGAGATCAGAGGGATTGGTTGTTGTTATCTTACCTTATGAATGGAGTTGGAAGGTAAACCTAATTCCTATAATGGAGGTGTTGCATTTGAGCCTCAAAATATGATGATTTTAATTTAATGAATGAATTAATAAACTTTGGAGATAGTGACTATAATGAGTATACTAGAAAATGTGATGTACAGATTCTCTGCCCAAACAACAGGTGACTGCAGACAGTCTCAGTAAAGGAGGACAGATTTATTTTTCCTCTCACACTTTGCTGGATTTGCTATTCCCAAACGCAGATGGCTGGGATCACAGCCCATTTTTTTCCATTTAAAAAAAAAAAAAGAAAACTCGAAAAAATCAGTCGATATGCTTTACTTGTTCAACAAGATTTGATTGACTGGCTCTATACCGTCTCTCCAGCTGTACTGTGGATAATGTGAAGGGCAAGGCACACTAAAATTAGATCAAAAGTCAGTACTCTGCAATAATCAAATTAGTGGACAGTACCTATTGGGATGTCTTGATATGGAAAATCTGAGGGAGAATAAGATAGTTGCTGCAATTACACAATATTTGAAAGGTATATAAGCAGTTGTAATAATACTGCTCTTTATACAGTGGCAGAGGGAAAATATTTCACCCGCAAGACACCATAGTTGAAGCAGGATAAATGGCTTTAGATTAATTCCCAGATGATATGACAAACTTTCAAAGTATAAAAGAAGTAACTGCCACTATTGGTTGGTTTATGAAGAAAAAAAAATATGCAGCATTGTTTCAATGAGTAAAAGTTGTGTTTGTAAAGTAGAAGTGATGACCACTGCACCATAAATTATTCATATGTCTTAACATCCCATGAACTTAAATTCATTCTCACCATCAGTCATCAACAAACTCTGTACAATCATTGAAAGTGTGTCACAGATTGTGAGCTGCTGAGCATGAGGCTAACTCCTATCATCAAGACTTCATTACAAAAGTCTGGCGTTGGCAGCAATCTCCCGTTGTCGTGTCTGACCGATTAACACTTTGGTTAATGAAGCCGCTCTTTCAGCATGTTGATCTGGCAGTGTGTCATGTGATTCACACTCACTACCCACTGCATATGAGTGGGTCAGTGCATTTTAATGTTCCAAAATGCTAATTTAGCTTGCATTTTACGAAGAAGTCATGAATTGCTTTGCTCTCTTGCACATCAAAGTATGTTCCATGACATGCATGAGAAATTCAGGTAATGTTTTAAGCAGGAACCCTGGGCGTGAATGGCCACATAGCTTCAGTTATTTTACATTTCAGTCTCATCTCATTTCAGTCTCATCGTCATAAAAAGTTGTTGCTACACAAACATCTCTGATTGTTATAAATGCTCAGGATGACTCCTTGTGTACACTGAGCTCAGAAAACCTTGTGTGCACTACTTTAATGAGAGAGGGGGCTGAACCTTCATCAGATTAAAGTAGGTCACTGTCTGTGCTGAAGCCAGATACAGTAGATTACGTGCTTGCTATCGAAAGGTACACCTGGGAGACCAGCCTTGGCCCTGGAAGTAGAACACATTATGTTATATTTAAGACATTAATCTAGGCAAACATCAACGCCTTGGTTTGATTATTTCTCTGAAAGTCTTTATTCAGCACTCTTGTACTTTACTGTTGGGGGATTGACAGAAGTCCTTTCTGGCCGTCTTGATCTCTTGATCAGCAATTGTGCTGTCTTGATTGTGGCAAATTATATTCCAGGCAAAATATTGTTTGCAGAAAAAAGGTATTATAAACTAAAACAATGAACTGAGTAAATCGTTGCTGTTTCTAAAGATATTCTAACATAGAATAGAGTAAGAATGATAACTTTTAAGTTTGTACACAGATAGGTCATAATACGTCATAGCATATGTTTTCTATTTATTTTGATCAATTAAGAGTTCATTTTCTATCACACTCTTATTTCTGCAACTTACTGCAGTATATTTTTTCTTCAATATATCTGTACCTGCACTGATTTATATGTCTGCACCGTCGGCTGATTCGTCTCATCAGTACTTTTACGTCTGCTCTGCATTGACTTCACATTCAGTGGGATTCATGAAACAATGCATACTTTGGAAGTGATTACACCTTTTGTAGCATTGGAAGTCTTGTGTGAGGCTTGAGGGGTGTTAGGTCCTTTCATTACCAGGATAATAACAAGGTCTCTTTGAAAAGTAACATTTAACTTCCAACTGTGTTCATCTTCATAAGCGCTTTTTTAGGAAGTCAGCAATCGTACCAGCTTTGCCAGCATACCAGCATCCTGTAAGATTGCAAGTAGCTTGAGCTTTCCCCCACATAATACATCATCAGTATACTGCAAGACAAACATACAAGCAAAGACATTCATCATAGTTACTCATGTTTTGAGTTTATTATGTTATACTCTTAGACTGCAACAAATGCTTCGCGACTTAGGAAGAATATAGGCACAGTAAGTACCAAGACTGTTGTCTGAGCACAGGAAGTGTCAGGTCACGTGTTAGCTCCAGTGTGTCGGTCAGGGCACTGAGTGATCGCCCTTGGGTTTCGGGAGCTTACTCTCAAGATCCCTAGTGGGTAGAATTAGATGGTCTGTGTGACTCTCTAAAGCAAGAAGAGCAATGTCTCTGCTGCTCAGGAAGACAATGATATTGGCTAGTTTTGACCTTTTTTGAACTAATTTGGTTTTGAATGATATTAGAATCCAGATATTTTTAAAACCAAAACCAATTAGACAAGAGATACAATCTTCATCCCATTACTCAATGGAATTTTAACCTGCCATACAAGTTAACAGAACATCTACCAATGAAATTCAGGGTTTTATTTGTAACTATGTTCATATTCATTATATAGGTTTTTTTGATCCAAAAACTACGCTATGGTGTTATCATTGCCGACTTCATGACATATTGCTTATGTGGCACCATCTTCTTTTATCAATGTGTATCCAGGTTAGGCAACATTTGTGGTCAAAGCATATTTCACATCGTGACACTGGACAGCATTTGTCTCAAGATGATTTCCATGCCTAATCCAAGACAGCCCATCCATGCAGGTTCATTGGAGTCGAGTATATTATGTACTTTATTATAATTAATTCAAAAAATATAATTTCACTTGGTAACTTCCTCACATATAATCAGAGAAAAAAACTTTGTTCTACCGGATTGCAATATTGTCTTTATGCAATTATACTAAGCATTTCCTTCAATCATTACATAAATGAGGAGGAAGATGATAATTTGATTTGTCGGTGAAATGGTAATACTCATAATGGGATTGTGAAAGGAAGTGCCTGCTATGTTCATATGAATGGTCATCTGAGCTGAGGAGATAAATCGACTGAATCAGATGAAAATCCTTTTTTTCTTTAGAAATGGACGCACATTAACAATCTGCTTCGTGCTTATGGTGAATGTCACATATTTTGGGGATGGCTATTGCAAAAGTTGTTTAACATATTCTGTAGACTGAAGCTTATCAGGATCATAGCATTATTTGAACTGTACAGTGACTTCCAAATTATCTTGGTTCCCTTTAGTGGATGAGAACATCAATAATTCCTCGCTAGGATATATTAATAGTTAACCATAGAGATCATATCATTTAATCTAAATGTAAAATTTATTCATTCATATTACTACATTGCACTAGAATGCTGGACAAGTTCACTCGCAAATGTTGAGGGAAAAAAAACTGTCATCTGACAACATGCTGCTCATGAGACTCACATCAGTCTGTAAAATTAGGGTCATCAACTTAACTTGTATACCTTTTTCTTTTTCTCACTTCTTTCACCATGCTTTGTCAAATTCCTGCTCTGTCAAAATCACTTTTTCTTATAATTAAAATTCAGATGGACAGAGAGATGGATAGAAAGCATAAATGTGGGCTGGGCTGGACTGGTGGGTTGGGGTATAGAGGAGGACTCTCTTAAACTGACTGAAATCACTGATTGGCTCTTAAATAGAGACATTATTAAATGCAAGTGGAACTGCACAAGGTTTCCAATGGTAACTACTAGTGAGCCAGACAGCTGCTTTCATATGATTAAGTGTTAATGAGTAGAATAGATCGCAGATGAGGACCACTACATCTTGGCATGTTTTTTTTTTTTTGACCGCCATGCGCCATCTCCAAGCGTGATAGCTCATTTTGAATGGCAGTATTGTTGAGGACGATATAAATACATCGTATTATGATGTTTACAGGGGTATGTCCTCTCCAGTTGGATCAACTTTATCACAGACGGATTTCGTTCACAGCTGCACAGTCGCAGATTCTCACTGAAGAAAGTCTTGTGTTGTATTTCGCTAATCAGAAAGGCTTCTCCAAAGCTGAGTGCAAATTAATTTTGCAAACATAAAGCTTCAAGAATATAAATCCCAAATGTTTTGTGATCCCTCATGAATAAAACCACTCTTTTCTTGTTTTCTGTACAGCACAATGTGTTTAATTTTTACAAACAGTTGTTGGCACTAATGGGCAGAAGTCACACATTGTATACCTCAGTGGAATACATATTACATTTTAGTTCAAACAAAGACAATATGTTAATACTGAATCAGAAATAGAGAGAGATTGAGCGTAAGAGTTTTGCATGGGAAGAAAGTTTTTACTCGCGTCTGAAGGAAGCTGGATCACTCTATCAACCCATCTTAACAGACTGCAAGTTTCATGGAATGAATAGTGGACTAATTTAGGTTTATCCTGCATAAACACACATAAACACTTCAGATACTGTAAATATCCTAGTGTTTCCTCCAGGTAAGTTAGACATTCTACATCCTAAACACAGTCCACATTGTTAGCTAGCTCGCAAACTCGTGTTACACGAGTGTGTAAAGCAGAAGAGTGATGATAGAATGGTGCATGTGCAAGGGAGTCTGACAAGGATGGCTTTTGTTGGACTGCAAAGCAGTGCATTTCTGTCAGAATACAACTTATGTAATATCATAATAGGTGATCCAGATTTTTTTTATTTATCCCAGTCTTACTAAAAATGTAAAAAAGGACCTGAAAGAGTCTGTCAAACAGACAAGAAATGCTCTGTGTACGTGTGTCTGAGAGATAGCACAGAAGCAATGGCTCAAATCATGATTCATGTGTGACCAATTTGACGGACTGGAACTTGATAGCTGTTTATGTGCAAGTCTTTTAAAAGGCTGTGATTTCATATTTGTGCTGCAGTCATGGTAAATATGCTGTAGTTACTAAAACTCATATGCATATGAAATCTCACTTGAGCTGTCAGAAGCAGAATTTAACTGTCATTTCTGCTTTCCATAGCTTAAGAGATGTTTAGCCTGCCAATTATCATCCTAAGAGGAGGAATGCATGAACACAGTATGGAAAATAAAGCCTGATCTGTGGTCCTTCTACAAGCATACAGAAACACCAGTCTTTAATTTTCTAAGAAACAGAGCAGCAGCTTGATAAATGCCTTCTGTTAAACTGGACAGCAGTTACAGCCAGAAACCTAATGGTTCATTGAGAATGAGTGATTATTGGACCTCAAGTATTTGGCAGTAGGACTCACTGAGCCTTTAATGGAGAGGCTCCTAAGAGAGAACATGCAGAGAGCTGAACTTAAGTCGCAAAACTTGATCATAAAAGATCAGCGCTAGCTTCTCTGGCTGTGAATAACAAGAGAATAAAGGGGGGATATCTTTATCTTCATGCCTTCCTGTAGAGGATGTTCCATCTCAAGTACTCTAATAGTAGACTTCCCATCTGACTTGAAACACTTGAGAGAAAATAGGCTTTTAGCTTGGCTTGAGATGTGAACAATAATTGTATTTATTTATTTTCTTTTTCTCCAGGTTTATGTACAGTTCTCATTAAGCCTATTTTCATGCATGACCTTTTGGTCATTTCTTCTGTTCAGATTTTTTTTTTTCTTTTTAGGGCTCTCAGATGCTGAAATCACACAGGGGCCTAACATTAGAGAATTCCAATTGCTCAAGCTCTAGCCTTAAGCTTTGTGTGCAACATCCTGTGTCTACTATATGCTAAAATGAAAAGCATAGGGTGATACTTATGATAATTGTTTTCATGGTTATGCAAGCCATATCTGGTTCTGAAGGTTAACATCGGACATGGGGAATGATTCTCCCTCAGCGGATGAAGAATTCCCTCTATGTTTTAACGCAAAGTCAACCAGTGACTTGAGTACAATGAAGCTAGGAAACAACCACTAGCTGTAAAATTCTACTTTTACTTCTAAAACAGTGAAGCTGCTGTTCATGGGAAATTAATCTGATGACTTCAATAGATTACTGCTATGTTAATACAGAAATTGATTCAACTCTTTGGTGGATGGATTGAGACATTCTCTTAAAAATGATGGACGACTGTTTTTATGAAAGATTTGAAATATTTAAAGGTTCATTTTAAAATAGTCATCTAAAAGCCCTGTATTATTAGACTTCATCTGCCCATTCAACAGGCGTAAATCTCTTATTCATGAGTGTGGATCAGTATGCATGCATGACCACTATGACAGGAAGAAATGATCATTACCCAGAGAAATGCATCTCATAATACGGGCCACCACACTATGTCATCACTTCAGGCTCTCATAGAAGTGTTAATCAGAATGGGAGTGCAGGCAGGATACTGTGCAGATGAGGCGGTGTGGCAGAGGTGACAGACGGCTTCCTGTTTCAGACAAGGCCCTTCTTATGATCTCTTGGCAGTGATTAGGAAACTTGGCCGTGGGCGTAGTATGGCTCCATGCTACTTCTCTGCACTCCTGCAGTTTTGCATTCCATAAATAACAAGGGGCAGACGGAGGCAGAGACAATGAGGAAGCGAGGACAATGTGGCAAGGAGGCTGAGAGTCTGAATAAGAAACAGACATTTGGTTGTCCTGAAGACAAAAAGAGCGCAACGGTGATTTGTTGTTCCAAACACAGGCAGATTGGGCATGAATGGTAGCATGGCTCTGGGAGAACAAAAAAAGAAAACACTGCAGGAGAGAGATAAGGCTCCTGTATAAAGGTATGGAGAAAATAAGACAAGATGCTCTTACTCAATGTGAAAAATGGCTTAAGCAAATTCACTCGCATCACTCTCGCCTATTTATGTTGTAACTGCAGAGGATGGCTGAAAGAATAAGAAGTAGGTACATGTCTTCACAGTGAATTCAACAAAATTTGTTGAATTTTATTTGAAACATCAATTAGTGCAAAAACAACAACAATCAGTATCTCTAAACTTTTTATTCTTTGAAATTAACCACCACCTTGTGGACTACACAGATTTCCTCAGTGTGAAAGTGATATTGTCCCAGTGGAATAAAGTAACGTTTTATTAAGTTACGTGCAGATTTGTAGGCCAGAGGAGTATGTCAGTGTGTGCTAACTTCTACTTGGTGTAGACCTTTAAATTATAAATGTGTATGCCTATAACATTAAAAACAGAGACACATTTTTAAAGGTATACACCAACACTGCTACATTGGATGATTACACAATGTTGAGCTTTTGTTTTTGCTACCAAATGAAATACTGAAAGAGTGATGTAAAGCGGTGTCCTTTTGCAATGAACATTGTGCTCATGGTTATGAAGAGGATACTGTAGATTATAAAGGACATACATGAGGGAATCAACTCTTCAGACACAGTCCAAGTATTATTTCAAATTTTTCTGAGTAGGAAGCAGAGGGTGGGGGAGTTGCATTGGGAGAGAAGATCTAGAAGGGGTTAGCCTCAGATGCTGGATTCCTTTGTGAATAGAGCACTGGGTCCAGAGATATCAGGAGTCTGTTTTTTCTTTAAGATGCTCCTCTTTTTGGCCTTCGCTTCTGAAAAGAACAACGACATAGAGATAAATATATGTATTTTCTAATAGCAAAGGAGAGGTTACAAGTGTCTTCAGGTCTCTATTACTGTGTTGAAACAAGACATTTTCATCAAGTCAAATGGCAGCTTTGTGCTATTTTGTAAGCAATAACTCTCTGAAGCTACTTTTGTTCCTGTCATCTGTAGAGTTATTAGAGTAGGTAACCTGAACTGACATGCACAACTGGACATTCTAAGCTCTGTCCTTTGATCTCTTTGGTCCATTTTGCTATCTTGGAGAGAAAGTTAGTCTTCTGCTTGAGGTGCTCCTTCCCCAGCTTTTTGTAATCTCATTGTACTGGGTCATTCTTTCCATCAACCTGACACTGATTCCAGATTATCAAAGCAGAAGAAGCGTACCTGTTTTCGGCTTGGACAGCTCCATTTGAAGTTTGGCTTTCTCAGTGAGAAAGTTGTTCTCCTCGAGAAGCTCATCCTCAAGCTTTTTGTAACCTTCACCCAAGTGCATTACTCTGTCCACCAAGCTGGCACAGGTTAGCTTTCTCTTTGAAGGTTTGAGCAGGTAGTGCTCATCATTTCTGGCCAGCTTCACCTCCAGATCAGACGGATCAGAGAGTGCATATTTCCTTTTCCATCAGAGCAATCCTTCTCCTCTGCACACCCGAGGCTCTCCTTCAGCATCTTGTTCTTGTCCTAGCAGGCAGAGAGCTTCTCCCTGAGGAGGTTGTTTTCCTTTAACAGCTCAGACCCATTGCTCTCTGTGGAGGTCGTGGTGTTTGCAGAAGTTGTCAGGGGTGGTTGTGTCATAACTTCAGATTCTCGTTTCTGAAATAGATTTTTAACATATGGAAAGCAATGCATGAAATACATTTCATGGTGTGGATTGATCTGGAACGATGCATTCTGCCTTTTTTGTAGTGATTTTCAAGATCGACTGTTTTCACACACACACACAAAAAAAAAAAAAAACCTGCCAAAAAATCACCCTTCAGTTCTAATGAAGCAGCTCAAAAATATTCACACACTTCAGTGATTTTCTCACTCATACATTCAGCTGGAAAAGGAGAGAAAACACAACTAGCTGTTGTGTTTTCTGTGATCTTTGTTATTTGGTTAGTTTTGTTAATTCTCTACATGTTTCAAAAAAACATACCGCTAAAGGTAATTCAACAGTTGGTAAGTACTGTCTCTTTAAGAGTGAGGTGTGCCATGAGTCCATGTGACCACTGTGACCTGTCATAAAGGAAGTGGATTCACTAAACTCAGTTTCAACCTGGTATGCAGCCAGTTGGTGAGTCCTTAAAATCATTTCTCTGTCTGCTTTATGTTACATGCTGGATGTTGTCACCTGGATGTTGTGCTCTCATTGGTCTCTTGCTTGCGTGTAAGTTGTAGATATTTTGTTAACTTTGGTTCATTTCTATTTTCTAACAATTTAGTGGCTGATGAAGTTAAAAGTTAACAACACTACCTTTGATCTATGGTCAAAGCTAGTGCATAACTTTGACCTACCCTGACAGGTCAAAGCTACTGTATGTCCTCGTCAGGTACTACTTTCAGGGTCCACTGACCTATCCTGGAAGTAGGTCAGGGTAAGTCGCGGGACGTTGCAGTCCTTGACTGCTTTGTTATGTGATGTTTTCATAAATGTGAATTGCTGCATGTCTCAACCTTTCAGGTTTATTACCTACATCTGCTCCCACAACCTGGACTACTGCTGTCACTAATTTTACTACATCATCTGCATCTGCCAATGGTCCATAATATCAACTACTACTACTGCTGCTAGCCCACTATTCCAACTGCTACTGCTTCTGTTGCTTTTGATTAAGAAAAATAAAACAAACAAAAGTGGAATTGTTGAGTAATACCCTTGGCACACCGGGTTGCACTTTCCATTGGGCGAAAACAAACGAAACACTAGCACAGTTAAATTGTGATAAGAATGACTTCTGTTTTACTTGTTGGCTAATCCCAGGTCTTGTTTTCATATTGTGCATTTGTTGCTAAAACTGTCTGAAGCCATCCCCAACAAGCACCCCCCCCCCCCGACAAAATCTCTGAATCAACAGAATGCGCTTTGTTGATTATCTAAATAATCATAACCCTAACGTATAGGAGTGAACAGCACCAGAGGGAACCACATATAGAGGGGAAGCTGTAGAGTGTGCATTGCAGAATGAACCTTTTTGGACATGTTTTATTCATGCAAATATGTGCACAGAGAACATTAAGAGCATGCATGCTTAGCAGTGCTACTTCTGCACAGCCAACACAGGGACATGGCTAGCTTTATTTGGGTCACTGAACAGACTGGGCCTGAGTGTGATAGCTAAAGCAGGGCAAGTGTGCACCGAAAATGATCTTCACCCGCTGCATTAGGCTGGTTTTAGATTTTTTGTGTGTTTTTTATTGAACTTATCATTTTATAGCTTTGTTTTTAATCTGTGTTTCATCTTTTAACAAGTTGGAACTTTTGGATAGGTGGACTTAGGTTTAACGAATGCAAATGATTAACTGTTATATAAACTGTGGTGTCTCATGCTTCAATGCTGCAGTAGATGTGATGTACAGTATATTATTTGCATCTTATTTCAAGATATTTGTTGCTCAGTAATGGGAAGGTATGTTTAGATTCTGTTCTGGGTCCAATGAACTCTAAGATATGAGTTGAAAGTTATGTCACTGTTAACATAAGGAATGGTATAAGGAAAAACTAAAATTAGAATATCCTGCACACTTGTAGTGGATATGTTCACAGAGAGAGACAGAATGCAGTCAATCATCTGTGAACAAATCTTGCAGCAGTTAAGGATTGTAACATGCAGCTATAGTCTTGAGTGACTAATGGTAATTTATATGTGAAAAAAAGTTATAACTTCATGAAAGAAAGTTTGAATGAGTATTACATACAGCCCTCTGGTGGAGATGGGATGTACCATCATCCAGATCCCAAAACCTTTGTTTTATGGCTTGTTAAAAAATTAGCTTTTGTGAGAGGGTATTTATTATTAAATAATGCTTATTGAGCAGAATTAAATAGACTTTCGACATCCAACTTTTAAAGTTTATTGCAATAATAATCAGTCTCATTAAAATCTCATTGGCTGTTTTATGCCACATCCTTTGGACTGAATCCAATGTAGAATAAAGTCTGTCTTTATGGTTTGTCTTTTGTTGCTATAATAGATATTTCCATTATTGTTACATCTATCAGTTGACTTTATTCAGGGTGCAGTGTGTGGTGTGCTGTTTTTTAGGATGTGTAGGATGTATCATTGAACATGTTGCCTCCGGTTTGGACCGGTTGTAAATCGCAATGCCTTATTGGGAAGATGTTCTCTTTGATCACTTTCTCTTACACTGTTTGAATTCTACCTTTTCCAAAGTGATGATGCTTTTTCCTCTACCTTATGACTGTTTTTAAGGTGTCAGGAAGCAAAAAGGAATGATGAATTTAAGGATTAACATTAATTTTAAGGGCTGCAAGCTGGACTGGATTACTCTTATGTGATTACTACAGATCACATAAGCAGACTGAGTCACTGTGCTTTGCTGTTCTCCTTTTGACACAAGGGAGTGGAGGACCAGGAAATCCCACATTGAGAGAGTCTTGCCGGGTGTCGAGTTTGAGTAATCTACCTGTAGCTGTAGGAAGGTTTGAGCTCAGGCTACGCTACAGCAGGTTAATTCAGTTCCATTTGGTGAATAGACTTGCATTTATATAGCATGTGGTAGCGTACTTAAAATACATCATTTAACACCTTCACCCAATCAAGGACGTATGCATACAGTGATGGCAGAGGTAGTCAGGATTGATGCAGCACCAGAACAACCACACCAGCCTTTTAATGCTCAGTCATTCACATGTGCAGTCGGTCGGTGATGGTACAGCCACATGGGAGTATGGGGTTCATTATGTACCCAAGGACACTTCCACATGCAGCTGGAGCCTGGCATCAAATCATCATTTATTGGATGACCTGCACTTCCTTATGAACCACAGCTGCCCCAAATAACTTCATTTTAGATGCTTTGCTTTATATTTTGATTTGAATTATTTCTATAAATTTGCATAACTCATATCCACTTGTTAATACCCATCACCGAGAATGAAGCTCACTCTGAAGTTATTAAAATCAATCCAGTCAAAAAGCTTTCAGGAAATTAACCAGATTTACACATAATGTTCGGAATTTCTAACTGTCCCACAGTTGCTTTCATAAGCGACAGACAGACAGCTAATGGAAGTGAGGCAGGTTTGGGAACATGATGGTTTTCATATAAAATTAATTCCAACAGACGCAAATGAACTATACAAAACACAATGAACTATAATTTGCAGGGTGTTTGTTACTGCGTATTATTCTGATTGCTCTTTATGCTCTGATGGTTACGCAGGTCGGCTTCATATTAATTTTTCAAAGGCAGTACTGTGCTGAAATTGCTATTTCAACACAGTCTCTTCTTAGACAACATCTTGGCTAATATCAAGGCTGAATGAACATCTTCTGGGGTGAAATTCATACAATACATAAGTTTTTAAAGAGAACAATGATTATAGAGAGTGCAAGAGAAGATTTAAATAATGAATTGTTGAAATTGTATTTCATAAACATCTTTAGCTGATAAAAATTGGTATGTGTACTGTATTTCTATTCCCCCAATCACCATTGAAATGTTGTTCTGGTGTTGATATTGGTGATACGTTAAAAAAAAAAAAAACGCAGCTCTTCCATTCTGGACTGCCTGCAGCATCTTTTTGGAGTTGTCATGGTAAGCACACAGTGTCCTTCCACTCAATCATGCTGATATCATCTCTGCCACCAGCCTTTGCAAAGTAGCACCCTTGTCTCATCTGTTTGCATGTGGTGAGCAAAAGTGCTGTTGCTTTGCTGTATTTTTCATTATATAAGGACTGAATGGATGTAGTAATAGTAACGATATTCCAGACCTGTTTCAACATGATCGGTAGTGTACAGCAATGCAATAATGTGAAGTTAAAAGACAAGGACAAACTGCTGATATTCAACTGTATTTATCTTTGAGTTCATGCTGGTAGATAAGAAATTAGATTAGCAGAGAGCAAGTCAAGGCCATACCTGTTTGTTTACCTAGTAGTTGCTTCACACCTTTATTAAGATTTCTACCTGTGCAGGTAATTGCTGAGGTCAGGATTGGACTATGGGTGAGATTTAGATCACATAAATCACAGGTTATTTCTTCCACACAACAGAAGCAGAAAAATATGTGATTAAGATAAACAATATAATTAGTTCAACTGTAGTGAAATGCAATTAACAATGTAGATGACTAGGAACAAGAGGGACGGAAAGTACATTTAGTGAGCTGATTCTGTAGCCTTCTCCAGACCAGAATTTCTTCAGACAACAGCCAAAAGGGCTTTACTGTTCCTTTTTTCATCCACAGTTGATTTTGTACATTTGCTTGTAAGGGCAGCCAAAAACCTTTAAAATCTTTCCCTGCCCTGGAGGTCACTAAATATGAACTGTGGTTAAAGTCTACAGACATACGTTGAACCTAGAACCGATAAATCACTAGGTAATATTACATATTTACAGGGTTTTTATATTTTAATGTATCACTTTCATGGCATGAATTGCAAAGAAAACTCAAAGGCAAGTTCCATATGTTGTTAATCATGTCATGAGATTCTACTTAAGCAAATTTGTGTATTTCAGTCAGCACAACATCATGAGTCAGTGAGCTGCATAGATGCACACATGGGAGAATTGAAAAACAACTGTGTAAGAAAATAAGCAAGTCAGTGAAAAATAATTTCACAGTTGGCCTCTGGAGGTCGGGTGTCGGGCTTTGCAGGCCAGTCACTTTCAGACTTGGAATCACAGGAAACCGACGGAGAGGATCAATCACCAGCACCACAGATGCAACTGAGATTCAAGATGGCTCTGACTAAAGAGAGCAGATCTGTGGGTTGCTGTTAGGCCACAGGCCTGGTTGGTTCGCCTGAGTGCATGAAGTAAGAAAGACCAATAAACCCTGACGATTATAAGTAACATCACCGGAGATGCACCCTGATGTGAAAGCGACAGGATGTTTCTGAAAGAACCTACTTTATGTTGGCTTTGAAAAGAGCAAAGCAAACAACAAAACCAACGCTCATATCAACAATGGACAGACTTCTACGAGTTCATTCCCATCAGCAGTTCAAAAGCAGTATTTCTCATATACAAGACTTTGATTCTTTTTTTCTTTTTTTTAGTCAGCAATGTAAAAGTACCACTACCTGACAAAGCACACAAAGCAACCGAAGTTCAACTAAGGGCAAGATAATAAAACACTTGTCCATCAGAGCTGCTGCTCGTGAACTGAGTGTTCATTTCTCCAATCTGGATTCAATGTCGTTTCCAAAAATTAAGCAGCAGATCTACCCAAAAAGACAATAGCAGGCAATGTGTAACCATGCCAGCCCATACTATAACCCCACATACACAATCAGCCACTCTGCTCATAACATTGGCGCAAACAAACTGCACGCCCAAATGATGCCATCCATGCTGTCCACCATCTGTGCAGTTCAATGGAAATTGGGATTAATCTGAGAAGAGCACTCGCTTCCAATTAGCTATCGGCTAAGGCTATCAACTGCACTGAGGTTAAGACCCCAGGGAAAAAAGAGGTGAATGTTCCTAACATTATTTTGTTTTTGGTTTTTTTGTGCCAAGATTTGCCGGTTATGCAAAACAATTTTTGTCTCAGCTGTGTGGGTGGATATTCTCAGACAGTCTTGTAGTAGGAAGTCCTGTCCTGGTGTGGTTACATGTGGTCTGTAGTTTTTATGCCAGTTGGATGTACTTTCGAATTCTTGGGAACAACTTTGATGAACCACAGCTGGATTATCTCAAAGGGAAATGCTTAATAATATGAATTTAAGGACAATGAATAGATCATAGTATGGATATGAGTCTTGTGTGGGCAAAGACAAAGTCTTCAACCTTTTGCAAGAAAAAAAAACAACCTATGCATTCACAATGCACGGTGGAAACGCATAACAGGAAAACTAATATTGCAAGTAAAGTGTACAAATGCTTATAAATGACTGTTAGTCTTCTGATCCTCAGCCTTTATTGACAGTTTATAAACCCTTAGATCATTTTATGTCTTTTATGCGCAAAATATAAATAGATAAAACTGAATGGAGGTTGCCCAAGTGCAGACATAAAAATAGCCCATTTAATGAAGGGTGCTATTTCATATAAATATCTTTATATCCCATCTTTTGACAGTACATTATATTGCATGCAATACATAAATGTACACAATGTGTAGGTCATTCTCAGTGGCACAACTGTAGCGTCTGTAATGGACTGGGGCAGGTAAAGTTTTGGAAATCCCAAACCTTGATTGTTGATCATGGGTGACACCATTTTGTCTGGGGGGAGGGGGGTATCAGACTAACCCCAAGCCACTTCCACTGGCAGAAAAATTCCATATTTTACTCTACTGCAGATTCAAAACAGTGAAAACTAGGCAGGAAATGTTAAAGAAATGGTACCAACACAGTAACAGCTCATGGCGTAAATGGATATTTCAGCCTTAATATTGCAAGGCCTTGTATATTTAAACTCAATAGTCATGACAGATTTATATCTACAAAATCAAACAAAATATTCTACACTGCATCTCTGTGTATACACCGTCAAACTGCTGATTCAGTGTTCCACTTACATATGACAAAACTGTCCACGGTTGGTCACTAAGTGTTATCGTACCTACAGCAGCGCATGCAAATCTCCCTGACACAATCTGTCTTCGCTTTGGCATTTACTTTATAAACCTTCCCTGAATCTTGTGTTCTCTTCATGTTCTAAAGCCTCTGTACTACGGCCTACATACTGATGGTTGAGATTTAGAACCTCCTGAAAGCGTTTGCAAAGGTCCCAGTAGGACAGGTAGCACTGCATATAAGGCTGCTCCAGATATCTTTTTGCTTGAGATAACGGATAACCATCACTTCAATCAGTACTGTCATGCTTTCAAACTTTTTTTTTTTAAATCCCTGCAAGTTGCCTAAGAACATGTGAAGCCTATAATTGTACACTGTTCAGAGTTAATGCTGGTCTTAACAAATCTTGATTTGTCTGGACTTGAGGCTGTCAAGTCTATGATCCTGAAGTTGTTGCAAATGTTTGCAATAAAAGAGGTACAACGCAGTTCACAGATCCTTAATTTATAATTAATGTAGGGCCAAGTTGTCAGCTATTTTATGAAACATTTCTCCCTCGGAAAAGATTGTTTTGCAATTAAATAAGGCTGGAAGTACATAAAACTGGATTTGTCGCATGTTTGGGCTGTCATCCTTGTCTTGTTTCTCTTGCTACCTCACTGTAGTGCTTCATTACTTCAGCAGTTTACATGCTCATAATAAAAATGTCACTGGGACTCTTAGAAATTAGTTTTAAGTGTGCCTCTAGATCTACATCATCCTGGTGATCTTACGGCGACGCAACAAAAGCATTTGATGTCTCGGCATGCAAAGTTCCCTTATTGTATTGTCTCAGCACCAAATGTTTGGCATGACAGAACATAAAACTAATTCCAAGGCTTGTCTGCTTCCAATGGTTTCAAAGCTGCTGCTGATTTTCGTGTCCCAAGGGAGTTTCAGGCACTTGCTCAGTGAGCCAAACAGCTTTCAGTCCCCTTATTTATTTAGCGCCTGTTTCCTTCAGGGTACTTCTGAGAAATTATGATGATGAATGCAATGAGGAGCTTGAAAAAACATACTTAAAAATGTATATTTTCCATAGTTTTAATAAGTGTTAGGAATGAAAGTGGAGATTGATAGAAATATTGTACCAAAGTCAGGTGCTCTTTCTGCAAAACTCCGTATCCAAGTCAAACCAAACATGCACACACAAAAAGGCACTCTGGAAGGTAAGAGATGCAACTGAAAGGATGACAAAATGCACTCTTTCTGGGTCATGGCCATGTGATTTTGATTCCCCCCTATCTGCATTGTTAATACGAATAGGCATGAATGTTTCAAGACTGATTCCAGCATGCTGGAAAACAAGAACACTGTCTTTGACTCTCATTGAAATTTCATAAGATGGAAAGATAGATTTTTTTAATGGACGTTAAATAACGAGATAGAGCACATTTTAATACATTAAATCCGGAGCATGTCTATAGTATACAAAAAGTGATTTGGCACATTACGAATGGGGAAAAAAGTGTGAAAGGGTAAATTCTTTTATTGGACAGTAGTAGTTTATAGGACAGTAGTTTGCGCGATATGTAAGAATGGATGGCTTTAGTTCTTCTACATGTTGAATCAAATTTGCAAAACTTTTTTTTGTAAACTGATGCAACACTGAAATCATATCATTGTGAAATACTCATGAAGTCATACAATGGTTAACTCTTTTTACGAGAAGCTGTTAACTTATTTCCATGGCCGATTCGAACTGAGTTTGTGTTAGGTATAGATGTACTTTAATGATCCTAAACTGGGAAATTCAGTGTTCTTCCTAACTTTAACACTACAAGAATTATCCTTAATAATAATATAACATCAATAAGTTTTTATCTCCTTTGCCAATGTTCTTCAACCTATTCATAACAGACAGTCCTGGACATCCTGTATTATTTCTGTATACAGTAAATAACATTCAAATTATGCAAGGAAGACAGGGAGAGAAAACAAGAGTGTGTTTATGGACAGGTAGCTGTGAAATAAAAATGTCATCATGATCATCTAATCACATAACCAGGTGGAACATAATTCTCAGGTTTAATGGTGAAACAGACGCTATAGACTATTGCTTCTGTGTGAGCGGTGGCAATCCGTGACAGCTCTCTGTAAATCCTCAGTAGGATGAATGTGCTTCGATACATGTGCTCATGTCTCCTAGTGAAAATGGACGTATTTTTTACATCATTATTGCAAGTTCTGACTATTATATTATTCTTATGGGTCCATAAGTGGTTATTGTAGCTTCCTTGACATAAAGTTGATATCTACCCGTGGTTATGACGTAAAAAAAAAAAAAAAGCAAATATTACTGTCACATGGATCTCAAATGTCATGTTTGAGATGTGATTTCGATTTCATTTTTTACAAATTGCTAGATAAATTTAGAATTTCATATTTTTTGCTATAACTTCTAAATTTACCCCTCATCTCAGATTTTTATTCCAGATGTCTACATTTTCGATTTTCATCTAAGGACCATAATGTGCCTTCCAATTCACAATGTGATCAGTGACACAGAAAATAGAAGTGACATTCACTTTCAGTCACCTGCCTCGCAGCAGAAGGGAGGATTTTAGCTGAATGGCAGCACGTAATTGGCAAAAGAGATGGAAATATGCCAGCGTAGCAGCTCAGTATTAATCTAGTCTATGTACAGACATGAGATTGTTTAACATATAGAGCAGCAACAAGAAAAAAATTCTATAATTTTTTGTTGTGGATAAAAAAAAGTACTATATAACACGAGACATCTATAAAATGGTAATACCACATTGTCCAAATTGATCAAAAGAGAAACGTCACTAATGCTGATGGCTGCTGGTGTTTGGGTTGAGACTGTAGGAACCCTAAGGTCTTTACTGTGTGACCTCAAAAGACATGTCAGTGCTGGTGATAGCCTGACGAAGGTCAGAAGAGTACGAAGAAGGTCATGAAATGTGACAGTTGGCTATTTTATGAAATACTGAATATGGTTGTACAATAGTCTGACAAGTCCCATCTCAATACACCGCAGGTCAAAGGGGAGGGGAGGGAACATTTTCAACGTGACCATACACCAATGTGATAACATGAACGAGATTGTGTGTGTGTGTGTGTGTGTGTGTGTTAGTGTACGTGTACAGCACTTATAGCCAAGCCTGTGCCCAATGGTAATTTAGCAGTTGTGAGCAGGCTGTCTTCAGCGAAGGACTAACGTGTGTGTGTGTGTGTGTGTGTGTGTGTGTGTGTGTGTGTGTGTGTGTGTGTGTGTGTGTGTGTGTGTGTGTGTGTGTGTGTGTGTGTGTGTGTGTGTGTGTGTGTGTGTGTGTGTGTGTGTGTGTGTTCGGCAGTGTTTCATCTCACAGTGAGAGTTCTGCTGACCTTGTCATACTCAGGATTTCATCCCACCGGTGTCTCATCATCCCTCTTCTCTTTTTCTTTCTCCTCACCCTTACTCCACCCCAATCTCCTTCTGAAGACAGTGATATGGATTTCCAGAATCAAAACCAAAACCACTCGATAGACACCCCCCCCCCCCCCAAAAAAAAGAAGAAAACTGCAAGCATTTTTTTTCTTTTACCTGAATAATTTCTCAGGAGGCTGTGATTGAAAGAGGCAGGACAGAAGTTAGATTTTAAAGTGTGAAGTCTGCAGCCAATAGAAAGCCTGGATGGAGCGATTAAATGTTAAAAACTCTTGCGGCATGTTTGACTTTTCCTATCATCCTCTTTTCTGCTGGCTCATGTCTTTCAGGGTAAACCATTCCAGGAATCTCATTAACTCAAAGAAAGGCAGAGATGCAGCAAATGGCAGATTGAGGTTTATCTATACCACAATTTCCTGAAATGAAACAAACATACAAATTGTTAAATTTCAGAGTTTTGATGTAAAGTCCTTGCAACAAATACCTTCATCACTCGTAGACGTGAAATATTTTTCACAGGAAAACATCCCCAGTGAGCATGAATGGATTTGGAAAGGACTAAGAGATGTTCTGAATGCTGCTGCACAACATATTTATTAATGTTTAAAGTATTTCAGGTTGACAGCAGGCAAACCGACCAGAGCTGCTGTCTTCCTAAGGGGAAAATGACTGGCAACACAAATCAACTGATGTGACAAGTGTTTTTTTGTGTTGTTTGTAAAAAGCCTGGCAGTCTTGGTACATGTTGTGCACCAATTGTGCAAAACTTGCTTTCATAAGGGGGATTAACAGCATATCAGATGACATTTTGCAATATGGACACAAATGTCATATGGTTCTTATAATGTTGTTTATCTTATGAATCAAGGATGGGAATTATATGTGGGCTTGGATTCCATCTGTGTTTTAGGCTGCTGGTTGATGCTCTTATCTGATGTGACAATGACTAGATGACACAATCTTCCAGTGTGCTGACCTTCCAAATGTTTTTGATGTGACTGCATTAATAACATAAGTCATTATTGCGTGCGCTTACAGAACTCTTCTTCTCTTCTACTTCAGATTGAAACTGTGAAGCCAACTATCCATTGCCCTGGCAGAAACAGACATGTCCTACATCTTTGTTCCAGTATGGTAAGTTCATCTTTCATTTATACCATACGCTTGATTTTTTTTTTTTTTTTTAACACAGGAAGAAGCATGTTGGCTATGAATACCCTTTGCATTATAAACACGCGCAGTTTAGGGACCGCCATATGATTGGGTTGTGGTTAGAATGGATAGATATTCAAGGTGCTAAAAACCCAGGATAATTTTCCTCTCCTGTTCTTGTTCATTTTAATATTTTTACATGAAAGGCATATAATCTAGACATGAAAGGAAGTGTGATATGATTGAAAGAGCTTCTGGCATCTTTGCACTATGTCAGCCTGTGTCTTATACCCAGATTCACCCGCAGGTGTATTGAAAGACGGTGAAAGACGTGGGTGGCTTTTTAAAATAGGTCTTTCACATGCACATTTTTGAATCTGCCAACAGTCAGTGCAGATTAAACATTAACACCGTTTTTGATGCCTCCTTGTCAACTCAGCATTATAATAACAGGATAAAGAGCTAATGGATGTTAGCATTTGGGTTCTGTTGTGCCACTTAAACCCCTCGAAAAAAAATATAAGGTGTAGCAGATGTCCTGTACCTCTTGATATACAACAAAAATATTTTAGGTATTGCTTGTGATGCTCTTCACAGACAGTGCCGAATAATGTTTCGCACAAGGATACAGCAATACTTCTGATGTTGTGGTTCACGAATGTTCTCAAAACAGAGGTGCAAACACTTGTTGCCCTTGGGCTAAACATTGTTAGATTTGGTTTGGATCAGCTCAGCCCAGGGGCAGAATCATTAAAGCTGTTTTCTTGTTCCTATCTCTGCCATTGTGCTCATCATCATAAGAGGAGCTCACACTTCCTTGCCAACTATTGCTGCCCATTTAGACGTCATTAATTTTACTGGCTCAGTACAGAGGAGGATATAGCACATTGGAACAAAAAGCAATGCAGTGTGATATAGCCAATTATTTCAGAATCTTCTTTAATTATAGTTGTCCTTTTTTAGACAGTCCTGGTGGAAACGGATTTGGGAGTTTTTTGTTGTTTTTTTTTTCTAGCAAATATGTGAGTAGGATGATTTATCTTAATTGTCAATACAACTAATCAAAAACAGTGCAAAAGTTGCCTGAGGTTTTATGGGCATCCAGTAAACACTTGATAGCCCTGAGGAGAGTGAAGAAATGGAGGCAGACATTGTTGTTACTACCCTGCAGTTACTTGTATTGGGTTGACAGTAAAAATGATCTATACCAACTGTAGCTTTTCAGGCAGCTTGTGAGTCTTCAAAGACGTATGAAATGCTGACTGTGGAACACAAGACGGAGGTGCAAACAATAATTTATCTTCCACCTTGGAGAGTAAATCACATTCGAAATATTATTTCATTCTGTTGCTACTATCCTGGCAAGAGTCACTTTTCATTTTAGAGAAAGACAAAAGCAATGGGAGCGGGGAAAAATGGACTCAGGTGATCTGAAGGTCTTAATAATGTTTTTTTTTTTTTTAATAGTTGACCTGAGGTTAATTTTCCTTGATGGCTCCAGTGCTGTTAAACTGAATGTAGTTTTGGTTCAAAAGGACATTTAACAACTATCTGATCTATTGTGTGCATAAACGGATAAAGCATGACAAGTTTGTGTGTGTGTGTGTGTGTGTGTGTGTGTGTGTGTGTGTGTGTGTGTGTGTGTGTGTGTGTGTGTGTGTGTGTGTGTGTGTGTGTGTGTGTGTGTGTGTGTGTGTGTGTGTGTAGGCTGGCACCGTGATGTTCATGTGTTACATGGTGATGGGAACGGTAACCTTTTTAAAAGTTAACACAATTTTCCCTTTTACCAAAAGTTGTTTGTTTTTTTTTTATTTGGTTTCCGGGCTCCCAAATCACTGTTATGCACAAAAAAAAAAAAGGTAAGCAAAAGTAATTTTGTAAAACAGCCCCCGATGTGACTTCACTTAAAGGTGACAGTATGCTAATTAGCTTAGGAGGTGCAAGTTCTTACGCTTTATAAGGCTCGTCAAATTGAGGAATGGAAAAATGTAATTGTTTTTGAAGAATATGGAGAAAATGTTTTACTGCTCAGACTTTTGTGTAACCACCTACATCTCAGTCTTTTCATTGATTTAAAGTAGGCTTGCTCCTGCTGGGGTTGAACCAGAATTGGGCAGCTGGGTAAATGCTGGTGCCGGCTGCAGCTGAACCTTCCAGGCTGTAGGTCACAGACAGCTGCCACATACGTCCTATTACCTTCAATCATTGCTGACAAAGATTGATTGGTCTCAAAACAGTCATTGGCAGAAAGTTAAAACAAAATTCATCACAAAGTTGGAATGCAAAAGTGTTCTCGTTCAGGTTTGGTAGTTTTCCATGACTTTTATACGAACCTGACCTCAAAGCAAACAATCAGAAGGTACATTTATTAATTATTAATCGTGTTTAATGGATTTGCCATGCTCAACACTCACATTGTTTGGTTAGGAATATAAATTCAATCCACTGAAGTTTAAAGATTTGACAAATTTTTAATTTCACAGTTTGAAGTAATTTAGGAAAATAAGTGACACACAACACATCCAGTTTCTGTGATTGTAAATGAATGCTAATAAAATACATCTAAAGAAACCACAGTTGAGCTCAAATTTACCACATTTTCATCAGAACTGTCTGTTGATGCAGCACAGTTCCACTTGGTATTAAACAACACGGTATAATTAGTATGGTATAATCGTAAGACCAATGAATTTACTTAGTTTGTAAAATAGCACTAGGTGGAAGGTCTTTTTGTTCACTGCTTTTCTAGAGGATGTATTTGATGGATAAAATATTGCTGCTTTTAGAGTCCAGCAGCTATTTCTTTCCTGAAAAAGATAAAAAACCTGCACATGTTGGATGTGGAGCTCATCATTTTCAGTTCTAAGACATCGCCATTTATATTATGCATGGTCCCAGTGACATTGGTTTCAAGGAGGCCTTTCACCCAGCAGTCTGTGTCTCTTTTTTCATCTTTAGTATTTCCCCCAGCAATTGTTTTCTTGTTATTTACTCTATTTATTTGTAGTTCTGGTGACATGAGCATCTTTTTTGAGTCATCACAAATTTAGGGATAATTACTTAAAAGTTGTTAGTTTCTTTTTTATTTTATTCCCTTTACTTAAAAATAACATTATTGATACCCGTGCAAGAGGATTTCTTTCATCATTCCCATCTATTATGTGTACAGTATTCAAAAGTTTTCGGTGCATCTTGGTGGACTGATTTTGGCAGATAATGAGGAAGAGACCATTAAATCTTGAATACAGCTGGATAAAGATGTGTGTTGAAATTTTTACTTGATTTGTTTATTATGAGAAGGTTTTGAATTTTGAACTCTGTAAGATAAGGAAACTTTTTCTCTGATTTTTTGCTTTTAAAACAAAAAGACAATTAAAAAAATTCAATCCACTGTAAATGATTTATCAATCTTTACCATTTGAGATTGATAGTCATCATGTAATATTTAATATCGAATACCTTTTTCTCATCGAAAAGGAGTAAAACATTTTGCCTGGCATGGTTGATTACAACCATTAAAGGAACCCATTCAGGAGGATGCGAGGTAATAAATACCCACAATGCTCGCTAAATGGCTGGTTTTGTGATTCGCATTGCAAAATGATCAAAGATCTTATTCCATGCTTGGTGTGTCCCTGCCTGAGAGGCGTGTGTTGTGTTCCCTCCAGCATTTAACATACAGTAAGTGTTGGTTCTTAGTACACGAATCATGATGAAACTTGTGTTTCTTCGCGCAGAAGAAACGGTAAGATATGATACAGACAAGCCCGTGTCTGCTTGTAATCCTGTCGATGAAAAGATTTTTTTTTTCCTTTATCAAAGTCTAACGTGTCTGCTATGCAGTGAAGACAATATAAGAAGCTTTTACAGAAACTTGCACAGCTTGGTTTCATAAAAAAAACCAAAAAAAAAAAAAAAAACAGGATTATACATACAGCGGCTAACTTTCTAACTAACTACACATTCTCGAGGAGAGAAATTATTGCATTTGGGAACTCAATCCTCATCTAAGACTACTCGGCTTCCCGAAATACCACCTAAAAACATTACCCCTTTTGATATACATACCTTGTAGAGTAGAGTAGGACTCTATTCATCCCTTCAGGAGGTTCCATCAGGGAAATAAGATGAATAAGGGAAGATGAATAAGGGAAATCGTAATATGATTCCTCCTATAAATAATCATGTTTTAATTTGAAAACTTCGAGGAGAAGCCACATCTAAAACACCTTCCTTCACCTGCATTTTGAGCTCACATTTGTTAATTTTTCACAAGTGTTTAAGTTTAAACATCTGGATCACCAGACGTATAGAGCATACTGTGATATATTTTTAAGTTGAAATTTAGCCCATCTCTAATAGTTCTAGGGGCAGTGATACATGGATTAGGGTTAGAATTTTCTGGCAGGAGACAGACAAATAAACCAAACAGGAACAACAAAGCCTCTGACGTTTCCTTTTAATATGATTTAATACATCTGAATCCTGGGAACACTGACAACAAATCGGTTTGATGCTTCCTGCTGCCTGCTTATACAAATCTGCATGTTGGGTGAGTGTCTGTCCCTCAACACATTATCATCACTTTTCTGCTGCAGTACCACCGGGCTCCCAGCAGCAGCTGTGGAGCAGGTTGCCAGACGATAGACCCTCTGGCAACTGGTAACTTAGTCAGCAGGATAATGCCACAGGATGAAGAGGTGACAGGGCATTAAAAGTATACAGATAAACAAGAAACCTGGAGAGGGTTGGATATTGCGCTGTCACCTATGTGTAGCAGATAAGTAGCAGCAGATAAATAAGACCGTGGCACGAGACGTAGAGTGCAGAGATAAAGATGGGGAGCATGTCAAAAGATGCTAAAATCCTCTTTTACAAGTTGTTTCAATGTGTTTATTTAAACCCGTGGATGTGAATATTTACCTTTCTAACTCTTCCTGTTTATCAACCACCTGATAATAGTGTTTGCCAAAGCAATTCTACCCACGAAAAGGTTATTTTTCCTGGGATATTGACAGTAGCTGTCAGCTAAATGAATTAGAGAAGTGATTATGGATCTGACACAGCTACATTTATACTCATGCTGGTTATTCTTCTTGCAGTGGCTGTCTATATCACTGGCAGACTGCATGGCATAACTTCCTTACCTGTTAAGGTTAGAGGGTGAATGCGTAGATAGTGAGGAATGCCATGGATTAAAGTTCAAGTAATAACAGAGTGGAGCCATGTTTCGACAACACCGTTGTTCTGTGACAACATAATCAATCATTGCAGAGAGTTCCAGCGGATGATGCATTCTTTGTGGGAACATTTCACAAAACCCACCGAGATACATTTCAACTATGTCTGTTATTTCTCTCACTCAAATGAAAAAATCTTTTCAGCACATTGTAGGAGGTGAGTTAAACCTTTGCAACCTGCGTGCGTGCAAACCGCATCTTCTTTATTGAGGTATCGAAGGCCATTTGAGGTGACTAATCGGCGATGCTCCTATCGCTGACTTCAAGTTGTCTCAAACTCCCTCAGTGACTTTCTCATGCCACTTAATAAGTTAACAGTATATTTGTGGTCCTTGCTACCAAGACAATGAGGCGGGTACCAGCGGAGACGGAATGGATGACATTTGATTGACAATGTTACAGGAGAGTGGCAGGAAAATTATTTGAATATTTAGTACAAAGGTATTTCTTTTTTCTCTTGTACTTCCTGAATACATTCAGCAGTGAACAACAACAGGAAGAAATGCTGAACATTATTTGGGAAGTTGGATTTAATTAAAGCACATTGTTGAGGAGCCATCAATAATCCTGACAGACGGCTGAAGGCAAGTTCGATCGTGAGAATATTGGGCAAATTGAATCCTCACACAACACTCTTTCAGTGAACAATAGACTTGATGGACTCTCATGGTGAGAAAGCTCTAATAAAATCATTGCGTAGCAGTTGATTCCAATGTGAAACAGACGAATGCAGATTTTCATTTATAATGAAAAGTCACATGATTTTCCTTGTGACAATAATTGCAACTCTAAGGAACATTTAATTATTGAGAAAGATAAGTTCACCTGCCTTGCTTTTTTTCCACCATCTTTGCCCTTTGGTTTGGAATTATTTGCAGTCTGATGTTTTAACAAGACAGAAAGCTGTTTATCAACCAACTCCAGTGCATTGAGCAGAAACGTCTTAAGTGAGATGTAAGGGCATCTGAGTCAGTCGACTAACTTCAGTCTCTGATGCCATTGCTCTGTGTCTCATTTCTCAGTATTGATGTCTTTAAATGAGCTTCCCAAGTACCTGAAGGGAGTGAATCCTGTATAGATTGCTTCCAGGTCAATGGGATATATCAAGCTGACGTAAACCTTTTATTCATGCTTGCATCACTGACTTCCGTGTTGTGAAAATTGATCATGTATAAAGAAATTATAAATACCGTTTTGGTATGCATTTCTTCAGGCAACATGCCAGACACCCAAGATTTTCGTTTCTTGAAGTAAGTGTGAAGAAGCTGTAATATTTTCATAAAATCAACCCAATCCTCATAATCCATTACCAATTGGAGATGTTGTTTCAAAAGAGGGGAAGAAGGGAAGGATAGGACAGTTCCCGACAAATAAAACAATGATGGCAACGAGAATCAATACTGTTCTTCATCGTGGTCACGCAAGGAAGTGCATTGAAAGAGAGCTTTGACGTGTGAGTGCAGAGAGTAGAGTCCAAAATATATAATATACTGTATATATACATTGAATGATCTACTGGTTTTACCCGACTGGATGCTGACAGTGATTACAGAAGGGACTTGAAAAGAAGTGCTTGAATAGAGAAGCTTAGAGAGGACTCCAGAGATTGTAGTCAGTCGGACTGCAGTAATTAGTCAGCGAGGCTCTCTGCGGTTAAGGAGCAGCTGACCAATGACGCTGATTGCTGAAAAAAAGGGCAGAGGTTCTTACTTCGCTCAAAATTGACAGTGATACGTCTGCAATTTAGCTGAGGAAACAGCTCCCTTCCCTTATGTGTTGTCAAATGTCACCCTCCCTTTTTCACAATACTCATCCACTCCCTATAATCTTGTTTAGTAATTTTTTTGAAATCGAAAGGATTTTCATAACTGCTGCTGTGTTTAAATAAATACACCATAAAACAAAGTCATACAGGGAAACAATGAGTTTGATGTCAACTAATCTGCTGCTAAAACTCACAAGATTTTTAATATCAACCAAACAACTTTTTCCTTCACATATTAAGCATTTTATCATGTTTATTACACAATATTGTAAACATGTTACCCATGTATCTACCTCATTAAAAATTTGTAAAGCTCTATAAATGAGGTCTCTGATCTCTACATTCTTATATGTTTTAATTCATGGTTGAGCTAATGAGCTAACTCCATAACAGCTTGAGAATTTGTTGATGTTTACCTCCTCAGAATTTGGAAAGGTGGGGGAGAAGGGTGTAATATGCACATTAATGAGCATGTCACACAGGCAGCAGCTAATTAAAATGACGCATTTGGGCTCTTATTCGGCGATGGTGTCAGCAGTAACAGGCTACCAGCAATTTGAGGGTCCGTGTTAGTCTGAATTACCATAGAAAGTCCCCCTGGAAAAATGTCTATCAGGGAACGAAGGAAGAAAAACTGTACATTGTGTATTTCTTTTTTTTTTCTCTCAAACTTTAAAAGAGGATAACAAGAGTATGTTCCTTTGAGATGACACAGAAAGGCTTTTATCATCTCCTGTGTGGGCTAAGCTGAGATTCTTGCGATCAAGCGAGCATGTTGGAACATATAGTGGAAACGGCATTGTTGTCCAGGGTCTTGTTCTTTAGTGCTCTACCAAGGTATGTCATTCCTAATTATAGAGAAGTAGAGAAAAGGAGATCTATAGAAAAAGTCACCTTTTCACTACAGGTCGTATTGTAATCTTAAAGACTGCAGTGAGAAGCAGTGGCTTATATAAATTTGAATAAATAACCTTGTGTCTAGACACCAACCCAAAAATGTACAAATTGCCACGAATGTGGTTACAGCATGAATCATTTTCATTTTCAAAATCCATAAGAAAGGAAATAGATTAGCAGACTTTTTCAAGTCGTTTTATCTTTCCTATTTAATGTCCTACATTATTTAGATGTGATGTGATAAAATTCCAATCTGGGTTAATGCAATCTAATAAATTTGAAATTTAGTGTAGTAGATTACATATTGCATGAGCCCCCCTACGTTAACAGAATATTTTCTTTAGCCAATTTACCTAATATCCCCTGTACAAACAACTCAGTTACCAAATCACTGTTGTGATTTTGCTATAACAACACAAATGTTTTGGTGAATAGCATGTTAAAATGAGTCAATAGTTGAGGAAGAATCAATGTTACCTCCCCATTGTTATGAAAAATGGACTAAAGCCCCCATTGGCTTTCAGTCATGCTGACTATTGATAGAAAAGACCATAATTTACTTTTGTCCCAAAGTAAGGTTTTCACCCCATTACGTGCTGCTCATGGCTCTTTGGCCAGAGCCAACCTTGGTCTCGATCATCATTAACACCTACCTCATCATTAAATGGAGCAGCCAGACAAAGGGACTGAAATTATAGATTTGACCATTACTCTTCTCATCACCCTGGCTAATGATTTTTGTAAAGGTCTAATGCTTAGCACGGCAAAAGGCCAAGCATTACCAAAAAGTCACAAGATTCAACATTGGAACCATGTGTCAGTGTGTTGGATTGGTTTGTCCACTGATCTTTGACACTCGTAACAAAGCCGTGACCCTTACTGGTCAATGATGCCTGAAGCTGGATTATAGTTCATTATTGAACCCAATTTATCTATAGCAATAGCATGTCCTCACACTAATGGCAATATAATGTGAGTGATGACACACTTTTTGATAAGAAATAAATGTGAAGGTGCATCTTGGTGAATTGTTATTTACTGTATATTGACACACACACACAGACAACAGAACACAATTGCTGCCAGATTTGTCCATTCAGTATTTACTGACAATCAGCACTAAGATCATTTAGCAGCTGTTCATAATATTATAATGCTATTTATGAATGCATTAGATATGCTAAACTGGGGCAATGCACATTACAATTCTTTAAATAGTCCTCAAACACAAATTGGTTTCCTTCCTTCGCTAGTGTCTGAAATGGGACTTTGGGCTGTTTGTGGACTCAATAAATACATTTGTGTCTGTAAAGAATCCCTTCCAAAATGACAACTGAGAGCCTAAACAGTAGAGCACTGACAAATCAAGAAATAAATTGGGGTCTTTATTTAGATGGACTAAGCCTCATGTATTCAGCATTTGGATAATACTCAGAAAAGCTTCTGAAATGGCTTTTTTTTTATGATTGCCATTTCTTAAATCTTGAAAAACAGTGCAAAAGTATTTAAATAAATCAATTAGTAACCAGACTGAGAAAACTGTATTAAGACACTCACCTACAACACACTAAAAACCTTTCACTGGGACACGAGATTGTAGTATTTTATTGTTCCAAAGCATTGAGATCCATGGAAATAACAATAGTATAAAAAATGTTCTTTCTGTAGCCTCAAACAACCACACAGGTTTTGTCCTGACTGAATGGATTTGTGAATCAGAAGTACAGTAATACTGACGCCTGTCTCTCCAAGGCTGATTGTGACGGTAGACAGAAAAGCAGAAATACAAAAGGATGAGTGCTCGTCACAGAGGCCTGTGGTACTTCCTGATATTTTGCTCTCATATGGAATATATCTGGGCAGAACAAAAACAAGAGGGAGAAAGACAGATTATTAAATGTCCATATGTCTAGGGTGAACGAAGAGTGAAAGCCATGTCACTAATAACACTAAAGAGTTGCTCTGCCAGATAGTTTTTTGGGATTTCATAAAAGACAGGTTAGCTGAAATCAACATCTGAATTGGAATGAGAAGAGAGGATACATAACAGGGATGGATATTTCAGCTGGCAGCAGGTTTTCAACTCAGCATCCATTTATGGCACAATCATTTTTTCACCTCTTTTTTTTTTCCAAGATGCACCTCATTACCTCGAGTTCATTGCACCTAGTTGGCCCTCGCCTCTCATCACACTGAGAGATTCAGGCCCCTGCTCTCCCTTTACCTTCCTCTCTAACGCTGTTGTGCTTTGATGGGAGCCTCGTGCCTGCTCAGTTGATTAGCCGACTGATGGTAGCTGTGCTCCTCTGCTGTTGTATCATGCTCACACCTACACAAATATAAAAAAAAAACACTTATTTATTAGTTTCCACCTCAAATGCACCCAACAAGCACATTACATTTTTTGTCTGCAATGCATGAGGGACACTTAAAGCCTCTGAATCCACTTTTAAAGCAAAATATAAATCCAGAAAACAGCAGAGTAAGCAAGGAAGATGGCCAGAATTGCAAAGTATATGATGACACTTGTGTTATGATAGTTTAATGTAGTGGAGTCGTGCTAAATAGAAATGTTTTGAACACTCTTTTGGATTCAGTTGCTGGAAAGCATTCTTGGCTTTTTTTGTGTCAATAGAATAACATTTGTGAAGACCTGGGGTCATGATATTTCTCAGTTGATTTGTAAAACTCACTGAATGGGAGACAAGTATTCTCTAAAAGATTAATTCGGCCTGAAATCCTACTTCACTGATCTGAACTTCAAGTCTACCCTCCAATCCATAATTTCAATATTTATTGTATCAATATTTCCTCCTCAGATTTATGTTGGGTTTCCATTGAATGTGGCTGTTACTATTGAGCCATTGTAACTTCTACTATAACAAATATGACAGCCTGGGTCAATTAAAGAATGATTCTGAACCTGGTCCAATAGCATAATTTCACAATCGGCCTCCGAATTGTCGGAGAAGAGTACTATGGGTGATGGCGGTGGATGGACTTGACAAACTACAATTTTAATCTCACATTTTTTAATGTACATAGCCATTATTTTACTTACATTAAAAAGACATGTTGTGTTATATGTTAGTTTTGCAAAATACTTGCAAACGAAAAATAGCTAAAAGGATATTGAGAATTTCACGTTAACCCAAAGGCCTATGGAGATGATTTGAGTTAGGATGGACAATGTTTTGAAATACATTTTTGAAGAGGAAATAAGGCATACAGAAGTCTATAAATAAAACGTCTAAATACACTTGATTTCTTCACTTCAAATAAATTTATTTAATTGCTGTACATTCTGGTTAAATTAGTGCTTGAGATAGTTTTATTGAATGACTACTATTATTCCAAATTTGTCTAGCAAAAACATTTTGAATTAAAATCTCTTTACAATCTTGATGGAAAATAAATGACAAGTATTTGTGAAAAGGGAATTTGTAAAAATAAAATGAACGTTTACTGAGCAGTAGCAAAAAAAAAAAAAAAAAAAAAAATCATTGCAATGCTAAAATCTTCACTCAGGATCAAACAGGACAGCCTAGGAACAATCATCTGACAAATGAGAAAGTGAAGAACTGCAAGAGTCATCGATAGATGCTGCATATTAACAGGGCTGAGTTCCTCAAATTGGCATGTGGACCTCCTCAGCCCATCATCTTTCCTTATTCCATCACTCCCAATTTGCAAAGACAGATTTTTGCAAGAGCTGCACAGTCACAAAACTGAACCTCTTACTCAGAGTAAGCTTCGTTTCAACCGAGCTTTCACACTTCTGTAAGGAAAACCATCACATTATTATTTCAGTGTCGGGTGCAAAGAACATAAATTGCTCATGCCATGTTTGACAATAGGGAGGGAGTTAACTAATTGACAGACCAAAGTATAGTAACATTTGTCTCACAGAAATGCAATACAACACAATATTTCTGTGCATTTGGATTTTTTCACAAATCCAATTTACAAAAATATTTCACAGAACATCAGCCTTCATTTTATCATGGATGTACTCATGTGTATTTTACAGTAGTGCAATGTTGACCTTCATTCGGGAATGTACTAACAAAAATCACCCCATTTCTATTGATGGAGCAATTCTGCTTGTTTGTGTTTGGAATCCACACAATATTTGTTATGGAATCCATACAACGCATAATTAATAAGGGTTTAGTGATTACTCAGATGAAGCAAGTGTGTGGTAAAGATGTACCTTTAATGACTTCAAGTATTCCTTGAATTCAATGAGTAGACAACTCATTAATAAGGACGAAGGAAAATGGTCATTTGATAACTAAATGAATTGTAGCTGGTGGTATGATCACGCAGTGGCTAGCGCCGTTGCCTCACAGCAAGAAGGTTCCAGTTGCAGCTCCTTTCTGTGTGTAGTTTGTATGTGTGTGTGTGTGTGTGTGGGTTCTCTCCAGGTTCTCCAGTTTCCTCCAGCCTTCAAAAACATGGAGCATAGATGAATAGGTCACTGTGAGAATGAGGGATTGTTTGTTTGTCTTGTGGCCCTGTATTGAGTTGGCGTCTCATCTGGGGTTTACCCTTTCATTCATCCCTAGCCAGCTGAGATAGGCTCCACCACTCCCGTGACCCACAAGGAAAATAAGCAGATTAAATGATTGTGATTGTCCTGTCTACAAAATAATGGATTGGATGGATGGATGCATGGATGAATTTTAGCTCTTGTAATGAAAAATAAAAACATTGATCTAAAGCCTAATTCAGAAGCTGCTCTGTAAATAGTTCTCCAATGAATCTTGAATTAAAATGAACTCCTCTCAATGTCAAGCTTAATACTCAACACAACTAACCATAAATGAATCCCATTTGTCTGGCATGAGGGCAATAAGATAAAGTTGTTGCAAACAACACATATTTTAAGCACTTTTGTGGTAATTGTCAGCTGGTTCAAAACAAAATTAGTTCCGTTCTGTGCTGCCAACTCACAAAAGTAAAGTTACAGGGAGTAAAAAGTGAAGTGAGTCATCTCTCCATAGTCCTTTTTATCAGCCAAAAAAGATTCTGGTTGTGATAAGCCAACAGATTTTCACCAAGAATGAAGCAAACTGGAGAAAAAACAAAACAAAAACTACATTATGTCCAATAAAAATAATAAATACATTGAATGTATAGAACAGGAATAGGGGATGATTCAATTTTTATCTGTTTGACCTACACATGTTCAAGTTTGAATACGCTGACAGCTGTCATCTTCGGTGACATGCAAACTGGATTGGAAATACCTGTCCAAACGGAAGACAGAGAGAACTCAATTAACAGGGATGCAGATAGCATCTTGAAATTTCTGCTTTCACCTGAGAGATTCTTATCTCTGAGATGAATGTTGGAGCAGGGACCATTTGATTGGACTGTCCCCTTTGACAGCTGGGGCTGCAGGGAGTCAGGTTGTACCGAATTGTAATGAAAGCATTATGAGGGATTTTTGTATTCAATGTTACTGTTTCTGTCTATACAACGAATGCCTGCAAGGGTTTCCTCTATAAATAAACGCAGCCTTTTATTAAATGGGACCAACTTGTGTAGTTTCCATACAAAATGTGATAATCATTGTTACACAACATATTTATTCATATTGTTATATTGTTTCCACTGGGTGCTCTCCAACCCTGAATATAAAGAAAAAAATAATTGTCTAGTTCATCTCCTTTGTTTTCATTTTATAAGAAAATGACCTCAATTTGATTTTTTTTTTTCTGTTCTCACAATGTGGCAGTGAAATATAGATGAATGCCAATTGCCTGATGCAATTGTATTCCATTGCGTGACTCTAGCTGTTCCTGTCATTTGCTGTTGAAGCAGAAAAACAAATATATAATTCATATGCCTGAGTCATTTAGTTAGACATTGCTAAATATAAAAAGGCATTCAGTAAGTTGAATATAATAAAAATAATTGCAGCTTCCTGAGGGCAAAGGGCTGTGGAAATGGTAGACATTTGTTTGAAACTGATAAAAATGATAAAAGTAGATAGGTATAATTGCTCTTGGTTCACAAAGATGGATAGAGATGGAGTAGACAGAAGGCTAAAGCCCTTCAACAATCACTCACTGCAATGCTGAGCCTGCAGTGACAACGGCCTGCATGCAAAATGCCATGCTGTGCTGGTTGATTGTTGTTTTTGTCAAAAAGAAGTAGTTGTCTATATTAAAACTATCACACACGGCGCTAAGTTCCGGAACAGCTTGTCACAGAGAGATGGATTCATTTGAAAAATAACATAATTCTAATTGTCCAGAAACAAGTATCCCATCAGTATCATCAGCATCCAGGAAATTACATTTTCACAAGACTAGTTCTGTGTTGATAGAAAATGCTTCAGGTACAAATGGAAAAAGAAAAAAGGACAGCTTTGTTTGATTTCTTTTCGCAGGAGAATGCAATCATTAAATGCTATTTTATAAAGATGTCATGCATATCCTTTCAGCTTTCCTTCATGTAAAGATGAGGGCAATGGGGCATTGGATGAAACAATGTACTGTGGAAATTTAGAAGCTTATGCTGTTTAGTAAAACAAATCATGTATTTTTGCAAGAATTCTAACGTGCTTACAGGGAGTCTGTTCATGTTCTCTCACTTGTTGAGTGCAGATATATTCTGTATTAAATCTAATTCTCAAACATTTCCTCATGGTTGGTTTAAATGCTTATGTTAGATAGATCCATTGATTTAATAATTGATATTCTCACATAGATTAACCTCACACCTTTCTCACAAATTGAAGATTTATTACTATGTCTGGTCTTTGGAGAAACTACAACTACTCCCTTACAGAAATTAGGAGGAATACAGCTGGACAGACTGTAGGTCTACAGTCTTATTTGGCACTGGGTAGTAATCACGAAAAAACAAAGAAAAAAAAATAAAACCCCAACATCTTGATGCGATTACTTTTACTTTTGTCACCCTTTGCTTTGATACAAAGGGTTATATAAGTGGAGCCATTAGTGTTGATGAGGTTATGACACACCTCATTTATCATTCAACCAATAATAACCCCCCAGCCATCATCTTGCTCATCATGAGCCAAAGATTCAGAATGAGTTATGTGGAGAAAAGCTGCATCATAGGCACTTCTATCTGGTTGAAAATTTCAAATATACTTATTTGCCTTTCAGCCAAGTGTCTTTGGAAAATTTTTTTTTTTTGTGTGTGTCCATTTGGCTTGCTCAACGTTTCATATTCTTCACACGGAGCTGGCTGAATTCAACATGTCTTGTGAGCTGGATAGCTCCTCACATTTTTCAACAGCTAAAGAACCACATGTGGACTGGATCAGGAAAATTAAGACATCCAGCACAATGCAGCACTGTATTTCCCTAAGTCCTCTTTCTCTCAATCTGCTTTCACGAAATCCTTTTTGATCATATGCAATCCCTCCTCAGTACCTGGCTGCTGACCATTTTCTACACACAAATGTCCCTTTGGCATGAAGAAAGTAGCGAACATGATTCTGCTTAACATTTCCAAACCAGACAAATTGAGCTACGATACCGGTTGCTAAGCATGGGGAGGCTAATCTGTTTAGCAGAATGCTGAGGATTGTGCAATAAAAAAGAATTCTTCGCAATGCAATACACAACATAAGACAAAACATCTGCTGTTAGTTTCATTATCTGAGATATTTCTGCTTGCTCATCCAGGAAGCTTGTCTTCGTCTTGTTATTTTTTTTTTGCCGCAGTTTACCACAGGCCTGTTGCGAAGGAAGTGTCCAATTAATTGTGAATTTGGTGGCATGTGTTGACACATCAGGGTTCCCAAAGTCTCTTGTCATCTTCACTTGTAGGACAGAGGGTGAAGCTTTGGGCCAACAGTTTAAAATCACCTCCCTCAGCTAAATGTACTGAAGAAAACATCCTGTTTGCATTTGACAAAGAAAAAAAACAAATCTGTCTGTTAGGCACAGACAAACCGGCTTGTCCGGTGTGCAATAGAGGTGAACTGGCTCTAACTGACTGAACGTATACAGAACCGAGAGGCACTAAAACGCCTTCTGACAGTGAAAACCTTGAGTGTCCATTTTCATCTTGTTTAAATGAGTATCCTACTGTGGCTGTTCGTTTAAGAGAACAGCTTCACCTCAGATTTTGACACAATTACGTGAGGTCAGTCTTTCTTTGTTCTTTTTCTCTCTACAAATTGTTCATAAATGACTTCAGGAAACAATATCCCAAGGTCCAAGATGCCCTAAGAGTCTGACTCAAGCAGCGTGTGCTAAAAGCAATGATCAAACAAAGCTTTGCTCTGGCAGATCCTCAAACAGTCGTATGCACATGTGTAAAAAGACGAGTAATTTCCTGTTTTATAAATCTTTTCAAAACCAAATCTATTGTAGGTTCCTTCACCTCTCAGTGTTAATTACAGATAAATTAATTACTTGATCCTGCTTTCTCTATCAGTGTTTAATGCCATCTTTTTTAAAAAAATTTGTTTCATGCACACTGCTCTAATTGCAAATATACCTTACACCCCTGGTCCATAGGTTTCTGGGATTTCTTTGTGACATTTTATGACCTTTTTTAGCTCATCCATGCCACTATGCTATGCTTTTTACTCTTGTCTTCCTTTTCTGCATCAAATAAAAGACGGCTGAATTTGCTTTTCCTGTTCTTTTATTCTCTTTGTAGAGAACCAGACAGAGGAGATTGTTCATACTTTTCATAAAGCTACTCCAGGCAGCATAGATTAGAGGCTGATAGCATATCTACATACATATTCCGAGCTACGTTGTCTAATCAATTGTCAAAATATGTAATATTCCGACTTTTCCATCAACTGCTTCACCAGTCAGTTGAAAAGCAACGTCTTATTATGCTGATAATGTAATTTGTATGCATTGAAATACAATTTACTACATATAAAACAAATATGTGTTAGAATTGTAGGAAAAGATACATGATGGCTTTACTGTAAAGCTCTTATGCTTTCATTAAAATGTTTACGATCAAAATCCTATCAGATACTATAAAGAGAAATAACATTATCATGATCATCAAATGACTCTGTAATGTAGAAATTACTGTTGGTGTTCCTTGCTGTTTGTGCAACCTGATTGAACAATCTGAACAGCCCTCCTTTTGCTTGTGTCTAATGTTGATTGGATTTGAATATGCCGATTGCAACTTGCCCATCATGTCTTGATATATAATGAAATTGTTGCCAGGGCATGGACTGAGTAGCAGTGGTGCAAATGATGGCTCCAGGCTTGTCTTCAGTTTGGCTGAGTTCAGACCTTGAAACCCTCTGAATTGAAATGTGAAATAATTCATGATGAATGTCATGTCTGGTCAGAAATGCAGTAGGGAAATTGTGATGCACAACACTGACTTACGGCAACACATCTAGAAGTCAAATGATGCTACTGTGTATGAAAGAATAAAGCAAAGAAAAAACAGACTAAAATGTATGGTTTTAGCTACACAAAAGGGGAAAAAATACTTTTGAGGTTGTGTATGTTCCCAGGTCAACTTTAAAAGTCCTCTCATTCACAGGTTCCAAAAATTTATATAACAAACACAAAAAGACAGTGAATGAGCGCTGAAGTGAGTTGAGCCTTGTTGACAGTCTGCCCTTTTGTTCCTGGTGAGGACAGTTGTTAGATGGAATTGATCTGACTTTAGAGCCTAACCATTTATCTTGGTCAGTCATATCTGATCTGTGGTTGTCAAGTGGAGACAGGCTCCTCAGAGAAATAAAATGCTTGGAGAGGTAGCGTGGGGGTCCGCTTCACCTTCCTGCTATGGCATTTCAATACATATTTGCTTCACTACAGGATTGAGCAAATAAACCAGCAATACAATATTCCAACTAAGAAATTAGTAGTGAATTAAACAAAAAATTGTAACAATTGTTAAATCTTTTGTACTTATTTAACATATGAACTAGACTATTGAACTTGTGAGACTGCAGTATTTCCATTTTTACTGTACAGATTTGGAGTATGTTATGACAGATTTATCATTTTTTCTGAAAACATATAATGCAAAAATATTTTTAAAACAATGAAAGCAAAAAATAAATTCAGTGCGGTAATATGAAATTATGTTAAATAAAAGTCATTTTGGTTCCGAGTTAAAATACATCTTACATATTTTTAATAAAATTAAATATTGTATTTATATTAACATGATAATAAACAGATAATTAATAAAAAATAAACTTGAGTCATTTTGGCACAAATTGACAGAGATGCTGTAGGTTCCAATAAACGGGGAAAATAAGTCTGTAAATTATTCTATTAATTCTCTCCATTTCCACCGGAATGCTGTTCATCCTGCAGCCATATTTTTCCTCGGAGATTTTCACTTTAGTTCATCTTCCTCCAAGGACCCGCACGTGAAAAAAATGCAAAACATTAAAGAACCTATTGGCGTGATTGCAGCACCTTACTGTCACTTCACTTTAGAAGGCTGTGAGCTGATCCTTTTGACTGTGTGTACCACTACCTGGGCCATTTCTAAGCCACGGATGATAATCCTCCTAGGACACTCATTAAGTCTTTGCTCCAATTAAGACACTCTCATTTTGCCACAGCACAATTGCTCTGTACCACAGTGCACAAATCCTCCCACAGTGGCTTAGGCTGATCAGTGGGTGGGATGAAAAGTGCGTCATTGTTAATTCGGTGGAAGAGGTAACTATTTCTTAGGTGTCAGCAGCCTAGTGCTCAGTCATCTGCTGCAATTTCAGTCTGAGGGTCCTGTATCAGTGAAATACATTTAAACAAAATTTATCCTAAATTGAATAACATTAAATGTCTCAAATGTGTCTGTGGTCTACAGTAACTGGAGCAGGTGGTTGAGCAACCATCTAACCTATAACCAACATGTGATCACACATGCTAACACTGATCAGTCTTAATGTTAACACTACTGACAGGTGAGGTGAATAATATTGATGACCTTATTACAGTTGCACCTCTGATCTGTGGGTTATGAATCAAGCATAAGGATCTGAATGACTGACATGGGCCACATTAGGATGCTACATACCTGTACATACAGCATCTTTTGGTCCTCTGGGATGCTCCAGGCCTGCAGAATTCTGGTATATTTATACACTCCAACATGCAGGGGGATAGATAATCATATATATAAAAGGAGAAAAACACTCCACAAGTGTGTAATACAATTCAGGAGAGAGGATGGAAGGAAGCAATCTACGCCAAACTGGAACAAACATATGTATACATTTTTATATATCAGCGTTTCACATATGGAGGGTCCTATTTGTAATCTGTTACCAGTTTAACTCTGGGTGATTCACATTTGACTGAATTCGCTCTCCTGATCAATAATCAGTGCTGTCAAATAATTTAAAAAACAAAGCATCCACCAGAAGCGTGGTGGACTGATAAATCAACTGGTGATTGTTTAAAGGAAAGCAGCTTATGTTTCCGCAGTAAGTCGCTACCATCTAAGTTCCTTTTGTAAAACAAGGTGGATAAAAGCATATTTGGCTGGTTTTTGAAGAAGTTCCAATGAGTTGCCCTTAACCTTTCGCTCATTTGCCTCCTACCTCTGTGTGCTAATGTCCTTTTCTGGACCTACAATTCTTCTTGAGTGTTTTCTGGTCATTTGTGGTGGCTGGGTTGATTTTATTCACAAGCTCATGTCTGTTCGAATTTCTTTTGTTTTCTTTCAGACCCTGGAGTAAGTGACCCGTGAACAGAGTCACACTGTGAAAAGCCCTCCTTTGCTCCTGTGACAGTATACGGTCATCTTACATTGGGAAGCTCAACAGGTAGGTCAACATACTAACATCTTTTTCAGCTCCTGAGTAATTTTTAGAATAAAATGCCAGTTTAGGAAACCAATATAAATGTGGCCATCAATCCTAATTGTACAATGGTTAACACAATAATTGGATTAAAGGGTAACGCCTCCTGCCATATTTAAAAAAAAATGCAACAGAGGGCTTAAGAAGAGAAGCCGTGGCCTTGTGGCAGTGCGATATGTGATACAAGATCAGAGTTTATATGAGATGGATTGATGACAGCTTGGTGGCCATATCCTTAGTAGTCTGAGCTCATCAGCCATCATCAATTACTGTTTTTTGGACAAAGAGAAAAGAGGTGGAGAGCCTGGGGATGGTTTTGACAGCAGAGAAATAACTGTATTGTAGCTGGGCTCGTAGCTCCACTACTAAAAGACCGATGTATGTGGGGAGTTGTTAGCGCATAGCTTCTATAAGGTAACGGTAATTTCAAAAAAAGGAAAATGTAAACAAATTTTTGTTGTAGAAAAACCTTTTTTGACTGTTTTTAGTGTTCCCCATCCCAGCCACTAATTAAAAAGTCATGTGATCACTTATGGGGCGGCACAGCATGTATCGTTGCCACCGAACAGCGCGGCAGTTCCCAGTTCAAGTCCCGCTCTCTGCGGAGTTTGCATGTTCTCCCTGTGTCTGCGTGGGTTCTGTCCAAGTTCTCGAGTTTACTGCCTTCTCCAAAAACATGCACTTCAGGCGAATTGGCTGCCTTCAAATTGCCCATAAGTGGGAGTGTGTGCACGCGTGATTGTTTGTCTCTATGTGGCTCCGCGGTGCACTGGCATCGTACCTGGAGTGTCCCCTGGGAGAAGCTCTAGCACCCTGTGACTCCCCGACGGCGGAAGAAACGGGTATAGAAAGTGGATGGATGGATGTTAATCACTTATGCATGTCTGTCCATGAAATATAGGTTGTCAACAGACTGATTAAATTTTGTGTAGGGCAAGATCTTTCTGTTTTGAGTTGTTTGGGTTTAGATTCTAGTGCTGGTAGAACTCACTCAGTGTGGTCTAGATTGCATCATGGATAATCAACTTAATTTCCAGCACTGTGTACATTTTTGGTACGATAAACTGCTTGATAATAGAGGTCAAACAAACAAAAGGCTTTCTTGGTGATGTTCAAAGGAAGTTTTTCAATAACGGTACTTATGACCAGTGGCTGTCAAAGACAAATACAAGGAGCTAAATATTTACGAAAGGAGAAATGTGCTGCAGTTTCAGTGATGATGTCAATTCAATAGGGCATACCAGAATTCCAAATGAATACGACACAAACATGCTGTTAATTAAAAATAAAAATTAAAAAAAAAATCCTGCAGTAACACATTAACAGCAAACAAGAATAAGAAGAAGAAACAAGCCCAGCCAAACAACAGATGTCCTTGAGGTCCCCAGTGGGGAGCATTTAATAGCTTGACATTTGACTCAAGGGAGAACAAAACAAAGTTGTATGCTCTTTTAAAATATTTACAAAACCTTAATCAAATTTAAAACAGATTATGACTCCTTATGTTGCTTCTCTGAATTTTTGTTCCCTCCTTTCTCAAACACAAACACAAAAACCACTGTAGCTAATCTGCCCTGCCCAGTTTTCTTGCGTTTCCACTCATCTATTACAAATCGTGTCACTAAAAACAGGTGTGAAGGCGTAATTCTGACACATTTGAAGAGCATCCACAATGAATTAATTTTGCCCGCGATGCTTTGCCGAGGCAGACTACTGCTGCAGTTAGCGCGATCTGACGAGTCGTGTCAGAAGAGGTTTCCAGCAATTAAGTAAGGAATTGAATTACTTTGACTCGCATGAGTGACAGTGAATGAACTTAAGTAATTCCACCACTCTAATAAGGTTGTGCCTTTTTTAGGATTTTATGTTCCTGATGGTTGCTAAGTCGTGGTAAATCAATTTTGATTTTAAAAAAAAATCAGATTTGAAAGGTTTGTCACTGTAGGCACAGATGCACAAAATGTCTCAGAATAAAAAAGAAGAAATGCATCCAAAGCTGTGAGGTACTGCAAGCTTCATCAGCAAATAGGCAATTTGAACAAGTTTTTACCTTTTTTAGAAATAAAGATATAGCTGTTTCCCATTTCTCAGAGGGATCAAAATTTTATTTTCCTCCCAAAAGGTCAAAAATGACTTGGAGGGTATCAGATGTATCTAAAAAAAAAAAAAAAAAAAAAAAAACAAACAAAAAAAAAACAAAACCAGCCCTTAACCCCAATGTCACATGTTTCTGGTCATACACACTGTCTGTATTCATTTTCAAATATTTGCCTTTCATGTCACACTTTCTTTCTCTTCCAATAAAATCACCCAGAAGAAAAGTGGGAAGAAAGACTGAGGCCAGTTGTAAATTAATGTCATCACTTTGGGGAAGGGACTTGCTGAATGGCGTGTAGAAAGAAAATGTGTCTCTCTGAACTTCCTTGCTGCTGTGAGGCATAACACAATTAGACATTAGATAGTTCCTCTCCCTCTGCCCATCTGATTTCTGGTCTTGCCAGGCTATTCTCTTTCATCTGCTTTATTCTTCTGTATTGTCATAATGTAGCAGACCCTGAGTGCTCTCACAGATCACTGGTGCAGCTTATCTGTGAAGTGGTGCCGCTTCAAATTGGGTCCCTTAATTTAGTCTCTTTCCATTCATTCTCAGCTTCACACTTTCAGGGGGGAAAGGCTGCAGCGGTGGAGAGGACAGATAAACATACTTTAGGTTGAACAATTTAGAATGGTTCACAGATGCCTCATGCATGAGTGTAGAAACCAATGAATGATGGAAATGTGTTTGTAGCTATGACTGTGGAAACAGGTCTTTTGGAAATGACTGATCTGCTGCATCTATCAGCAATGCTGGGGAAATAAATGGAAGGTGGTTTGACATCAGGCAAAAGCTGGCCACAGGAGGAGAAATCCTGTTGAACTCCTCACAAAACATGGTGGGTTCCTACCAATGTCTAGATCCCCGAGACTCTACAAGCAATAAAAGGTAGAAGGGCAAGGATTAGCGAGTGTCAGAGTCATGATCCAAGATGAAACAATGCGCCTCAGGTAGCAAAAGACAGAGGGTGATGAGAAGAAAAATAAAATAGGTTGGAAGAACAAGACTAACAGTGTCTAAAAAAAGAGACTGGCCCAAAGGGCAGTATAGAGGCTGTGATCATGGAAGTGCAAAAAAAGAGTTGAAACACCAATTCCAAGGAAGAACGGTTCTACCACAGTAGATGAGACCCAAGATGCAAACTGTGTAAAGAATCCCTTGAGACAGCCCAGTATAGTGAAACAGGGTGTGAGATGCAAGCTGGGTTGACATAGACTAACCAACTGACCAGGATGGTGTACAGGAAGACATGTGCAAGTATGGATTTAATCTTAAGCCCCTTTTCCCAATGGGTCATACCATCAAAAGTCATTGATAACAAAGACAACTATCATCCTGTGGGATCTCAATATCAGACAAGAAGCTGCTGGCTAACCAACCAGAAATAAATGAGGGTGGTTCAGATGGATGTGTCAATTCCTGCTGACAGCAACTTCAAACAGAAAGGCTGTGAGGCGTTTGAGAAGTAGTATTGGCTGAAGGAACAGACGGATCACATGCAGAAGGTGAAAGCCAAAGTGGCCCAGTGGTGATGTGACTCCCAGACTGGAAGAGTGGCTCCAGTTGATGTGAGTTACGACATTTGAGATCTCTGTCCAAATGAGAGTAGCCATAGTAACAACTATGATAGTGTACAAAACCTTTAGATTATGGTGGCCCCCGTTATTCACAGACGTTTGATTCTAAAAATAACCTGAAATAGACGAAATCCGCAAAGTACAATTATTATACAGTAGATGTTTTAAGGCCATAAAACCTGTCATTACATAGTCTACTCTTCTCAGACAGGCATTAACATTTTCACACTTATCTTTTAAACACTCTCAAAGTTCACACCTTAATAGAAAAATAGGTCCAATATTATTAAAGGGTCAAAATCTGTTTTCAGACCCAAACAAGTGTTAATAATAATTTTGCTGGATTGTAGAACTAACAAATTCAATTTTAACAATTTATCAACGAGGAAATTATTAATAGTGATCCTCTAACCGTGTTCTTCTGACCATACAGTACAGCAATGCAGAATCACAGTGCTAGTGATAAAGACTTCCAAAATTTGGAAAGCTGGACACATTCTGTACTGTACAGGATTTATAGGGCACGGAGGAGATTGATTGACAGTGGTTTACAGCTAATCAGGATGTAGACCACAATGGGATGATCAGGACACAGAATACCAAAAAAAAAAAAAAGAAAAAAATGTGCAAAATTTCACAAAAAAAATGTGAAAAACTGAGGTTGCAAAAGGTGAGCTGTATTATAGCAAAGTGTCGCTGTGTTACGTCATAGGAAGATGGCCCTGGGTTCAGGTCTAGCTGAGTTTGGATGTATTCCTCTTGTCTGACCAGATTCTCGCTGGATACTTTCACTACTGAAAACATACAATACAGTATAGGTGAATTTGCATGAATATCAGTGTGAATGGTTGTCCAGGGTGTTGTTCACCTCCCAGTTAACTGTGATTGGATACAGCAAATGTCCCCAAATTTACATTTCAAGTCTTTTACAGTCCCCTTGCTCATAGGAGAGTTAGAACAACATTAATCTGTAGCTGCACTATAACGGAACAAATGTAAAGGCATGATTAAGCCATTAAGGCCACATCTGCCAGCCTAATTTCTTTTTAATCTGCAGAGAACTCAGCTGTATATTGCCACAGTGGATGTGACATTTTGATTAAGGAAGCATTGTAGAAATGATTACCATGAGGTTGCAGAGGGCTACTGCTCATGTCACTATAGAGAATAGTAACCAGAGGTCCACAGTAGCCCCCAATGCCAAACAGGCACATTTTCAGAAATCACACTGACCTCCCTACTGCAACTGCAATAATCCATGTCAAAGTGAGCAATGCAGAATGCAAAGGCAACCAAAATTAATTTGCCAAGAATATGTGCTGTCAAACCATTTAAAACCAGTGTTAATTTATGGAATTCTTGGAGTTTACAGCTGATCTTATTACATCAGTGCATTTAAATCTATTTTCAAAACCTCCATTTTCATGCCAAATCCCTCTTGAGATTTTTTTTTTTTTTTTTTTTTTTTTTTACACAGCCTTTGGCATAAACACTGGGAATGGAAATAGAACTCTCAGTTTAATTTGACACACAGAAGCAACTTGAAACACTGAAGCGCAGCTAGAAAGCCCGAAAGATTGCAGTAAACACTGTGTATGTTTAACTAAATGTCTTCTGGTTTGCATAATCAGCTTGTTACAAATTACCTGACCAAAAGTAAGAGAAGAACATAATGGAGGATAAATTTGATATTTGCTATTAAAAAAACAGTAACATGCTTTTTTTTTTTTTTTTTTTAATTAATGAACATCTTATTATCACAGTATTTTTGATGGTTCATGACCCTAAGTGTTCTAGAAGTGTTGATATTTAAGTAGATATTAGCAAGAATAGACTTTTTATTAGACAGCTCCTTGTTTTAATTTCTAGGAACTGTGTTAATGAAACTGAAAGAATTAAAATAGTTATTTACAACTTTATATTTACTTACTAAAGCTAATTACTGCACTCATGGTTGAGTTTCTTTGATTAACCATCTATATTAGTAGTTTTTATGCTCAGCCAGGCACAACTTGACACGATGACACAATGTTCCAGAGTCATCGTGTTTATTTTCACGTGACATTCAGCACAATCAAGTTAATTAGCTTGCTAATTTTTTTTGTCAGCTGGAATGATGGGACATCAGACAAAAGTCAGTCAGCATAAGCTAAGTTGTGAGTAAGATGGTGGCATGCAATTATAGTTGGCTGGGGGATAGATTTTTCAAAGCATCGGCACAAATCCTAATGTCAAAGCAAAGTTTAGCCAGTATATGGGGGAAAAAATGAAGATCATTGAAGTCTATGCAGTTTTCTCCTCTGACTGATGATGATGAAACTCTTCAATGGAATGTTTTCCCTCAAGAAGTTTATCCTCCATCTTTAAAAAAAACACTTATTACAGATAGGATATCAATAAAATCTGAGGCCTACACACATGCACCCAATTATTTGCTCCATAAGTCTGAGTTGGGAGTCGGAGACGCAGCTTTCACATCTACTGGCCAAAAAAGAAAGCAGTTTGTGTCAATGAAACTCACTGCTGAAAAGTAAAAAGTAGGTATGCAAATTGGAGGTTGCCCTAATGTGATTCAAATCTGTCACATTTTATATCAGGTCAGCAGAGTGAATAGAAAATCTTTCTGTAGCCACAGCATTATTTTTCATTTTACCATGGACTGCTTCAACTGACGTCCACGGAGGCAAGTGACTGCCCACTTATTACAAATTACACCTCTCAATGGGAATGCAATCAAGCGTTGATTGGGGCATTGAAAAAGTTGAAAGCTGGCTAATACTTTGTGTGACAGACTCCTGTATTATTTCAGTCTTCTATGCCTCTCTCTGTTCGCACTGTGTGTGCACAAATGGAAACTAAATGTTGTTGAAGTTGTGTCAGAATGTGATTACCAGAGAACAGCAAGTGAAATTCTAAGTAACTTTCTAGTTCATTTTACAAAAATCCACATGATAGTTCTTTTCTTTTTGCTGTGAGTCATATCATATGGACAGTTTCAATGGAGCTTTTTTTCTTTTTGCATTAGATGACAAGTTTTCTTCTCCAAAGTGCACCCAGGTGAGTTTCTAAGAAGCAAGAAGTGCATTTTCAGGTGTTTCAAAAGCCTGAAAATCCACATACGAGAGGGGACAGTGACGGTTTCAAAAATGAACGCATTTCAAATTTTCTCCAACTGTTTCTGAAATTCATAAGAAAGCTTACCTTGTGTGTATTTTTCTGTTGTCCTGTGAGTAGAGGTGTTCATTTTTGCATTATGGATTAATTTGACTTCATGAGAATTTATACACATCATTTCCTGTGCAAAGTTTAAAGCCACTTTCCATTCCATCCTCAGTCACCATTGTTATCTTGCAGAATTATTTTTTAAGTGAGAAACATTGAAACAAGGAGACTTTTCTATATAGGCTAGGCTTTACTACTTTACCCTCAACAAAACAACACTGACTTCCATGGTTTTGCTCAACAAGATTTTTTTTTTTTTTGCACACAAAGCAGTCTGACATTGTGTTTCCATGACAATGTGTTTACCAAGTGCATCCAGCTGTTTAACTTTTTTAATCATTTTTTAATAACTTGAAGACCTATTTCCCTTGCTATAAATAAATCAGTCCTATACATTTCCTGTGTGAGCTAACACTCTGTCTGTAATATAACACCTCAATGCTTCACCCATCTACTGGAGCCAGCATCACCCTGTTCACTTCTCTTCATCTTCGCTACAGAAGGCTGTTTTCACACATTCCAGGACTTCTTTTTTTCCTGTCTATTTTCTCAGTATATTTGCACCCAGTTTTTTACTTCATCTCCTTCCATTGCTTGATCCGTCTGTAAATTCTAGATGCTTAACCTGCCTTTGTGTCACATTTTTGGGGAGGGTCATATGATTTGTATATGGGATTGACGTCATTACCTTTTTGATTATAAAGGCACTTCAGTCCACTACTATTTTGCATAAAAGCAACAATTAGGGATATTTTAATCCGAAATGAAATGAGAATTTTTTTTTATTCTGTGCTACTTTACCAAACTAATTCTAATCTTAAATTGCATTTTGTATGATTAAGAAATGCTATCATCTTTGTCAGAATACATAGTAGTTGATTCACATATGATGTCAATTGACTGAATGCAAGATGAAGACATACTGTACATACACACACTGCACTGATGTTAACATCCAACATGAAGACATTAATTTTTTGGCATATGTGCATTTAAACATTTCACCTTATTTCGTTACACTATTTGTCGAATTTCAGTGCATATTTAATCTGGGATTTTTGTGTACAATTACATTTGTACTAAAGCTGTACATACAACACAATATGAAACAATAGAAATATGCCAAAAACTCAAATTTAAACCATTGCTTGGGTTCATAGTTGGCTGTAAGAATACAAAGTAATGAATTTAGAACTGGTTGTGCAAAAAAGCTCTTTATTTAGCCTGTGTCTTTCAGGAGTGGAGAAGATAAAAATGTCAAAAAATATTGTTTTTGTTGCATTGATGAATAAAAACAAATTATTTATTTCAACCTCATGAATAATTAAATGTCACTTCAGGTCAATTAGCATTATTTGTCAAGCTCGCAGCCCTTGATGTTTGCAATAAATTAAGCACAAGCTGTGTTAATGGACATTTAACCAGCACATGACCCACCTGAGACGGTGTTGTGACTAAGGTTGCTTTATTTCCTAAGGTGATATTATTTTCTAAATCCTCTGTACGTAATGTGGTTATGTACTCTACCAGGTGGCAAACAAATTAAGAAAATAAAAACTTAAAAGGTTTCACATCAAGAGAAATCTTTTGAAAACAAATTCAGGACTTCATAACATTCACTTAAATTAATCCTATTTCAGTGTAAGAAAGTAGCATAGGCTTCAGTCCCTTATCGCCCCGGGTTAATCAGAGCACTGCAGTAGACAAATGGTGAAGATGAGACAGTCCCCTTGTAAAGAAACTCTTCTAAGCACCCCTTTAGTGAGTGCTTATATCTTAAACTGTTTGCTCGATAACTCAATTCTGCTCTTATCATGGGCATAAGGATGAAATATAGAGTGAGGTGGAAGAGCTCTCTCTGATTCACAGCAGAGTGTCTCCCACAGGCCAGACTGCAAAGAAATACAGAGCGCCCCATCAACGATGTCTTTGTGAGATTATCATTGAGGTGGGCCTTAATAGCATAGCGCAGCATGTGGCAAGAGATGGTTTATTGATAGGTGCTACTGAGGCATTTGGCGGTGACAAATTGTCTCGCAAATAGGACAACATGGAGAGTTTACAAATGAAAGAGACAGGCCGGAATTGATTATCATTACACTTTTTGTGTAAATAAAAGCCCAGCTTGTAGTTTCAACAATTACTTGACCGAAAGAAAAATCTTCCAGGAGAAGACACTCCTGCAATATCAATACCAGACCTTGATAAAATCAATATGTTCTTGTTTGATGCTGTGGCTGTGGGTAGAATGTGGACTATTTTAATCAAAAGAAATACTGCAAAATATTTAATGAATGATGTCACATAAGATTGTCTGGATTCCAGAAAAAGTGGCAGCTTAACTCCTCTGATGTCGACATTTTGAAGAACAATGTATTGAAACCCATCTGTGTACGAAGACCGCTCAGAACATGTGACTCCATGTCAACCACTCCTACGAGGTGAATAATGGACGCGTGGGAAGTGCTATTTAGGTGTTCGGTGCTCATATTTTCAAGGCATCTTTGACTTTGAAACAGTCTTAGGTGGGATGATAGGTCACCTTATGTAATGCTACTAGATGTGCAATAGATTTTTTTCCTTTATGCACAGCCATGCAGGTTCTGTTTAGTCCACACAGCTCATGCTTGAAATCCTTCAGCGGCATCTTTTACAGTCAATTTTTTGCGACCAGTGAAACTTGACTTATCTTGTTGAGGTTTACCCTTCCTATCAACTAAGGCAGTTCTTCTTGCTACATTTGTGTCATGACCTTTAAGTCAAAGTGTACATAGTGTCTATTAACCACCTCTTGTCAGCCATGAAGGAACAACCTTGTGGAGCTAACTATGTTTTGCCCTTTTTCCTTTCCTGTCAACATCTCACAAGCCCTGCAATTTATTTTTTGACTCCGTCCAGAGGACCCCAACCTCGATGATGGGTACCACTAAACTAGGTCACCACAATTCCAACCTACTACCTGTGCTTCCCTGCCTTCCTAGTAAACTAAATGTTTACAGTAGAATACTGTTGAAGTAAATGTGTCATAAAAAATATCCACTTTTGATTTCATTACATGGACAGAATATTCAGAATTACAAGGGCATTCCTTTTGGATATTGATATTATTCTAACTGCTCAAAAGATTCAGCTCAAGATATATTTTTTTTATTTCATGAGGAACAAAGCAGCACTTGTGACAATGATGCGATTAGGTATTCTTGGAAGGAAAAAAATAAATGTTTACACTAATCCATCCCAACTGAAGATATTCACCATCTGATTTTCTTCAGTTCATCCTTCATTTGAAGTTTTACTCTGCCTTTCCTTGTTCTCAATTTAATCCCCTGTTTATTAAATTGTTTATCCCAATTTCCTTGTATTGATACGTCTAGAATTTGCATGAGGATCATTATTTGAATTAGCGGAGGTGCAGAGTGAAACTTGGGCAGAGAACAAATAAGGGTGAGCAACACAAACCAGAAAATGGAGTCCTTTATTTATTTTTTGCTTAGAATTTGACATTATTTGGTCAACTTGTTTGTTGCCATACTCGGTTTGTTCCACTCCGTGTTTTTCTGACTGTATTTATGTGAATGTTTAGAGAGACCAAAGACATATTTGTTCTTTCTTGTTAGCTTTTTGCTGTTTAGTGAGGAGGTGCTACTGCACATGTAGAGCTGAAACAAGAGAGGAGCTGCATGCTCACCCATGCTCATGTTTTCAATGGCGCTCCACTGAGAGGTGTGTGTTTCCTAATGACAAACACTGAATCACGGCCTAACTGTTCTACAACTGTTCTACAGTGGGGAAAAAATAAAATGAATTCATGCCTCCTATAATCCAGGCATGTTTCATCAAATTATACTTTATTATAAGCTTCTGTTTTTGATTTTATGGCGACACATTTTTTAGTTTTAAATATTGATGTGATGCTAAATTGCAGGACAATGCTCGAGGCATGATTTTATTCGTGCTATAAGTAGAAGGTTCCCAATTTAGCAATGCAAAGAAAATATTAATAAAATTTTGTTGTGCATATTTATTTTCAATATCATCTACTTCTCTAATATTAATGTTAAATACTATAGGAAAATTAAAATTCTCAGACAAAAGACTGCATTCATCATTCTTTCTTGTCAAGCTAATGCCATAAAATGCCTATAAAGAATGTCACAAACAAGGAAAACAAATGACATTAACAAACCATAAACACCCAGTATATACTAAAGGTTGATACAATTTGGTATTCAGTAAACTATTAGACCATGTTCTTAGTATTTTGTCTGTAGCAATATTAAACAATGAGAAGGGAATACATTTTATATTCTAATGTAGACTACATCAGACATTTTCCTTGATACATCAAATAAACACATGAAAATACATTAATACACAATTGGTTGCTTTTGTTTCAGTTGGAGTTGTGTTGCTGCAAGATAAAGTTACTAAGGTCACTTGAGTCATGCATAAAACCGTTTTTACTTGTTTACCTTTGGGTATTTTCATGTGTTTATCACTCTTTGAGACACTTGGAGCTGACATTATTCTGCTCTAAATACACTCATATTTATGGATATATCCAATAAAGATGTCAATACATTTACACAAGGCAAATATACTGTCTGGGTCTATTTAAATCCACTAGGAATATTCCATTGTGAACCAGGTTCCTAGGTTACAAACTACATGGCAGGTCGCAAATACTTATATTTAGGAAGCTGCTCATGCACAATGACTTGTGATGATGATGTCCCAGACCCCTGTGGAGCCACAAAGGTTGACAGCATACTAAACAAAGTGCCGCCATGCAAGCATAAGACCAGAGAGGACTTGTCCTCCTCTGAACCAACAAAAGGGTCATGTTTGTACAAAAGCCTCCGTATCTGGCCGTGAGACTCATCGCCACCACGTGAAGACACAAATGCCAGGCCTCTCCGGTAATAAGAAAGAGCTGTGAGGTGGCAATGACCGGTCTGACTTCAACCACACTTCCCTAACCTTTGACTTTTTCCAGTCTTTCCATGTTCGAGCAAACATTATATGGGTCATAGAAATACAAATGTCAAGTATTTCCGCATGAGAATCATTGTGATTCGGACCCTTTGGGGAGAGCAGGGCTCTGTCCCTTTCTCTTTCAGTCCTCCCGCACTTTTTGATCTTTCATTCCCTTCTTTCCCTCCTCATCTTCCTCATAATTCCCCTCTACCTCTCCCTTCCCATTTCTCCCCGTCCCAGTGTCTGCAGTGTGGCACACAGGACCTGTCCACTTGCTTGTAAACAGCGTTGTGGTGATGTTATGTGGCAGTTGCTGAGGACAATAGCCTGCAGGTCTTTTGTGATGTAATGATCCCTGCCACCCCCCCTCCCTCTAGTCAGTGAAGGGGAGAGAGTACAAACATGGATGAGGAGGAGCACTGCTGGGAAACGGTATCCAAATCCCACCAAGCTTGTGACTGGATGGTCGCCAACTCATATACTGTACTGGAAAATTAGTCCAGGAAGTGAAGTGTGGAGACTTTGTCTTTGCTCAACAGCTACTGCTGCTGCCTGGACACAAACGTTCAGCCTCCAGATGCTCAGATGATCCGTGTTGTGCTGCAAACAATAGGTGCTGCCCATGGAGGTGAATGCATGTTACCAATATGGAGAGTGCACGCTCAGCATATGTTCTTCTAATTAAATGACAAAATTAAAAGAATTCATGCTGCAGCATCTTTGCGCATCTTATTAAAAACTACAAGTCCATGCAATTCAACCGATGCTGCATATTTCAACTTCTCTGAGAAGAAAACACAATCACAGTCAAAGGGTGTGCACCTAAAAACTCATTCTCAGTTTTGACAAAATGATCTACTGGATTAGTTACTAACTTTCTACATGTTGAGATTTTCACGTGATGGATTTATCTCTGGTTTCATCACTCTGGCTTCATTGTCATCATATTAACTATGATACATATTTCAGCCTCTCTGGGGTGAATCAATGTCTGTGTAAAATCTAGATGAGTTATCCTGATCTGGAAATGTGAAGAATATGCTTCAAACTTAAATTACTTCTAATGACAAACGGGATGACTCCACACATTTTTTTTTGTTTTTTTTTTTTGTAACAGTCCCATTTTATGACCGTTTATGAGAACATTAAACCTACTTCTTGCTTGATTTATCACCTCCTAATGAACTTGTAGTCTCAAACATAAGGGACCATTGATATGACAATGGCTTTAACCTAAAACGGTGGTAAACTATTAGAGCTGTTTTACAATTAATTTACATGAAAATGGGTCTGTAAAATCTGTTGTTAGCCTTGCCATATTAAACTGGGAAAAACACAATTTCTCTGAAAACAATGCCCAATTCTCAAGTAAGAACAGATAACAACACTTTTTTGACACTCCTCCAATGCAGTTTTCCTTACATGACTGTGATCTTATCTTGAGGTGTTGGTGAAAGGATCCACTGCCAAATAGCAACCTGGCTACAGTATTTTAAAGTGTTTTTCTGCATCTCTACTGAGCATGATATCCAATTTTTGTTTTGGAATGCATAACTTTCAATATGACAAGGAAAAGCAATTTTCTTCCCAGGGTGTCACTGTTTCTTTTACGTAGAGGAAAGCCGCTCAGTATTTGATGGCAAAGGCATTACACAACCAAGTCATGAATTGAAACAGTGGTCTTAAGCCAGCCCAGTGGGGTTAGAGAGAGAAATGACCCTGAGTTCAGACATAAACAAACAAACCCAGTGTGAAAACCGTCAACGAAGCTACATTATCCTTGTTAGTGTTCTTGGATCCTGCTGCATCTCGTTTAACTTTTTTTCTAGTAGTCTATAGCCTTTGATTCAAGTAGAATTTGTCTTTATAGTGTTGGTAATCCAGCAAGCCTTCTGTCATCTGCTCAAGCTTTTGCACACTGGTGGTGATGGTAGAATTTTAATTTCTCAGGGCAAGCAGAGGTGAATGTGAACAGCCCAGATAATAGATTTTGTGTACAACTAGCATTGAGAAGACATGAGAACAAGTGGTTGGATCACACGGTGAAGCATGCACATACACCGTCAGTCAGTCATGTCCTACATGTTCAATTAAACTGCCTTAAATGATATGCCGGCAACTTATAAATGATTGATAAAGAAGAAACGGAGCACATTCTGACTGGTTTCCAGCTACACAACATGAATGATTCAGATTTTAGATCAAAAGGAAACTGTAGATATGAAGACAGTAGACATGATGACTACAGAAGTATCCTTTTTGTGTTGCAGCAAGATAAAATTGTACTTTGAGGCCACAAGCAAGGTTTACACTGGAATAGGATGGGGGGGAAAAAACCCTGAAGCTTAAAAGTGCTGTTATCAAAGTGTACCATGACTGAAGACACGGTTTTGGCAATTGAGACAGAATTGCAGCCATCTCTGGAGGACCCAGCAGGCATACATATTCCAATGGAAACCTGGTAAAACTGAATTTTAATTACTGGACAATTGCCAGTAATTAAAATGTTGAAATTCTTGATGACGCACCACAGACTGCTCTTCCCTCTGTTAATTACTCTTTCAGTTTCTTGTTCTGAGTGCCTTGGTAACATGGTCATTTCACATACTTTCATCTAACAAGCATGACTTCAGGAATGAAAATTTAGAATTGTCGATTTTAGTTTGGTATATTTCTTAAATGATATTTTGCCTGTCCTGAAATAGTCTTTGAGAGATATAAAGGTAAAATATTAAGCTCAATTAAATATGGGTCATATTTTATTTAAATTATGGGCAATTTTTTATTTTTTACATTTTTTTGTTTTTCGCAAAATAGGAGCTGCCTTTTTTCCCCCCAATGTTTGGTTTGGTATAATTTTCAAAAATAAATATTTGATTACACTCGTTATCCTTCCCGCTCAGATTTACATAAATTTGAATTTCTACTCTTACCAGTGTTTATAAGATGAAAAAATGTCTGCTCAAAAAAAAGAAAAGATGATCATGAAAATTTAACTCCATGTGTTTGAACATATCAGGAAACGTTTCAATATTCAAGTCAAAAGTGTCCACAGTTACGATTGATGATGTTATTTTTATATTAATCATCTCATCTTGATAACTATTATGTTCATGTTCCATCTCTGTGCTCAGTAAGACGGACTTTTAAAAATCCTCATCCATCATAGTGTCAGCATCATGCTGAGTCAAAGCTCCCACGAGAACTTGTCATTGTCACACTTCCCGTCTTGTTCCTGTGTCATGATAGATGTCATTTCAAACAGTCACTATTGCATCCATTGTAAAAATAATCAAGTAAATGTTCAACAGCAACTGAGTATTCATTGAATTGTTGGACTAATTAACAGTATCTTATGCAAGGACTACATTTCTTATTATTTCAGTTCATTTGTTGCTCCATAGATGGGTTAGGTAGGTCAAGAAATATAATTTTTGTTACTTTATTGAGTTGGAATACAATAGATAGATGCGTGGGATTTTTAATCTTAATATATCTTTATGCTACAGTTAAAAATATCTTCTATTTGTCAACTAAAATTATTCACATTTAACAAAGGATGGTGTATTTTCATCCAATCTTATTCAACTCGGGGAGCTTTACTGACACAACATTACAAACAGCTCAGCTCATGCAATGAAAAATGAAAACAGCATAACACTTCAAGGCAAAATTTGATATTTTAGATATGTTGAAAAAAAAAAAGATGTGGGTTATCAGGGTGAGAACACAGGGTCCTTCACATTTAAGCCCCAACATCTGCAAGCCATCTCAGATAAATGTGCTCAGCTTACATAAGAGTTCATTATAATAATGTTGAGGCTGAAGCCAGTGGTGTGTTTCTCGTGAACAACGTCACCATAATGAACTCTGATTGCAATGATTCACCCTTAGAATTAGGAGTGTTTCTCTTCTTGCAGGGGACGTGCTTCCAGCAACAAAAACATGTTTGCGCACTTTCATCTGACTATCCCTTGGTAAAGTGGGATCGCCCACACGTTCCCCTCTCCTCTGGAAAAAAGGATTTGATCACTGCTGCCAGGCGGAGTCAACAGTGTGAAAATGCATTGCGAGGAGTGGGAGGGATCTGCATGCAAGCGGAATATGCTTGTGATGTCTACGTAAATACTGGCAATGAAAGGAATACGTAGAAGTAGTGTTTGATGGAATTTAACAAAATGCTTTGATTCATTGACTTATTTGTTATAAACATTCGGAACAGATACTGATTTTTTGGCTCTTTGGGTTTGTTTTGCCATTAGGATTCATGTTATCTAGCAGATTTTGCCTGATTTATAGCACAAGTTGGAATAATGAAGACTTTTTGTAGCTAAAGAGTCAGGCTAAACATTCATGTCATGTCAATCCAGTGAGATTCAATTTTTCCCTCAGTGGTTTCCTCAAGATTTTTAATCGCACTTTCATATGTATGTAAATGTAAAAAAAGGCTTCATCTTTAATCTGGTGTGTCTAAATAATTAAATGATGTAAAAGGAAGGAGAAAAAAATCCCGCCATAAAAATTTAATATATCTTTACACCTTGGCTGTGGCTTTTTGCACGATGAACAACATTGCTCTCAGTATGGTCAGGGAAAAAAAGTATCCTTTGGTATTTGGACAATTTTTTAAATTTTTTTTTTTTTCACCCTGTTTTTTTCTTTCTCAATCTGTTCTGCTGTCAGAATCCCCAAGAGGCATACGTCAGATTGAACTGACCTTCGCAGGAAACGCTATCGTTTATGTTTGAATGATTTCCCTCTGGGACGCATGTTTATAGACGGACAACCTGAGCAGAGAGACCGCCAATCATGTTTACACATGTTACAATGGACACTCATTTCATCGCCTACCTGCTGAGACAAATTGGCTCATGGCACAGTACAAAGGAAGGAATCACTTTATTTGTAAATTGTATAATTTGACACCAGTCGTATTCCATAAGCAAATTCTATAATGTAAGCAAACTAATAAAAACCAGACCTCAAGAATTAGCTCCCAAGCAACCTAAAGATTTTAAGGGTAAAACAAATACTAGACATAAATGTGTTTTGCATATCTGTCTCTATCTAATCACTTTCTAGTTGGTCAAGCACGCTCTATGTTTTCTGTAATCTTATAGGATTTCTGTTTTTTTTTTTCTTTTAACGTAGTGATTTTGTAATGCAAGAATGTCCTTCTTTAACTTATTGTCACACAGAATTTCCACCAATAACTTTGTGTTTTATACTGTTTACTTATCTGCATTGTCCTGGAGTATTTGCCTTGAACGATTTCAAAGTCTTTCAAATCAAATATGCAGTAAATACTGAAGCTACAACTACAAATGCAGAGATCTTTTTTTTTTTTAAACATTTGACAGCTATCATAAAACATAACCACTGAAGAGACCCGTGAGGTTGCTGTCATGAGCGATAAGTCTGTCGTACATGAAATATGTCCTCTGTCATGGAAAATATCTCCAGGGAATTGATGATACCAACCCAAATACTGTATTTGGGTTAGGGTTAGCTACCTATGAACTGCAACACCTAGTATCCCATAAATTTAATAATTTAAAGTTTGGCATTTGGTTTTTGTTTGTATCAGAACTGGACATAATTTATTATTAACAAACTACATTATACGCTAAAGCATCATATGGTATACACATTTGTATTTTTTTTTTCCATCTAATCTATTTTGTGTCCTCAGTAATAGCAGAATCCATAACCAGATAGTGGTTCATGAATATGCAGGCCAACACATCCTCTTCCATGTACTTGTGATTGATTACAGCCTGATTATCAGCCTGTAATGTGAGGATACAGTAGGATATAATGAATGCATATACATTTTTTAAAAAGAGGTGCAAAGGATAATAGCTAATATGTTCCAAGATTGTGTTTCAGGAAATACATGTAGCTTCTTTTGATTTCCACATGAATTGATTACCTGCTTGAAACCAAAGTCCACTTGAACATGACTGATCAGCACAGTACGGACTATGCAACAAAGCCAAAACACTTTCATGATTGTCTCCCACCTGCAGATTATGCATTTATATGCAGATCTGCTATGAGAAATGACTCTGTGTGAGCCCCTCTTTGCCTTAATCTTTCACACTGAATTGTACATGCACATACAATCAAACATGGAGCGTGATCACATCGTGAGTCAGAGCTCCTTGGTTCATCGGCAGCAGAATGTATGCAGATGTTGCTAAATAAACAGATTTAATATGCTGTCTTCTGAAGAAAAATGTCAGTGCTGCTAAAAGATCTAACAGGCATTAAGATAATTACAATTTCAATTGGCAACAAAGAGCTTTAACTGCTGGAATCCCTCTCAATTAACTGTTAGTCAGTAGTCAGCTGGCTTGAAATGTAGGAAACCGCTGTGGTGTGACGTCAAACTTTGAGGCTTGGTGCAATTTAGAGCCACTTTGTATTGCAATCTCTCCAACCAAATAAAAAAAAAGTACTTTTAATCTATAATAAAACAATACTGGTTTCCTGCTTAACTTTCCTGCTTAACATTTCACTGCTGGTACAAAACGTTAGCAGAACATTCTGAAACCCACTGCGTAGTTCCTGAAACACTTCAGCATGACCCATTGTTTTGATGTACGGGAGATGTGACAATGTGGTGTTTTTTTAAATTCATACTGTATAATCCCATCACGCCATAGACTTCATTTTTCAGTTGATGAGTTATAACTCATTTGACAAAATCAGTCCAAAAATGATCTGATCTGAATCCAGTGAAATAAATGACTTCATTTAAAAAAGAGAATAACCCAGTATAAAGATTTGCTGAAGCTCAGGGATCAATTAGCCAAGTAAAGCTGCCTTAGTCTTGGAATTAGTCATTTGCATCTGTCATTATGCTTTTGGCATTGTTATGTACGGATTATCTCTCTTTTTGGTTGACTAGAATACATTGCTTTTAGGGTGCTTGTTCAACTGGAACGATGTGAAAAAGACACATGGGATGACAATGAAGCTATTTCTTGACATGGCTGCTGTAGTGTTTACCCACTGTTAATATCAACAAATTATGTTGATTTGACAAGAAATACTAATGGTGATGAATAACTGCAGGTTGTTTCACCACATTAGTCGCTACAGGAGTCATGAAGTCGTAGTTCAAGAAGAAGAGAAGCTTGCAAAGGAGTTTTTGAGTTTCAGGGGCTTTGTGTGGGCCAGTGAGGTCATGTTCTGCTCTTCTGGTGTGCTTTCTTAATTGCCCTTATTGAATTAATTATTTATTTCCTCTACTGAACCTGTTTAACCTTTCTGCCCTTTGGCAAAAATGATTTAGGAGCCAATAGGGAGTTACCAGAGACCTCAACCCGTGGGACGACATCCGAGCTCTCTTCACCTCTTTAAAATGTCATCAGTTGGAGACGATCAGATGTTTAGACACAAACTAGATGATGAATTATTTCCAATTGTAGTTAGTATGATTAAAATGTTACCATACATCAGTAGACATTTAAACAATTTGCATTTTTCCTGAAGGTGATATGATTATATCCAAGGGAAGTAATAGCATTGATATTCATTTCACTGTTCCGATTTAAGTATGCATTTTGTCCTTTGTAATGCAAAACATTAATCAAATCCATGACATTTATGTTATCATGTCCTGGATGAGGCTTTCGCTTGACATTTCTCTCATTCAATATGCTGACAGATGTCAGAATATCTCATCATGTATTTCATACATGGACAGTAAGCGCCATGCTTTGGAAAAAATATTAAAATCTGATGACTGGATTATTCGGTCTCCTAACTGCATTTCCAGACATCATCTAGTTATTAGTTCCAAGTCTGTGTTAGCTAACCAACAATCAGTAGGTCTTAATCTATTGGAATTAAATTAAGGTTGGCTTTACCTGTTTTACAGTCATTTATTTAGATTAGATAGATTTAGATTAGATTACATTGTTCATCAACAATAACACTGACACTGCTCATTCTATTATGTTCTACCCAGCAGCAGAGATGCAAAAAAACAGTGGCAGTCTTGGAAATTTTGAACATGGTGTTGTAAAGCTTGATGTTTAGGCTGAGGAATGCATGAAGCCATAAAAGGTAAAACTTTAAGATGGAGCGTTCAAAGTGTTGTCAAACTACTATGGGTACATCATTGGTGAACTACAGGATCCCAAGGAGTACGTCAGCCATTTTTCAAGACCACAGATGCAAAGGAAAATAATCATTGTGGAAGGTCTATGACTTGTTATACACAGGGATGATTGTACAGAGTTTAACAAAGTGCGAAGCTGTAAATTGTCTTTGAGAACTGTTAAATATCTTGGAAAACACTGGGGTAAATTGAGCTCCACAGTGGATCAGCACAGCAGCCTAATTTAGCCTGGCTCAGCTGCTTTTCCTAATGTTCATTTCCCCTCTCATCCTCCCAGATGCAGAGGCATGGCATTGGAGTAGAGTCAGGCTGCTGGACGAGGGTTGTTTTTTTTTGTTTTTTTTGTGACCTGGCATGAAGCCAAGTTAATTTATCAAGGAGGTTGAGGTCAATGTCTGGAGGGGAGTATTGGGATACCTTTGACTTGTCCTCATAAGTTTCTGTATTGAACAAGTATGTTTGCTCTCTGGTGGCAACACAGGGCCAACATTCAAATCTTCATTGATCCATGTCTCAGTGTTTGATTTCAGAAGTAATAGGAATATAATTGAAATAATGTTTGGAAGTTGTCGGTTATTATTTCATCACTGCTGATTGATTATGGTAAGACTCAGATGGTTTGAGTGACTCATTCAGTCTGAAGATCATAAGTAATAGTAACTACCTGATTGGGAAACGTATTGATCTGGGCCTACATCAACAAGGGGCTGTGGAATGTCTGGCGCCTCTGTGATTTCCCGTATTATCCAATTTTATAGTGGAATCAGAGCCTCTAATGGGTACTGATATAACTGTCACTTGATCATGCAGAACGTTCAAGCTCTCTTTCCAAGGTATTTCATTGAAATTTACATTCAGAATATCCAGAGGAATTTTGGCAAATGGTCCCAATTTGCCACATGTGATCCTCTTCATGTTGAACAACTCCAAAGTTGTTAAATATGTTAATATCGATTTGTTCCATATTCATGTAAAACTAAACAATTTGGCACATCCTGTTCCATTTGTGTTGACTCCTGGAATCAACATAAATGCTGTTATCACTTTATCACATAACAAGTGCATTTGTGTTAAGTTGCACTTTTCTTTGCCAGTATCTTCACACCTTCCTCCCTTCTTGCACCTCATACCTTTGATGCTACTTCCTCCTCCATGCTGTTTTCCTTTGAAAAATAACTAATAAATGTTATCTCACTGTTTCTTATCTCCCTTTGACTGCGTGTCTATTCACATTAATGTCTGCCACAACATCAATTGTCCAAAGCTGGTTTTGGAGATGGAAACAACATACAGATTCATAGAAACCCCGATTAGGTTTGCAGGAATACATTTTCTCAGTCAGTAACGTGTGGACATTCACTCTCTAAGTCACCACGTTTGTATGTGCTGGGGATTGTACAAAAATGACATCTATCAATCATGAAGTTTTTTAATACCAGAAATTATCTTTATTTTGTTAGATCTGAATTTTTACTCAAATAATAGTATGTTGCCCAAAGGTAGGATTATAGAAAGTTACTGAGTTTCCTGAAAAGAGGGGAGGGATGTGGAAGTGCTTTAAAATGAGTTATAAAGCCTGAAAATGGAACACTGCTCAGTTCCACTCCATTGAGCAAATGTGCCTGTTTACTCCAAGTACTCAAAGGACTGTGAATTTGAGTTTGCCAGCAACTGGAAAACATCTCATGGTCACATTTGCCTTGCGTTGCCATGGCATTGCAGATAGAGCTCACTGGATATTAATGATCATTTCTCCTCACCTTTAGCATCCACCTCACACTTGGAAAAATACTTGAGACGGAGAAAAAGAAAGGAAATATACCTAGTATGTTTCAAAGATTGAAAGAGACATAGTCCAGTAGTTTAGGGAGTTTGTAAAGGAAAGCACAAAAATAAAAATCACAATTTACATGATCCCCATGCCCATACGCCTAGCAGAGGGAGATTATTTATTTATGGGTCTGTGCTGTTCCTTCATAGATTCTAGGTGAATGATTTATGAGTTAATTCATACAGTAAATAACAAAAGGTGAAAGTCTATCCATATGTCGAGAGCTTAGCCAAATAATGCACAGCTCCTGTTGCTAACTTCTGCATGGCATAATGACTCATAAGGGATTATGAGTCATGTGAATAGACCTTCATTAAGTTTCAGATGCTAAATTATTGTTCTTTATTTTAGGCACTATAATTTCTTTCCATGCTCAATGTACATTTAAATTGACATGGAAATAGCTGGCTAAAAACGCCCCTTATATTGTGTGGTATGGACTGACTTTCACTCCCACTTCTCATTAGTACTGACTGATTCTGTGGCAAATCAGTGGGGTTTCCATGTCGCCAAGAAAAAAAAATATTCATATCAAACTGAATTATGAAGTAGCCTTGGAAAATTGGGGTCAGTGATGGATCCTTTTGATTTTTTTCCTTGTCCATATAATTGAGGTATAATTTGAAATCTAAATTCAGCGAAAGCAGTGCAGCATAAAACACCATGGTCATCTGGGCTTCCCCGCAAATTCAGATGTGTGTGTATTTAAAGATTATATCCTCTCACATTTACTGTGTTGAAGACAAAATGAGTTGCATGTATGGATTTATTGGTCTTTAGAACAGTGTAATTTACCTGCATAATGCTGGTGTCTGGCATCACTGTGATAGAACATAAAAAAATCTGCAATTTTTCTGTTTTCTTTGGAATTAGTCATTTTTAATCCGCATAGAAGAGAAATTCCCAACTTGCAACAATGCAAGATAAGATTTATATTTCAGCTATAAACAACATGACTCCATGCCTAATTGTGGAATTGCAAATTTCCACAAGTATCATGGGAACACGAGAGCCATTTTCTGTCACATCTGGTTCAAAAGCATAGCAGCAGAAACATTTGGTATGATGAGTGTTTGGACTATTCTTTGAAGCGCTAGGACTGGTGGCTGATGAAATAAGCCTCTTTGAGCATTTTATATTCCAGCCTTCAATGTTGGATACACTTCATTTTCACACTTCATTTTCAAAAGCACCCATTCATTTCAACTATTGATTAGATAAGGAAAAATATTGCAGAATTGTAGCTATTTTCAAACAAATAATATATTTATATATGCCGTTTATTATCTGCACAAATACGATACTAATTGCTTCGTATTTGTTCAGTGTTTGCATAAAAAAAACACACCTCTGTTTGTGTGCTTCTTTTTCAAGTAAACAAGAAAGAAACTGTAAATACACAACAATCATGGCAGCCACCCTGCATTCCAATTCTTCACAGCAAAGTTGCTTTAATGTACTGACGACAACAAAGGTGCCCAAATGGTTTCCACTTCTAAATTCTATGAACTAGGACACATTGTGTCACTGTTCATTTGCAAACATTATGGATATTTTCATGAATAATGTGAGTGAAATACAACAGGTGAGGCACTCCTTCACTGTTGCAGATGATGAAGTTGCAGCTTGACATCTCTGATTACAAACCATTAAATGGCAATGAAGGCAGTTCGCAGTCCATCATTTCAACAGTGCATGGATTCTTGCTACGGGCATTATCTAGAAATACCATGGCTCTTCCATTAAAATTATAATGTAGTATGTTAGCAGTAATAAATGGTAGTCTGTGCATATATTGTGTATTAATGTAATGAACAAGGAGTCCATTTCAGCTCGATAAGAAATTAAAGATCTCAAACTGTTGAAGGTGGCTGAACATTTGTTTTATTGTCTTTTGATATATTCTCAATAAATGTTTAACTCCTGTTTGGAAAGCCACGATAAAGAAATTTTATGAGCAGTGTTGTTTCAACTCAGGAAAAGGCAACACATTAAAGCAAATGTGAAAAGATTCTTTGCAGATTTTTTTTTTTTCTCTACGTTCCTCTGAATGTTGTAGATGTCCTGCACTAGCTCAGCTCTGTAGAACAATAGCATAGTACTTTTTTTTTTTTGGGGGGGGGGGGGGTTATTGACGTTCCTGGAGTTTCAAACCAGACACTCATTACTTAGCTGATAAAATTAATTCCTCGGTATCAACGATCGTAACGCAACACAAACATGGCCCATATTAATCAGTGCACAAAGTACTCCATCATTTAGATGGCCAGACATCATAAGCACATTTCAATTTTCCAAACAAATAATGGTTGAAGATCAATTAATGTTTCAATCTGGAGAGACAAATGAAACAAAGACAATTCGTTATTGCAGCGGAGATGAGATGATTTGGCTGTCTGGTATCTTTGGCAGGTAGAAGCCTCAAGGAGATCAAAGGGTATCTACCTTGAACAGCATAAGATAATCCACTCATGTTCAAACCCAGGTGGTGGTGGTGGCGGCTAATGACTCTGCTGAGACTGTTGATGCTGAAAAAGCCAATTAAATAAATTGGTTAATCTATGAAAGTAGGTGGTAAGGGGGAGGTAGAGCATAAAATCATGTAGAGATAGAATTCAGACAACAGCAACAGTATGATTGGTCATCAGTAAATGTGCGATGTTGTAATCTGTTAGATGTGACCGGCTGTCCCTTTACAGCAGAAAACTATAATATGAAGGTGATGTGGACTAAACTGGCATAAGTATGCAAAGGAGGTGACTTCCTAAGCAAACCTTGACTAGATCCATCACTCTACGTTAATTTAAGCAAACAATTTCAATGTTTCTTGCTCATTTCAAACATAATCCTCTCCAGATGTAAAATCCCAAATGGGTTGGTTGCACGTGTTAGCAGAAGAGACTCAGCACCTCATTCAAAGACGATTGCAAGTCACAGCAGTATGCATCTCTCACACAACAATAGCTATTGTGACTGCAAAAAAATCCATCCTATACTGCCAAAACATGCATATGTGTGTGTATTTTTTACTAGACATCATATCATCATCAAATATTTAATCAGTTCTCTTTTGAAAAAATGCCAGCTGTTGTGCTGGCCTATTTAAGTGTACTTGTGGGTGCTTTGGAATCCTTTAAGCAGGAACTTCTCTGCCCTAGGGGTCCCTGAAAGTTCCCCTGCACATTGGCTTTAAGGATAATGGAATAACCTGTATGCGTCAAATATTTGTGATTAATCACACAGGGGAAGTAGGTATGTATGGTTGGGTGCTTAGTAGAACCATCTCGTGATTGGAATGTCAGGTTTCAACCAAAATATAGCTATATTTTATAAAATGTCCTTGAGCGAATGACTGAGTGTAGTGCTTCTGAGGCTGTGCTCTGTCTCATCTGCTGAAACGCATACATGCATATATTTGTGTCTTGCAGGAAAAAGAGTTATTTTAATTACCTTGTTTTGGTGTGATGATTGAAGTGCTCTGAAATGCCTCAGAAAAACAAATTATTGATTTTTGCATTCATATAAATCTACATATGGGACCGTAGTAAACAAGAGAGAGAATAATCAATTTATTCCTTGAGGACACTATGAATATGCACTGATCTCACAGTACTGTATGTACATTATACACAGTTGTGGTCTGTGTGATACAAATGGAGGAATACAGCAGGGCTCATGTGAAAATAGAACAGGTTTTTATATGGGGGGCAGACACATATTGTTGTTTCAAGGTCATGCACTTTTGTGTATGTATAGTCAATGAGTTCTATGCATTCAGTGCAGTTTGCATGCATGTATCGTGAATGTGGAAATGACATGCTGTGTATTGGTGTCAGATGTCTCTCCTATTTGCCATCAGTCACTGTATTCATTGTTCTGTCAGTGTTTCTTTTGTACTACATTCACACCTTTGAGCATTAAAATAAAGAGATATTTATGCGTGGTTTTATCTTGAACAGATATTGACATACTGTAAATGCAGCTGAACCATGGCAAATTAGGATAATCTACCTGCTTCTTCAGTTGATTTATTATTGGTGTGTATCCTGCCTATTCAGTCTCCTTATTAGAAAGCCCTTCACTTTGACATCTGAGTCAGTGTGATCTGAGAAAGGTCAAGTTACTCTCTGAGCTTCTTTGACATTAACAAAGACCACAAATCTTCTGTGTGGCAGAATCTCAGTACAAAATGAGCACAGCCCAATTTCTGCATTGCGCTTTGACTTATATTCGGTCTTAATTTACTATAAAACAGATGAAATATTTGCTTCTCAGTATATGCAAAGGAATGAAACATCCTTCAACGCCCGATTTTGGAAAAGCTATTTAAAGATGCATTGGTCTTCTCTGGAGGAATATAACACTAGGGTGGGTGCAGAACTGGTTGATGGTTCAAAGAAACACCAACACCAAATCAATGATGACCAACTGGAAAGACCAACATGTCTTTATTTCATTATAACACATCAATAACTTCTCATCTTGAAAAGCAAAGGGTTTCGGTCTTGGTTTTCTTATTTTCCAAATTGATTGACTGGCAAAAAAATAATAGAAAATTTCCTGCACAAGATCCATTAATTTGTGACCCAAGCCCAGGGCGCAACATAATGAGAACACAATCTCGGTGTTTTTAAGTGTATCCTCGTCAGAGACAAATTAAGTGCTACTTTGCCCATTAACATTGAAATGAGCCTGATGGATTGATGAACGTGTCAACCATGTGTCCCATGTAAAGTGTCTGTACCCAACCTGCCATCTGCAATGACAGCTCTAAGGCATGTGTTTATTTTGAAAGAAAAAAAAAAAAAAGAAAGAAGTCTTTATTAAAGAGTCCTCAGAGCGACATATGGCCTGTGGAGAGAGAGTGACTGGATGCAAGGAAAGGCGTTAACAGGGAAAACTGTGGGGGTATTTTTAGCCTGCTGGGGAAAGAAAAACATGTCAGCTGTGAGCTACATGAAACTGAAGATTTTAGTCATACACGGGGGTGTAGACTTTTCTCTGGGGAACAAAGTGTTTTGTTTTTTTATTTTTACAAAAGTTTATTGAACAGTTGAATGAGTATGAATGAATGCATCAAAACCAACCCTGTTGAGATACACTTATAGGTGAGGAATTATAAAGGATGAGTAGAGGTGCTCCCTTCTTTGGCATCATTTTCTCCCTCTCTTTCTTACTTACATTATCAAAGACTGGAGTTTCTCTCATCCCCTTAAGCGCCGTCTAAGGGTCCCAATATGAGGAGCAGGAAGTGGTGTTAAGCTTAGCCGTACATGCTCAGATCACACAGGGAGGAAGAAAAATAGTGCTGTTTTTAATCAAAACGGTCATAAGATGGATTTTTACTACATTACAGTTTATCACAAATCACAACAAAGTCTTGCAAATGGATAAAACATAAAGAGTAAGTGGAAATTCTCTTGTGTGTTTATCATCATCCTCCAGCATAGTAACTTGTGATAGCACCCATACAATTTAAGTGATTTGATGAACTCTACTGGAGAGAGAGAGAGACACTCAAGAGCAGCGCTCATTAATTTTTGCCACAGTAAAAAAATGACTGCATAATACAGATGCATTTGGGAATACCGTGTTTCCAATTACATACTCTACATTTATTTATAATGCAGCATTGATTTCCACTGGCCTACCGGTATACAACATATCCCATCCCTTTTCCGTTCGACATCACTTCAAAAATGTTTGTTTTGGAGAAAACAACCATGAGAAATTTTTTTTTTTTTCAACTGAAAAATCTATGTTTGCAATGCATTCAGAATCTTAAGGCCAGAATTCAACCCCCTGCAATAAAATATTTATAGGGTGATCATGCATATGTTGTAAATTATGGATGATTTGCCTCTGTGGTCAAGACTGTGAGTAAACAAATCTTTGCGATATAGTTTGAGAAAGCATTCTTCAAATAAGTAAACTCTAATTCCACTGAAAAATCATTAATGTTATTTCTGATGGGGGCTATGATAAGAACAGAAATCACAGACAGCAACCAGGTGTCATTTTCTGTCCCAAAAAAGTTCCTACAGCAGAATATATTTCTATATCCAGCTGGTATATTCAAGTATACCAGCTAAATTAAGCTGGTTTTGCTGAAACAGAACATGATCTATTTTGCTGCATTGCTGGCAGTCTGATGTGAAGCAATATTTTTCCTTTTCATTTTCTGACCCTCTCGTTACAGTATGGTGAATACACTGCAAGAATGTTTTGTTCAGTTATGAAGCTCAGGTTTCTTCCGAGTTTCATTTACATCTTGATATCACCTAAGATTCCATCCTCCTTTGATGCAAAATTTATATGCAAGTTTGTAAGTGTTGGCTAAAAAAAATTAACATTTTGGAAAACATATTCATATACTGATTAGATGCCTCTGATTACTTTTGCTTTTCCAGGGACAGGTAAGATTTTCATGCTCTTTCTGTACTGCAATACAGATATTAGAAGTAATAGCTGCAGGAAGGACATGGGTTTCCTGTTGTTCTCAAGTGTTACATGATCCCATTACGATTCACCAAAGTATATGCATGAAAGCAGCCTTTGCTGGGTGCAAGTGTGAGCTCTGTAGTCGATCTGAGCGATGGTTAATGGCTGCACGACAACGAGACTGAGGCGATGCGGCATTCTTCTGAGCGAATCTCACCCATTAAGAGATGCCCAAGCAGAAGCACACCGTTTAATTGGTTCATTTCTTCATGGCCAAAGCTTTAATTGGGTTACACACCGAAACATGAATGGATCAATTGTTCTGGAGAAGAAAAAAAAAAAGGAAAAATCACATTCACATCTCGGGTGGATGGCTTTGTGTGATTTTTTTTTTTTTTGCATCTTAGATGTGGGTTTATAAAAATAGCATGGGAGAGATTATGTTAAGAGGGCACGTTTCATCTACAAAGAAGGGTTTTTTTCCTGTTGCTTTTTTTGTTTTTTGTTTTTTCTCCAGTCATGATTGTGGCTTGAACACACGATAATGTGTGTCTGTGTTAAGCCACCGTAGACTTCAAATACAAGAACGTGCTTGGCAGACATCCTGGAAGTGGGTGTTGAGCGTTCAAAGAGATGAAGAGCCAGAACAGCAGCCCACATACATTGTAGTGATTGGTCGAGGACCATCTACAAGGAAAATAATGACTTGCAAATGTATTCGAAAACTCAAAGCATCACCTTTGTGCTCGGTTATGAAGTAGTGCTCTGTGGCCCCAATGTTTCAGTTGGAAGTATTGGAAATTACATATGACAGACATCACTCACTGCTGCCATTTCAGTCAGTGGGAATGCAGCTGCTCATGATAGGGGAATTTAAACAATGGGGCTCTTTTCTTTTTTTTCTTTTTTTCTGCAGCTCATTTTAGTTCATTATAATTGAAATGGGCAAATGACTGTGACGATAGGTGTTCAGAAGTGCTTCTCCAGTCAATTGTTTTGGAGATAAAGAAGGAATAATAATGATTTTACTTTTTTTTTTTTTTTATCCGTAAGTGAGGCCATCACGGCAGATGTTCAGGAGAAATGTTAAACCCACCATTTACGCGCCAAATGATCATGTCTTTCCCCGGTGACAGTGCTTGATCTATTTTTATTGATACACAAGAAACACAGGCAAATGTACATTTAGATGAGCAATTAAACCTTTCTATAATTACTGATTAAAAAAGCCTCATGTTTTTCATTATGTAACCTTGTCTCTCTTTTTTTTTTTTAACCAATTACTGACAGTCAAATATTTGCATTTTATCATATCACTTTGATAAAATGTGCATCGTATCGTGTTGGTATCACTTTTTTGATAAGATGCATAAAACAACCATGTTTTTTGGATAAAGTCATATAAAAGTCATATAAAATCTCAACACCATGTCTTGAAGGAATGCCCCGTAATAAACGTGTCTTTCAACCGGTTCTTCATCCCCAATTTTTCTTCCTGTTTCCTGTCTTATCTCACAGTAGGTAGCTAGGTAGACTCCTTCAGAGTGTGCATGCCAGTGATAATACATTCTTTCACATTATTGGTGTTAACTTGGCTTAGAATGTTAAAACTCCTGTGTGAGCGCCATTGTACACACCTTACTGTAACAAGTAAATTGTTTTTGTCTGTGTGTGATAATGTCCCTCAAGGGCTGCCATACTAATGTGTCTTTATAGAACTGTAAGTTAAATGTCAAAGAAGTTGCCACAGGGGTGACGGGAACTCGGTAAAACCCATTTCAGTTTTTAATTACATTTATTATAGTATCCAAACAATTTTGTAGTTGAGATTTTTTTCCACATCCAGCAGATTCATACAAATAGATTTTTCTCTGTCAAACTGAGTGAAAATTCAATATTCAGTGTGCTGTGTGTTGTTTTCCAACATCTCATTCCTTACACTGCTCACCAGCTAATGCATTGCTAGCTTGGCCATTACCAGACAGGTAATGTATGGTTTATTTGAGCGGTTTTTCTTCAGTGCAGCTCCTTCTTGAAATAAGACTGATGAGGGTGAATGAAAAGAAAAATAATGAGCCAAAAGATGTGAAGACACTCTGTGGAGCTGATGGGAACTGCAAATACTGTTGACAAGTCGTCACAAGAGGTAAAAACCTCTGACATACGCAAATGTCAGGGGGGAAAAAAAATTATAGCAGCTTTTAAATAAATGTCCAAAATAAAATACATTTAGAATGTGGAGTGAACCAATTTCACGTTTTCTCTCTCCATATTTTCTTTTCCTCATGTTTTTAATTGGCAGCATCAACACACTCCAGTGTGTGAGTGTGAGTACAGTGCATGAAACACAGAGAATCAAACTGACACCTACTTACCTGTAAAAAAAAAACAACAAATAATAACCAGGTGTTGTCTGTGTCTCTGAACTCCCTTTATACGAGTGTGTGTCTGGTTGTGTGTATTTGTGCAGGATAAACAACATGTGTGTGTCTGTGTGCGTCCATATGCTTAACCAACGGTCCCTTGAACCGGTTTTGCTTGCAAGCTGGTGACCTATTTTTTTTTTTTTCTTTTCCAGCAATGAATGAAGTAGACGTTCAAACAAAGGGGTGGGGGGGCGGATCAGTTCCTGTGCTTTTATTCAGGTCTGTGGATTAATTACCCCATACCTAAACCTGATCCTTTGCTGTGAACGAGACACTTTGGCATCACCCTGATCAATAATGCATTTTTCTGTCTCTCCATTTAATTTGCACACAGGCCCCACACACTGGCATGACAATCTCCCTTTAAAACTACAGGAGGCACCTGATACTCAAAGTGCAATACTCCACCCCCCACTCCTGTGCCATGTTCCATGACACCCACTCCCCCATTCTGCTGCTCGCAGACAAATTGATTCCCTCTTAATGTGGTCTATGAAAAAAAAAGATCTTCGCAATCGACAGAAGCAGCTTAATAAGATAGATGACATATTGGATTTTTCACTTGGGTTTGAACAAATTTGTTTCTGTTTTGGTTTAAACTGTGACACTACTCATTCCAAGGATGGTTATTTAGCAATTTAGAGAAAGCCCAGGTTTAAGGAGCAAGACAGTACAAAGAGGTAGATACAAATCCAGAGGAAGGCGGTGTTCTTGAGTGTTACGTTTGCAGCCATCGAACAAGAGGACCTGTTAGCAGCAAGGTCAAAGTAGTGGGGGAGACAGGTAAGCCATCTGATCGTGTGTGATTTGTCTGCAAAGTGTTTGTGTGTTTGATCCTGCATTGAAAGGAGAGCCGTATGTCGGGACCTTAGACTCGTTCTTTGCAAAGCTTGTGGTTTTCTCTCTTGGTTCTATCTGAGTAGCCACTCACGAATGTCGAACACACGTTTTCGGATTTAGTGACCAGGAGGACCTGAGCTGCACTTTAAGTATGTGTTACAGTTTTACTCTTGGAGATCGATGAGAGCATTAACAGTTGTCAATCTAACGAGTAAAGGTTCATGACAAACATAATGCACTGGTGAATTTAAATGCAGCTGGTGTCTAATTCGAATCATTTGGCACGTTGTTTATTTTGTGTTTGACAAGGTTTTGTATGGGTAGCACGGTGCCGCAGTGGGTAGCGCTGTCGTTGCACAGCAAGGTGGTTGCAGGTTCGAGTCCCGCTCTGTGTGGAGTGTTTATGTTCTCCCCATGTCTGCGTTGGTTCTCCGGCTTCCTCCCACCCCCAAAAACATACGCTTCAGGTAAATGGGCCAGTTCCAAATTGCCCGTAGGAGTGACTGAGTGTGTGCTTGTTTGTCTGTCTATGTGTAGCTCCGCAGTGCACTGGCGTCGCACCCTAAAACAAGCTGGGATAGGCTAGGCTCCAACTCCCCATGACCCGCGCAAGAGGATGAAGCGGATTGAGAAAATGAAAATGAAGAAAAAAAGGTTTTGTATGTCACATCTCAAATGGCATATTTTAATTAATTGATATTTTAATTGTAGTGTTTGTTGACACATTAACTGAAGGTTCTCTCTAAGAAAAAAAAAACAAGACCAAAAAGACTGCAAAAAAAAAACTCACCAAAAAAACTTTTTTTTTGTATCCTTGAGTTTTAACAAGCTTTCATTTCCTTCATCATAAACTACAGAAAAACACCATCAATAATATCCATCTTTGCTTGCTTGTTATTCACTTTAACTTTTTGGTTTGTTTGCACATTATTACCATAAACCTTGGGCCAACACAACACAAATGATATCCTTCACTCTGGTAAATTATTTTTCTAATCCTAATTCCCATGAAACTATCAAAGATTTGAAATATGTACATTTTCTGTTTGGCTTCCAGAGTTGAATCTCCTGAGCTCCACCAGTCCAGTGATTCTCCACTGACATGTCAGCTGAGTGATATTTTAGGTTGGTTTAACTGGAAGAATAAATGCTGACAGAATGAAGGGGAGAAAGAGAATCACGAGTGACTAAGCATAAAGATTGTATTCCTGATTAAACTTACACTGAGCTTCATTTAACATACAGTCTGTCACACAGTGTAATAAGATCACTTTGGTCAGATTCAATTTAGATTACAAGTCCGACACAAAAACTGCTAAAGTATTTAGTACGTATTCCCATCAGATGGCAGATAGCCAATCCAGTATATTTAATTTTTTTCTTACAGTCCCAGAGTGTCCAAGTACGTAATGTGAAAGAGTCACAGTGGAATAAATCTTACTGTATGGTGTGGGGTAATAGATTCAGTCCCACCTCTGAGCGGGGTGGACCATGAGGTTGGAAGCAATTGCTAGCATTCATGCAGAATCTCAAGGGGAATCAGTGTCAAATCGGTGATCCGTGTCCACGCATTGTTAGTCTCTTTCCATTGACAATAAATGAGGCTCCTCTGTTAGTGCAGAGTGTTTGCAATTGTTGGCATCAACAAGCAGCAAAACAATGTATAATCAATGAGCAGGGTGTGTTTATGATGGGAATACCTATGTTCACACTGGATGCCCTTATTTTAACTGAAAAGTACTCTATCAAGACATCTTGTCCTGTACGCTAAAACCAAGCATATGTGTTGTGTACAACTCGAGGTTCCGTAGTCCCCGACTGTTTACTCAGTGCTTGTTCTGGAGGTTGTGATATGGTACCATTGCTGCCATTAGAACAAACTACTTGAGTGATTCTGATTAATCAGCACTCGCATTCACCTTTCCAGACATCTAGACCGACATTAGCAGTGCACTTAGTGCTTGGGAGAGTGCTGAGACAGTTAACCAGCTGCCTGACTTTCAGCAATACGGTGATCAAACTCCTCCTTTATACAAGCATTCCTCTGTGACTCAACTCCGTTAGGTACAGTGCAATATGAGTTTCATTATTTATTATGTTTAAGACAGAAGCTTAAAATTAATTGCTGATTAAATCAATGTTAACCTTAGGACACCATTTGCTGCCGAACAACACCGGTGGAAGAAGAAAATTAAATTGGTGCATTTTCTTTCTGTTGTGTATTATAAAGTGAGGACATGGGTGTAAAGCTGTCTAATACTGTAATTGCATTCCCTTTGAAAAGTTTTTTTTTTTAATTTCCTGTTTTTAAATTTCCACAGCTTTTGGTTTTTGATGAGATATTTGCTGCTATGACGCTACGTGTGATGGCAGCTCAATGCATGCTGTCTGAGCTCTTTGGACAGATACAGTCAGTATATGACCTCCTTTATAAAAAAATGCAGTCTTCTTAATTGGCTTTAGATTGTTTTTTTTTTTTTTTTTCCTTAGGATAGCAATACAGTGTGCTATTTGTTCCTCTCAGCAAATGGTCACAGGAAGTGTTTCCGACAAAGTCACTGCTATATTATTTGTATTTGTCAAGCGATAGGGGTATCACTATACCTGCATGGCTGCAGCAGGGTTTTAAACTCTGCCAGCTGATGCTAATGTTGCTAAATTGCTCTTCTTCCACACCGGTATCGCCTTTTTGTTAGTTGAGAGTTGAAATCCAGTTTACGTCCTTGTCAAGTGACTGCCTTTCAGTCAGGAGAGTGATTAAAACATCTGATTGTTATATGGCACAAACAAAAATTGTAATCCACCATAAACATAGATGTTATTGTGACAACTGATGTACAAATTTATTTTGCCACCATACAAAGACTGTGCATATTTGATTGTCCCTTTTTTGTTGTTCGAGACATTCAGTGCTCTGGTTTTTGGATCGTCAGGCCGATTCGAAGCTGAACAACATGATATTTCAGAGATACAAGACTTGTATTCTCATGAGGAATTTCGTAGCACTAATTCCTCCCCCAAGGCAGAAGTTCTTGTGATATTCTCCTGGCAGATGGGATGATGTCTTGAATGTTGACTTGTCTCCAAATTAAATCTCTCTGTGGTCCAGAAATGTTCCCCGCCATCTTTTCAAATGACAAAGAGCCCACTGAGGAAGAAGCCACTGTGATTAACCTCTGTAGGATGTGCACTATACAGGGCATGCCCTTGAAATGCTCTGCATATTCTCAAATTCTCCGGTCTTTGATGCTGCAACCATATTGTGAGCACTGGCAAAGATGGTACTTCAGATGTCCTGTGGTGGAAAGACAGCCCATCACTGCAGAATGTGCACACAGCTTTGGTTTTATCTAAGCTTCCATCTGGAAGCTTTTTAAAGCAAAACTTGCTGTTCCACACACCAGGGGATGTCTCAGTTATCTGTTTCCTCCACCCAAGTGAAAATTTAGGCTAGAAATACACGAAGAAAATGGGGTCAAATGTGGTGTTGTTATTATTTGTGTTACAAAATTAACATTTTTCTAATAGTTGTTTCCATAATTCCTGAGCTCCAGGTTCTTTTTTTCGACATGACTGCGCACCACAAACATGAACGCCTCATACGTACAACTGCATCTCTTTTGCCATAAAATCCAGAGAGCTGTACAGATTAGAAAACATACCATATTCTTGGCATATCATTTTTATGTGAGAGGCCATTTTTTGTGCACTTAAAGACAAATCTGGCATATCCTTGCTCTTTTATAATAAAAAAGCCATTTTCAACCAGATGTGGAAACATAAACCCAGCGACCAGAGTAGCACTGGGAGACAGTAATGCACCCTTGTAACTCAATCTCGAAGCAGCCCGACGAATGAAAAAATGTGGCTTCTTTGGCGTGCGCCATTCTCTCATTTCCCCTGCTGTGACCTTTCTCAGTTCTCTTCTGCTTAGGGACTGTTCTTATCCCCGCGCAGTCAATTGAGCAAGAACAGAACAGTAAAGAGATAGCAGCATAATGTTTTGCCTTCATTTACAGTCACAGCATAGCGGTGGAGGAGGTTGTCGAGAGTGGCTTTCAATAGATTATACCACCACCAGAAAGAAAACTGATACAGTAAATCCTTTGACATTTCAGTCCAGTGATATTTCTTTTTTTTTTTTTTTTTTTTTTTTTTTTGAGAAAGATAATAGCCCTTACAGGACTTTCAGTGTGGACAGAGCAAATCAGCTTTATGAAAGGTCACATTCATTTATTAACTGATCCATTTTGGCAAGTTCAAAACACTGTCACTTTTTTTTTCACTTTATATTTTATGCCACTGTAACAATTTTTGCTCACTTTAATTAACTTACCTGTTCACACATATCGCCAAATGGTTACCATGTTAAAAAATATAACGTATCGTAGGTGGTTGTTATATATTCTTTGACCATTTCTCACACCTTAGCTGTGTGACAGTCGCTATTCGACATAAACAATGGTCTGATCAACTGTCGCGTGCTGAAATAAACGAATAATACACACCTACCTGAAAGTACCTGTGGGCCACCACAGTATGCGTGTGGCAAAAAGACATATTCACACATGTCTTCATAATCAACAAACATGTCTGTGCATCCTGGATTGATTTTTCTCGTAACTGCATAAATGAGTTTTCAAAGGAGCGGCGAACAGCATATCCAGTTAAACACAGGTTAATAATGAGAATAGTCACAACGTCTTTCATGGCATTCCATCTTTAGAAATTGTTTTCCATCTCTAGTTCTTTTCCCACCATTCTATTTGTAAAGAACATTGTGTCTCTTTATTTCTGCGGTCACATATTTCAGCCATGTAGTGTAGACACTTTGATGGAAAGATGAGTGACAAGGAGTGCAAGGTGTTTCTTGAGATATGATACGGCACGACATTGCTTGGCGCTGATAAGAAGCCCGCTTCGCAGTTGTGTCATTTGTTAAAATAAGCTGTTGGCTGAAAAACAAACTTCGGTGTAACATCTGTCATGTCTGCTCTTGTCTTCTGACTAAAACTTGCAGACTTGGGTACTGACTTGTGAAATTATTGAATATGATTATCATTTCACTTTTGTCCTGAGTTTTAATCTTCAATCTGCTTGAATAGTGGGATGTCAAAGTTATTGCACGTTTAATTTGAAATATGCAAATTAGAAAACATATTTTTGTATAATAGCTTGGACAAGAACTAAATTTGCCTGTAGAAACATTCAGTGGGTGGAAATGCACTTACATAATGGGGAGGCAAAACAATTTTTTTTTTCCAGTTGTACTACATTCCACGCTATACATAAGCCAAATGATGCATTATTACAGATTGTCACCTCCTTGGATTCCACAGTTTGAGAAGGAGAAGGGGAGTCTCCTTCCATTAAATGACATGGCTCATTGTTCATTGTGGATTAATAAAGGGCTTTACTGCTGCCGTTATGCGTTTTCTGTGGTGAGTGACAGCCTGATCACAAGCCTCTAAGATGAAATCCATTTCCCATTTAAACAATAACAGATGGAAGACCTCACTTCCTGGACTGCTGCAGTGGGCATAAAGCTGCATGTGATATAATTTCAAATAGCTTAGATGCCATTATGTGCATTCAGTTTCATTTATATCGCTAACAACTTTCCACTGATATGTATTAAGACTAAGTCAATGAAAAATGTGGTCATAACCTCACCAGTGGTTTCATGAGGATGTAAGTTGAGGATTGGATGTTTTGGATCAGGTACATAAGGTCAACAGACACGACAGCTTCCCACCACCTTTCTTTCATAAAAACAAGCAGTTTATGGAACCTTTGCAGGTCTACAGAAGAAAAACCACAGGTTAAATCAGATGTCATCATCCTCAAGGCTGGCACTGAGCCCTACTGCAGTTTAATGGTCTGTAAGGAGAATTCTGACCCACTCCACAGGCAACACAAATCAGCTCTGCAGATGAAACCTTGATCTCTCAGCTCACATCCTCTGGATATAATTAGTCAATTGCTTCCTTCTAATCATAAACTCTTATAAGCATGAGAAAATGGTAAATAGGGCCCAGTCGTTACCATAAAATGAAAGATTTCATGCTCTTATTCATGTCACATAGTAAATAAGAATGTGCTACATCATAATTTCTGTAAGCATAGGGAAATTAGATGGTTAACCAACAAAGTGCATGACTTTTTCATTTATAGACCACCATATATATCTCTCGGCTAGCATCACCACAGCTACTCATCTTCTCTGGAGTTGCTGTCACAATGTTCCCAGGGACAACACAGTTACTTTGAACCGATTGACACAAAGAGAATCCATTCATTGAATTAATAAATGATGGATTGTATGAGATCCTTGGGTATTAGCTGCATAACTGTAGTTACAAATGAATTTGTGAACAGATTCATTTACTCAACAGGCATTTAGATACCAAGTTATTTTATGTGAATTTACCTGCAAATGTAGAAAACAAAGAAAGGCAGGCAGTTATACTCAGAGAAAGACAGAGTGGCTTTTTGTGCTACATACAATTTCAGAACACTTTAGTGATTCTCAATCCCAGCATGCCTCAGCCTGCCACTGACAGATGCTCTAAAATTGAATATAGATTTCGGTGAGCAAGGCAGGCGTGCCTGATGAATCTCAATTTGCTGGTGTCCATATTTCATAGTCACCATTGCTCAAGGAGAGGCAGTGAGAGCACTTTGGCTGCATCTGCCACGCTGTCAGCTGGATAGTGTCGAATCATGATCAGTACACCATGAAAGCCCATGTTTATCCCACACTAATTTACCCCCTGTATCATTTCATCGCCAAAATGTATGCCAGTTAATGGCAAATGAACACCCTGCATCCCACCAAGTCCTGTGGTTGATGCTAAAAACGCAGACAGCCCCTTTCTGAGCCAGTACTGGGATTTTCAAAATATCAATAAAACATGGAGGGCTCTGGGGGGGGGGGGAAAGACTCTCCATGGATTAAAACTAGCTCAGTGTATCTTTTGACGTAGATGATTTCTTCTCCTAAATCCCACACAGTGGACCTTGAACAGACAAAGTCCACCTGATGCCAGTTGCCAAGCAGTAGAAGATTTTAGAAATAGCATTCAGACGCTTGAGGGTGGAACAACCATTCAAAGAATCCCCAAGGGCGGTGGAGATATCCTGACTGTTGTGCACCTGGCAATCTGTTTATAGCTTGGTTTGATGTGCTGATGGCATGGCACTGGTTGCTAGACTGTTCTTGTAGAGACTCTCTGCTTGTACCACACATTATAGTTGGCCGGGTCTTTTACTACACAGCTTTTTTTTTAGCATATTTTGAAAGCCACCCCTCCCCCAGGGTAAAGGTAAGTTTTCCTTCTTGGTCCGACACTACAATGTTTGCACGACTTCATTCTACATAGTGAAGCTCAGAGTCTGAAGCCAGATTTTCACTTTCGCTGATGTGTTTATTTACCCTGCTCTTTGTGGAAATCCGATTTCATGAGGCTCCCCAAAGGGTGTGATGTGTGACATCACAAATAGTTAGAAGGTTCACCCTGCTCTGATATTCAGCACACACACGCACGCACACACACACACACACACACACAAACACGTGGAAACCCTCCAGCATACTGACATGACCACACAGTATATTCAGACCCGATTCGCCCTCATCTGGATATTTGGTGTTTAGCCCAGATGTGCCAATCTGTTCACCATCAACTGGAATCAAAGATGTCATAGTTTGATATTTAGGGGTTAGCATCTGGTTATCTCAGTACTTCTGTAGAATGATCCACTGTAACAAATGAGAGACACACACTGAGAGCTGATATTGCTGCCATTTAGCCTATGATGCTAGCAGTAACTATTCCTGTTTGTAGATACATCAGAGGAAAAAATATCACCTGCAGTTCTCAATGAAAGATAGGCAGCCCGCTTGAACAACCACTTCCAGATCTTATTTTCACCCTCGCTCGTTTGTGCTTTTTTTATTGCCTTTGTTTTCTCACAGTGTCAGTTATTTACGTACACAGCTGCTTCTCAAGATCTCACATGAAGCGGCGCAGTCAAAGCTCCCTCCGGCAGGAGTGTCTGCTGTTGTGTGTGTGTGTGTGTGTGTGTGTGTGATGCCCCATTATTTTTGAATATTTTAATGGGAGCATGGTTGAGATTCGAGTCAAAATGAGGAGGAGGAGATTCTCGTTATATGTGATGAAACTCCATTTCATTATTGGTTAGGATTTTACAACTCCCGTAGTGTGAAGCCATCTTAATTATGGACTAAATTGAAAATCAGCAGAAAAGTGTTGTGCCTATATAGTTTCTGCATTGCTTGATAATGGTAAAGTTTTTAAGAGCAGGATTCTGTGCTAAAGTAGATGACAATGTTTCACATTTAAAGTAGCATTTTGTACCTCAACACAATTAAGCTTACTTCATTTCATAATGAAGTCATTAATCTTGTAGTATGTAGCTCCAAATAGTTACAGAACCTTATAGGTATTCAAACAACAAACAGCTTTGAGATTATAACCCAACATTCCCCTCAACATATCTGAGGCAGGCATAGGACAAAAAAGAAAAAAGAAACTCCTTTTTGGTCTTCCATTTAGATTCCTGTTCTAGCAAAAGCGTGCATGTGATACAGTGACATAGACGAAGCCCAAAGAAAATAAAACGGCACACAAGAGGAGCAAATAGTTCAATAACTTATGTGAATTAGCAAGACTCAAATACTCTATTCGTACTAACAACTTTTTTTTTTTTTAAGCCTTGAGGATTTGGACGTCATTTTAAAATTTAACTCTTTGTTATAATCTCAATGAAACGGTACATGACAAACTTTTTTGTAACAATTTGAAAAGCAACCCTTTGAAATTAATTGTGTGTCGGAACCAGGGTGCAAGCGACCACGGAGCGTTCTAGTATAATAAGATTAGACGTGCTACATGTGCCTGTGCGCATTGCCATATCTCATTAAGACTAGGCATGAGCCACTGAGCCAGTTAAGGGGAGCAGATAGGGAGCATGTGTTGCTGTTTCCTTCACCAAGAATGCCGACACTCTGCACTTCCCCTTCCTTGTTGGAGTCACATTGTGGCCCCTGAAGTCAAGGCTAATCAAAATGGTTCCACTTGATGCAGTCACCCTTGAGAAAGCCCAGTGTCAAGGCACAAAAGCACATTCTATTTGTGTGTGGATGCAGAGCGTATCACATCAAGCAGATGCACACATAAGAACAAAGGGAGATACACATGCAGACATGTTATTACAGCAAACTGGAATCTTTGGAGGAAGAAATTCCGTGATGTAATACATTTTAATATCTGTAGCCATGGGTGAATGAACATGGAATGCAAGTTATAACATGGGAATTATCTCCAAAAAAAACATTGGATGAGACAACTCTCAAATCATCAGTGGAACCTGTCAAATCCCTCCGCAGCATTCTTCTCTGCTGCTTTTTTCCCCCTTTCATTTCTATACACATGTCACTTTAAAGCTCAATACATGGCTTCTCTTTGTCTTGTGTTTTCAAGCCTCTTTGCAGTAGCAGGTTAGGAATTCTTCTAAGTTTTTACTTTCAATTGAAATTTAATATGAAATCCAAGTAACTTTAGCTGCAAATCGTAATGCCTTCTAGTCATTGATTTAATATCTTGTGTTGGTTTTCCTAGGCTAGTTAGTTCTTGTCTTCTAAGAAAATAAATCATGACATAATGCCATTTGAAACCAAAAGTGCTAAATGCATTACTAAATGCATTGCCTGTTTGCAAAATACTGTATTTTGTACATCCATTTCTTTGTTGTGAACTAATTACAGGAATTTTAATACTAAAAAATTTGATTATCCAAACAGCATGCACTAAACAGTATGTTTGTAATTATACTATTGGAAAACATTGACAGTCATTGGATAAAAGCAGCAACAAAATTTAAAGAGTGCTCATACAGCACAAACCTCAGCCGTGGCCATAATATCTGGAATGTGGATTTTTAACTTAATGTTTGCAGATCTGGATTATCACGAATATAGTAATCATCTCTATGGTTTGCTAGGTGGCATCGTTGGTGAAAATGGTCCTTTTATTTATTTCATTCATTTTTTTTTTTGTTTACTTATTTTGATTAATTAGTTTTCCAAAAATCTTACAACCAATCACACAAACCTGCTTGGCAGAATGATAGAGGCCAAAAGATTTAAATCCTAAATCAGCACTTTGGCGGTAAGGTGAAACCTTTTCGTTGTGAAAGTGGTGATGAATGTAATTTAACGGCTTACTTCCTGGAGGGTCTCATGCTCACATCTTCAATTCCCACACCTTTTCCCACTATCACTGGTGCACACCAACTTCTTAATTGGCATAATAATGTGATTAATTGCTTTTTTGTCATTTATCCCACTGAGTTCCTCCACTGTAAAGAAGTATAAATCAGCCATGTATTAACAAGCAATCAAATGCTGACAATTGAAAATAACATATAAAAGATCACCAGCTGTGCAAAGTAATTGGTTCTGCTTTATTAGCTGTGTGTTATTAGTTGAAGTAAAGACAGTGGGGTTGGAGGATGGTTTATCTTGACATGTAGTTATATTTTCCTGATTTTTAGCTAAATATTTACATTCAAAATCCTTGATCATAGTGTTGGACTGTGAGAAATGCCTCAATGCATAACAGTATGTAGCACCTACCTTTTAGATGAGGTACAATTTTTACATTCCAAATTAATTAAAACATTACCTTATCTCAAGAAAAACAGATTTTAGTGTCTCTGTTTAGTCTTTAAGCATGAAACCTGCTTCTTAGGAAATGTCTCTCCTTTTGGCTGATTAATGCCCCCCCCCCCAAAAGCTCATTCTTTAATTTGTCTCTCTACTACAAAATGAAGCAGCAGTCATCTGAGTTTGGGCATTTGTAGTTAAAAACAAATACTGGTGAAGCTCATATGTCTCTAACAGCATCCAGGTGCTGTTGCACATTAAGGCTCTTTATGGTCACATAATTAGAAGAGACTCTATTGTCTTGAATGGTGTGCATCTTAAATCCATGTGGCAAACGACACACTAATGCATCTCTACAAATCAAGGTTAAGCTTTTGGAAGGCAAGGGAATTAATGACTCCATAAGTGTATAACGTAACTGTTAATGTAGCAGATAATAGTTCAAAGACCGTCCTCAAAATCCGTCCTCAAACCGGTTCTGTTAGGTGCAGCTCATTGAATTTGAATTTCTCAGAATTCACTGACATATAAGATGAATTCCACCTTTATGGTGGCAGTGACTTACGTAATCAGGAGAATACATTGTCAATTTGTCATCAGTATGTGTGCAAAGCATAATGACCATCCAGCCAATAGTTGACTGTGTCAAAAGACGAAGGACTTCAGGTATCAGTAGTTGTTGTTTGCCAAGATGTCTGGTCAGTCCAATCATTGTTAACTCTATTGCAGGCTGGTCAGGGGAATTTGCAGGCTCAGCAGGCAGAGAGACAAAGTTTGCTCTGCTTTTTTCTATTGGCAGAACAGTTTCTGCTCCTCTACATGTGTGGTGTAATTGGGGACCAGAGTTCATCATGGTGCACCAGGCATCAGTCTTTTGCAGCGTTCAGATTGATGCCACAAAAGTTTAAGGACACCTTCAGTGTCTGTTTGTATGGTTTCCTTTGTACTTCGTGGGGACACTAGTTGTGTATATTTCACCACAGGAAAACCTATTTCATATGCACTTGTCACCCATGCAATAAACAAGGCCTACACGACAATTGAGAGGGAACAATCTCCATCATGGTCCTCTGGAACACCTCTGTATCTGGTTCTGTATCTGCAGAATCTTTCTGTTGGAAAACAATCAGCTGCTTGGCATGCCAGCTGAATTTGAGCCATATTTTCCAGCCATAGAGCAAAGAGGGCAGAACAACTGCATGATAAATTTTAGCTCAGTCTGCAGACTCGCTTAGCATTCTTTCTTAAAGTCTGCTGCAAGCTGAACAGGCCCTAGTCATTCTGTAGGACACTTTTTCATCAGTGTTGGCAGATCATTTGGATTCATTATCTGTAGACCATGAGTATCCGTACAAAATGTCATAGCAATCTAGCCAATAGTTGACGGTGCCATCTGCTATCTAGCAATGTAAGCGTGTCTAAGGACTCCTAAGACTGATTACCTCTTAATATGCATTATCTGTATCTAAATCTGTCATATTAAGACTAGTGGGAGTAAGTGAATCTCATGTCAGCCTGGAATGTCAAAGACATTTGACTCATTTGTATTATCATTGGCAGACAAAATGTGTATTGTAATAAATTCAGCAAAATCACCCCTTCACATCCTATCAATATTCTGTAGCCAATGTGAGGAAACTGGTTTCAGGCTTAATGAGGGGATCCAAAGGGAAAATGATCAAAAAAACAGGACAGCTATTGCCCTTGAACTGTTAATGGCGTACTAATAGCGCACAGTGTCAAGAGTGATTTTAACAAGAGTGTCCTGAGTCCAACTTGGTTTTTAATCTCCCTGTCTTTGGACTTGGAGGAGATAACTGTCTCCTCTTTCTCTCTCTCGTTTTCAGTCGCTCTTTATCTCTTTCTCATCATGCCATTACTAACTCAGGCACGCCTTTTGCATAATCACCATCCTCTGTGTTTCCTCCTGCAGTCTGGATAAGGGGACTCATTATAGAGTAAAGGCAGCAACCAGTGTGCTTTGCATGTGTTGCAGTGTTTGCTAAGGATGTAAAAATGACTACCTTCTACCACAAAAATCTTACCATGGACTCTCTACCATTGTGATAATGCAGGGCTTAAAACCTGTGTATAAGGATTTATATACTGTATGCATAGATCCATATAATATAATAGCATGTGATTAATGTTATGATGCCTGAGAACCGATATGATCTGACTGTTCTCTAAATTCCTCTGACATCTGTTAACTACTGATTGTAATTGTTGCTTTTAAGCTCACTCGTAATTTATTTTCTGATTTCTGCTTCTTCTCTCTTTTCTTTCTACGTACAAGATTGAATGTAGGAACAACTACAACAGAAGAAGAGAGCAAAGAACAGGCCATGGCTGAGTGGATGATTGCTTCTCAAAGTGGTAAGTAAGAGAGATTTACGGTCTCTTAGCTGTTTCATCCCACAGTCTTGGGTGTTCATTTTGGACAATTTCATTCCTTTGGAGGCAGTCCTGGTGCCTTTTATGTTAAAGAGAAAAAGAAAAATAATTCGAGCATGCCAAAAAAGCCCTCTCTGTAGTCTCTATTTGGTGGTTATGTTACGTACCTACCTGCAACCATCGAGCTTCAGTGATCATTTAACCATTTCTGCATTTTTTTTTTGTTTTTGTTTTAATTTATGGTCAATGCAGACAATGATAAACTTTTGAATTTTTGTTCAAGCAAGAAGCCTTTTTGAACCCACAAATATTATGTCAAAAGTTAATGTAATTCTTGGAAGGTTTTGTTTGACTGTTTAAATTTTCTTTCACATTTAGCTGTATGACACCGAACCTTTTGACAGCTGTCATATTTATTGGCCTTAAAGATATCTTTATCACTGAGTTCAACTGTTGTTAGTTATTGATGAAGACTGACATAAACAAAACATAGCTGAATCATCACTTTATCCCTCATCAATGCAGCCTGGGCAAGAAGGTCAAAAGAGCAGGATGTGTGCTGTCTACGGAAGAGAGTTCATATTGTTATGCTGCATTGTGTGCACTGGCATCTTTTAAATTTACAATGAGTTCCTGACCTTGTCACAGCTTCTAAAGAAAGCACTGATGAGTCATTAATAATTGAATGTTATGGATTGCAATGGACAGAAAATATGTGTATGATGCTTTCTGATTATGATAAAATGTCATTCTGATGGAGCAGGTGGATTAAGATGCACTTTCATATATGTGTCACACAACTAAGTTTGGCAAACGTCTTGTTGTGACATTAAAGGTTTTATTTCTGTTTATTAAAACATTTTTAAGATAGGGTATACAGTATATGATGGGTCAGTCTCTAAAACAGGAAAAAGCTAGATGCAATCGTGTAAAACATCCAATCTCCTGTGCTTTTCATGAAATAACTGAGCCCCATGAATCCAGGTGAAGGATGAGCCCTCATTAAAATCAGCTCTTAATGTCTCTTCAAATATTAAAGGATAAGAGTGGTTGAAGGAAAGGAAGTCATTAAATTTACATTTTAAATCCTGATAACATCACGGAATGAATTCTGCAACGTGGTTGCAGCTGCATACTTTAAAGTAGTCCTTGTAATTAGCATGCTACAGTGTGTTTTCCTTGTGTTTGACATATTTACTCCACAATTCAATGAATCTACAAACCCAGTGCCCTGCAGTCATACAGAACACTGTAGCACCATTCTTATTGCAGCCCACACTGAAGATGCTCTGGTTACGAGACAGAGATAAAATACAGTTGTATCTGAAATGCCGTAATTCATTTTGACAATACCCAAGAACAGACGATACGGAAAATGGTAAATGCATGAAGGGCTGTGGCTGCTATTCTTATATGTCACACATGATCTAATTAAAACTGCCATGATGACATCTGCACTGAACATTATCCTGTGAAACATCACAGAGCATTGCATCTCCTTCCAACATGTTTGTTTTTGCCAGACATGTTGAGTGCAGATCCATCATTTTATGAACCTCTTCCAGTATTCATTGCACAAAAGATCCTCTTGACAAGACTTGTGATTTACAGCTCAAACTCCTGTTGACTTCATTTGCCAGCACCCAATCTTTTGTCAGAATTTAAATTGCATGACAGGAGAGCACACGCATACTGGCATATGTTTGTGTGCTTAAACTTTGGAGCACGCATGATTGTGTAGGCATTTGCATCAGTGTTTGAGGAAGACAAACAGATAGAAACGCAACAGAGGTGATGTTGTGTGAAGAGACAGGAGGCTGCAGACAGATAGTGTCGCTCCCTCAGTATCACCATTAAATCTTAATCTCCTGGTCCCTCATGGGAGGAGCCAGTCAAGCATGGGATTGTGTTCTGCATCTGAATGAAGATGCCTTGTTCCTTTACAGAGGGCTTTATTGAGACAAAGTTTAATGCATCTGTTCAGAACTTCTCATACGTTTGGGCGCACAGGCTGATCGTTCAACTGCTGTTGTTTGTACTAAAATCTTGTTAAATTCAATTGCCTCATAACTGTAACATCTCCAGGCAATTAAAAAAAAATGAGAGCAACCACGCTCCCAATGGAGTGTAGTTAAGTTATCAACCACAGTGCGAAAGTTTCAGCAGGTTGCATCACGGTGACTGATTTTCATGGCAGTTAGTACCAGCAGCTGTAATTACACATTGCAAATTACCTTGGGAATTACAGAATTTTGGAAAATCCAATTTAATAATGACAGAACTTTTAATAGGTGATAGTGTGTGGCATTTAAACCACCTTGATGGTGTGATCGACGATGTCTCGATTGTATATCATTCATGCTAAACTTAATGAAATCTCTGGATAATTGGAAGAGTAAATTAAAACAAATTTCAGATCTGGGCAATTAAATGATCATAATAGCTCAAAGCAGTTGGTGGTATTTAAACGCTGATTACAGGATGAGCAAACATCAGTCATGTTTTGAGAGGGATAAAAAAATTTGGTGTCAGTTTTAGTGTTACAAGTACTGCACCGATACTGTAACGACCCAGTGATGATTCTAACAGCAAAAAAGAAACCAGTTCCAAATCTTGGCCATCCAAGCAACCCCCTTAGTGTCATTATTTTGCTCAGTTCATCAGTTAAGACTTGTTACATCCTATTTCTATCTTGTTTAGGCTTCAACATTCCTCCTCCTCCACCGTTCTGAAATTGTTTTTTCTCTGCCATTATTATGTTTATGTTTGGAAATTTTTCACTCTGTTTGGAAAGGTTAAGATTCAAGGAAACCTGCAATCTGTCTATGTGTGCAGTTAGATATGTTTCTTCTACATCCTCTATCAGGGAACGGTTCATATCAGGAGGTCATAGGAGGTCATAAGATTGGATTCTAAGGGAGCTTTGGCAGGTGTCAAAGTTTTAAACATAAAAATGTATTATTGAAACTATAGGATCTGTTTTTCTCTTGCCGAAGACACAATTTAACATTGCGTTTTTCCATTTTTTTTTTTTGTTTATTTCTTTGTTTTTTTTTAACTGTGGAAAGTCCTTGAGAGTTCTTGAATTTGATGTTTACAAAGGTGTAGGAACCCTGTGAGCGGTTGTCAGGGCATGTTGCACTCTGAGATGCCTGGGGGATACCCCTCAAATTCTCACCTGACATACTTCATTTCCTGTGAAGGGCTGCAAAAAAACTGTGACAAGCCTTTTAATTGCATTCTAGGTACAGATTTGAGTGTTTATCCACAGCGATTAAAGATTCCGATGCTGACATTTGCACGCAGGAGATGTGATTTTTTTCATCCCCCACTTTTTTTTTCCATTTGCCGCATTTTTTTTTCCGTCCCAAGATGAGTTGTTACATAGTTCTCAACATCATTTGTATATGGTATTATTAGATATGTAAAAAATAATTCCAGTTCTGACAGCACCCTGAATTGTAATGGAGTGCCTGGCTGCTGTTTCAAAGGGAGAGCACAGTAAGAGGCCTGGTAAAGAGCGGGAAGCTGCTCGCTGGAAACGACAGGGATGTACCGCCAAGTATACTCGATTGACTGTACTGTCCCCATAGGGGGGATTTTAACTTTCTTCTTGCCAAATCGCCCTCCTCATACTCAAGCGAGTGTGACTACAGAGGGGAACAGACAGATAGGACTTAGAAGAAATACATACAGGTACATACTGTGTTTTATGTAATCGCAAGTTGTATGACTTGTCAGGAATTCTCATGTTTTCTGAGAAGACATGACATTCTGTTTTCTCTCCTTAACCCAATAGACAGTAGGTTATTTCAATAACGTAATTTATATTTTGAAAAACACATTCATGATAATGGGAAAATACAGCCTTCATTATAATCTCTGTTCTGCCCACATGTTTCTACCCCACATGTCTCATTATTCTTGGTAACAGAGCCATGGCTCCTCCAAGAACATTGATTCATCATTATTTTCTCAGCCTATAGATATATCATGCATTGTAAACATTGCTATTGTGGCCTGCATTATACTCTGTTATCAATTCAATATGAATAGATTACAAGGCGGGATTATTCTTATCCTGCTAAAGTTTGAACTTCTCATCAACTCTAAAAAACGAACTTTTCAACGCTGAGTAACTTCAATTTCACATTTTAACATTTAAACCTCTCACACTGGACTGACCGCCCGCTAACACCCACTTACAGCTGGATTTGTTGTCAGAGGCTAACCATTACTGCTACAACACAAAAACCACGTTAGCTCCTAACTTGTAATGTCTAATTGTTTTGTTGGGGAACAAAAAAGGCCGCATCACTTAATCACTATAATTTAAATCTCTGCATGGGAGAGAAACACTCACTGGAATAGTAGTTATACCATTCATCAAAAGTAATTGCAGTAAATTTAGCTTTATTTATTTACTTTTCTAGCAAAACCTGTGAAACCCTTTCACAACCTGAAAATGACATATGAATGAATTGTGGCAGTAACAAAGATAAAACATGTTTGAATGGTTATATATTGTGTAACTTAAGCAGATTTTTAGTCTCAAAGCATTTCATTTATTCTAAATAAAATAGGACTAAAGATGCATTAGTCATCCCCAGAGTACCCCAGAACTGCCCCAGTTACCTTAATGTGAGTTTTTTTTTGCTCCTGAGTATCTTAGGCCATGCTTCAAATGTAGATTTGCCGCATAATCTGAATCATTTTTCACTGTTCAGTATGGCTAACCTTCCATTTTCCACTAATTCTGCCTTCAAACTAGTATTATGGATTCATTCAAGAAATGCCAGCAGTGATCAGAGATTTTATCTTTGAGTAGAGATATTTACTGCTTTTGTTACTGTCAAGAATGATCAAGGTAGGGTAAGAGGATCGCTGAGCGAGCGACTGTGACCGAACACCGTCATCATCACCTCGGCCACACATGGCCTCCTCTTCTCAGGGAGAACATATTAACATGCTAACACAGTCGTCCCCAGGGTACTACTTCAACCAGATGGTGCCTTGTTCAGGTTGTCCACAAAAACACAGGCATGGAGTCTTCTTAAAAATCGGTCTCAAGCGACAATGAGAAATTAGCTCGCAGAAGAGAGAATCTACATTTGTGATATGATGAGATAGACTTTCTTATATCCGTATCAAGATCACAGCTTGAATAATCAAACTCATTAAATGAGTGCAGGGCTGAAATGCAAAAATTCACATTGCTGCGTGGCATGTATCATCGACGTAAAAGGAAATGTAAAATTAGAAGCTGTTCAAAATATTGGCACTATAACTGTATGTACCAGTTTTTCCTAAATGATCACTCACTTTCAATTACAATTAGTACAATTAGTGTTATGAATTAGTGCATCAGAGATTTTATCTCTGAGTAAGTTTGCAGTTTTTATAACTGTTAGGGGATCGCTTATTAATCGAAATGTTACATGGATTCAATGACCTTAGATTGTTTTTTTCCAATCTACTTGCACAAAATGCCACTATCATGAAGTCAGATAAGCTTAAATATCTAAAACTCCCCCACCAGTCATGTGGTGGAAAGGAAATGTCTTCAAATCCTAAATGAAATTGCAGCAGCTTCATATTCAACCTTTAAGGATCACCATGACCTGGATGACTGAGAAGCTATACAGACATAATGCCACATTCACCCACACACGGATGGCACAGGCAGACATGTAAGATGCCAATGTGCTAATATAGAGTGATATAGCACTTCCTATCGAAAACACTGCATGATATTTCTATGCCTAACAATTCACACATACAGCCTACATCAATAAACCAACAGAACAGCCATCAGGAGGAATCTTAGGTTCTGTATCTCACCCAAGAATACACAACCCAAACTAGAAATAGGGACAAAAATCCTCTCTAATAAAGTGACCAGCAAATATCTCTCTATCTTTCTATCTATCTCTATATCTCTCTATCTCATCAAATAAAAGATCAATTTCAATTTATCAATTTAACTAGCCTACATGGCTCTGTCTCACTCACGTGATGACAACGTTAACGGGACAATGGAGAAGCTGTCTCTGCTGGTTCAGTCTTGTCCACAAATTTTTAAATGTCACTAGCAGCAGATATACTGTTTGTGCTGCGTCCCATGAGAAGTGGGCATGAACCGTTGTTGTTTTTTCGGTCAACACTAATGCGTAAGAACAAAGGACAGTTGCACAGACAATGGTTGTGATCAGAGCGGGGGGAAAAGTTGCCATTGAAGTTGTGTAGTCAAAAAGAATGTACGTTATGGGTTTCAGTTCGGTCATGAGGTTGTTTTTACTGAAAATACATCACACATCGCAGCAGCCCAGTCAGCATCGCTTTGCTTCTCGTTTTATTTCACTGCATTCATAGAGATGGTCCAACGGTTATGCATATAGAGCCAAAGAGTCAGCGGTGGTCAAGATGGTCAAATGGGTGAAAGACAGGACTGGCCAATGGGAAACCAGACTGGAATTATTAAACATAAAAGTTCAGTGTCGTTTTGATTTGAATTTACGTTAAGTAATGTAAGTCATGTTCACACATTATCTGCATTACGTTTGCACACTGCTAAAACATTAGCTTTGAGTCAAGTCAAGCTGTACCATGAGATGAACTGGAGGTTTTTAAGAAGATGGGGAAGGGGGGGGGGGGCAAACCTTTTGAAGGACTAGTAGAGGTGAAAGCAAGTGGACCAAGAACAGGTGTCTATTAGATTTTCCTATTCAAGGGCTTTGTCCTCTCATGCAGCCCACAATTATTGCAAACTTTACTAACAGTATGCATTGTGGGAAATGAAAGGCTACACTCCCTGTGGTTTCTCCCCATTTCTGTTTGTGAGGTTGTGTTTTTTTTTTTTTTTTTTCTGATGTTTTCTATAGCCTACAGGAAATGTGAGGCTTCTAATTAAGTCTTTGAGGGGGGGAGGACGAGGCGTCTTTGTCGGCCAACTGTGAGCGGCTATCGCAAGCTCAACCTCCATGTTTAATTTATGTGTGCTCTATTATTAATGGCTGCTCAGATCTGTGTGTATGAGGCTTTATGCAAACCACGGGTCTGGTCAGTGTTTATGAGTGTGGCAAAAGGGAAGATATCCATGTGATGGAGACGACGGAAACAAAAAACTTCCGTTGAAACATATTTCATAGCTATTACAAAAAGTGTAATTAGCTTTTAAAAATGTCTGTGATTTTTTTATATTTACATGTATCCTCCATGCATGTAAGTATACATGCATGGAGGATGCTAGTTCTCTGAAAATGATATCATCAATTGCAAATGATGATTATGATGATCAGAGTTGAAGAAGGATAGGGGATTAACGCTACCTACAACACTGCTACCTACAACAACCAAGAGGGGTATGTTTGTGTTCCCACCTTAACCTTTAATCTGCATCAACGTAGCTCCAAACAGTTAGAAATTATGAACAAGCGGAGTCAACCGAGGGCTAAATCCACACCTCAAACATGGCTTGGCAGGTGTGAATAGAAAGGAAAACCTGGATATAAGTGGGGGGATTTGGAGGGAAAATAAATATTATAGTTGAAAAGGAGCAGGGAACCACATTGGTAGAGTAAAGGAACTGTCTATGCTCTGATGACACAGTGTTATACATCTCCAAATGGCAAGGGCAGTGGATGCTTTGGGGTAAGTCTGAAAAGTTCATATGAAGTACTTTCTTGAGTGATAGAGGAATCTCACATGTGTTTCCTTTTTTCATGATATAGTACTCTGTAGAATAAGTGCTGACAGAAACTGTGCTGGTTGTAAACACATTTTAAAATACAATGGTAACATATAAAAATGAAAAACTGTCACGTCACAGCTAATTAACAACCATTAGTACACTAATTTGTGTGGCACATTTCCAAACCTCTTCTGGGCAAACATGTCACATACAGTACATATCCATAATAAATCTATAGTACGCAGCTGCTGGCTCCAGAGGCAAGTCTTTCCTTTCCATAGTTTGAAGACTGAAGCAACACAAGCCACTTTCACAAATTAAAGTGGCAATACCTGGTCAGCATTAGCATAAAATGCTAAGAAGTGATTGTAAAAATAGGCACAATGTAGCAGCTAATGACGTGCTGGTAAACACAGCTTCTCTGTATGACTGTTCATAGGTAAATCAGAAAGGACATAAACAAAAGTTATTTGTATTGAATCTTTCACAGATATAAAATTACAAAGTGCTTTACATCGCTCTGCAATGAAAATGGCCAGTGGAGCAAACGTAATGGAACAAGCAGGCCTTTGTCAAGCAGGAAATTAGACTGAGAGGAGCAATACTGCCGCTAACAAGCTTACAGCACTTTGAATAAGGTGATTGTGAGGGATGTAGTTTCCTGGGCAGGAGCACTGGACCGTCAACCTTCAGTCTCACATGTCCCATGGACCCTGTCCAGGAATTACACACACACAATGTGAGGAGGCAGCCTCTGTGCTTCAGGAGGGCTGCTCAGTAATAACAAAAGAACTGTGGTTACCAAACCAACCAATCATCCAAGGTGGTAATCCATGCTGTCTGTTTTGAGTTATTATGGTTGTAAATATAGTCTTAGAGGCCATCCCTATATAAATATTACTATATCCTCACAATTGTCGCCCGGCATGGTTTTTACACGACATTCAGCTGAAGTGAGGTTGATAAAAACATATTTAGAAGACATACTGCGAGGCTTACAGATATGAGCTTAATTAATAGTTGTCTCAGCCTGTCACACTCAGCTCTGGTAATTAAGTGTCCCTCCCACCTCTGCTACATGCAAGCTGTCCTCCTGCATACCTGCTCTGAAATTTCTGCATTGCATATTAAGCAGTAAATTTAAAAAAAATCGGGCTAGGGTTAAAATGAATGATTGTTTGCATCATGTCTCATTTATTTATTTCAAGCCAAAAATGTGTAGTTTACTAGTTAATGTAAGATAAATGTTATTCTTAACAATTTGCTTGATTAGCTAAACAACTGTTCAAATTGATGCCAATTAAAAGATAATTTATGAAAAAAATATTTTTAAACTGAAAACTTCTGCCATGAAACCTGACACAAACATCTTACTCAGCTGTGGGTGCTGAAGGATTTTTTAACTAATGAACCACATTTATTCAAAAAGTAAATCACAGAGGAAGGCAAGCCAACGACGAGCCTCGGGTTTGCTGGTTTGATCTAAATCGGTGACAGATGAGTACATTTTGGTGCCTTCATCTGTAGGGCTTCCGAAATGTCTTCATCCACCACCAAGTACCTTCAAGCAAGTGTCTGAACCCCCATAACTGCTCCCATGGTGCTGACCCGCTGATCCTTCTAATGATATGCATATGTTACGTGTGCCAGTAAAGACATTTTGCATTACAATAATTCCTCGATTATTCGTGCTTCAAGATGCACGGCTCCACTACATTGCAGATTTTTAGTAGGTAGTCACGTGATACCATGTGCGCATGCTATTGGCTGACAGCATCTGTGTGTGCGCTGCGTTCTGAGACTCATGGAATGCAGCGCACTTCCATGTATTAGAGAAACACTTATCGACTGTTTCAGGCAGTGTAGAAGAGTGTGGCGAAAAGGTAATACAGATATAAGGTGGTTACGTAGCAGTGTGGGGAGGGTTCGTAAATGTTAAAATTACTATAAATAATAAGTAGTTTGTCGCTATATCACAGAATTTTGCTTTTTGCAGCTGGAGCGCATTAACCGCAAGCAACGAGGGATTACTGTACAGCATAAGAGGAAAAGGTTCCTCTTTCTTCACAATGATTTGCATCAGGAATCTTCTTCCTTTTTCGATACATGTACTTCACAGCCATTTACAGGGAAATATATGATGCAGGTAGCTCATACTACTGCACTTTATGCGTTCAATTGGGAGTCGGAATGGTCTTGAGTGATTGGATTGGTGAGGGAGCGGACATCGTTTTAACGCCTGACTGAAGGTGAGCCTGACCTCTCTTGTGGGCCAGAAGGACAGTAAAAATCCAAGCAGTGTTGCATGAGCGTGCACAGCAAGTTCACTGCTTTTCACGGGGTCATTACCCCAAGGAGATATGCTCAGAACATTGCCAGGTCGAGCCCATTATCAGCTTGTTGGTGCAGGTGATTATAGTTTACTGTACCATAAAAATCATATAGTACACATTCATCCTCATCTATATTTAGTCTGTGTCCTTTATTTAAATATTATGCTATGTTAATGATTCAACTACAGTTAAAAAACCCCAAACATATACACTGTCTTTACCTAAAAGGGGTACATAAAATCTTATTCTTAACCAGTCTACCTTCTATGCTATTGATTCATAAACTTAATGGAAAAAGAAAAAATGTGACAAAATAAGCCTCTTTGGGAATCCACAGGAGTAAATGTGGCATTTAGAAACCAGGCAGTAAATAAGTGAAGGTAAAACATGCTGAGGTGCGGAAAGGTGTGAAGAAACCTGCTAGTAAATTTGTCAGCTCGGATAAGGTCAATGTGTAACTCACGAACGGCTCCGTAATTGACTTCAGTTCAAATGCTGTAGCTAATAGTGGAACTTCTAATTATATTTGCTTCATACTTATTATCATTTCCAAACACATGAATATTATCATTAGTGCTATCATTGCAACTACCAGTATAAGGTCTGCAAACAGGAGGAGAGCTTTTAAAGGTTAAATTAACCCATGCAGACAATGTATTGACAAAACCTCCATGTAAATGATGTAAATTCTTAGCCAGGGTTGGATTAAGCGTTAATCACTTTGCACCAAACTAAGAAAGACAAGAGAGGGAAATGCACTATCAGAAGTCGTTGGACGATAAGTGCTGTTTCTAGCCTGAGCCACAGCCAAGAGGTTAAATTTTAGGCATCTTACTGGCATGAGGCATATGTGCAAAGCTGTGGGTAGCCTTCTTAATTAAGTTTGCAATGCTTGGGTGAATGCATTTAAGATAGAACCTAATTGCTTTTATACACACATATTTCATTATCACCCATGAGTGCATGGTGAGTGCTTGACTGCAGTGATTGAAAAAAAAAAAAAAAAGAATTATAGTAAAATTGTAATGGGTGTCACATTACCGTTGGGAACATTCTAGAAAGTGACCATAAAGTCTATTTATGTTCATACATTTTGTGTTTGAACGCCACACTTTGAGCTCTTGTCACCGTTGTTTTTGCAAACATGTAGGAGTAGCATAATGAGATGTGTCAGTATGCAGGAATTGTTTTTAATGGGACGGCAAACATCCCCTCAGCTGCAAAAGGAAGATTAAGAATTATTACCACACAGAGTATATGAATTATTACCTGCTGTGTGTGACCCTCCTGGCAATTAATATATGAAAGCTCCGTTCAAAGCTTGAAACTATCCTGGAATCTAGAATGAAATGGTGAGCAAAATGTATTTTGTCAGCTGTTGAAATAGGCCTACATGCTAGAATAAGAATTTGTCATCTCCCTGGAAAACATTCAAATCATCTTTCTGACAACCCGCCATTTAAACATCCTTTTATATTAATAAATAAATGTTGAGATGAGCCTCCTTGTGATCCAGGTAGTGCAGCACATTGATGAACTCATCAATTAGTGCAGAGTAAACCGTAGACAATTTATCTTTTCAAAAGTACGGCATGACTCATAGGGCTCCAATTAACTGATAATGAGCAACAAACTTTAATAAGACCATATATTCAGATTATTGCGCTTTGTGTTCCTTGAATTCATCCAAGCATTGCTAATTAATTAACAGTTAATAACGTCCATGCCTGTGCCACCTGGCAGTAAGTGGCAACTTAACCTTTAGTTTGCGGTGTGGACCAGAAACACTGTGTTTGACAGCCCAGAACTAATAACAGTGCAATACCTTCCAATATTATTCTTAAATATGGTGATTAACTGCAAATGTCCTCCCCCACATTTAATAGCATACAATGTCTTTTTCATGTATTGCTTCACTTGGTACTCTTTGTCATTGTTAAATCGGGCAGAGAATCAATATTTAACGAATAAATGGTTTATCTACGCAAAACATCTTTCAAACATCTTTTTTATACTCAGAATATGTACACACAGTTTGTCATGAGTCAGAGATTCATATTCTGGTTGAAATAGACAGAAATAACTCAAAATAAACATCTGCTGACTCACGCGGACGTTGCTAGGTTGAGGAAAGATTGGGAGGATTCAGTGTTAAAACTACTCTTCCTTGTCTACTCCACACCATTTAACACTGTTTTTTATGGGTGTAACAAGGCTATTGGAAACCAAGACAATAGTGAAGAAGAAAAAGGAAGTTCAGAGGAGTTCAAGGGAGATCAGTTTACTGCCTTTCCGTTTCATGCGTAGTTGTTATTTTCCACTCTTGTTATATTTCCTGCATGCCCCTGGAATATCTTGAGCAGACAGTTTCCTTCTGCATTGTCTGTGAAGTTTTAGTGCCTTGCTTTTGTTGTCAACTCTACTGCACTGTAAAAAAAAAAACAAAAAAAAAAAAAAATGAATTCAAGACAATAGTCCCTACCTGTTTTTGTTAGTCTAGCTGTTGGGATTGTTTTGTCAGTTCCAACAAGACTGCAGCTGTCGAACCAAGTTTCTATTTAATACTGTTGTCGACCACTCCTGGCTGTGTCCTTGTCACCCGCAAGGTCTTAATAACTAGATTTAGTCACCCCTGAGACGGATGAATAGCCTGGCAGCAGACTCTCCATGGCAGCCTTATCTACTTCAAGTCTTCTTTTAATTAGATTAAAAGTTTTTTGCACCTCTTGGGATGAGCTGTGGGCCTTGACTGGAGCTCGAGCCAAAGCACGCAGAACTTTTTTAAAAATTATGCCATCTTCTGGGGTGCTTAGATTGTCCATGTTTAACAGTAACTCCAACAAAGCAGGGCATATCCCCGACCGCAGGATGGTGCTTGAAGAGACAGAGCTTCTCAGTAATCAATGTGATCTCAAGCTGCTGCCCATGTAACATTTTGTCACAAAATCCAGAACATTTATATTTGTTGAGCAGTTATACGTTTGCAAGAAATCAAATATTTCAAGTTGTATTAAAGTCCAGAAAGCTTCCTCTTCCTCATCCTTCAAGATTAAACATAATGTGTTTTAGCTCTGTCTTCATAACCTGGGGAGCCTTCATTCAAAGAATAACACACTTTAATGGCTCTTTAGGCATCCAATTCCAGAAGTAAATAATGCTGGAAAATTGCCCTGACATCAATCCAGAATCCAGATATGAGATTGAGCTCTGGTCATGCCAGTTAGTGGAAATTCTTTACATAATTAAAATATTCAGAAATCCATTATTTAATGTAGCTCAACCTTTTTTTTTTAAATTCCAATTCCAGCAACAATGCAACATGAAATGTGTAACTAAGGCACCTCTGCTTCACAAATAGCAACTCCATGAAAGCTGGCAAAGCATGTTTTTTTTTTTTTTTTAATAGGACCACACATAATAAAGATAATGCTGACAATACAACAATATGCTTTGGATGCTTTCTTTTAATTAAACAGAAAGGATTGGCAAGCAATTAAAAATAAGTAGAAATAGTCTTCAAGATAAGCAAGAAAGTATCCAATGGGTCCTTAAAGTCCAGCAGCCCAGGCTCCACTAACATGCTCCAACATCCAACTCGATGATAAATATCTTCCTGTGAGCTCTCTTCACTCAGATATTGGGCTGACAGCAGGAAGATGTGTGTGTCAGCTAAAGCAGTTTGAACAAAGCCTGTGACAAAACAATATTTTATTTTATTTATCTTACTTCTTTCACTTTTCATTGCTGCTATTTGTTACCCTTGGTGACAGCCAAAGCCACAGTGTACATTGATATGTGGTGAAATAGGTTGTAAAGGGTAGGAGAATGGTTCATTGTAAAGAAACGTCTGATCACACTGGAAGTCAGGAACCAGGAAGGGACGAAAGATGAGTGGTTGTCAGGTTCTCATGTATTGATTCAAGGATAATTATTTCTTCCCTAACATATTTTCATTATCTGAGAAAGCCACCAGCCTGGTAAACAACATTTCGGGTGCATTATACGATTCAGGACCAAGAGATCCACATCAATGGCAATGACTGAGTTTGACTGCCAAGTGACTGAGCAACACTTGAACCATGGCGACCACTAAAAATCATTACCAGACCCGATAATGTGCATCGTCCTGTGTCGGTGTAATGGATAAATTCTTACCGGACTTGAAAAGTAGGCGAGTCTGTATTTCAGCATCTATATATGCTGTTGATGAATGAGATCATCTTTGAAAGGCAGATACATCGTTTTGAATTACCTTGCAGAGGTGTTTCAATGGAAACATCCATTTATCTCTGCTGCTGTTTGTTTATTATGCAGCACAGTTGATTAAATTCTGACCCTCATCACTCTGTCAATAAAAAAGTGATTAATTTGATAGGAATCAATGTCTGTGAGTTGCTCGAAGGCCTCCCCCACGGTCATTTGTGCAGGAAATAATCGCAAAATTGAAAAGTTAATAATTGCTCCTACCCATTTGCATGGATTTGAAGTAAGCTTGCACCCCCATGGATGCCTGACCTGTTAGCGAAAACATGACCGCAAGTCAGGGATTAAACAATGCTCAAAAGGGTGAATTCTCTCTCCCAGTGACAAAGTCAACAAAATAATGAGTTCTGGGATTGACTCGTTTTGGCACATGTTCCCCTGAAGATGAAGGCTTTTTGGTAGCGCATCTCAATATCTCCAAATACAGTTATGGGAGAGGAAATGAAAAATGATGAAAGAAACCCAGCTTGACCTAGTGGTGTATAATTGTGATCGCTTGATGTTTATAGTTGTGTATCAGGCTGGATTGAGTGAATTGTTTACGAGATTATCCGGCATCGGCGAGGACAGATTCCTGTTATTGCTGTTGCTGCTTAGAGGTGCTGGCCATCCCACGGTGAGATGCTAAGCAACAGGTAATAATATATAGACTACAAAGTGTTTCATTTTTCTAATATATAGATGGACTAAATAGTGGTCCTCCATCTCTTGTCCCTTTGTTTTTTTCCACATGTATCCGTGTTATTTCGGTACATGCGTGTCTAACCATAAAATATATAAAGGTGGGATAAAGACACTGAATGTTGTCTTGCTTTGAACGGACAAGGCCCTTTGCACACGGCTTGTTAAACTGCAGAATATGAGTCAGAGAGCAGGCCCCTTACAGGAGCCCTTGTTGTTCAGAGTCCAGTCTGGTTTCATCTTGTCAGCCTTGCTCAAGGCATGCAAGAAAAAAAATGTCCTCGTCTTGACATTTTCCTCTCCATTAAATCACCTGGAGGCTCCATGACAATTTCTTGTCCCAAAATAAAATGAAACAATGTGTTAACCGAACTGTCACCCAAAATGACAAATTATTCTGCCTTCTTACGAGATTTTCTTTAATTCATCAGTCAGTGCACCGTTTTAGAGAATATCCTTATGTGCAACAGTGATTTTCATTGCTTAAACACACATATTTATGGATTTGCACTCCAGGCAGCACAGAGGACTCCAAGTGAAAATGTCTGTAATGTGGGTAAAAAGATTAAATGAATAGGAATTTTGATTTACATTCGCCATAAATGCAGTGCAATGATCAGACGACAACAACAACGTCATCATGTGTTTCGCCCAGAGCATGTTGTTAATGAAGCATGAAGCGGGTTAGAAAGACAGACGCACTGCTGCATCAAGCCAGAATTAATATAGTATGTAATGTGCTGAAATATTCTGCTGAAATATTGCTCTTATTCCAGGCAGTTGCGTATCTTTAAAGTCCTAAAGGAGACGGATCATCAAAAATCTTAGCTTGACATTTACTTTAATGTAGTTTTTCCAAGTGAAATGAATGCTTGTAGGTTAATATAATGACTGAAATTGCATCATTTGATAGTCTCATATGGCCCTGGCCATTGTTTTTTTTCCCTCATAAATTATTAGTGAAGACACTCAGCAGAGATCATGATCACTCATGGGTTTTTATGACGTTAAACCTCTGTTCAATAGAGACACATTCTGGCCAAAGGGGAAATCTGATGTTACCCATCTTTATTTCCTGAGTTCGTCTTAAAAACATTCAGCGCCATAGATCATAATACCTCCTTAGAATAATGCTGTGGAGGCTGGAAGGAGAGGAAGTGTCATTAAATTGGTTCCATGTGAACTCACAGGTGGAATATCTTTCACCAGCTATCATGAAGCGCTACAGGGCTCCATTCGTCATTCTTAATGCATATTTCAAAAACACAAAACCCTGCATTTATACCTAATGCTACTGCCATCATGTCATCAGAACTTAATACTTCGTACTGAATTTTAAATATAAGAATTAGTCTAATTTGCAGTTTAAAGTTTAGTGCAGGGTACAGTACTATGCATTAGCAAGCTTCTATTTTGAACATATCAACTCTACCCTACTATAAAGTTGACATGGACTCACTTCACTTGCTATATATTACATTGTAATGTAATTCAATCTGTGCTGCATTCTTAAATGATATACAGTTCATATGGGAAGCAAGACTATCAGCAATACATGTACGGACGTATTTGATGTCAATGAGCCTATATTAATTCATGAAATTATCACTTTTGCATGCATACAGGATGCACATACGTCATGCCATGCTTGTTTTATTCCCTATTTGACATGACATTCATGAACTTCATTAATATGCACATGAAGGAATTTCTACTTTTTATTGTTTCATGTACTTCCATCACATTTGCATCAAATTCAAGGCCCCACCAAGTCTTCTAAGCACCCGTGTGTGTCACAGATTGCAGGCAGTTAATATTTCAGTGCAGTGGAGCTGCATTTGGCGACAGCCATAGAGTTGGGTCAGCTTAACAGGGGCTGTTGCGTGCCAGTGCCCAAGAGAGTCTTAAATATTTGACTACCTTTTTTTCTTCCTCAGATTCCTCTCCTTTTAAAGTACTTTTGTAGGCACACCCACATGTGTGGTTTACTCTGTGTTTTCAGTATATTGGCATGTACTGAAATGGATTGATGTTATGTCGCCATAGAGGTTAGAGCAATCTCTGAAAGCTATTATAGTCATCATTACTAATTTATAGACATGGACTTGAAATGCTGCAAAATGCATCAGCCAGTGTATATTTCATCACATTATTACTTATTTCAGGGCATTATGTAAACATTATCAAGCTTTATCTTCATACTTTCCCTTCTATTGATTGTGTGTATTCAACACTTAAGGATTCAACATTCAAGTGATGTAATTGTACCACACTTCAAACAACATCACTTCAACTACCAAGTTACTTTCCTGAAATTATATAAAACAAACGAGTGTTGTTCTTGATCTTCAAACCCTTCCCTTGAATATTTTGGTATGTTCATATTTTGGCGCAATCTACAACTAAATATCAAAGTCCTGAATTTTAATGTAAGAGGTTAGACTTTAACTGACAGTTAACACATCCATTTATGTTAATAAAAAGTTCATAGAATTTGCCTGGTACAAATTCATGTTTAACTCTAAAGTATTTTTTTTACAAGAAAACTGTTGCATATTTTAGCACTCTCATTATGGTATGTAAATGAGACTAAAAAAAGTGAGAATAAGCATCTATTTTTGTATCAACTGTGTATTACAATCAGGAACAGTGTTTCCTCCCTCTTTCATTATCCATTAATCATCTAAAGTAGTAAAAACACAAAGTGACAGCTGAGATCTTTTCGTTGACCTTTAACGCTGTTTGGACAACAATTCCAAATACAGCCAGAAATAATGGTCTTTTTTCCAGAGGGTAGTAGCTTTCAATAAACTCTCAACAGCCTTTGTCCACAGGACACTGGAGCCACAATTGTATAACATTTGCAGCCCACAGAGCTTCATGTTCGGTGACCACAGTGCACACCGAGGCTTGTAGTCTTCAGTTCTGAACAGATATGCATTGTGTGATTTTTGGTGTGGAATTGCAAATCATTTTAAAATATCCATCTTGTCAAGAAAAGGCAGATGTTTAGCTGTAAAACAGGTATCAATTTCAACTGACATTTATCAACTGAGCATGATCCAGGAGCTGCTTCTGCCACTTTTTTTGCCTTGTAAACAGATGATACCCACACATACTGGAAAGAAATCACCTCAACATCATTAAAACCAATGATTATGGTGGGAAAATTAGTACAGGAGGCTCCATGGAGTCTAGATTGTGATGATGATGATGATGATGATGATGGACAAACAGCGGGTGAATGGTGAAACCTCATTCTCGGCTAATTGTCGCAGGACAGGCTGCAGATAACGCTGTTAATGGATCAGGAGGTGGGCCATGCAATTTCAGCTTTGTAACAGGATGGTGGGTTTACATTTCATTTAGATATCATCATTTTCAACTCCAAGAAGAAGGTAGTACCGGTATAGCATGGTGGTTTGACATGCTGGCATTTGAATTTGAAGATGTTTGGACATGCTGGAAGAAAAAGAGTTTGAAACACAAAAACTTAAATGCTTATAATGAGCTGCAATTTTTTTGCATGCATTTTAAAACCAGTTCTTTCCATTCTAAAGTTATGAATCTGTGCCCTTTGCGTCCAGTGTCCCCTGTTGTTACTGGTTCATACAATATGACAATACTGTCAGCAAGATGTGGCTACCTTAAGACTAAGTGGTGTAGCACGATCAACTGCTGCCAAGGAGCCATTTATAGTGGTGTCACACAGCAAACTGCCTCCCAGGGTGCACTATGGGTGGTGTGAGAAGAAAAAGACAAAGCCGAGGGAGAAAAAGAGGATGGAAGTGGAGAAGGAGGAGTAAGAAGAAGAACAAAGACAAGGAAGGAACTAAAGTTTTGCCTCATATTGCTATTGATTCCCTTGATTAAATCTTTTTTTTTTTCTCCAGGAGGTTAAGAGTCTGGGAGAAGCCCAGGCTGAGGTTCACACAAAAAGAAATGACAAACAGTCTTTATTGAAAGTGATGTGAGTCACATTCTGCTATCATCTTCCTGTTGTCTAGGTAGGTAGATATTAAGGTTTTTGTAAATTCAACTTATTAAATCAAATATACATATATATGTATGTATATATATATATAATATATAAAATATAGCACCTTGCATTTTGTTGAGCTCCTATAAAAGTGTACTGATGGCGGTACACAAAATCATTCATCCCTTGTTTAATAATTGGAAGCGACAGCCAGTAACAGCAGGTGTCTTACTTTACAAGGCAAACTTTGTACTCGCAGCAGTCTTTCATGTCCCACTGTCCTTTTTGTAACCTTTTTACTGCATTAATAACATTTAAAGAATCCCAAATATTTCATGGCCATGCCTCAAATGTTTCCATCCCCTTGAGTGGATCTTATCAAATGGAGTTGATTTGCATTTCTTAAACTTGACAAGCAGAGTGCATTATGCAACGTTAGCAACGCTTTCTGGATTTTCCAGCATGAGTATAAATTCTAGAGAAGGGAGAATCTACGGAAATAATTTACAAGTTGGTTTGATTTAAACGTAAAGTTTTATACAAATTAGCATATGAAGTGTAGTAATTTCAAAGTGTCATAGGTCAATGAATTGACCTATGACACTTTGAGGTGCGATTTCCTGGTTTGAAGGAAATCGCATTTAACTCATTATAGGACACAGTCGGCTATGGTTTCTGTGGCTTTGTCTTCAACGGCCACATGGTGCGTCTACTTCAGCTTTCCCAAGCCATTTAAGTGGAAGGCAGCATGCTGTGTGCTACAAAGAGTTCTCATCGGAGAATACTGATGAGGGTATGCTCATGTCAGTGAAGACGAGTCAGTCAAGTCAGAGAGGCTTTACAGACATGACCTGAAGCGCTATTGCTGTCAAATGTGGCTACAATCGTCTTGGTATTATCGCTTTTGCAGCTCGTGAACCACAACTAGGTGATGCAGGCTGTCACAGCACCTGCATAACAGATAATGATTGGACTTGATGCTTGGAGATCAGCATCCAGCATTAGCTGAGGAAAATGCTGATTTTGCATTTTGACAGGACTTTAAATAAAATTGTCCCTTTCTGCAAAGTTTCACTAAAATAATGATATTTTAATATATTCCTCAACCAGATATCTCAGAGAAACACATGTAGCACAATATAATTCCCAATAAATCACAACCTTGGACTCAATACCGTAGTAAACCAGATTAATTGCACCACGCTAAAATAATTAGAATGAAAATACTCACAGGAGCCAGCTGATAAATCACTGGCTTTCAGATAGTTACTGCAGTTTTAAATCTGTCAGCTGTTTTTGAGTTTAGTCTTTGTGCTCTATCAAATGTCCTCATTATTTTTTGTCATAATTATTGAATGCCCTAAATATCTTTATCTTTTTTAGTAAACATTTTATTTTATTCTAAAATATCTTTACTAAATTCACTTGAGGACTTTTACTCAAACATTTGCTGGTTCTGTGGATCTCAGACACTATCTTTCATGTCCTAATACTAAATGCTCTGACCCCACTTCCCTGGTAGGGCAGGTGAAACGGGTTGGTGGTGCGCTGGTGCGTCATACTGCCATACACAGCATCCAATCAAACGGAAGCATTTCGGTAAAATTAAAGATTTTGGTAAAAATGTTCTATTTCTCCAACTATTTTTCAGTCTGTTACAAAAAAAAAAATTTTCAGGAGTTCACAAAAACTCACAGATGACTAGTTTCCACCAACATGAATTCTCCAATGCTTCAGTCATTAAAGAATCCCTCTGTATTTACGCCTGTAGCACCAATCTGGGAGCTGATTATGGACCAGGAAACTACGTTTCCATTATTGACACACTGTACTGAGGGAACTTTTCAACAGTTTCAACTCCAGATCAGAAACATTAAATAAATATTGGCAGAAGCAGGTTCAGTCACCATGATTCACTCTTTATCTCACCCATTCTTTTCAACTAGTTCTGTCTTACTTCTATTTAGCCTCTTCTTCAGTAATTATTTACTTGAAAAATGCTTGGAAGAAAGAAGAAGATCCTCTTTATTATGCAGAACTTCAAAAGTGTAGCTTGTCCAACACATGGATTGAGTTTCCAGTCATGAGTACAAAATAATTGCATTTGAAACAGGTGATTTCCCCCCCCCCGTAACTCCACATAGTGTGAGCAATAAACTGAAGAACTGTTTTGGCCTTGGAGCTCCTTATACATTTAGCAAAGCCTTTTGATATTTAGAATTGCATGGCGCACCTGTGAGAGACTCCGTATGGAGGCTGATGTGATGCATGTCACTACTTGGAATAGCTTTGCCGCCATTGGTTGCTCTCGCATAACTGCAGAATTGTTTTCGACATGTCACACTGGGTACTGAAAGTGTGTTGAGAGTTTTATAATTGGATCTTTTGTTTCATTGTGTGAAATATATATTTGCTCCAGAACTTCCAGCAGTATGTGTCACTATTTTCATGTTCTGATAACACATGCTGTACAGTATGCTTTGTGGCAATTAACCTAACCAAATAGAAGCAATTTAATTGCTTGAAGGTTAAGAGTCAAATGGGAAACATTGGTACCACAGTATGTTTATATGTAAACGTGTAAATACACTTTCTTGTATCAAATCAAACAGCAATGTCTCCGTTTGTCAAATAGTTTTTTTCATTGATCGCCTATTTAATAATCTGTCTGTCATTGACAGTAATAGCGTATCGTTTTAAAAGCAGTCAGTACTTGTGGCAAATGCTCAGAATGTATGTATATGAGCAGGTCGACAGCTGCTCCCATTAATAATTTAGGTTTTGTGAGATTAAAGAAAGAAATTAAAAAGTTTTATAACTTTATTCTTAATAATTTATATAGATCGAATTATTCTTCTCATAATATTGTCCCTCTACAGAGAAATGTCATTCCAATTTAATGGCACAGCATGAGCCAAAAATAAATAAAAAATAGTCTTTAAATATCTGGATTAGTTGCCTCTATTTTATGTTCTTATGCTTTTATTTGTTTCATTTGTATTCTTACATTGTTTGTGATAATTGTCTATGTACAACAAAATATAACAAATGATAATTATGTGGATAACTAGCAATTGTCAGTTTAAACCAACATAATTTTGTTAATTCTAATCAAATGTAACCAATCAATTTAATTATTTCTATACCAGAACCTCTATCAAGAAAGCTATGACTTTAAAGAACATTCACATTAAATGCTTAAAGCATTTCTGTCTTAAAAAGTACTTATCTTCCCCAGCAGGAACTTTTCCCCCCCACATCAACTCATGAAAGTCAGTCTTCAAATAACTTTCAGTTTTTGACATGAAATGACGTGATTTGAATATTCTTCTTAAACTGCTTATAATTTACAATTCCAAGCATATTTTCCCAAGCCTGTGTTCAGGGATTAAAGGTAATAATCTAATAATTTGACACGCAAATTAGAATCCTGAAATATATTTATGCTGAACTTACATGGCGAATAACTATTTACAAATGGCAGTTTTTCTCCTGAAATATCAGCTTTCAGCAGATAACAACATGCAGACTTGCCATCAAATTTCCTACAACTTTTGTGTGGTACATTGCCAGGTCACAGAATAAACCTTATTTATACTTACACTTTCTTCTGTAGCCAAGAAGGTTATATATAAGTGGATGAATGGAGGAGCACAGCTGTAAATAAATCAGGGGATTAAGAGTAAGTGCAGTTTTAAGTTCTTGTACATTCCTAGTAGACAAGTATGGATTTTGCTCTTGCTTTCACCTGCTTTGATCTTGTGAGTTTTGAATCCAACAGATGGCACTGGCTGATGTGGTTCAGTCTGAAGGGAGACTGCCTTTCTCTCATGTATCTTTCTTTAAGAACCAAAGGGACATTTTTTCACTTCCCCGGGGCCTTAGTATACTCCCCTGCCAATCAAGAATCTGTGATTGAATTAGTGCCAGGTCCACTAGCTGGTGCTTCCGCCGAACGACAGACAGATCCAGGGTAGAGATTAGGCGAGTGTGAAGTTCATCGCCACCCCCCTCCCACCCTTCAGAACTCCGCACATGCATCTCTTTCACCCAAGCTCTCAAAGGCACCTCAGACGAGGAGAACTCTTGCCTGACAAGCACTGAATTGCCGGGCATGTGCAGAATGCAAAAGAGTCGGATGTCTATCTCTTCCTTCCCAGTTATCCAGGAAAGAAGGGAAAAAATGCTATGTTTCGGATGTAAAAACTGCTCTCATACAGTTTCTGAAATTTCAACGTTAAATGAGGTTGTAAGATAAAAGTGTGGCATGTGGCAAAAATGTGGTGTGGAATTTCTGAACATGTAACCTTCTGTAAGGGTTTGTATCGATCTTTATGTGTTAATTACTGTTTAAATGTTGTCTGGATAAACATGTTCTTATTCCTAATCATCAAATACGCCAACTTGTTTGAGTGGTTGCAAATTTTTATTTTAATATGCTCAGGTTATGATTGACTGGTTTAAAGCTAAACACAACTAAGTGATACAAGGAACTAAAACACATTTTAAAACAAAATAATTCACCTTATCTTGCCAATCTGTGACTTTAAATAATTGCACCCAAAAATATTTGTAGATGTCCATGTACATTCTCATCCATCCAGGTCATGGTAATCCAAAGTTGTTTGAGATCTAGTGGATTGATTCAAACTTTTGATGAGCAAAATAACTGTCTTGTACCTTTTAGTATTTGAAATACCTGGGTGAGCTGCAGTGAAATACATAATTGTCATAATGAAGTTGGACTTGATTTTTTATACAGTTATTTGATGACATTTGTCTGTCATACTTTTTATCTTGTGCGAACTGTCTCTGATTAACAATATCTCTTAAAATACCACCAGGAGTATAACATTTTTTTATAGCTTTTGGAAAAACCAGAAGGATTACAATGCTCAATGTTCTACATCGCCAATGATAATACAGACAGCTGAACTGGCAGTGTTATCATTTACCATACAAAAACACCACACGATAATCACATTTTATGCCATCATCTATGGGTAATGTGATACTGGCCAGAAACCTATTATCAGCATCGACCACTGCTGTGCAAGCACTACACAGTCTTAGTGACTGCCTAAGTATTCGACACTGAACCACATGCATAAGGTGTCAGAAGAGCTGGCAGAGGAATATGTTTGCATGACTTTTGCAGACTTTTTACCCCTATTTCCATAGATTTGACTCTAAGAAACAGGGGATGCAAAGATAGTTTTATATTTGCATTAGAAAGAATGGGCAAAAAGAAAAGCTTTGTGCTATAGCCATGCTACCTTGGGTAGCTTGGATATGTGCTACAAATTGAGTATATTTTCATGTTCAGGTGTGCTTGTATTGGCAATCTTTAATGCATATAGATTGATTATTACCAATACCTTTTTTTTATTTGAGGTTCTGTAAACTCTAAACTCCTTGAAGGTATTATCTGATAGTCCTATCTTAACAATAGCTATTTGCTGATTTATATAACACTAAACCTCTGCTGACCTTCAGTGATTTCAATGAAGAATGATGCTTTGAATGTCCCATCTGCAATCAACACAAACAATACAGTGACGCCTGTGAAGATAATGGACTTGTTCAGAGGTGGCAAATAATCTTGTCGACTAATCCTATTGTTTGAAATTATTGAAATTGTCGGAAATTGCTGGAAGGCTCCTGCAATTTGACTTCTCTTACAGAGAAAAACACCAATGGATTTTACCCAACAACCACAGGTACACAGAAATGTTGGTACAGTATGAACATGAATCGCCTACATCGCCTTGTTCACATTTGCTGTCACAAGAGCAATACACTTAGAACTAGAGTCTGATCTGTCCAGTGAAAACTTTTTCCTTGCTCTGAAAAGATTCATTTCACGACGACGGTTATGCAAAGTGATCTACTGAGATATTTAGTTAAAAGGAATGAATGAATATTTCATTGAATATTTGTGGTGAGTTAGAAACAGATGATTTCATAATAATGTTTATGTTGTTAAAAGACTACATTACCCACAATGCCCAGAGACGGTGTGAAGGAAATTATGTAATTGACATAATTGATTTAACCTGTTGCTGTTAGCACTTAATTTGAAGATAGGTTACGATGTACTCCTCGGGTTCACAGTTCACATGTATTCAACCCTTTTTTGTTCAGTAAACTGTTTAAAGTTCAGTCAAGTTCCGTCTCATCATTTTTCTGAAGTCAAGTTTTGGAATAACTGCTACCTTTCACTACCTGTTAAGAAGTTGTAGTCACCTCTTGTGGAATATGAGCAGATCCAATGCCAGTTCTTGAGGGTCTGCCAGATGTGATAATATTCATATTAAAATAAAATCTGTTTCAACAAATATGATATAATCTTCCTGTCTGAATGAAACAAAACAGCATTAATGCAAGTCTTTCCCTCCTCTGTCTGTGTTTTCCTGTTTTTTTGTGGCACTTCACTAATCAAATGGTGATGATAGGCACTGCCTGCATTTCAGTGCTGAGCTAATACGAAAACCATCATAAGAAATGCATTTCCAGACGGCGGGGCTGAAAAGACGTATTTTTATTCTGTGTTCGATGTTTGCTTACGGATGTGTGCACTGTTCCGGTCATATCATTCAACCATCAATTTCCTGGAGTGATGGATGCACTTGGGTTACGGGAGCGCAGAAATAGTGACACTCGACCATCACCCAAGGAGAGCATCAAATGATTGGCTTAGAAAAACTGCTACATCTTCAAATGTCTTAGAGAATGTCTCCCGTCCCAGTCTGCTCCCCTGCTGTGTGATGCTTCCTAACATTTGGAGATCCCCTTTGACTTTTGTTATCAGTTTGTGGTTCAGTGCAGCGAGCAGTGTTGTGAAATAGCTGTCTGGTCCTGTGGAGGCCCATAGTGGAAATTCCATTACCTCTGTGAAGATCCAAACCTTAGATTTTCTGTTTCTACACAAGTCTGAAGACTTAACACAAACTCAGCTCAGGTATTTTCTTAGTTATAAAGAAATTGGATGCTTGACTGAACTTTCCAATCAAACTTTGGAGCTGCAAAAATAAGTTAGATTATAGCATTACCAAGTTTACTATAAATATTATCCTTTTGGAGAAACCTAACTCAATGGTGGTGGTAAAATGGCCAACAACTCAATCTCTCTTTAGAAGTTTGAAGGGTTTGAGCGTTTTCTCTGTCCTGTAGTTCTGACATCCGGCAAACCGGCTTGGGTGTCCTCCATCAAAGCACATTACACAAAGGATTCATTACACAGAAATAATGGTTTCTCAACTGCCTTCTGTCATGTGAGTGATGGTACTTAGCAATAACCAAGTAGCTACAGAATGAACTGATGTCCTTGAGATCACTTTAGAGGATGGCAAACCCAAAGTACTCAAATTGGAACCTTATTAGTATTTAATTAACATGCCTTTTACCTCGTTCTCTAGTGTTGCCTGGATAATTAACAGTCTGTCATGTTCTGTCTTAGACCACAGGAGACTTTTTAAAGAAAGGCAGCTTCTCAGTTGTTCTAGCAAGTTATGGCCGGTCTAATGATATTCTCTGATCACAGTCAAGCAAAATCATTGCATTTTGAATAACGCCACTTGAACCATACATCCGTGTTTTACTACTTGTAAAGAGGGTAAATCATTTGAAATGTGTACATTCTCCCAGAGTAGCATGCTGTTTTATTTTGTAGTAATAGAGACCTGTAATTTCACCAACACCAGGAGGGATTGATTTCATATTGAAATTTAAAAAAAAAAAAAACACTGTAAAACATTATTAACTATGGTCTTGGTGGGTAGGTGGATGATCTGGATTAATATAAATGAATTTATTTGAATGCAGAAAATGTCAAAATATCTCATTGTGAGGCGAGCGAAGTAGCAAGTACCAAATAGCACCGAGGTGGAACAATTGATTTGTACCTACAGTTATTGGAATTATTTGTTTTTTCATGTGGATGTTAATTCATTCATTCCCAGCAATATTAGTTAGCATACAAATAACTGGTGCAGCATCGTATGTGTATATAGTAACTCTTCTAAGCTCTTATTGTTCTCTTATTGTCTATGGCTGGTTTGAGTCACATGCAAGGCGCTGACCTTTGAAGATAATGCTCTGTTTGATAATGCAAAACCCAACTTGGACTTTTCAGAAAAGTTTTCAGAAAATTTAAGACAACTAATTATGAATGGTGAACAAGTGTCACCTGTGAAGATTGAATATCACAAATTTGGAGTTCCTCACAATAGGCACAGGGCAGAATCTCTCCAAACCACAAGCCTCCTCTCTCTCTCACACACACACACACACACACACACACACACACACACACACACACACACACACACAGTTTCACCACCTTTACCCGGTGTCTCCATTCCTTTTTTTTTTTTTACACCCCATTGAAAACTGCCCCCCAAATGATAAATGGGTGAGAAAAGATATGTGGATTTCATTTTTCACCCAATACACTATCCACATTGGCCACTGGCTGGCTGACTTGCCTGACTGGGATCCTATCAATCTGCAGAGTGTGATCTCCCATATCTATCTATATATCAAATGGATCAGAGCAAATCCACATGATGTGGATGTGCTGTCTTTTTGAGGGGACCATCTTCTGACTTATTCCAAGCCATACCATCGGTAGACTGTAAAACTGTGAAGATGATTTAAAGAAATAAAAAGCTTATTTGTTTGTGCTGGTTTACTTAATTTAAGCGTCCAATTTTAAAAGGATTTTCTTCATCATTAACGGCACGTAAAAATATGTACAATCCCATAGGAAGGATTGATTTACGGTTAATCAGAACTTTGATCAGAACTTTGTCCCTGAGCCATGCTGAAAGTGGCCCCAGCGACACTCATATCCCTTTTTATGTTTCGTGAGTCATTAATTCACACTGATAATGAGGTCCTTCATGCATCTGTGTTCATTCTGTGTCCATTTTGAGAATTTATAGTATTTTCCTTCTTGCTTATGGTGTACTTTTGTGGGGTCTTTTAAAATGAATTATAATGTCTTAAAGTAAGCAAGAATAATGTCAACTTTGTTGACTAAAAGTTAAATTGATGTCAATATGTTTTGTTTTTAATATATTCCTGAGGGTCATTTCATTATTCTCTTTCCCTTTTCTCACTGCCATGGATATAGGTAAGTGTTATTATTCATGCTGTTTTAAGTACCTGAATGCACAATAACATCATTTTCAAACAAGTAAATAGATTTTTCATATTGTGACATAATTAAGCCATATTTCCCACAAAACAGCTATGTTAAATCGTGGAGAATAGGCTGTATGTTAAATGTAAAATGTGTCATGGTTAAAACTTTATGAAACATTTTTACCCTTAAATGAAACAAGATTGACTTCTGTTGCCATGGAAGCTTTTGTATTTGTTTCAACTGCTTATGAAGACACTGTTAACTTTGATGATGCACTAATATGTTTTTGTATGAAAGAGATTAAACACTAAACCAAATGACAAGTAGCAATAACAGTTTTGTGATGTTACACCTTTTGCATGCTCAATCCCTTTTAACACGTTTTGCAGTGGTGGTATTTTTTTTATTCTTCTTTCCATCTGTTTGATGGTGAAGAAACACATTCCTAAAGGACGAGGCTCTTCAAACGTTCTTGGAAAACACTCGTATGTAATTTAGATATATACAACTGTACTGTAGTATAATTTTAATGGGATTCAAGTACAGCTCAGAGGCATCAATAGCAGGCTGAAGAATGTTTCACTGTGTTCTAGGGAGAAAAATGAATGCTGAAGTTCTGTTCATGCACTGTAAGCCAGAGTTGAGAGACGGCTTTGCAGGAGATAGACTAAAACTTTCTCTTTCAGATTTTTTTGTTCCTGTCTTTTCTGTCATAAATTTGAAGTTTATTTGATGAAGGCAAACAACAGTATTTCTACATTCATAGATGTTTCATGGATACATTTTTACACGTTGCAGTGACGCAATATGGAAACATCTAACAAAAACTTTTGAATCACTTATCTCATTTCAGACATTAATGATTATGTAATATAATGACAGGTAGCATAGTCACAGCAGAAAACTTCTGTTAGCTGATAATGAATTCAGACCCTTGCCCCATAGCTGTCTATCTAGGCAGAAAAACTGCTTGAAGGATTTATTTGCAATACCTGAATTTGTGTGGATTTATCTGAACCAATGTCTCCCCGAAGCAGGCCTAATCTGGCAGGCTGACCCGTACTGCCGTAGGCCAGATCAATCTTGGGGCTGAAGCCACGGCTCTCCCACAGTCCCAGCCATGCCACCCTTTGATAGTTGAAGGCCTAAATCCTTTAAATGTCGGGCAGACTTTGAGAGACACTGCAGCTCAGAGAAAGAAGCAGGTACTTGCTGGGAGCTTACATCCGCTGGGGAAAAGCAATGTCCCACTTTCAGAAAAGGGGGAGAGCACCTTCACATCACTTGAGGCTCCACTTGGAGGCTGTGGCAGCAGGTATGAGGACATTCATTGTCCCAAATGGTTTTGTGGATGCGGAGTTGTTTTCTCCATCGTACTTCCTCCTGTCTCATGCATCACACTTACAAAGTGATGAAGGCTTGAGGTTGGATCCAGAGGGATTCCAGTAAGGTAATGCATTGTGTTGTTTGGGCAGAGAGTTACTTGGTTGGGTTTAGGCAACGGGACACGAGGTTTAAGGAAGTGGAAGAGAGTGTGGAAAAGAAGTGAAGAAGCATGTACAGGCAGGATGGATCGGGTGGAGAAAAGTGCCAGGTGTGTGATAGAAGAGTTTCAGCAAAAATGAAAGGAAAGGTGTACAAAACTGTGGTGAGACCAGCGATGTTGTTTGGTCTAGAGACAGTGTCACTGAGGAAAAGACAGGAGACAGAGCTGGAGGTAGCAGAGATGAAGATGCTGAGGTTCTCTCTGGGAGTGACCAGGAAGGATAGGATCAGGAATGAGTACATCAGAGGGACAGCACATGTTAGAGGTTTTGGAGATAAAGTCAGAGAGGCCAGACTGAGATGGTTTGGACATGTCCAGAGGAGAGATAGTGAATATATTGGCAGAAGGATGCTGAGTTTTGAACTGCCAGGCAGGAGGCCTAGAGGAAGACCAAAGAGGAGGTTTATGGATGTAGTGAAAGAGGACATGAAGGTAGTTGGTGTGAGAGAAGAGGATGCAGAAGACAGGGTTGGATGGAGGCAACTGATTCGCTGTGGCGACCCCTGAAGGGAAAAGCCAAAAGAAAAGAAGACTTCCTCCTGTCTTATGCATCATACTTACGAAGTGATGAAGGCTTGAGGTTGGATCCAGAGGGATTCCAGTAAGGTAATGCATTGTGTTGGGTTTGGACAGAGACCTAACAGGTTGGGTTTAGGCAACGTGACTTGAGGTTTAAGGAAAGATCAAGGTATGTTAGTAGGTGAAACACTTTCATTGCTACTCATTTTGAGTCATAGTTGTCTTCAATGCCCTTTTTAACTATGCCATATATGACATTTGCCTATGAAATGACATAATGATGTGTTATTCATATGCCATTTGGTGGGACCAGTAGTGGTATCTAAAAGGTTGCATGTCATTTATAACCACAGACAGGCTCTACCAGCAATCCACTGATTGAAAGGGTCTCTTCATATCTGACAACATACAGTTCGCTCTGGCATGGCAGAAAGTCGAAGAAAGAAGAACCCAACCTTGTTAATCTCCCGTAGAGGAAATTATTTGTTCACTCTAGTCATGTGTTATGTAGAATTTTATAGCATTTTTTACTAAAGAGATCACTTCCACACTCTTAAATTATCTTAAATCATATTTGTTTTGTCTGAAGTATGTTGTTCCTATTTTTGGTGGCTCAAAACAACACAAAGAGTTTGTACAGAAGCCTTTGAACAGACAGTTTCACATTGACCAAAAGGAGAAACATCTCAGACTGTATACATGTTTCATTACCACTGGGCACCTCGGAAAACGAGATTTTCCTGGGTGTCAAGGTAAAAGGGAAGTCTTTGGATGAAAGAACGCAATAGGATGAAATACAGTATGCAGTACAAACAGACAGACAAGGATGGAGAAAAAATACAGGAAGGCTGATGTGAAGGGGATGTATGAAAGAGAACGGTGAAAACCAAGAAAGGTGGGAAGTCAGGGGTTACAGCAACACTGACAAGCATATTGTGGAAATAGAGACGAATGGACATGAAAATGATTAATGCGCTCTCCGAAACCTAAAGTTATAAAGTCACTGGGTTCAGTTTCGTCATGCGCTAACCCTTCAGGGTGCTCACTGTATCTATGTCAGGGATATTTCCTCTGAGTTTTCATATTTTCTGTTTATACAACAGTGTAGCTGCAGACTAAACCAAAGGTATGTTTCCAGTTTTAAGGTATTTTACCCTGGCTAGTTTTAATTATTTTGATGACGTGCACATAGCATTACTGAAGCAGAGAGCATCCATTATGCTCCCCTATTAGTGTAATGCAACGGTTACTTCTCAGTATTCAGTCATCCAACTCATAGCTCGCTGTTTATCTAATTTACATTTAGAGATAGTCTTAAAAGTCATGTCACTAGATGATCTTATTCCAACATGGGTACATGTAGTTCATGAGGTAGGGATCTTAAACACTGCATCATCTTAGCACAGCATATTTTCATCTTTGAATCTACACCCTCACACCTTGGGGGAAAAGAGATGCAGGACCACCATTTCCTTGTCTGTGGTCTCTCTCGTCTGAAAGAAAAAAGTCTGAAGTAGGTTAGCTCTCAATGCTTGCACAAGCACAGAAATTGAAATGCTGAAATAAGGAGTAGCTTAGGAGAAGATGGAGGAGCTGTAACCAGGACAAAATTGCCCCGCCATGATGAGAGGGAGAGATATATTTGCCGGGACACAGGGGAGTTCGTCTACCGGCCAATCACTGAGACACGTTGCATTCTTTTTTTTTTCTTTATTCTAGCCTTGGTGTGGAGCCTTATGAATACTTCTTTTTTATATCTTCTTTTTCACTTCCTTTACTCACATCTTCTCCCAAATTGCATTGCCACAGTGGGGTATACTGGTTTGTGAGTGCAGGGATTTAATATACTTCTGAATGAAATGGGCATCCTCCTCCTGTCCGTGCTCTGTCCTCATGAAAGATTACCCAGGGGACTATGATCGAGCAACAAAAATTCAAGCTGCATTTCTCCTGCATCTGCGCTCATGCACTTTAAGAAGCACACAGCACAAGCAAGTACAAAACACATCTAACCATCCTGTTGTTGTGTGCTCAAGCTAAACCTTAGTCACCCCTTCCTCAGCATTTCTTTTATCACGGTTTCTCGTGGAACACCATCTGTATTTGCTTTGTCACACTACATAGCTCTTAGCGCACTCACCTTCTGTAGGACAGTATGAGGTACTTTGTCTTTTTGTTTTGTTTTTGGTGATATTGATAATTCAATTTTAATCCAGGAGAGCATTACCCTCACTGATCAAATTGGATCACAAACAAACAATGAACACTTCCTGGGGAATCCACATCTCAAAAACCCATTTGACCAGCGACTTGCTGAGATCTCTCGACAATGATTTTTGTACTCCCGCTGTGTAGCAAATAGCTTCTTGTTTAAAAAAAAAGTGATACGGAGAAAGAGACATGGGGGAGTGGCACAGACGGCCTGAATTCAGTAACCCATAAAACCTATGACTGTTCTCAGTATGGTTCCAAGGGAAGTTATAGTTCTGAACATTTGTTTAAAAAGCCCTCTGTACTGTAGAATATTATCACTGTATGTGTTGGTGAAATTGCTGCTGGGAGAAAATTAGTTTCGATACAAAACAGGAACACACCAAGCACCATATTTAACACATATCATTTAACAGGACGCAGATTTTTCTGAAATCGACAGTCTTTTATATTATGACTAATTAAATCCCACTGATTAAATGCATATTAATGCTATCTTAAAAATAGTATTAATAAATAGTTGTAGCACTTAGCAACCATGACCACAGAAATAATCCAATCGAGCTTGATTTAAATGTGCAAAATGAGAAAGAACAAACAACCCAGGGAAAGAAACTGATTTAGTAACATGCATTAATGTAACATGACTGTGAAGAAGAACTCAAAGTTTTGGCTCCTATTCTACTTTTTGAGACTTCAGGGATTATTATTGAATCCTACAATCCGGAAATATAGTGTAATCAAATAAGGTGACATAAGATATTTTAGATATGTTGATCTTTTATACTTTTATCTTTATCAGTACTGTATACATATATATATTGATATGATATTGATGTATAGCAGTATTCTGCATTGCGCAATTTCTGCTCTCTATGCTGTTAGGGTGGCGAACTCTGTGTTGTGTAACTGTGATAACTGTATTCTTATGTAACGTATGTTGTTGTGTGACTGTATGTGTACTTAGCAGAGAATAATTTCCCTTTGGGATTATGAAAGTATTCTTCATTCATTCATTCATTCATTCATTGGCTTCAAAGTCTTTATAGATTTACTGGGGCTGCCTGATGTATTTGTTCCTTATTAACATGCAGTGAGCTCCACTGGATTAACTGGCCTGAAACTAGCAGAATGCCATATCTCAAATACCAATTAAAGAATTTGCAATAAGATAACAATGTGTGATAGTCAGTGGTAATGCAGCACTGAGATATGACTGGAAATCTGTACATACAATATTATTATATACAAGTCCTGTTGAGTAATTCCTCTAGATCAAGTGTAGGCCTTTGGGGTACAGGTTTAATTAGGGCTACTTTAAAGAATTAAATGTATTTGATAGAGACATGGTGAGGATTGAATGTCTTAAATCAGCCTTGTAATGAAGACTGATAGACAGGTGTTTTATTTAGATGAAGAAAATGGATGTTGGTGGCAAAGTAAATATACTGCATCTTGGGTCTTGTAGTTGTATCTCAAGTTCTTGTATTTGAAATCAAGGACAGGGAATTGTTATAGTGCGTTTAATATTACACAGCAATTTAATGTGTTTTCTGGTTAATATAATAAAGCAAATAAAAGTGAAGAAACTTTAAAATTGTGATAAATAATCCTTTTAAAAAATCTTGGCTTGAGATGAGGACTCAAATCCTTTGACCTTACCCTACATCTCCAAAGAAAAGTCAGGAAATCTGTCCATAATATTTTGAGTAATCCTACCAAAAGACCTTTGCCTTCCTTATACTGTTATACTGTATTGAGATTTCAACAGTGAATCTAAGTGCTGATGGAATCATTCCTTAAAAGTAGCTACAGCATGAGCTGATTGGTATCTAAGTGGTAAATGGACTGTACTTGAATAGCATAGCACCGTTCTAGTATGAGTGACCATTCAAAGTGCTTTACCCTTTACCCGTATGGTGGTAGCACAGGCTACCGTACCAGAAGCTGTGTCCGTTTGCACAGTCACACACCAATGGAACAGATGCTTGGATTTTTTTAGGGTACAGTATCCCACACAAACATGATTGACATGTTAATTGTGGTGGCTGGGCATTGAACCACCAATCTTCTGACTCCACTCTTTCCTTAGTCTTTATTTGAATTTTAACAACTCAAAGGATTTGAGATGTTTAAATTCAAATCGTACAATGGTCTAATATTAAAAGACAATTTATTGAAAGACTATTAAAATTATTTTTGAATATAGTAGCACAATGTTAAAGAAAAGTGATAGAATTGTCCACAGCAACACTCCATACACATGGAATATGAAACTTTGTGACGGCATTGCTATGAATGAGGACTATTGCCTTCACACCAGACTTACCACTATAACCACACTGTGATGTTGCGTAGAACGCCACTCATTATTATCCAGAACAAGGCAGTGTTGTCTGCAAACCCCCATGGAACTGTCACCTGGGAAATATTGCTAAATTTGCATTTCTCTTGTCATACTGTCCATCCTGACAAAATACACATGCAGACACATAGACGCACACACACACACACAAACACACACCTAATTATTGCTCATGCTTACACAGTGTGAGATCTTTTATTACATGTATGACGGACTGATTTACAACAGGCATCAAATATTCGCCCTCATCTCTATGGCAATCTATTCTTGCCCAATTATTAGGGGAGGGAGTGCTTGAGACCTGCCTTAATTTGCAACTGTGCAGTGTGCAATTAATCAAGGCCATTGCTAAATGACAGCTTTAATGGACGCACTGAGTTCCTTGTCTGCTCGCTGCCTTTCTCCTCAGTGCATTGCTTCAGAACTCAGGCAAGCATACCCTTCAAGAGTGGCTACACATGCGACGAGACATCCTCTGCTTAAATGGCTTTCCCACACCCACCTCTCAGCAGTACTGTGACAGTAACTGTGGAAAGAATATCAGCCTTTGATTCTTTATGATATTGAAAGGCCATACCGATTCAGAGCTTTTGTGGCACCAGTTCAGATGGAGTTGAAACAATTCATTGTTTCATTTGTGCAGAGAAATACAGGTTCTAAGATTAATAAGGCAGGAAGCGATACGGAGACGAGGTGCTTTTAAGGTTTTCAAATAGTCCTCTCACACAAGGTTTTGTAGTGCACTCAGAGAGAGGGAAGTGGGAATGTCGCCTGAGGCGTAATGCATTGACAAGGATGTGGCTGCATTTACACATTAAAAAAAAAGAACTTTTCATCAAACCTATACAGTCACCACAGGCCTGACCTCTAAAAGGATGTGCCAGAGTATTTTATAATTTTAAAGTATTTTATAAAGCCTTAGTTATTTTTTTAGGGCATAACAAATAAGTGCATTACACCTGACGTTAGAGTCAGCTGTTGGGAACATGTGAATCTTCACAGCACATAAGAATCATAGCCAAATTGTGTTTACCTTTAAGTTCTACAAATAAGACTTTTACTTAATAGTTTTGTGTTACTTTGCTTCCTCCTTGATTATCATGACATTGCTGTTAAATCGAGTGTTAAAAATAAGTTGTGAGTTAAAATGTCTTTGGCCTTGATGTTGGGAGAAATGAGCGATAAAGTACTGAGCGCCTTTATCATAGTCTCTTCAGAATTAACTTTCTGTTTGTTTTAAAAAAAATAATTCAGCCTTGACATGCATGTAGGAAAAGCACCAGTGGCTGTGTGTGTTGAGGAAAAATCGCATTCTATACTCGTCTGGGGTCAGGCTTCATTACCCACGTTTAGCAAAAAGATGAAGACTTTGGCATTCTGACGCATTTAGTGAGTAAATCTCAATTTGACTCCATCCACGACTCTTTTCATATGTAAATTGTATCTGTTTTTCATTAGCTTCTTTCATTTCTTCAGTAAAAAAGTCATAAAAAAGCATCAGCGGTGCATTAGTGTTACACCCATCCCCACATGATTAATTTATTTGTTTAACACAATTTCATCCTGAATAGCTTTAAGGTTGACACTTTCCGATATGGAGCTCAGTGCAGAAGGCTTTAGACCAAAACAACATCCTAGCCGTTGTTATCAGTGTCTATTTCCATCAATGTTTCTTCTTTAAGGCCCCATAGGCAGCAAATGACAAATTATTGAGAGTACATGAAAACGACTTATTGTAATGAAGACAAGAACATTGCCGAAGACAAAATATGGGTGGAGATAGAGCTGCCAATTGGATGATATGCCACAAAGCTGGGTGAAAAGAGGACATAAATTCCCAAAAGCATCACCAGTGATGTTCTTGGTTTTGACAGGAGTGCTACGAAGTGCTTCTTAACTTCCAATGAAAGGTCTTTCCATGTGAAACCACAGATGGCACAAAGCACAACTCGGTCCTGTAAGCATTGCACCAAGCTCTCTTGCTCCCTATCATTCTCCTGCTTCTTCAGGACCCACTCCTGCTAGAGTAATCTAGCAGGGGTGGATGTATGGATTTGTATATGATATACCCATATGACAGTGTAAGGAAACATGCAACTAAATGTTCTGTTCTCAAAGACAATCCACATATTTAATCACCTCATATGTTCTGGAAAGACATGTCAGTTGCTCTGGCGTTGAATACGCATCCACAGATAGTAATTATGTGAAATCAAGTGAGTTGTTCCTCAGGCACTGAAAATATTCATCCATTGTGTCATACTGTTAGTGTTTCATTGCTTCTGAATAGGCAGCTTCTTGGCAGTGAATAGCAGATGAGAGCTTAGCCTTAGTTCTTGTGTGCTTTAGTGGTTGACCCATAGAAGAAATATGATTAATGACTATGTAATTTCTGCTATTGCCAAAGGCTATTGCTATTTGCCGTGATGACTCACATCATGATGAGCATGACGCTTGTTTGGCTGGTTTGAATGTACCTCTCTTTTTATAACCCTAACAAGGACTAAAGGATGGGGAATGTTTGTCTAAGAATGGAAAAGATGAGTAGCTTTTGAAGTTTATGGATGGTATAGATCCATATTCCTTGATGAATGATGTTGTATGGCATGACTCATATAATTTCTCTTCCAAATCAGACAGGGTCATGTGTGCTTGCAGATGTTTATTGTTGTGACTACTGTGTGAGGTAGGATACTCACGTAGACAAGAATTGTGCTACTACACTCTGACATATGAAACCTTACTCATTTCATCATATTAATTTGTGTAGCACTGTATACAGCAAGGTTGGGGCATTCTCTGCGCTTGTACCATCAGTTAGGGTTAAACAGACCAATGGGTGCAAATGAACTGCTGGCCTGTTTATAGAACTAGTTTGAAACTAGACACAGGCAAATAGCATATTGCATTTTGTTGATTCCCTATTTATTATAAGCAAGTAGCATATACTGTTGTAATGAGTGAAGGTGCTATTAACATTACTCTATTCCAGCCTGAAGTGCAACAGTTAGCAAATTAGTAAACACATTTCACTTTGTATCACCATGAAGCCATGCATTGGCCTGAACCAATATTAATGGTAGCTTGCTAACAGGTGAATAGGATAAACTAGTTGATTAATATACAAAGGATTTTAACATAAACATGTTCCCATAATAGTTTTTTTTCAACTCTGAATTCTAAATTTGACTCATTTCTTTTTATTTTTCATTTCATTGACTGTGTCTATAACCAATAACATTAAAATTAACCCACAACTTTGGACAAAAATATTGTCCAGATGGCACATTCTAACCCAACTGTGATAGTATTACTTGAGATACTAGTTACCAAAAAAACTGCAGACAGCCCCCCCCCACCCAACAATGTGTGCCATAATCTTCTTGGTGTCTCACACAGATATAGAGTGTACATGGATAGGAAACCTCCAGCGTTACGGTGATATGAATCACCGAGTGCTGACCTTTGACTCATCTGTGCTTTACCCCCAACTGTGAATAAATGATTTTAAAGGCCCCATCCCAGAAGATTAATGCAGCCAGCAAGGATCCAAGCTCTCACAGAGAGCAGACGAAGTGAAAAATTTGTCATTCACTCTTAAAGTGAAAGAATTTTTGTAAGAACAGCCTGATCAGTCCTGTTTCTTTTTGTCATCCAGGAATCCACACTCAGTTGAGGTGTGATGAAATATTATAGTTTGTGCCAAGGTGAGATTCAATGGAACTGAGAAGGAATAAACCCTGTTAATCAAGTCACATAACTGATGCTTACACATTTTCCATGTTAAGCTCAAGTAATAATTGCTCCCATAAAGTAGCTGTCAGAAGGGGAAAATGAAACATTCATAAATTCATTTTTGTTGTAACTAATTTATCTAATGTATTGACTTCTGATTCAAACAACACAAACTGGATTTGATTTTACACAGAGTAATAGACAAAAGCTGAAACATAAATAAGAAGTGAAATACTTGACATGTCTCACAGGAATGGAAATTTTCCATGATAGGTTTTTAACAATTACTAGAAAAAAAACACTGTTGTGGTATTTCTGTTAATGTTTGATGAACTGGAGCTGATTGCATCACCCCTCCTGCACCCCTCCTCAAGGTCTTGTGGAAATCAGTTTATAAAGCAGGGAAAATGTTGTTTGTTTGTTTGTTTTTTTAATGATTTGGTTCTTGACCCACTGACCACCCATCCACCAAGTTTCACTGAATCTATCCAGTAGCTGTGCTGCAAACTAACCAACCAGCAGGCCTGTTTGAATCTAATGATTACAAATGTATGATGTTTGGTTTAAACATCACATTATATTCTTACTACATTCTCCCATACTTAAATGAAATGAAGATTATAAAAAATAGGTATATATTCCAAGACTGTTTGCATTAGCAAGTTAGGAATGGTCGGATCATCAATAATTATTTACAGTCAGAGCGATTTTTAAAAAACATTGATAGATTTGAGGTCTTACACACGGTAGACCATAGGGTAATGTTTCTGAAACAGCTTGAGTCAGTAATGTATATCTCATACAGTTTTCCAGGAACATCAAACTTGTGAATTGCTTCTTCACAACTGAAATGAGAACAGCTGGAAAGGAAACCAACCGGATATTAAACATGAAATAACTTTACTGTGAAATTGCTATTTTCTGTTTTCTTCTACATTTTGCCATCTATCATCTGCCTCAGGTCCTGTCTAATATTGTCAGATTTGATTTTTTTTAGACTGGTTGCAGTTGATGTCCGTTTATATTCGTATATTTTTCAGTAAGAAGATAAATAGTCCAGATATGATTGTGCCTGTACAAGCATTTTGCAGGTCTAGCATATTTATCAAGTACTGCTGACACAGTTGTGGAGGAGTTCTCATGGATCACTTGGTACCCGAGAAGGCCAGAACAGACAGATTGGGTAATTGTAAAAGAAAGATGCCATTCTTGCATGCCTTTAAACAGAAAGTCTGACCACCCAACAATGCTGAACCACATCAAATGCACTAATATTAGTATCAGTTCTGGTGTGTCCTTCTGTATCTGTTAGCTGCTATCCACACACAAGTGCAGCCACAGAACATGGCATGAATTATGGCGTGACTGCAGACTTTTTTCTTTTTTTTTCTCTCAGCTTTGTGTGAGCAGAATATGAATATCCTCATCTCTGCCTCTCCCTAATTCTCGCTTGTAAAGTAAAGCCCTCCAAAGCTATTTCAGCATTGTTTAACTGTAGGGCCTAATTAAGCACAAAAGTGAGAAAAAAAAATCTGCAAGGGAGCTAGGAAGAGGTAGGTCAGGTATGAAAGTAGAAGAGTTGGGTGTGGAGGAAAAGCCGCAGACGATCGCACAGAGCACAATCTGTTTCGCTTTGTGCTTCACAAGCTGCGGCGTCACCAATCACCAGCTTGTAATGTTGTTTTCCTACAACTCGAAATCCTCGTTTGTATTCCTGTCCGGAGTTTGATCAGAAATCCTTACAGGCATCATTCCAGGAGCAAGGGTGGTTGCAGTTAATTAAATCTGAGTGAAGTGATGCAGTAGAGTTGGGTGGGGTGGGGGGGTTTAGCAGAGTTGGTCGCCCATCTAAAACCAATGTCTTGTCCAATGAGAAAGTGGGAGTGATGCACTGCCTCAAAACGACACAGGCAAATAGTTAAGGAGGACGAAGGCAACATGCCGTTAAATTGAGTGGGAAAGATCTTTAAGGGGGGACACGGATCCGAGACAGTGGGGAGAACGGAAAATTTCAACGTCTACTAATCACATAAATGCCACAGAGTGCTGACAGCACCTGAACACGATGGCTTTTTTTAATTGGACTTTGTTATCTTGGTTGTTAATATTTTGTTGTTTAGTTCTGCTTCCACAATTAACCATAAAGCACTCAATCAAACACACTTGCTGGTTTAATGAGAAGGCATGGCACCCATTAATATGGATAACTGGATTCATCTATGATGACTATATCATGTCTTCACTATGTTTGTAATCCTTTTCTGGTTATATTTAACAATTTCTCACTACTTTACTCTGAACTCTAGGTCTATGTATTTATACTAAATAGATCAAAGCTGCAAAAAATAAAGAACCAGAACATGGCGACAGAATATCCATCTGACATTTATTGCAGAGAACTTCTTCTGCAGCAGAGCCTCCAGCCCTATGGTTTCTTAATTAAATTGAAAACAAGAAACATGTATGCACATACTGTATGCATGGCTGCTTCATGCATGGGTGAACAAGTTACTGACATCTTAATCGTTCATGCGATCACTGCATATTGAATATACTTTTATCGATCACAATGCAATTCCGCAAGCATTCCATTCACGGTTAAATCCACATTCAAATGTGAAACGACATGTCTCCTCGGTATCTCTTACAGCATGTCTAACCAATACTTATAGAAGAGCCATGCTACATTTCCAACTAACATTCATTTTGAATTTAAGCATTTGCTTCATATCTTTACCTACATACTGTATGTGACGGTCCCCGGGAATCAAACCCAGAAAAGCTCTTAGCACACAAGTTGCTTCAGTTCAGTGTGCTCAGTTTAATAACTCTAGGTTCATGTTGGCGTAGATTCTCAGAGCAATGGGAAACAATAGATGCGTAAAGCCTCAAACCATACCATGCAATTCAAGATTCTCGACAAACCTGAATTTACACCACATATTTCACAAAGAACCAAATCTGGAAACAAGACTTGTAATAACACGCAATAATGTACAATAGGTAATATTGATCCGATGGTTGCCAAACATCTGTGGCATGTGCAAATGCAGAGCATGGCTGTCTCTAAGTGCAACAGAAAGCTTCATACAGACGCTCAAGATCTGCAATTCCAATATTCTGTATATGAATGGGATGCATCACTAAGTCTACTTTAAAGGCATTAATTAATTTTCTTTATAAGCAGTTTACTTCAATGTGGAAGAATGACCCTCAACTCGCTGTTAAATTCTCTCAGTACAACAAAGAGGTTTTCAGAGAGAGCTTTTACGTTAAAACTGCTTTACAGTCCAAGGATTTTCAGTTTCTGCCACATCTCAGTAAATTATTGGAAAACCTTGCACACAGAGAACAAACTTCCGCACCAACCTAATCCCATCTCTAGCAGTGAATATGGGACAATGTTCCCTGGCACAGCAGATGGAATCACATTCTAAAGAGCCACAAAGACAAGGATGAGACTCATTTTATATCGCATTATTATATTATGATCCCAAAGGTGGAGAGGATTTTATCCTAATTATTGAATTCCTATGTATATATTATTTATTAATATTTTATAACTAGCACAGTTGTAGATTTTTCACAAAATTCATTTGCATCTCCTCTGTTTTTGTATGCTTTATGACTGTGGGACAGGGCAATATTATGAATCAAACATAAACTTGGAATATATAATTTTTAAGGTTTTCTTTTCACATAATTGATGCACAATGGAACTACTCCTATTTACCACACATGCTGAAAATAGATCAGTCAACGGAAAGAAAATGGAGCTGCCCGGTGTGATTCAATGAAACTTTTAGAGACTTCCATGTTGCACAACCACAGTTGGCTGTCAAAGATTACACATGGCTTTGTAGACAGTGAAGGTGTTACTGTGATTTCATTTTGAAGGTGGAAGATTTTCAAACGCAGGAAGAAAGTTTGCTTTTCATCCAGCAGGAGGGTTATTCATACAGCGAAGACTCATACATGACTGTATGAAACATGATATGTGAGCTGCGGTCTCGCAACTTGTGAGTAGAAGGGGGCTAAAGACTGAACCAGAAGCATATTTCAAATAAACTCACCCGGGGAGCTGCTAAACCTGGAATTTATTTACATGTTGTTTATTTGGGGGTCTGTTATTCTTCTTTCCAAGTGTTTTCCATACATGAAAGAAATATTAATTTGAATTTCAGACTCAAATCTTTTGGAATTTCTTGTAAACCTAAATAAATACATCATCTGAGTAAAGATTTCCCATGTAATTGGAATTTTCATATTAATTTTTGAAGGACAATACTCGTGAGATGTACCTGGTCATTGTGCCTTGGGATTATTCATGATGTCGACTCTTGGCACAGCTATCCATCGTCTTTTTTTTTTCTTGCTAAAGGCTTTAGCAATCTGTTTTTTGATTTTTCAAACATGACCTGATGATACGCCATGGGAAATTCAGACTAACGTTGTTTTATGTTACACAGAACTAAAACCAAAAATTTCACAGGTTTCTTGGGCGTCACATTTTAAATGTTGCCAAAATCTGTATACATGTGAGCCTGTTTGTGCATGTATTTACAAGGAGCACTCATATTTTAATCTTGCACTTTTCAAGTGTTTCTTCCATCAGTCATGTGATGTGAATTGGTGACATGAATTGAATTATTTTACACACTGTGGAGTGGTTATTACAGTAAAACATTTGACTTTCAAATACAAAAGAATGGACACGGATCCTCTGTATTAGAGTGAAGGAATATTACACAAGCACTGCTACTGCCACGCAATGACAAATACTGCTACATACAAGAGAGCAGATCCACCAGCTAACAAACTCACAAGGGATCTGATCAACAACCTAAGCCTGAGTTGTTCTGCTATATTCTTTTTTTTTTTTTTTTTAGATATGAGATAGGTGAGTCATTTTGGGAGCAACTCTTGAGAGATAAAAAACTAGACACTGTTGTTTTTGCCCTCGAAATAAGACATGACTAATCTAATATCTAGTATGATTCACAGTGGGAGCTCACATATAAAACATGGGATGGTCTGATAAACAGTCGGCTCTGGCTTTTAGATAAAACTACATTTGTACTGCAGATAATGTCCTTTCTGTATAATAATCCTATTACTGTAATACTGCAGTGAATGAAAAGAGACCCATAAACAGACTTCATTGCCCTACAAGGGAAATGGGTTTAGAATATGTCTTCATTTGTCATCAGGAAAATATATGACTACAAGTCAGAAATATAACTAGTTTATATTTGAAATGAAAAAGAAAATGAATTTTTACATTCTAAATTGACTTCTATTTCAAGATTACTTTCATGTCTTTACAACCAATGAATGTGAAATACAGAAAACTAAAGGACAAAACTTGTTTTCAAATATACTTATCCATAAGATGCTCCTCACTGCGTGGAATCTTTTGATTTGTCTCATCAACACAAGTACCACACATTTGTATTTTTTCCGTAGTTTTCTAATATTGACAAAAAAAAAAAAAGAGTAACAGCTTTGGTGTTGCAGCAAAATGCCTAAAAGCTATAAGAGATGTACAACTGATGGAGCCCTCAAGGATTTATGTTAATTATCTTCATCCTAACCTAAACTGTAACCCTAACACTTTAAACTTTTACATGTTAATCAGATATACAAGATGAAAGTGGAATGAAAGAGATGGAACCTCATGGGTTTTGTGCTGTTTGAAGACCTTTTCTGTAGTGGACAGACGGAAAACAAACATCACAGCCCTCTTTTTCGCTTCCAAGTGCTAGAGGTCACCAGAATGTGGCTGAATGTGCTCGCCATCAAAGCATCATCATCTATCATTTAGGAAGCTCATATCAGAAAAATGGTCTTTTAATTATTTATTTTCTAGCTGTGGTCCTGGGGTATTTGGTGGCGAGACCTGGTGGTGGTTTACAAGAAGGCTTCATCAGATGAAAGAGATTCGTCCTTGGTGGTATGAGTAGAACTTCTTTTCAAGTGGATCACCCTTTCTTTAAGTAAAGCTAAAATGAAGCAAAAAAGAGGCTGCTTTTATTCACCATGAAAGCATTACGTCACCTTCTTCCTTGTTGTATCTCACTACAAGCAGATGAGTTGTTTTTTAATGATCACAAATTTAACTTTTGTTTGTTCATAAAAATTATTCTTAACTTCTTAACCCAATGTATAAACATGTATAAATACCGATTATATTCTTTAAGCACTTTAAACAAGGGTTTAAATTCCCTATTGGTCATTAAATGCCCCAGTGATCAGTGAATATAAATAACAGATTCAAACTTTAATTTGGGTAGCAGTGATTCTAACCAAAAGAGAAATGCATTTTTGGGGCACTAACAGCGACATGCATGCTAATCTCATGAGAAGCGTGCTGTTTGACTAGATTACTCTCTTAATGGCTCTACCATTAGACTGAATGGGAGAACCGTTACATTACAACAGATTGCTAATGATCACATTCTGTTTTGAATGACATAACATAGATCAAATAAATGACTGTAATTGCACTACGCGAACTCGTTTCTCTGTGTGGAACAAACTCATACAAGATGAAGGACGTGATCAAAGAGTATCCCAAAATTTGCCATATGTGTTGCGTTCACACAGCAGATGAACGAAAATGTCACGGAAGAACCCAGATAAAAGGCCAAGGGCCTGCAAGTTCACACACTTTTCTCTTCATTTTGTGGGGAGGCACCATCATGTGTGCACTATGGTTTGATTAAGAGCTCCCCAGGGTTTGGAAGAAGGAAGAGAATGTGTTTACTACAACACTTTTACGCCATATACAATGTTCAGTTTGCGGTCCTGATTGAGCCCAGTAGACCTATCCAGATTGCAGCCTCTGCTCTATCTGAACCTCTGGGGGTTAATTAACGAGACTAGGTAACTAGCTCCTAGCCTCTGACTGCATTATCAGACTCAGGGACTTATTGACTGTTCTTCATCTCTGTCCTGTTCGTATCAGATAGCGCTCAGAGTTTTGCAGATTTTTCCTTGAAAATGAAAGAAAACAAAAACATAACCAAGACAAACGTTTCCGCTGTGCATGAAGAATGTACTGCCAGTCATTTCCTGCAGCAGTGGAGATATCTTGCCTGAGAGAGAGGTGAGCACACGTGATGAAAATGTGGATGGGATTGCAATTTGGTTTGGTTTGCTTTTTCAGCAGCATAGCACCAGCAGTTGTGTTAAATAAATGGTGGTGGTCATTTCAGTGTAAATTAAAAATTGATTATTGATTGCATGTCTCTCTAATCTATTGCAAGCATCAAGGTTAATGTAGATAATTACTCTATTTTCATGTGATATTTATGTTGCAGCATTGTTCATATCAGTACAATATGAATTGAATAATTAAGAGATTAATCTATGACATAATTACAGAAAAGGGCCAACAGGGAGGCAAAGGAGGGGATACAGTATTCTCAAAGTAATCCTATTTAGGTTTCTAAGATGAATGTTGGTATTGATAATTGATAATTCATTGAGAATCATTCAGTGAGAAGGAGATATGTAAGGTTTGTTTATTAGTTTGGCTGTTTTACAGGATTATACACACCAAAAAAAAAAGAAAAAAAGATGGATTTTCATGAGACATGGTGGGAGGTTTTGGGTATGTCACTGAAAATAATCCATTTAAATTTTGAAGTGGTTCCAGTAATTTTTTTAATACTCCCTTAAAGTGGCTTTATTCCACCAATTTGATCTATTAAGCATAAACTAGCTGATGGATTTGAATTGAACTTTTATGATGGTTGGAGATGTACTGCAGCAAGGCAGACGTTTTGGAGTGAATCTGGATAAAAGCTTTTGAACATTGCGTGATAACGCATTATTAAATTTTTGCCTTTTACGCTTAAGGTCCTTGATGGATTACTGTGGAACTGAATGGAGGGATTGTCCTTAACCATTTGATTCTGCATTCGATCAAAACAAATGGTGGATTCTTTATTTTATTTTGTCCTCCATCATTTAACACTGTGAGGGCATTTTGATGGCTCACACATCATGACTGCTGGTCCAGGGTGGAGGTGTACACTCTCCTAAGGTGGTTGTTGGAGTGCTGACTTGTAATATAACTTTAATAATCTCCAATTTGATTCCAACCAGTGCTCCTTAAAATATTTTTTCCCGTGCCACAATGAGATTGCTTTCAGAAAATGATTATTCCTGACTTTTACACAGATGGGAGTAAATCCATGAAATCCCATAAAATCGTTGCCAGTGCCATCACATTTTACGGAAACATCATGATGCCAGATGCCCTTTTGCAGAATACGAGAACAGCTTGCATATTTTTGTGTGGCCTTATTGAGCTATATCAATCTTGCAGCAGAAAGTCGATCTACATTACCAAGACTATCATTCAGGCCCTCCACATGAAGAAATTAGCAACAAGATGCTGCATTAAGATAGAATGGCATAGGAAATAATACATCCATAGGGATATACATAATACATCCATAGTTATACATACATAGGGACCCCAATTATAATTTGAAAACATACTTCTGATTTTCCATCATGTACATGAGTCTGAAAAATAATGAATGACTTCAGCTCAGAAGCAGAAGAGCCTGATGCCTCATGTCGCTTCTTCCAACAGAGCAGAACTTAAGGCTTAGTTTTCCTTTATGGGGGGGAACAAAAACAGGCCGTGGCTATAGCTCCTCCACACAGAGACTCTGTAATTGCTTTGGCGTCACCTTGAGAATCTGATGAGTCAAGTCAAGACTTGTGTTTGACTGAGCAAAAAATGCGGTGTGAGAAAACTTTAATGCATCAGACATCAGGACCGTCTGAATTTGCTCTCATGCTGTATGTAATTGCTTTCCTCTGCTTTCTTTTGCAAGAAATGAAAATACCTGAGCCCACAGTTAATGGCGCCAGTGAATAAATTGCACATCACATGTGTTGATGAAAAAGATATGATTATAACTCATGTAAATTTAGATTAAAGCTGCAGAAGTTCAAACTAAAAGACAGACTGGAAGGCACAAGTCAGGTTATCTCCGTTTGCATTGACTAAAACCTGTGACCGTAGCCGTGTACCCCGTGATCGCTGTATCATAATTAACTCTCACTTTTGCGTAGTTGCAGCTGTCAACATGGCCATGTCTTCATTCACCGTCGCTTCCTCTGGCTCAAGGTATCTCAAGGTATCTGGCTCGAATGTCAAGGATGGTAGGAGGTAGGCAGACTGCATATTTTGGTTTCCCAAATGTGAATTTTAATATGTCTCCATCCCAAAAAAAAAAAAAAAACTTGTGATAACTTTACTTTAGATAACTTACAGCAATTGAACACGTAAGGCCTGCATCCATAGCAGCACACATTCACCCTCGTCTTGAGAAGCTACAAGCCAACTGGTTATGTAATGAGTTCACATCAGCTGAAGTACAAAAACCCACTCTGAAAACAAAGTAAAAAAAGCCATAATGGACTGAGCTAACATCTTAATACTGTCCAGCAGCCACCCATAAATAAAAGGGAAACTAATCTGTGTGTACGGTGTGTAGCGTGTGTGGACAAGGTCACAAAATTTCAAAACCAAGCCTGAAGCCCACATAAATAGTCAGAGTGGATCTGAGTTAGCAGTATTTACTACACAAAAGTACACAAAAAAGCACCTGGCACAGTTGAAGGGGATGTAAAAAGATGTATACGTCTCTCACCATTAACCAGCAGACATATGGTTCCTGAAATGAGGTCCCACGCGGGACAGCAGAAGGGGAGGGACTTTGGCTCTCTGTGGAGGGAAAACTGATGCTGTGACTGCCAATGTGTATTCTAAGAAAAAAAAATTTATTTGCAAGTCATTACTGTAATTAAATGCAATTTACATTGTACGTGACACCTCTTAGCCTCTAGTAATGATGTCATAAGTTTCTCCCTTCATAAGATCTCAAAATTAGCTCAGTATTAATAAGATGAATGTTAATTTCAATTCATCTATTCCTTTGAGAGAATCTCGTTTTGGAAAATTGAAATAAGCTCTTCTGTATCAAGGTAAGAGTTCATTTTTTCTTGCTCTCTACAAGAACAGAAAAACATTTCTTCAGTTATTCTTGCTTCTGACAGGTTTTTAGGAAAACTGTAACATGACCCCTACAAGGTATTTATTGCATCAAAACAAGTTTCTCCGACTTCAAAAAAGTGATCTTTTGGTTACATCTATCCATAGCTGCATTGTCTTGCACCTCAAACTCTACCTGATCAGACCGACTCCATGATGGTAAACCCCCACTAAATCCTTCTTTTTATTACAGCTAATTAGCATAACATCTCCTCCCTTTCTCCTCTTCCACTGCCCCCCACACCGATCTAAAAAGACCACTGCACATTCTCCTACTTAACAGCATGCTACCAACTTGTAAAAATAGTCTCCCGCACAGGAAGGTACAGGCAGCTCTTTTCTCTTATTAATCCGGAACTGGGTGTTCTGTATCTGTCGAAAGGGGTGTTTTCACAAGACCCTTTGGATATCTTGATTCCTATAATGGGGCCCATGGGCTTTGTCATACATGATATATATCAAATTAATTGTCATACTAAAAAAAAATCGTGGACAGTAGCCAAGACAAAGCCACAAATCATTTTCACATTGCCGACAGAAGAAGTTGTCCACCTCCTGCTGAAGTGAAGGATAAAACTTCCCATTATTTGAGAAGTCAGATGTCAGCTGAGAGGAGCTCTCTATTTTCTACTCTTTTTGATGAAGCACCTTGTTTTAGCAAATGGGATGAGAGAAATTTGCAGTAACTCCCACTTTCAATTTAAATCAAGAAAAAAATTTCAGAACAACCAATTTGCATGTTGCAATTCAAAAAGGCATGGGGTCAGTTCTGTTCACCCTTTTGGAGGGATCCTGACTGTGTGCAGCACAGGGACAGGGAGTAATTAATTGTTGGAAGCCTACCTATTTAGACCATCTGGACTATAATTAGGGCATAGTAGTGCCCTCTAGGTTAGAGTCATCATGCGTTTTTGTTTTTTTGTTTTTTTTGGGGGGGGGTTGTCTCTCTATCTCTCCCTGTGTGCTTGTGTGGGGTTTTTGTTTTTTTTACCCTCGACAGATTGGAAGCAATGGTTTTCCCTGAACATTTTCACCACTCCACTGCAGTGTTCTTAGAAGCAACCCATAAAGGGCACCTTGGAACAAGTAGCTCATTGCAGTGCTATTATTGGCAGCACTTTTGTGATTACTTACACTGTAACTTCAGGAAAACCAGTCAGAGGGTCATTCCTAGAACTTTATAATGACTGAAAAATCTACTTTATGAATTATACATTAGCTGCAAATTTTCACTGCTGAGCTTTTGAACATTTTTTTTTTCCCCGTATGACCCTAATTCTGACTTTTGGGACTTTTGAGTCAGTTTTCTTAAGAGCTATTTAAAAGTCATATTAATCCCATAAACGGTGGTGTTGTTCACAAAAGTGACCTCTTGACTGCTTAATGTGTTAATTTGGGTCATTAGATTTGAGTGCAGGTTAACAGTGGGTGGCCAAGCTTTCTCTGTACTGGTGACTCATGTGGCAGGGTCTGCACTGGCAGGCATGTTCTGCCAGTTTTTATATCTTAATCCAAAACATGTTTTATATGAGATTTAGGTATTTACAGTTGTGTTCTATCATGTTTCAGTCATTCAGCATGTGAATAAACATGTGACATTAAAATACTAATGTGGAACACTGACGATGACATCACAGACTTGGTCTGACAGCCTGGAGAAAACTGATTCCCATAAGTGTGAAAATGTCAGTTTCTACATCTAAATACTGACGCTGAAGCTTTTAAAACATTTAAAATCACAAACAACAAGCAAAACCCTAAAAGAGTTTGAATGATGACAAAAATGAATGTGAGTGTGTGCTTGTAGTTATTTGACTTTTGTGTGGCTCCGCAGTGCACCAGCGTTGCGCTGGGAGTGTCCCCCACCTCTCACCCCTAAGTCAGGCTACAGCAACCCCCATGAAACGCTAAAGTAGAAGAAGCAGACAGGAAGGTGAATGAATGAATGAATTAACAAGCAGGAATTTACTGAAGACAGCGTGGACAGTGGTTTGAGAACTGAGAGTCTCCCTCTAGTACTGAAGTGCTGTGAGAGTAATATAATAAGATTTTCAAAAGCTAGCCATGGAGCAACTGATTAATCCAAAGATTAATTTAATCTGTTTTCATAATAAAACATTATTAGCCATTGCCTCCTCTAAGCATTACCTTTCAGCCTTCTTAAGAGATTATACACTTCCCAATCACTTACCTGGAAGCAGACAAGAAAGTCGTTAAGCAGACACTGTCGGCGTTCAAGCTGCTGAAAACGATGGGAGAAATTGTAGAAGTGCCATGAGAAATGGACATGTTAATGATTTTTTTATTATTATTATTATTTGAAAGGGTCGGCCCACAGTGGAGTTTCATTTGGGGCTTATCTTCAGCAAACAGACCTGTGATGAAACTCGCCCTAGGTCTCCAGGTGTCAACAAACTTTTAATGTGTGGAAGTGGTTACAAGAGGTGGAAAACAAATCCCCCCCCATAGAGGCTGTATTAATCCAAGGTTGTTCCATTGCGTAGCAAAATTGTAGAGCAAAAATTAGCTCAAGTGCCCCAATAATGGAGAAATCTTAAGTGCATCTCTTTGTAGAAACTTTGTGTTTCAAGTGATATTCTGCAATTTATGTTGGCATTTATTCAAATACAATCCAAAAGTATTTAAGAGTGCTTTGGGAACATTTTGAAACGTGATAATACTGAGCTAATACTGACAAATTGGTTGATGGCTGTTTTGTTCCCGTTCTTTCTGTTGCTTTTTGTGTGTGTGTGTGTGTGTGTGTGTGTGTGTGTGTGTCTGCAGTGGTTTTGCTGAAAGAAACAATCGGCTGCAAAACAGCGCAATAGTTCATAATTTCAGTTTTTGTTCTTGTTTTGGATGCATTTTTAACTGCCACCATTTTGGAGGTTGCAACACGTTTCTCTTAATGGAAAAGATTTGGGTTGGCCCCTCGTTGACTACCATAAAAAAAAAAAACCACTCATATTTCATCTTTTATTTAAGAAACATTAGCTGCTATGTCACAAAGGCACTGTGAGATCCTGGAAAGACAGTACAGTTCAGCTCCTAAGTGCTGAACGTCTTCCTCTGCTTCCCAAAACCCAAAAGAATCATCAGAGCAGGAAATGTGTTTCATATCGAAAACAATGGTATTCACAGGAGGAAGTCAGTTTCGATGACTTCAGACTTTTTTTTTACCAGCATAACGCTTTTTAAAACTTCTACAATTTGCGTGTTTTTGAAGTTTTCTGAATTGTCTGGTAATCATATTCCAGTATTTGCACTGGAGGGTATCTGCAATACAGAATATAATTTCATTAAACCTGAGCAAGGTTATTTTGATTAAATTCACGCAGTATTGTTTTATACCATTTTCACAAAACAGGTTTTTTTTAAGCAGTAACATTATCTGCACACCCACCAGCAGTGCAAAAATAACCCTGTTGTCATGTGTCAGACTGAATGGAACCTGCGGCTTTTGACATTAATTAAAATACTGTAAGCTTCAAAATCAGAATTCACATCTAATCCTTATTGGTGTTCAGCTTTTAATTCCACTTGCCTTCGCCATGCTGTTCCAAATGAGAGCTGTGTAAAAGATACATAGAGAACACGGAGGATTCTTCTCATGTATTATTCAAAGATTAAGAAAGTGATGACATAATTCATCTCACAACTAAATATAGATGGGGGTTTTTTTGCTCATGTTTGCCTTGTTGCGTTTTAGGCAATGCATGAAACCTTTAATGCAGCTGGGAAAATATTCAACCTCTAGACACGCTGTGGCCTGTATTTACATGTGAATCAAGAGGAACGTGGGTCTGATTTGTAGCTATACCAATAAGATTTAGTCACTTATAGTTCCTGATTACTTTCTGACATATTCTTTTTCGGATGCCGCTTACTGATCTTGCTAGGATGGTATGAAAGTTTTGGTTACAGTAGAAATCTGCTTTTAGCATTGAGATGATATCAAACCACAAGAACCCACAACCACCTTTCACATGTAAACTGGCAACTCTTTAGTTAATCAATTGATTACAGTACATCCCCAATTACTGTAATTCCTGATCTCACGTCACATCAAAGGTCAGAGCCAATTCATCAATGGTCTGAAAATGTTTCTACACACAACATTCGATTATTGAAGCAGTGTTTTTTGCAGTTTTTGGCTTTGTATCATTTTAATTTTATTAATTTATTTCCTTTGTGTGTTAATGGTGACAACTTGGCTCATTCAGTGAGTGTGATTTGTTTTTTTAGAGCAGATACCAAACACAATTCAAAAGTTTGAACAAACTGTCTTCACACAACAATCAGGCACTGAATGTGCCTTTTTGCTACAGAGAAACTTTTTTTTTTAAATTTAATTCCCATGGTTTCATGACGAACTTTGGGTGATTCCTCAGATGGGGTCTGACCAAAGCAATGAAGCTTAGTGACTACCAGCCCTACTTGCGCCTCAAATTCTAATCAACACATATTGGCCTGTTTTTTTAATCTTAATTTTGTTTGGGGGTTTTTTCTTTGTTACATACTTATTTTCCTGAATTGGTCTTTTAAAGAATGATCAAAGTCTCTTCGAAGTGAGATATTTTGAGAAATGTTCTCTGGAGACTGAAATGGTGATATAAATCATTAGTCTGGCTGTAGCCACAATGATGACTGTGGAGGAAGTTAAACATAAATAAAGGTGGGACACCTTGTAAAAGTGATATATGGCCCAATAACAAATACTTCTCTGGCATTTTCTTCAATCTATCTACAGTAAAACTGACAGTAAATTGTGAGTGCTCCTTCTATCCTTGCTTCAGTGTCAGATCATCAGTTGTCAGAGTTCAATTAAATGTGGAAAGGGAAAAGAAAACACTGATTCTGTTGCTTTTGTCTGCATTAAAAACGTGTTTGATCAAACAGCCTTACCTAACAGTGACATCTCATCCTTGGTGAGACTGTTCCCTGCTACAAGTTACAGATTCTATTGCAGCCAATCAGATAAATGGTGGTTTACTTTACAGTTACTAAGGAGGAGCCAGATATGGATGATGGGTAGAAATATAATAAAGCCCAATGACAGAAAAAACTCTATAATAACTATCACACATTACTTGGTGTGAAAGTCAGAATATACTGAAAAAGGTTCATTTTGGACATTATCTCGTGCCACCTGCTGTATCCTTCATTTTATTTTGTTGCTGTTGTTCTACGATAATGGAATCACGTGAGCTGATCAATATCCAATAACAGTTTGTGATCCTTGTATGGATTATAATCCCATCAGAAAGACATACTGGATAGCTGATAACAGCTAGCGGTAAAAACAGTCCAGTCGTTTCAAACACCCGCTTGATTTACCCTCTGACAGTTCATTAACCTTTTGTAAAACTTATCTGCAGCCACAGGGCTGGACAGGGCTCTGTGATCTTAAAATTGTTGTTGGGTACAGGGGTCTGTGCAACTAATGCAATTCATTATTCCCTCATGATAATATATGTTATTTCTCCCACCCACCTACCACCTGCTAATAGTAACAATGAGTTCAGAAGGAGGCAGATGAACCATTTCACCAAAGACGAGTATTGTTGTTTTAGTAGTTGGGCACCACATGCACCAATACCAGGAAATAAGGGATGACAGTGATTGGGTTGATTCATGTTACGTCCAATACATATTTATGATTAATTAGCAAAGCAAATACGACCTCTCTGGGTCTTACATTAGTTTAGTTCACTTAATGAAATTTTAAGACAGCAGCAGGGAGTTGGAGACACTCCTAAGGAGCGAAGGCCTTAGGAGTGTCTCATATACTTACAGAAGCAGAACCATCATATCAATCAGGGTGATTGACCGGAACCACATTTGTTGTCCATTTGTTCCTTTTTTCTCCCATCTTTTTTGTGTCTTGCACCTAACTGAGTGTTCTTTCTACGTCTGCATAAATATTCATTCAGACATCTGCAGGATTTTTTTTCACATCTTTTCTACAGCTGTGGGTATGAATAAAGACAAACAACAGAGAAAAATGATGGAAAGATGAAAAGTTTACAGAAGACCTTGGGCCAAGAATTACTGATGAAGAATGTCAAAAAAATAAATCCATTTTAAAAAAATCAATATATTTTTATTGACACATTGGAACCATCCCACATATTATTAACCCCCAGGCATGAGGTAGAGGATGTAGACATATCAGGTTTCTATGCTTGACAATAATTCAAAAACTTATACCGATGTAAAAAAAGAAAACATATATATATATATATATATATATATATATATATATATATGTGTGTGTGTGTAAATATAAAAAACTAGATAAAAAATGAAGTAATAACGCTGCCTTTTCCTAACTGTTTTTGTATTTTTTTACTTCAGGCTAATTGTGTGGGTTTCATAGGCTTCAAACAAAACTTTTGTACACATCACACAAGCACTGGAGAGGTTTTATTTATTTTTTTTAGGATAACTGATTCAGTATGCAGTGACGAAGAATTAAAAACAACTCATCACACTTTTTCTAAAGATTCTTTAATGTAAAAAGCCATTGACAGGGTATCTTGCATATTCCATGCTTCTTTGAGCATTTATTTTGGATTTTGGATGCATCAGCAGATAGTCAGAACTGATATTGAAGGTCTGCAATGGAGGATTATTCTAAAAAGCAATGCGTACGCACAAATGAGTATTATTTCTCCGAGTCATCACGTATGTGCTTGAAGTCACTCGGCCATCTGCCGTCCTTTTCTTATTATTTTGCTGTAATCAGAACAATCGAGAGAAAGACCGCAGATTGTTACATATCAGGTCATCAAGAAACACATTTTTTACGTTGGTGTCTACTTGGCAAACTGGAAATACGACTCACTTGATTACAAGCAGCAGTATCAGTCTTGCTAGAGTGCCTTCAAGTACTGCAGAAGCCTGTATTGTCTTTCCTACGAGCTGCGGAATTAAAAGGAATTTTGTATTGAGCTGCAAGGTCAGAGGGCAGATGTCTTGATTGGGTGATGAGAGAGAAAAGCATAGAGGAAGGAGAGAGGGAAAGACAAAGAGGGAGACACAGAAACAAGCACTGTGCACTGGAAATAACAAGGCACAAGAATGAAATTTGAAACAACAGGTTGTGAATTTATTCTGAAGATGCAGTGGAAAAATGTCTCCCAGATATTTGTGCACAACTTACTGCCAAGTATACGGAAACGCTGTGGGGACACGGTGGGGATGCATGGCTATGTTAGAGCTGCATTTGTCATGAATAATATCTGAATTGCTGAATGACAATCATAATAAGTTTATCTGTATTTGTTTTTCTATTGTGCGCCTCTTTTCTACTGGGCTCCCATGGATATTCTGTGTAGAATGATGCCTAATACACTAACGACAACAGTGATGGCTTTGATAATTACAGCACTTAAAGCTTGTGCATAATGTGACAATATAATGTTATAAAAAATATGGATTTCCCTCTTATCTGTATGACTATTTGATGTTTACAGCATCTCACTGTACTGAAAATGAACCTCCACACAGCGCTCGGTCTGAGCTGATGCATATTTGGCAACAGGCAGCATGACACTTTTATTATGTTGCAGTAAAACGGTTTGTTTTCAGAATTTTTGCTGTGGGCATTCATGGGGTCACATTCAATGTGGCTGATTTTTCAGTGCAGTTGCTCTGCTTTTACTTCACCATTTTCATTTTGCTTTTGTCTGAGGCTGTAAATGCTATAGGGTGCGTTTGCGTTTTTTATAGTCATTGTTCGGATATTTATAGCACAAAATGAGGCATGTAGGTGTATGACTAAAAGTGCCAAACACCTTTAACTGTCCCTGTGGTTGAGTCACAGAACCAATGAAACACCCCCTGACTCAGACCTTATAGAGGTTGTCCAGAAGTTGTGGGAGGGGGTAGAGGGGGGTCTACAAGTGCTCTCAGGAGCCCACACACTGTTTTAAACAGCTGCCACAAATACATTCTAATCAGTCCACACATTTTATCTCATGAGGCTTTTCAGTTCAAAGCCTCAGTGTGAAGAACTACAGCTGAGGTTCTCTTAATTCTTTTAAAATGTCCTTTAGTTGTCAGGTCAAGTAAAAATACATACAAACAAACTATAGTTTTGCTGATTCTGCAAATTTCAACATCTTCCTCTATAGCTAGAGAACATTAAAGACAGGATGAAACTGTCTTCACTTCCTGTTCGCTTATTTTCCTGTCTTTACCTTAATGTCAATGTAAGATGTCTGCCATGAATGATGAAGCAGTTACATAACACCTGCAGCTAAAGATTAAAGGTCCTTTGTTAAAATGTGTGCACATGCTGTTAATTGCGTCCATTAGTAAGACACAGAATCCCTCACAGCTTTATAAGGTGCTACTGCAGGCTAATCTGTCTTTCACAGAGAAACTAATTGCTGCAGCATTGCCAAATATATGAAAAATGTCAAAATCGAATCAAGGTTTGTGTTGCAGCAGTTTAATGAAAGGTAATACTGTGTCTAGTGTTTGAATAGTATGATATATGTCACATAGCACATGTAGCATACATTTTCATTAGATGGTTTGATCGATGTGCAGCAAGTAAATGTTTTTAAGTTGAGGTACTTAAAACAACATACTTCTAAGCATCATATAAATTTGAAAAACAATTTGGATATCACTAGTGACGAGCCAGTATGTAAATTTCTCTTTTGGAGTTCCATACTGAAACAGTCAAGATGTAAAACTGCTCATAAGAACCTACTTGCTGTCAATCACCATACTATAGGGCATCTTTGTTGTGAAGTATTTATATGTGAAACTAATTCATTTTGCTCTGCCAGCTTCTGCATGCCGCAAGATAATGGTTCAGTGTCATTTTACTGTGGGCAGGGTAAACTACTCCCTTGTTTCGGTAAATACCATATAAATTTACAGGATCATCAGAATTTGATACATTTCAACATAATGTTCAACAAATATACACAGGCACCAATACAGTAATTTCTATGCTCTATCTTCAGCCTACCGCAGAGAAATAATTGTCAAACAAAATGTAAAGACATGTCAACACAATACATTTACACTCTTTTCTTCCAGTTATAGAGCACTGATTTACTGCTTTCTGACATTTATTCCTTTATTTATATTCTGCGTCATTCATGTTTCTCCGCATCACGACTTTCACCTGTTGTGGATATTTAATATTCTTCTAACTATGGAATCCGTTAAAACTCAGAAACTGCTTGCAATCTTTATTTTCTCTTTTTTTATCCAAGAACAATGCATTACACCTTTTAGAAAAGGTTTATTATATCTGATTTGCACCATTCATATCTATTAAGTCCTTGTTAATGTGGCATTAAGCCTCTGCCCTGAATAATGTCTTCTCCGTGGAGAGCATTCCGACCTACTTGAGTGGTGCTAAAAAGCAGTTGCGTCACCTTTGTACCAATGCAAAGCTTCATTAATATTTACATTGTTGTATGACTCGAGCGGGAATGGAGAGCATCATTTTGACTTAAAAATAAATCACAATACGACTGCACTGAAATGGAAACGAAATAACAGTGCTTCACTCCAGGATCACATCACATTGTGTTAACACCATGCCATCACTTCAGTAAATTTTGCCACCTTGTTTTACAAGCTCAATCTTTACTCCAAAGTTGATAATTTGTAATAATTTGTAAAGCTATTAATTAAAGAATTTACTGTCTTCTCCATGAGGCTTTTTTTTTTTTTTGTGCGACTTATTGAGATCCGACTGTTTGATGCTGCCGTTTTGACTCTCTCCCAAAGCAAGTGTTATCAGAGAGAGAAGATAGCAAATGACTCAATCTACTAAGTTTATCTCTAATTAACACGGATTAATTGAGCTTTGACTTCATTCCACAAGCCGAGCAGAAGGGCAATTTGTGCATGGGAGCCTACCCTGAGGCTGTTGATCTGAACTGTTAAGGGCTCTAGGTCTTAAACTCATCCATCATGTGACTACAAACATGTTGCTCTTGCTCTGTGTCAATGTGTGTGTGCTTGTGTTAATGAATAGCACTTGTTTGCTGCACTGAATCCAATTTTTTTGTTTATCAAGAATAATCGGGGTCGCTGCCAACTACGCTGCTTACGTTCCTCATTCCAGAAATGCTACTGTCTCCTGTTAATTACTTGTGTTTTGGAAAAATTGATGTAAGCTGAGTTGTTTAATTGTCTCTGGGTCACATCCTCGTGAGGCGTTGCGTTGACAAGAAGGCGCGTTGGAAGTGGTTTATTAAAGATGTGCAGTGTCATTTTGTACGTTGCCAGGTCTCGCCGCCCTTCACAAAGAACCTTTCAATAATAGATAAGGTAAAGAGAACTGCAGACCCTTCCCTCTCATTATAATCCCATTTGATTAGTCACTGATTCTCTTTTGAAAAGGTGGGTTAATTGCACACTGTGAACTATCTTGCTAGTTAATAACATCTTCCCCTCAGGGTGGCATCATTATAAAATATAAGCCCTGTTAAAATGAAACGATGATTTAATAACATTACATTACATGACCCTTATGTGGGTGTTCTGTTATTTCGTATTGGTGTGGAAAATTAAGGCATCAGACACTTCTGCATGTCAGCCGTTTTTGGAGAACGGTGATTGCATGTAGTATCCGCACATCCATGCAGGCGTCCATGCAACAGGGTGAAATGGTTTTCTTTCTGACTAAAGAATTCATAGAACATTGTGTGCGGGTACGACGTTGTTTATTCTGACCTTCCTTATTGGTACTGTCTGAAAGACCTTTTCTTAGCACTTTGAAAGGGTCGACTTTCATATTCCGTTCCATTTAGAACCATTTACATTACGACACTTTGGACCCGGGGATGTCAGTGCAGACATGTTTGATGCTAATGCCTAAGAGAGCTTTCTATATAACTGCTGCACCTTGTATGGAGCACATTCTGTATCTGCATGATTATACATAATTTTGCTTTCATAATGGCTTTATTCCTCAACCAACCCAGTTCATCTGTGGCTTTGCTCGAGCTCCTATAGTTCATTTTCCAACCTTTCAGTGCAGCTCTTTCTTCGGAGCAGTCACCTAAGTCGAAATATCCAAATTTGTTGGAGAACTGTCTGGTAGAGAAAGAAGCTGTCTCTCACCACCCATCATAAATGCAGTGAGACTTTTTTGTGTGAAGAGGAATCACATAATGTGCAGTGATCTGTTCTTAGGAGGGCACAAAAAACATAGTCTGAAAATCCCCCCAGAGGAGAAAGACGACAGCCAATTGTAGCTTTTTATTGGTTTATTTCAGAGGCCAAGTCTTTATCTACATCTTCAAATTACCGGTACTTGGGTAAAATGAGTTGCTTGGAACCATCCAGGATGTCGAAAATTACTCAACTGGAAGCCAAAGTAAAGTGTTTGCAACAAATATACCGTCAGGAATCCATCTGAGGAGTAAACAGATGAAGAGGTAACAACAAGCTGGATAGTTTGTCCGGAAAGAAAACTAGTTACGTCAACTTTGATTTCTGTCCTCTCACGATTTCTGTCCTCTCACTTAAAACGTTAAATCTCTTATCAAGTGAATATGTTTCCTACAGTCTCCTTTGAAATCAATCCAGAAGACATAATTGTACATAAATTAAATGTGATTTTCATATTACAGCAGACTTTAAATTTAGGATTACTAAGATTAAGATTATTTTCCGGCTAACAAGCTGCCCTGCAATAGGGGGTTACCACTGAGCGGTTCTGTGTGATAGTACTCACTCTGTATTAGATCTGTTTATCTAATTAGACAGTAAATAATTTGAAATCAAACATGGCCAGTGGGTGTCCACATTGCCCATAAGGGGAAGACAGTGTGATGAGCAAACTGACCCATGATTGCTTGACTCAATTTGAGCCAATTAAAACAAAATCAACCACCGCATTTCTGTGGAGTGTCTGGCTTCTGCAACTCGCAGGAATCTACAGGAACTAGTATCCATTTCTAAGATCACCAAACACATACTCATTTCTATTGCTGCTCTTCAGTGTACATGGATACATATGGGGGCGGGGGGGGGGGGGGGGGTTATTACTCAAATGTAGCCAAGCAAAAAATGCAAACTCTTCACTTGAGGTCACACTTGGGGCCTTTGATGATCAAAAAAGAGTTAATGAATAACTCAGTGTAAGAATTTTCTTTTTGACGTTTTGAAGCAAATTATTGGTTTGATGGGTTTTCTTAGCTGTAGCTATGGCACACCCATTGTTAAAGGAACATACAACGTGTCTCTACTAACATCATCCGCTCAATTTGTACTAAATAATTCCATGAAACTATCCAAGAGCTCAAACTCATGAGTTTTCCATCATTACGGTCACTTAATTTCTATTTCTAGGAATAAGACATCAGATATTACCAACAGGCTACTTGTGAAAGACTTATTGTTGTCAGAAGCTACCCATTGAGCCACAATGTCCTGATATCACATAACTTTGTAATCCAGCTAAAAATAGTGTTGCCTTTTATTGGTTAAAATAAATCCAAGAATTCATATGAATCAGAAGCAGTTTTTCATCATGATAATTTCTGTTATGATGAAAACGTGGAGAAACAGTTGCTGGATTCCCACATCAGTTGTCAATGATGGACATAGTCAGCATTCATTAGACCCATCTAAAATTGCGTGCGTGATTCTATTCAAAGACTGTCATATATAATATTAATAGTACAGACAACACAGTCTGGTTTAGGTCACCATCATCACTCGAAGCCACTTAAATGTGAATTAAAAGTTATTTCCTAATGTATTTGCTGTAGCATCTTGCAACTAATATTTATCACATCACTAATTGGATAAAAGTCTTCTTGCACCACAGTTGGTTAAATGAAACGTGGTAACTGCACAAAGGAAAAGGTAAAGACAGTAAATGACTTGCAGTGGGGCATCATGCCATTGGCTAACTCCACGCAATTGTAACTGATGTCAGTGAAAATAAATCCCTGGTCAGCATCATCTAATATCCTGTACCATTCAATATGTACCTTTTTTTAGTTAAGCTGACATGGACACATGTATAAACATTGTTGAGCAAGCACTTGATGTTCTAATACATGCATCGTTAATTTTGACCAACACATATATCTAGCCCACATTATAAATCCTTTTTTTGGCACAGAAAGAACTGCAGAGATTTACATGAAGAATGCATGTTGGTGGAATCCCAGCTAACAGCACCAGCCTGTGCTTTACTCACTGTATTCAGAACAGACACCATCCTTTTCATCCTCTTAGTACATACCGTAGTTAGCTGCATGGTGTGTTGAAAAGCAAAGTGCGGAATCAAGATAAGACCTCTCTGCATGTTTTCAGAAGTTTAGTTTGTGATGGGAATCAAAAAGATAGGAACTAATGTTTGTCATTGTGGGCAAGTAAGTCATAATGTGTTTGTCTGTACAGTGGGGTACGTTTGCATGTCACAGTGGGATATTTGTATGAGATGAAGGTATTGCGGAGGCGACCTCAACACCTCAGCAAAATACCTCTTCACTGATTTATGCCGAGTCAGACACCATTAGCTGTTTTTCATTCCCTCTAAGGATACAACCCTGCCCTAATATGGGTCAGGGGCCATATTATAAAAACACCTTTACTCTGCAGCCTTATTACAAAATGCACTGCTGGATTTTAGTAACAGGGCTTTAACTGAAAGCCACTAAAAGATGAAGTATTTATTTACCCTATGGTCGATTCTTTTATTTATTCACTGTATTGTATTTCTGACAAAGTTCATAAATTCCTGAATTTGACTCCTTAAAGTTCTATTAACTGAGCTTTGCGAGCAATTTGTCATTTTATTTAGTGGCTTCAGTATACTGATCACTTGTTTTAAAGATATTGATTTTCTGTTCTTTGTCCTTTTAGGTTGGCAAACATGAATATAAACACTGAATCTAGAGGGAAGGCTGTATCAGTATTACTTCTGCTACCATACCTTAAGTTGTATTACATTAATTGGAATATTTTTTATTTGTTGGTTTGCATAAATTTTAGTTAAAATTCTAACATTGTTTTCCTTTAACACCAAAAGAAGGAGAAATGAAGCAATTTTATAGATTTTTTTCACAACTACGATTATGGATTTAATTTCTGGTTGTTTCTACGGGGGCTTTTCTCTTCTCTGTTCAGCACAACCTCCTGCCCAAGATTCAGTTCAGTGGGCGCTTCTGCTGATGGACTGGAATTATGTTTCTCTCAATGAGGGGCACGCCTGTGAAAGGGTCACATGAGAGGGTCACTCTCCCTTTGATCAAACACTGTTACATAGACATCCAGTCATTATATGCATTAGATGCACTCTTAACCACCAAATGATAAGGTGCCGCAGTTTCTGTCAGAGTGTGAATGTGCATAAGGCTGTAATTTACTTGAAGGGGAAGAATTTGCTGAAATACATGGAAGCAAGAATATCTCATGTCTTTGAGACAGAACAATCCATAGTGTTATGTACGAACAAAATTTATTGAGCCTTGTACTGGACAACAGCATTGAGTATTGTAGATATTTGTGATTATGTTTCCCATTTTAAACCCAGAATTAATGGCTGTTTTTTTTTTTCACTAGTGGAATATTGTGAATGACAGGTTTAATCTTGGTGCATCACAACTAAGCTGTTTAACATTCATTCATTTGTTTTCCGTTCCGCCTCCTCCACTTTTGTGGATCACAGGGGTTGCTATATCCCATCCCAGCAGTGTCATGAGGCGGGGAGATGCTCTGGACACATTGCCAGCGCATTGCTGTGCCTAACATTAATATTTTAAAAATTGATCGGTCTCGAAAATTAAACACAACAATCTGAGAAAATGAATAGAAATTTATCTTTACCATCTTGGTTCACAAAATAAAAGTCAGCTATAAGAAGGCAGTCTTAGGCAATTAGCAAATTACTGTAAATATTGAGCATATAAATGGAAAGGTGGTGGATTTAATTGAGGGATTAAGTATTTAACGTTACATTTCAGCCATTAGAAAGCTTTCGAACAATTTAAACAGGCTAAAGCACATTTGGCAATGTTTCTCAAGTTGATGCAAAGAGCCTGCCATATGGTCCAACTGAATATGAAAACAGATTTAAAGAGGAGACGAGGGAATGACAAAACCCATCTTTGAATACCAGTGACTAATGAATTTTTATGAATTTTATTTAGATTATTACAGGTTTACGGCATACGTGAGGGTTTGCATTATGTGAATTACCCATATGCAGTTAAATAGAAATATATAAACGGATGTTATTTTTGTGTTCCGTTCTCTTTGTTTTGTTTTGAATTGAAAATGTTATATTGTTATATGGTTAGTTTTACTGTCCATATCATTACACTTCGTAGGAACACACAAACATCTCTTCATATTTATTTCAATTTAAACCATTTGAATAGAGCTTCAGGTCTATAGGTTTCTTTTTAAATGTGTTTATGTTCATATAATCTATTGCATCTGGGGAAAAATTCAAATTATGAAACAAAAACCAAAAGAAGCGAGAGAGAAATATACAGTATGTCTCCCATAGTGACCACTCAGGACATTATGGATATAGTACTTATAGCAGTTGTTCTAGTAAATGAAAGTCATTTTTTGTCATCGGTCTTTGTGCGGTGTATACTGGCAGTCCAGCTTTCCTGGGTTGGCATTACTGCAGTTGTATGTTCTGCCAGATTATTTTCCAATTTAGGGAGGATGTATTTGAAGTGAGGTCGGCCTTTCACAATCTGTTTATTGCTAGGGGCTTACAGGACACCTTATGCAAGGTGAAATATATTTTTGAGACGAGTCTAATGGGGCTGGTCAAACCTGTATGACTTATTATTTTTTCTGTGATAGTAATTTTTGCTGCAAGACACAAATGACTGATAGAGGTTGTGGTTTGAACTATATAATAGCAGTCCTGCATAGTTACACCCTTAAAGAAACAAGGAGTAAAACAAAGACAGGAAAGTAGAGCAAAATTATTTTACTGATAAGTTTCAAAATTATTAAATATGAGTCTTTTGTGTCCTGGCTGTCCCACTTGTGTGGTCGAACTTCTAATCACAACTAGAATAGGATCTGTGTCCTTTGGATCAAACAAACAAGTTTATAGATTCATATTTGGAATTTAATTCAACCTCATGTTATGTCTATTTTACAACACTATTGTTGGGTTATGTTCCTGTCATTATGTGCTGTTGATCTATGGTTAAGCACATACCTGCATTGTACTGTGAAGAAGAATTTACGTTTGAAAAAGGTCTAAGTCTGAGATGAGCAGAAAATGACAAGGTTGAGAAATCTGCCTGGCAAGGCTCATCCAATCTTCTGTCAAACAACACAATGTTATCAATATATTACTATCATTTCTAGACTTATTCCTACTCTGTGATTTATAATATCTAATTTTTACAGAGTTCAAGTTACCATAAGGTAATTATGAGTGATTAACTAACACTTGTTTCTTTTTTCCCCTCTGTCTCTTTTGCAGAACCGTGACAGAATGGTCGACTGTATGAGCAAAGTCATGCTGCACACGGTCGTCTCATGCTGGCAGCCATTCCTCGGACTGGCCCTTGTGGCTGTTTTTGTGGGTTCTACCCTGGGATGTCCTTCGCGCTGCGAGTGTTCGGCCCAGAGCAAGGCAGTTGTCTGTCACCGCAAGCGTATGCCCAGCATCCCAGATGGTGTCCCAACAGAGACTAGGATCCTTGACTTGAGTAAGAACAAGCTGACAATGATCAACCCTGATGACTTTATTGCATTTCCTGGGCTTGAGGAACTTGACCTCAGTGGAAATATTATCAGTTATGTTGAGCCTGGAGCATTTAATGCCCTGTTTAACATGCACTCGCTCAGTCTCAAGAGCAATCGTATCAAATTAATACCTCTCGGCGTCTTCACGGGCTTAACAAATCTTACTCGACTGGATATAAGTGACAACAAGATCGTCATTCTCCTGGATTACATGTTTCAGGACCTGCACAATCTCAAGTTTTTGGAAGTAGGTGATAATGATCTGGTTTATATTTCTCATCGAGCATTCAGTGGACTTTTAAGCCTGGAAATACTAACCTTAGAAAGATGCAATCTTACAGTTGTACCTACTGAGGCCCTTTCCCATCTGCACAACCTGGTCAGCCTCCATCTGAGATACCTCAGCATCAGCACTTTGCATCCTTACTCATTCAAAAAGCTGTTCCGGTTGAGACATTTAGAAATTGATAACTGGCCGTCACTCGACCATGTTCCAGCCAACACCCTGCATGGCCTCAATCTAACCACTCTGTTTATAACCAACACCAACTTGTCCTCATTCCCTTACCAAGCCCTGAAAAATCTGCCATACCTGACGCTCCTCAACCTGTCCTATAACCGAATAAAGCACATTGAAGGTGGGATGCTGTTAGACCTAATCCGGCTGAAAGAGTTCCATCTGGTTGGAGCTCAGCTGGCCACCATTGAACCATATGCCTTCCAGGGCCTTCGGGGGCTAAAAGTCCTCAATGTCTCCCACAACCGGCTGGACACATTGGAGAAGGGTGTTTTTCAGTCTCCAGAGACTCTGGAGGTTCTTCTTATTGACAACAACCCCCTGGTGTGTGACTGCCGTCTCATGTGGGTCCTACAGAAAAGGCATTCCATCTTCTTTGGAGATTCTCAGCCAGAGTGTAGCACTCCTGAAGGTATTCATGGCAAGCCTTTTAAAGAATTCAAAGAGACTCTTCTGTCTTACTATGTGACATGTACCAAACCGAAAATCCGTGAGAATAAAACTCAAACTGTTACTGTGGATGAGGGCCAACAAGCGATGTTGCGTTGCAGTGCTGAGGGGACGCCAAGACCCACTGTGTCCTGGTTGTCCCCACGTCGACGGGTTTTGACAACCAGGAACCATGGTAGAGTAACCGTTCACAACAATGGCACACTGGAGATCAAGTCAGCAGAGATACAGGACAGCGGAGTGTACCTTTGCCTGGCGACCAACACTGCAGGGAATGACACCCTGATGACATCACTGGCGGTGAAAAGTCTGGGATCACTGTATGCCAACAGGACCCAGTACCACACAGATCCCAACAATACCACTGCCAATGGAACAGCCGGTGTGACCCTTGGTTTAGACCTAAAGACCATTTTAGTGTCAACGGCAATGGGTTGTTTCACGTTCCTGGGCGTGGTCTTGTTTTGTTTCTTGCTCCTCTTTGTTTGGAGCAGAGGGAAAGGAAAACATAAAAACAACATTGACGTTGAATATGTGCCTCGCTCAAAGTCCAATGGCACTAACATTGACTTGGCAGATGTACAAGCTGGTCCTCGTCGTTTTAACATGAAAATGATGTGACTTATTTCATCGATCCAAGATTCTGGATGGTGGAAATTACCAAACAACAATGTATTTTTTTGGAAAATTGACCGCTGAACTTCCCACTGCTACAGGGATTTGTAGTGTAAATGTTTGGGGAATCAAAAGAGGATGAGCAGTACCTTAAATGGGTGGATATGTGTTTGGATACTACGTTTCAAATACTGGAATTCATAGTAAGACATTGATGGTCTTACGTGCCAGCAGGAAACTTCCTGAAAATGGACAAGGAATGGAAGCTCCTGAGGTTAAATGGACCTGAAGGATATAGGTGTCATTTATCAGCTTTTTGAAATTTATATGCCCTCTCTCGAAAAAAAAAAACAAAAAAAAAGACATACTTCAGTATTGGGTTGGATCTACAGACTAAGCTGAACCATGTACAGTAAAAATTTGTATCTAAGATATTAACCTACTTTGTTTAGTCTTGCTCCATGCTTACCCACTAAACAAATCAATGAAACAGACCATAATTTTCTCTGTTCAGTACTTTGCATATGTGTACTTAATGCTTTATTATGGACATGTATGGACATATTTAAAATAACTATTCATAGCAATATTCATGGGATGCATCAGCCAAAATTGATATACCCTATATCCTCAGTAACAACACTTTTTTCCAACTTTTGACAATTCCAAGAATTAAGGAAGGGCTCCTATGGGTAATTATCTGTCCCTTCTCTACCTATTGAGTCCTAGATATTAATAAATATAAATTATTTATCAATAAAAATGAAGTACAAATATTTTATTTATGGAAAAAAAAGTTGAGTATTTTACAAAATCAGTCCTCAAACTGCACTTGAAGTCTAGCATAAAACATTATTATAAAGACGACCTGGTATTGGTATAAGTACTTACATGGCCACATTTCTGTCCTATTTTTGTGTATTTTTATTACTTTAACTGTACCTTTGCTGGTTGGCAAATTACATGTGTCAAGTTTACTTCAGTTACATTTGTATAATTTTCCCCAGTAAGACATTTGGACTTTGTTGTGGTAGTTTGTCATTATGTTGTTGAATCATTTAGATTGTGAAAACTTCAAAGCAAAAGTAAAAAAGAAAAAATGTATGTGAAATAAATGAAGATGTATTTGTACCACTGACTTTGACTAAATGCCTAGCACATAATGAATCTTCCTCTCATAGTTCTCACTGATGGACATCACAATATTGGAAACTGAAAAAAAAAAAAAGAAATTTTACATAGTGGTCATGGAACTTTAAAGTCTACAGAAATCCTGGCTAAATGATAAAATGCAGTACATATCAGTCATGCTTGAAACACATGAGACAGTGATGCACAGCTTTGGTTGGTTGGTTTGGTTGGTTGGTTGGTTGGTTGGTTGGTTGGTTGGTTGGTTGGTTGGTTGGTTGGTTGGTTGGTTGGTTGGTTGGTTGGTTGGTTGGTTGGTTGGTTGGTTGGTTGGTTGGTTGGTTGGTGGGATTAAGTTTACTGAGTTGATGAAACTGGCAGCAGAGATAAATTCATTATGTTTTGGGAAAGATCCATCTCATGATCCAGGTCCAAGTCTTTTTTTTCTTCAACATTACAATATTTGCACTAACTAAACACAAACTACTGAAGAAATGGTTATGATGCAGATAAATCTTGATTTCTCAGTAAACAAACCATGAATCATTATGTTAATATCTATGAGTTTGCAGGGTGCTCAGAGAGGAATCGGGAGCTGATAGATGAAAATCTGTTATAAACAGTAATAATGATTGTTATTTTGCTGCAATATGAATGGGACAGGAAACTCAGAGCTGCCAGCTGAGATGGCAGGGTTTCATGCAGTTTTAGAAATCCATCTCAGTGAGTATGCTTTACTTTCTAGTGTTAGTATGATGATCATGATTGCTTTGCCAGTGATCAAGAACACAGAAGCATTGGTCAGCAAGATAATTTCCTATTGACTGAGAATGACCTAATTCAGGTTGTTCAACAAGATTTTTAGTCACATGGTAAACATGTTCTGCTGCTTTGTTTGTTCTTGTTGCAACAGTTCAAGTGATATTTTTTTTTTACCCACTTTACCTATTACGTTGGACACTTCTCCCTAAATTTGATGCACAAATTAAAATTAAAGTGTCATAACTGTTTAAGGATCATGTAAGCAATTCCAGGTAAAAGCAACACCACTAGGTAAATATCCAATTATTTCTGAAAACATGCATAACCTTTAATACATCACAGCTCCTTCCTATGCCTCGCGCATGGCTGATTTAAATGCCTTTTAAACTACAGTAAATGAAACTGTAAATATACATATAAAATGCACACATGGACTGTAAGGATAATACACTGTAATTGGTTTCTACCAACCGAAACAACATTTGTAACACTGCACAGATTTGACTTCTTTTTTACTTTTCTAATATACAGTATGTAGTGCAAACCAAACCATGTATTTCTGCTTTACCAGTAAGACCCAAAGAGTGCATTTCATTTCTTAGCCTGCAGCCCCTGGGCTGTTTCAGAAATCAGAGCAACTAATGTTCAAGATATTCTAACGCTAAAGATTTTCCATTTTTTATTTAAATTTCTTAAGGTCAGCTTTGCCACATCCTGAGCATTAGTTTATTCAAATTAGAGAATAATTTTGCATTCGTGTACAAATGAGGCTTCAGAAGTGTAATTTCCTTTCTTCATACCTGTATACTTATATAAATAGGATAGTGCCCTGAAGATTGTCTGACTACTGTAATTCTACTTTTTCTTCTTTATTAAATCTAAATTTCATCTTGGTATAAACAATAAAAATGCTAATCCATGCAAAGCTTTATACAGATGTAGTAAGTTTCTGTTAATTTATAATTAGAATAATCAAACAGATGACGCTAACTGACTGCATTTTCATTGCACTAATGCCTCTTATAGCTTTTCATCTACTAACAGCATCATGTTTGGTCGATTGGCCCATCATCTCTCAGAAATCAAAAATATTTTCACACTTCAGCATTGTTCCCAGGAGTGCAGTAAGTATCTTCATCTTTTTCTGGGCTGCGTGTCATTGTCTTTCTGGTGCGAGTAAGATGTGTCATGGGATTTTCAAAATAAAGGCACATCTTAAAGATGTTGATATGAATTAATAAAACTTTGCATCGATGATATTAGCTTATGGAGTATTAATTCAATAAATCATTTCATATTGATCAAGCTTAATTTGGATTGTACTTAAAAGCTGTTGGTGCGCTGTTGCTCCATTTGTTTCTATTATATCAGCTATTAACTGATCTAATTCTTCTCAGACGTTGATGACTTTTACTTAGCACTGCTTATTTTTGAAGATAGCTCCCCGGAACAGATGGCAGCCTGTGATCCCAAAATGACTCATTTAATTGCATGTCCTTTAGATTAGAGCGGATTTTTGGTACAAGACTGTCATATCACTATCAATTCTCTCAAATTAATAAATCTTGTATGCTCCAGTCAGTCAAATTTAAAAAAAAAAAAAAAAAGAATGGCCCTCAGCCTCCTTAAAACCTTGTCATAAATAATTAAGTGTAGCTGGAAATTATGTTCTGTGACCACAATATTGAAAATTAAAAAAAATAGTATAAAAAGCAAAAGTGTACACATTACACTATATAGGGAGAGGTTAACATCAGCATCTTGCACACAGGAAATTCATAGAGGATGTTGATTTCCTGAGTCAACATTTTGAGGTGGTGACAACCAGTTGCCTGATGCAGGTTGATAGGAAAGTTGCTTTAATGAATTTACAGAATTTGGGAGCGGGAGTCAGTTAACCCAGATGGATGATTACACTTAATCCTGAAAGCAACAAAATCTGTGAAGCAAACATTGCGCCAATCCATCCAATAACTGAAAGCAGGGTTGTCACCCGTCCCATAATCATACAAGATCAACCTATATTGAAAGATGACTCTGCACAGCAAATACAGATCAGAATGGCTGATGGATTACAAGTGGGTCAGTCCTGTTGATTGGGGATGATACAGGGTACTTTGGTATAAAACAACCTTTGGCAGGAGAGTACCACATGACAGCAGCCCAGGGTAGACATACAGAGCTGCTGTGCTTCTATCAGATCTGCTCATCTCATAAGCGGATGAAAGACATCAGCATCCCTGGAGATCCATGATTAGAAGCACACATTAGCGTTATTAGTTGCAGCCCTGTGAATTTTTATTGGTGTTTTTCTTCAATGCTGCTAACAAATGCCGTTTAGACACTGGGAGTGAAAAAATAAAAAACAAAACCACCCAAAACACACACCAGATAAAAATCATACAAGCATGGGCGATCGGCTGTCGGTGAATCAATGAATGAGCTGTCAATGAAGGATAAGGAGAATTTCTTTTTCTGGTCTATGTAAGTACAAGCTGGGATATGCTCCAGCAGACCTGTGACCCGCAAGGCGGATAGCGGCTGTTGACGAGATGATTGCGAAAATGGATGGCTGGATGGATGTCTTTCAAATCAAGTCTACATTTTATTTGGTTTGTTAATTTAAAAATTCCATGCCTCAGTTTTGAAAGATTTCCAAGACCCATGAGACTGTATAAAAAATAAAAAAATAATGCCAAAGCTGTATGGTTTGCTTTGATGAGAGGAGAGCTGGTTTTAGTTGAAGTGTTGTGCAGATGTTAGCCGGCAGGTTTTGGCTGTGCTTTCATAGGTTCCCTGGTCACAGATTGGTCTCCCAAATGAGATCCCACGTGATCCGACTCTGGTTTCAACCCAACAACCAAAAAATTGTGGTTGGCTCCAAGAAGGGAACGTAATGCAGGTTCTGTAATGCATCCTCTACAAATTCACACAGTCCCTTACGTAAGATAACACACATTCTTCTGGTGAAAAACAACACCACACTCCAGTTCTTTGGCTCCTGTTAAAAGGAATCCACATACACTGCCTCACAAACATCACAGTATCACTGATCTGCAATTCCAGAAGCGTTCTCTTCTCCTTGCACACAAAGGTAGATTGATAGCATTTTTTAAAAAATGTTATTTGTTTCTTTTTTTTAAAAAAAAAAAAAAAAAAAGAAGGAGCTGTCTCACTCTTTAAAGATGCAGAGAAAACGTCTTCAGGATAATGGAGAGGAAAACATCATTAGCAACAAAACCCCCTTCACAATTCACACTGAATATTCCCCTATAAGCCAACAGTCAATATTTCTTTGTTAGTGAGTTGCTGCATCCTGTAATTATATTTTTTCCCTTTATTTGGGAAACAGTCATGAAAAAAAAAAACAGTTATGGAAAAAGGAATGGGAAATGAGAAATTAAATTGTTTGCCTATGTAACTCTGATGATAAATGGACCCATGTGGACCCAACTGGAGCAATGAGACAGAAGTTTTTTGTTATTTCCTTCCCATTGGAAGATAAATTGATACTTCCTCTTGGTGAAATAGAATTATTCTATCCATTCTCTTGAAAGTACCCCCACTTTCCTCAGGTGTGAATTTTACACGACACATTTTATTAGTAGTATATTTTGATGATTTTTTATTGAATACAAACACATGAAGTTGTGATTGAAGCTGAACAGATAAGATCATGTTCAGATGTTTGGACAGGTTTGACTCTGAGTTTGAAGCCTCAAGAAACATTAAAACAGCATCATATAAGAGGAGGTTTACGGATAAAGGTACAGTCCAAATAATTGGCCTTGCTTTACTCATGACACTGGGATTACTCTAGCTGAGAGGAAGATTGTGTTTCAAAATCACTATACAATTTAAGATGTACAAGAGGCGAGGAAGTAAGGTTGGACTTAAAAGGTATATACCATCTCCTCTGGTGAACACGGTTCAGCATTTATCGTCCTGTGCTGCGCTTGTGACATCTTTGTATGTTTTTCTTGACAGTTACTTCCTGGCATGTCAGTGACTCTTACGATGATGTAATAAATACACCTTTCTTATCAGTACAGTGATTTTAATAACACAATTTTCAATGTGGAAGTCAGAAATGAAAATCCACATGAACCTAATGCCGGTGCAGGAACACAAACTAACAGTAAGCAAAGTTGCTCACTAAAGGAACTACACGCATGACATAGATTTACACTCACAAGCTACAATGCCACGAGTATACACAAAAACAGAAAATGAAAACACCGGCAGTTGCAAAGTTGACTTTGAAATTGCTAAATTAAGAATAAAAAAATTAAAGAGTTTCTGCGATATGCAGAGCTGGCAAAAACACATCAAAGAAAGTTTGTTTCTGGGGCTTCAGGTGTACAAGTCGGCAGAACTGACTGCAGAAAATCCGAGTCACCCTCAAGTTTTTTTTGTTTTTTTCAAATGTCGCTAACCTGAAGGTGAAGAACCTGTCAGAGAGAGAACTCATTAAGGGACATTTCAGTCCAAAGGTCTAAACTTGCAGCAGCTGGAGCTCCTGAAGAATATTTCAGAAAGATAGGTTGGAATTTCTATCAAGCTATCATACCTTAATGTCAGACAATGGGCGGGGGGTGGGGGGGCTAAACCATAACCTCACTCATTAACAACCAAAGCGTTCCATTCCTGCCAGCCAATAAAGGCAGATGCACAATAATGTTGCATAATGAAGACTACCATTTCAAAGCAATCACATGCCTAACTGGCAAATGATGAACATATACCAAGCGTAAATTAGAGAGAGAGCAAGAGAAGGATGTGACAGTTTGTGTCATGAAGCCACATCATTGTTTTCAGCACCGACAGATGAGACATAAAAGTCACTTTAATACGTGTGATTGTTAGAACTGCGTTTGAACAATACAAACAGGGGTGTTGTCTACCAGCAGAAACATGGTTGTACTACAGGATTGTCCATGTTTCCCACTGTGGCCAACATTTTTACAACTGGACACGAAACATGGGGCACCTATCAAGGTGATGCCCCAAGCCACTTGTTCAGGTATGTGTATAGTACCTGGTTGAAAATCAAGAGCCATGAAATGGGGTTTTGTTACGGTTCACTTTATCTGGGTGGACCAAAAAAAAAAAAAACATCAAGGCACCAGAGAGGAGATAAGGAGAAACTTTCATTTTTGGACTGTGGCATGGATAAAGCACTAAAAGCTTACTTTTATTGACCAATATGTTGTGTTTCTCTCTTAATGGCCAATGGTGCAAAAGCCGGGAATGATACATGCTTTGCTACTGCTTGTTGAAACTCCACACTTTCTGAAGGAAGAAAGACGGAACATAGTCACATGAAGCATGCATTACAATGTACATGGCAGGAGGAGGGAGTTGCTGCCAACAAATGCAAATGAGGAGTGCAAGAGAACAACATCAGTGGCAGGTAAACCAGTAACAAGACAGTGAGAGGTGGAACAAAGGTGCAAAACCTGGTATTTAGGCCCAGACTATGACACTAATGGCACCTCACTGGTCTAATGATCTGTTCTTATGTTGGTACCAATGAAATTACTGCCACTACTGCATTTCCTGTGGCTTCAAGCCGTGCTATGTGAAGTTCACCTTGTTTTCGCTTTAAGACCTCTGTCTTAAGACGGTCTGCTAAATATAACCTGGATCACCTTCGTGAGCAAACCTAGTGGAAGCTTGGATGAGAGTGCAGAAATGGTCTTGAATGAATCCTGTGATCTTACTGTCTCCAAAGAATTCCACTTGTAAATTTAAGATTACACTAGGGAGAACATGAAGAGATGCAAATAGGTATTTTATCTGGGTGGTAGAAACTGAGACACAGACACATGCATGCAACCTTGTGTTGTAAATTAATCAAAATGACACACTCGTAAGCTAGATGCAGCTACCACCCAGACAGGCAATTTCATTGAGGCTTTGGGATAAAGGGTTAAAAAAACAACAAAAAAAACCAAAGGACACAAGGACAAAATGTCTTTTTCCAGTTGGAAACACAGTCTGCTGTCGTCTCATTTCCCCTGTCAATCATGCTGCTGAATAACATGTCCATTACCCTTTATCAATCTGTCACAGCTCTCAATCCATTGAAGTTTCCAATGCCTTTCTGTGCTGTTTCACATCCAGGATTGTCGCCTTTGCTTTTGTTCAATTCACTGTCATCAGTAAGCAGATGCTGTCTAGATCGATAGTCGCACCAGTAAATGAAAAATGTGCCAAAGACCTGCAAAACAACTCAGTGTAACTAGAATGGAGATCTCAGAGACATTAGGAAACAACACTCTGGTCTCCTTAAATGAACTGCTAAACATAAGTCATCAACACCTTGGTTCTGCTCGACATCTGCTTCCCACACACTATATAGTATGTCCTCCATCTTGTGGTAGAATGTGATTACCCCTGCCTGAAGCACTTTTCTCATCTTTTACTTTTAATAGATGACTCTGGGTGTTTTCATTCAAAGCTTACAGCCTTGTAAGCTGACTGCTAAAGTGGACTCGGGTATTGTGATATCATTAGTAGACCATTATCGGTGCCTTAGCATCCTTCCAATTCTGCTTCTTTAAATCTACTGTCAGAAAACCTGCTTAAGTTCTCCCTACTCTAAATTAGTATTATTAGTCACTTTAAATGTAATTATTAACACACACTAGGCAATTTAAAACCTTTCAGCTTTAGAGACCTAAGTTAAAAAGTCCTTTTCACCTTGCTACTGACAATAAAATGTCTATTCCATTAAATTTGTCTGAGAGATGTTTTTGACAACAAAAGAACTGTGACAGGAACCACAGCTAATTTTCCCTCCCACAATTTTCCAGGAAATAAGACATCAGTCATTGCTACTATGGTGTGTAGGTGTTGTTGCTGAAGAAAAGGGTTTTAGAGCCTGCAGCAGGGACTGGTCAGTGGCTCTGCGGTTCTGATATTGCAGCATTAATATAACCACTGTGGATCTGGAAAGAGGCATCAGCGCACAATGGTTGAGCTGGAGTGTAGTGTTTGTCCGTGGCTTGGAGGCATTGTAGAAAAAAACAGCAACATCCAATGCTCTGTGGGGCAGCAGTAAAGAGTTGGACTGAATGCAACAGAAAGTACAGATCGTCCTCGAGATACAAACATCTGACTTCCGAACATTTGTAGATGCAAACAACCACGCGCCGCCTTAACCGGCTACTGTAGTTCCCCAACTCCCACCAAGCAGCACCGCTGCTTACTTGCATCTCCAACACCCTTTTCCCTATCTTGTTCTTGTTTCTTGTACGTGTCAATCTTCATATCTCTTGGGTACTTTACTGTTTAGCCTGTAATGATTTCTAGTGAGTATTACAGAATATTACTTTGGTATTTAGAGTAGTAATAGCATTTTAATTACCTCAATGGTGATTATAGGTATAAATTTAAAAAATGAAAAAAATTGCAAACGAACAAGACAAACAACCTCTTGGAACCAGTTATGTTCGTAGGTTGAGGACTACCTGTAATCTTGTTTTTTCTACAAGACCAGCAGGTGTGGTCTGATATGTAATTATTATTTTTTTATTTAGTTTATTTTCTTTTTGGACATGTGATTACAACAGACTTCACACCATCATCACATTTGCAACATCAACAACAACATCCGAGAAAAAAAAAAAGAAAAAAGGCTGACAGGTAGAAGCCAGCTTCCAGTGTTAAAATCGATAGGAAAAGAAAATGTTTCATGCTACAAACCATAGGTTGGATGTGAGAAACGCACCCAAAAAATGCCCAGAGAACAAGATGTCCAAACTTAATCACAAATTCAGGATCGTAGGAATGATTACAGTAAAACTGACAAAGATTGAAGCCACATTTCAATTTGAGACTGTCCTTGCAAATTATTTTGGTGAAAAAGACTTCTAAATCTCAAGTTTCATCAAAGTGCTTCAGAAAAAAAGCAGATCTGGCTTGTTTACCTTTATCCTTCAGAGACCCAATAGTCCCCCATGAGCAAAAACATGGAGACAGTGATGAGAGAAAAAAAGTACAGGTAGAAACATCAACTAGTACGACTCAAGAGGAAGGGAGAAAGAAAGAAATAGAAATATATTAAAATAGAAATACTCCCATTTGTAGCTTTCATGATTGCTACTACATGAAAGCAATGATAATAATGTTGATATCAATAATTGTAATCATTATGATGAAGCCCTTAAATCTGCTCCCTTCAGAATTATCTAATTTTTCCCATTTCAAACTCCTTTTTTTCTCATTTTCTAAAATAATAATGAGCTCTCCGTCGTAGTCCACAGGCAGACAGACAAGACTTCTTGAGCAGCTGTGGAGTCTATAACTATGGAGCACGGGTGATAACCTGAGGCTATTTAATGTGCAGGTAGTGTCAGCAGGAGAACCAGTGTTGTTCTCTTATTTTCCCTCCCTAACAAACACAAACCCATACAGCATATAGAGACAAAGGAGGAGGCTCAGAGGAATCTCCAGCAAACCAAATAAAACAGGCAAACACAAAATATTTATTGTGATGTGTATTTGGTGTAAAAAGGAGGTGTTACAGGCTGCTGAGAAGGAAAATACACAGAGGTCGATGCTGAATTACAGACTGTCTCCATTTAATTGACTGATTTTTTTTTATAGAAGCTCAATGAAGAGGATTTATTCTTTAGGGAACATGAACCGCACAGGAAAGGTGAGTATTATTAGTAGTACTAATAATACAATGACACTGGTTTCTACACACTGCTGAGACCTTTAGGTCTTGTGAACTGCCAGTCAGAAAAAAAGGTGTGGATGTGTCGTCTGGCAGGGCGACAGGAATACTGGCTCAACATATAGACCACCAGCTGACAAATAAATGAGACACTATGTTCCAACTGTTGGAAATAAACTAGGAATAGAAATGTTGCTGACATTTTGAATTGATTGTGTTGAAAACAAGCTGACCCCACCTGTGCTACAGGGAGATAAGAGATTTGTAATGCGCACAGTTCTCAGTCAGCAGCCCACAGCTCATTGGCCATGTAAAATGAATACATCAAGGAGAGTAATACAATTTTACCCGGTTGTTTCATCTTTCTTTTTTCTAGTTTCAAGATTCTATTGGACCTTTCAGAGCTCCTTATTTAGCCTGTGCGGTGATGTTATTTTCCGGTTCTATTGTGAATAGGGCCACCTGAGTTTAAGCACAGCAGAACAGGGATGCGTCACAACTCTCTGCATGATAAGATCAAAGACACACCTCTGGGCTTTATTACATATTGAGTTAACTTCCAACGCTCCCACTGCACCTCTACATCAGCTTTTTCCCCTTTTGGCAAAAGAGCAAATTAAACTCGACTTGTGCCATCAAACGTAATCCGTCTTCATTGCAAATGCTTCAGAGTCACGAGGAAATGGATTGTGAACTGAAACCAAGCAACGCAGCTTTGCTTCATGGCTCGTCATGCTGACAGGGTTGTCACTTAGCTTTCAAGGTCTCTGATAACATCGCTTCTTTTCATAGTTGGATTCGTCAGTCTGGTAGAGGAGAAAAGAAAAGATATTTGCAGATTAGTGCCAAAAATTGTGTAATTTTCTTTTGGAGCATGATTGGTGAACCTTTCTTTTCCATCTTGACTTGGAGGTCAGTTATTCAATACAAATCACACAGTTGGAGCTGTTTTATTTTGCATATTTATGTACTTCTCTTGATTCAATGAGCTTGCCTGCCATAAGGTCGTAAACCAAATCAATCTGAATAGTCAAACAAAGAGATGGACCGACAATCCCTGCTTAGATTTTGCCGTCGCTTAAACCACAAATCATGAACAATAAAAGAAACCAAAAGAGCTAAAGGTAAAGATAGAAGCTGGTTTTTATCAGGGGTGTTATTTCAGCAGTTTGAAGGTAAAACTGAAGGTAAATCAAAATCCAGCCCCAGTTGGATTAAGCGAGGCCATAAAGTAATGGTGCACACCTGAATCTGATCCTTGATGGTTTTTTACAAGATTTTGGTGGTTTAGGGTCAAAATGTGCAATAGATTAAAGTAAACAGGGGGGCGGATTGTGTTGTTCCATTGAACTCAGCACAAAACACTGTGCATTGGTATTGTTGTTTTGTGTGTGTCTTTATCCGTATATTGTATAATCTTGAAAGTGATGAGGGTGAAAATATATAATGTATAAAACTCCATACAATCTTACTTTAAAAATGCTCTTAACAGCAATTTAACAACTTAATTTCTTCACAGAGCTAATGTTTGCTACAAAAGGAACAACTTCTGTGCGACATTTCCCTTTCTATTATCAGACATATTTTCTCAACAGAAGACCTTCTGGGTGATCTTTGTCACTAAAGTGATCGGGTTCTTGTTGCAGCTGGAAACTTCAGTATGTGGGAACATACATTCTTTAAACCTATTAAAAATTGATTTAATATAAATCTTACAGTTTAAAAAAAAAGTGTTACAAATAACACAGGACACACACAGGCTTTTTTTTTTTACACACTCTAGGCTTCCTGATTCCTACATCACCTTCAGTGTTACTTACCCTTAAACAGTTTGGTCACCAAAGTCACACAATTTGTCAGTTTTTTCATCTCTCTCTGAAACCACCATAAGCCAGTCCTGTCCATTTTCTAAACCACTATTTCTATTGCTATTATGAGAAATAGGCGAAGTGTCGGGTTGGATGGTGGACATCAGTCACAAGTCTATCACAAAGGTAACACACAAAGAGACAGACAAGCCGAAGCCCACAAGCAATTTGTGTGTCTCCATTCCACTTGGTCTGTATGTCTTCAGCTGTGGGAGGAAACCCACTCAGACACACAGAGAACACGATAACTGCTGGCTGTGAGGTGACAGAACTAACCACCCGACCACCAGCCACACATTTGACATTTAACCTGAGCTGCTCCCGTCAGAAGTAAATGTATCTCCCCACCTGCCCTTTGTGCCTCCACACTCCCACTTTCCTCTGTGCCACTCTGGTGTCAAACTACTGCCTGCTTCTATTTGTCTCCTGTCTGTTTGTGGTGGGAGAGCACACAAACACACGCACACACACACACACACACACACATGCACAAAGCCATCTGCTCATATGATCACACTGTGATCATTTCACAAATCCTCACACGATTGCAAAAACTATACAATTCCACACACAGCAGTTTCCACTCCTGCATTGAGAAGAACAGTCTGGCTTGTATGAACTTCCTTTTAATTTCCGCCAGAATTCAAATATTCATAGAATTTCAGCAAGCTTTTTTTTTTTTATTTTAGAAGTTGATGCCTGGTTGAGATTCAAGCTAATATGCTGTATAATATGCACACACACGCACAGAGAAAATTTAGGTGTCATCTTTGGTTGGTGAAAACATGACAGCTGTTTTTTACTCCTTGCATCTGATATGAAATTTATCGAAAGCACACTTGAACAAGAACTGTCATTTGCCACCAGCATCTACAGCACATGGTGGTCGGCTCACTCTCCAGTTTGGAAAAACAGCAGGTGTTTCGCAAAGGAAACCCAATACGCTGCCGTAGCCACTTAAAGAAAAGACTCACCTAAACCAAATTGACTGAAATTCCTTCTACATCTTCAGTATTCCTTGAAAGAACTGCTTGTATATTAAAGCAATAAACAGGAACCTCAATACATGTTTTTTTTCGGAAAGTATTAACTGAATCAGCCTTGTTTATTAAAATTTTATTTTGGATATCTTTTTATCCCATAAACTGATCCCTTATTAAAATATCTTTGTTCCTTCCCATTGCTTGTGATTATAGTGGCTTCAATTCACAGTGAGATTACTGAAAAAGCCAATGCAAGGGTGCAACTTTTATTTCTATTGGTTGAATAAATGTTGACTTTAGCTTCATTAAAAATTTGTGTCATGGTGGGACCCTTTGGTGTAGCAATTAAAACACACGTTAAGATCGACGTTCATTTACTGACATTTTTGAAACTGTGTGCAGCATGCCATGGACGCACCAGCTATTACGTGTCATAGCAAGGCCAGTACTAGGCTGACCACGGGTCTCTATTAGTGTGAGCTAAAAACAAATTTACTACATGGCTCAGTTTAGATCACATCTGATGAGACTCACAAAAAGCAAAAGATGGTCCAAACCTTTCCAGAAGAAACTAAAACTGATCTGGCTATTCTAGCTAGACTTATCTTTATATTTTGCTTTGGTTAAAATGGACATCTGCATTATTTAAGGTCAGGAAACAATCTTTGTCATAATTAAGAAAAACTAATGTCCAGTGCTTGAAGACACAGGAAATCAATCATCTATCCACTCAGCCCTTCTGCCTTTGCAGACTTTACGGCGTTATAATGTCCTCCTATTTCCCCCTGGATAACAGCCACAATTCATCCATACGGTAGAAATGTTTGTCACTTTCACGTCAACATAAATTAATGTTTTGAATGAGATGACTGATGTCACTACATACTTGGCAGGGCAATCTTCATCTTTTCATGAGGTCCTCATGCCCACACTCAAAACATTAAAAACTCATCCGTTATACAGAGTGATCAAGAGGACCCGCAGGGCTCGATGGCATTGATGATACAATATCAACATCTTCTGAAGAAAAACATTTCTTGAAGAAGCCTGGAACATTAATGAATAGAGCCATTCCTTCTTTAAGTTTCTTGCTGCAGATAAACCTATAGTCCTGTGTTAAATATGTGGATGGTTGTCCGCATCAAAATATAGAGGCCTTGATGTTTAACAGTATATTTGTGTATGCTGTCCTGGCAGACAGCTCTGTTTTAATATTCAGCAGGACTGGGACACAGTTCATCGCTTCATGAGCAGTTAGATTCTGCCACGTCAAGTTAAGCACTGCACTGTAAAGCTATCAGATCTTATACAGGGGCTTTAATCAGGGCTGAGCAACATTAAATGGGATGAATTATTTGGTCAGATGTTTTAAAAATTGCTTTGCCCTCTATGTGTTGTAGAGGTTTACTTTAACATTACACATTATAAGAACACACACAGAGCATCTACCAGGAGGTTTTGAGTGTTTGACCCAAAGGCCAGGGCTTCATTTGTACTGAATCCTGCTTGAACAGGATCGAGGACCTCCCAGCATCTTCATGATTAGATACGAAATTTAAATTGTCAGCGTGAATCCTGCAAAGGATAAGTGGTTATGAAAAGCATATGGATGTTCCATCATGTTTTTATTTGAGGTCAGGCATTAATTTGTTTTTCCACATTTTGATTCAATTTTTTTTAAGAACAGAGGATAAGTGAGGGGTCAGATCGTGCAGCGACACCTGAAGCGCATTCTATGCATGTCATATGAGGAAATGTCAGTGTGATAGGAATCAGAATACCACTTGCTATTTTTTCATCTGAATATTTTGGCATGCGATTACCACACAGCTCAGCGAGTACTTGTGTTAACTGGTACAATGAATATGACGTAACACTGAAAGGGAGCAGAGTGGACACACAGTAGGAACCTGTCAGTTTTTGGCTGGTAATCGGAAGATGTAGTCCAAAGTTTTAATTTGGAGATAGACGTGAAATTCATTCTGGTAGTGAGTGAATATTAATGCTGGATCTGTCTGTGCCGACTTTGATGAAGTGTTGCCAATGTTCTGACTGATAAATCTCCTGTCCACAAGTTATGCTTCATTTGTGCTGACAGTTTTGTTTTTGCTTAGTTTAAAAACTAGAGGATAATCGGGTGTCATGCAGGAACTTGTTTGGTCATTTGATGCATTCAGGAGCAGCACGGACGCTTTGGTCCAAATCCACCTGGAAAATAAAGGAAAATTAAGGTTTAATGAAGGCAAAAAAGCAACTTTACAACCTCAAGAGGCCAGTGGTGCTCAGTAATCAAGAAATATTACTTAAATTTGACTTTGTAATTTAAACTTTTGCTATGGCAACCTACTTGTATTTGTTTTTGGCTTTTACTGGGCTACATATAGAATTTTATAATATTTTTCTAGTTGTAGATGAAAGTCATTTTCTCATCTTGTCGTGTTTCGCCCCCTGATGATGGGTGTAGCTTGCAGTGGGTTGGGGTGTAGGGTCACCCTTCCTCCTCACTGGGATAAGGTGAACTCATGCATATTTAAATGCATAATAATTCTCTATGTTAGGTTTGCGATGACTTCACCTCCGATATCCTTAAATGCAGTATCAAGATGATTGCCCCCATTTGTAAGATTAGCTATTTTCATTGCTCTCATTTTATTAATTCACCATTGGCCCTTTAAAACCTTTTTTCTTTGTCCCAAAGTTATTAACATACTTTATCTCTTTTATATGCACATGCTCATCTGTAGTAGTTGAACAAGGTATTTCTTTGGCTGCAGTTCCAAGGGTGGTGTAATTGGAACTTTAAGTCTTCTTGGCACTGCGTGTAGTCGCATATAACTTTTTTTGAAGGCAGGAGGAGCACTCAGGTGAAGCAGTGGCATGCATTCTGTAAATGCAATAATGTGAAATCAGCACCTCTACAGTGGGGAACTTCAACAATCTCTCAATCTCTCATACCTGCTCACATCTGATTTATAAATTCCACTAAACCTGTGTTTCATGTGGTGTTAGATCGAGGATAATTAACCGTGTTATTCCCATAAAAAGGAAGCAGAAGCATCAAGTTTGTGGTATTTCCTCTTTAAATATACACGAAAATAGTTTATTTTTTCATAAGCATCATGTTTGGAAGTAGAGCTTTACTATCCGCCAGAGATCTCTGGGTGACCTGCAGTGAATGAATGAGTTGAAACAGTGTGAACTTAAGGTAGTAGTCCCTTAAGATGCTAAATGTCCTCTGAAAAGATGCTTGAAATAATATTGATTCTCCTGCTGCTATAAGGATTAGTGACACACGTTTGAAGGAAAGATATCCATTTTAAGTGGGTAAAAAAACAAGTTTGTGAAAGTATGGTAACTATTATTTATTCACATGATGAACAATTGATACGGTATGTCACAGATGCAGCATCTGCTCAAACATTCACATTTCATGTTCGAAAATCTCTGAAGTTCAAATGAAAATGTATCCCTCAGTGTGACGGAGCTTAATCAATTACCCCAGAGTTCATATTTAATGCCAGCCTATAGTAAACACTACAACGCTTGAAAGACTCAGGAAATTGCACTTTTGTGTTAACAGTTTCCACTGCATGTAACTCCAATCTGTGAAATGTTCAATTGCATATTGAGGTACAGAAGAATTACTGCAGCTCTTGATGATGATGTTGATGACCGACTGGAAAACGTTTAGAAAATGCCAAGTTAAAAACCTGGCTTGATGGCCATGTTACATGTTTTAGAGAAAGAGTTTGTTGCTCAACAATGAGCAGTTCTATGTCATGCCATGTGAGCAGAAGCCTAAGGAGTTGACTGCAGAGAGAAAGGCCTCTTGTGTAGCCAGATCAGAGCTTAACTTTCAGGCATCCTGCCAGGACAGCTGCACCTGTTTGGAAGACTTGCAGCTATAGCCATGAGGCGCCTCAGAGGAGCATCTGAAGCATGAATATCGCTGCCTAAACTGAGGAATGGAGCAGAGAGAGGCACAAATGGCCACAGAGAAGACGCAACAGCCTGCGTATAAGACAATCTACCTTGGTGGGTGGTAAGTCTCAAGACACAGTTGCAGATGATCATATCAGTGGTGTTTCCTGTTTGAAGAACCATATGATACTAGCAAAGTTAAGATTAATTTTCTTGCATCTGGGCAGCCTTTTGTGTCCATTAACTTTGCAGTAGTATGAAAAGGAACTTGCAAAAAAGCAAATATAAAGTATTTAGTAAATGTTTTTAAGCTTTTAATGGTTTAACAAAGTTCTGTTTGCTAATTAAATGATTAAGTAAATTTGCTTTCATCCATCAAAGCTCAGCTAATGACAGTTTAAATTAAATAGGAATCATGTTGTATAAAAATACTTTTAAACATTTTATATTGTGGCCAATTATTGAGCAAGAGAAATACAAAGAAAATCCCACAAATGACACAACAATTTAAATTGGACAGAGAATTTTTCTATAAATTGTTCTGCAAACCAAGTGTTCACTGGAAAAAGATATGCTTCAAAAACATTATATGTAATATCCTGTACATGGTTGGAAAGCTGGTAAAATGAGTTATGACTTGAGGACTACATGTAAACTACAGCTTCATGTCTGTGTATCACCATTTCAAATTAAGGATGTAATTTTGTCAAGGAGTTTACTAGCTGTCAAGAATATTCCTATTCCTCCATACAAAAACTGCTCCTACAATTACTGTTGTGTTCTGAAAGTGCTAAGTGAAGTCTATTTATTTAGCTTTACATGTCTTCAAATCACAAAGTTGGCAAAATACAGAGACCATTAAAAAATACAACACACAAAGTTGGAAATGTGGTATGTTTGACTGCAAAAGGCCACATAGAGTTGACCACCTTGCTTGTTCAAGACTGCAAATTCAAATCAGCTTTGAAAATGTTGAGATGAAGGGGTTTCTCATTCAAATCACAGAAAATCCACCTTTTCAATTTGTATTGCTGTGTTCCCTTTAAATGTCTAAGATTAGTGAAAAACCCCTGGGTGAAACATGAGTTATTCATGAGCAGTGGAACTGCACTTGGCACCTTGTATTCAAACGAAAGGAGCATCAGATATAAATGAATACAAAATGGGAAAGACAACAGCGGTGTCCCAGGAAATTTATACTCCCAACAGAACCCTTTGTATGCAAGCTATACTGTAATGTTTTACAAATGCATATGCAAACATTAATAACAGAAACAAACACCCCCAAACATTTTACATATTTGTTGCACTGCTGCAATTAGAGATCAAATTCACACTCATCTGCAGGTAAACTCCAGGCAAAACTCGACGCTGAAAAGCAAGTAATCCCATATGTCAAATTATCTAATGTTTGTTTTGCTTATGCTGCTACCATTTTGTTCACAAGTGGAAGGAAAGGGAAATAGCAACACACAAAATTTATATTGAGCTTTATTCCACCCTCTGAGGTAGAATCTGTAAATAACTGATGATAGCAGTGATGGGGAATGTAGGGTTTAAGTATAAGCATTAGTCCTGCTTACAAATCTGCAACAATTTGGTGTAGTAGGTATAACACTATTGGTGTTTCTAAGAAAAACATGGTCCTGCTGAAGGTGATTCTTCTGCACATTCCTCCCCGTTCTATTCCAATCAAAGCAGGAGTGAATGAAGTACACACTCAAGACTCTTGGGAAGAATTGTCATCCAAGGGCATCTGCCCTGAGCAGAGCAGCTGCATAAAGCTGTAAAATTACCCATTAGAATCCACACAATGGTGAAGGTGGTGGTGGCGGCTGATGACTCTGCTTCGACTGATGGAGTTGAAGAGGCTGATAAATGAAGGTGGTGAAAGTGCGACATTTGTGCAGTGACTAGGAGATGGAGAATGCACATATCAGCAGCACCGAAATGATAACAATGGTTAGCAATGGATGTGTGTCATTGTGCTATTGGACAGATGTGACCAGCTGATGTGGACAGCTGATATCTCAATTGCCCCCCAGACACAGACACAGACACCGAGGGGAAGGATGGTCTAACAATAAACTAGAAGTCAGTGGAAAGAAGAAGAAAGTCACAGCTCATTTTGTAGCAGCAACTCCTTTTTGTCTTATGAGGAAATTGTCATAATTTGTTAAAAATGCACAAAAGAACTAAATTGTAATGAAGCCTTAGAACTGAGTCCACCAGGAACATCGTACAGGGTTCTCGCCGCTGGTAGCTTTTTTTATCACAGCCTTGATACTTTGTCTTGGGACTCTGAAATTATTTTGATAATGACTCAACTAATATTGGAACATGTTCACCAGGAACAATGTGTCTCACTGAATAAGCCCAAGACTCACATTTAGCATTTCTTCAATGGAAGTTGTTTGGTGTACCAGACAGATCATTTTGGACGGTTGCTGTCCTGATGATGATTGGATGCTCGATGTGGCATTTGTTTCCGTGATGTTTTATCCTTTTGGACCTGCTTCAACTCAGCTGGAACAATTTGCACCAGTAACAAGAACTTCTCCCAAAACAAAGAGGAATATTTTGAACTAAATGTTGGTGCCGAAATTTTAATGGTGATAGTGCTTCAACACAATTGCCTTGCTTTGAGCAAGGCAATAACAATGATATGCCTTAATGTGCTGTTGACAATAAGCCTCTATTGATCAATATTTCTGTATTTATGGAGTCCTGGTGCCTGGAAAGGTTGATATACTGTATAGGCCAGATTATAAGGAGAGAAATAAATCCATTCTTCTGCTTTTATGGGCACCTTTTTTTGTTGACCTGATGATAAACCTCCATAATCCCATGTCAAAAAAAAAAAGAAAATCAGAGCTGGAAGACAGGGAATAGGAGTGACCTACAGTATATAGATTGAAGAAAGGTAAAAATATAAACAAGGGGCATCCATTGATTTTTACCTCACTATGTCAAGGTCATTAAAATGATAGTATAATTGAAGTTCTTTACGGGACCCAGGTCTATTCACAATCAGATGCGCGGGTCTCGCCTGAGGAGAAAACCTCCATAGCTGTCCTTTGTGTTGATGTATTGTCAAGGAAGGAGAAGATGAAATATAGTACAGGAGGGGATAAAACATTTACATTAACATACTATGACAAAACATCGATTCAAGCTCTCACAAGAGCAACTGCATGAATTAATATTCTTTGCATGCTTTCGTTCACAAGGTCACAATAGATCGTCAGTTCAGACAAGCAAAGAGTCTCTATTGTGTGGTTCAGCGGAGTGAAATATTTCACGGTAAGATTTTTGACATCTCACTCAAATTTTTTTGGGATTTATCATCTTCTTAATTCCGATCCACTGATTCATTCCAATATTTCCACATGACTGGTTTCACCACGGTCGATTAGAAATGACTGAAGACCAGTGGGAGAATTTTTATTTAGCAACTGAATTTTTAAGACAGAAGACGTAGAACCATTGATAATCAATAAGTAATGATATATATATACAGTATATATATATTAGGGATGACTGAGTACACCACTATCTGTATCTGTATCTGTTCAACCATCTAAATTACCTGTATCTGTATCTGTACTCGAAATGGGCGGGACTTAAACTGGAAGTGGGTGTATTTTGACTAAATGGGTGGGGCTTAAAACGTAACATTATTTTAAGTCTGAAATTAATATGGATTGATCAGAAGTTGTTACATTTATTGTTTTTTTTTTACATTACTTACGGAATGGCCTCAAAATTGAGATTCAAATCGATGTTTTTGATCACAAAAGTAAGAGAACTACAGTATTTACAGAACTGCCTTGTTTTTGTTGTTTGTTTGTTTTTTATTGGAATACAGCACAGTTCCTTAGATTTTAACAAGTTAGTCACCTAAACACAGAAAAATTGTAAACCATATGTGACAGGTAATATTGTGTCACAATTTTAAAAACTTACCAAAAAAATAAAACAAGGTCAGAAAAGACGCAATTAATAATTATCGGATTAGTTATGTGCCATGCTATGACAATTGCAACAAGGCAGTCAGAGACGGCAACATCCCGCGACTTACCCTGACCTATTTTCAGGGTAGGTCAAAGCTATGCACTAGCTTCGACCATAGTCAAAGCTAATGCATAGGTAGATCAAAGCACAAATAATGTGTTTTTTGTTTCATCTTTCTATCTGCAACAGTTGTGAAGATATATGGTGGACTAACGAACGGACGAACACGCAAACACTGACAATTACAATACATCACCGCTTTGAGGCAGGATGTAATCATCACATCTACACGACGATGGATGAATGATGGCTGGATGGATGTTGTCCAAAGTAAGACATCACATCTCCTTAACCTTCCTGCCTGTACTTTAAATGCAGTGATGTACGTGTCTGTCATTACGTGTTGTAGTTTTACACCCATCACCTTTTTAAATGTGGTTTGATTCACCTCGGCGGTACTTTGATTTAGTATTTGGATAGTATAGATGATTTCTTCATGCGTTCTGGAGACACAATGTGTCTCACATCTGTTCTACGTTGGATTCATAACATCCATTTCCTCCTCCCCTTCCTCATCTATCGTCCCCACATCTAACTTGTCTTTTTATCTCTATTCTTTGCACAGGCATTGTGTCCTCAGGCAGTCTAAGTAGCTCATTGTTGTGGGGAGAATGTTCTCCCCTGGGAGCCATAGCCAGTCAAGAGTGGATTGCTTCAGTGAAATGCATTGACTGTCAGTTGTGATGAAGGATCAGAAACGGCAGGTTCTTTTGAGACACACTGAATCAAATATGGGACTTTTGAAATGCCTGACAAAAAACATTCCTTTACATATAGTTATTTAAGGTAGAGTTATGGAATGATAGTTATATGAATTCCCACAGTGATTTAAGACCCTCCTGGATGCACATGACAGTAATGCGTGTACCGTGGTGTGTATCAATCACCAGATGCTAAAATGTGAATAGGTGATTTTTTTTTCAAATGACCTCATCAGGAAGCAAACAACTGAATTTTCACCTTATTGGGGATTATTATGTGAGAGTTAAAGTAATGTAACTTGACAACACTTTTATTTGTTGTCCTCCCACCACCATCATGCGTCTGCTCATGTTTTAAAATTAAAGAAAAGGAAAATAGCTTTTTGTAAAACAAAATATAGAAGAATATATACATGTGACTTTTATGTTAAGTTTATCCTCATGTGTGATCCATCTGTGGTTAGAAATCTATTAATCTTATGTAAGGACATAAGGTAAAACTAGCTTCTATAGCTACCCTAGCATAGATATAGAAGTATGGCTTCACAGTAAGATCAATGGCCTGGCCTTAAAATTGTGTTGTCCCAATGTAAGACGGTTATGTAAATGCGTGATACATAAGCACCACAAAATAGAGTGAAAGTACATTTATTGTTGTGAAATTGCTTATATTTTTGCACTTTCGAGTCGTTTTGTTGTAAATCTTAGTTTAGCAGGAAACTAGCTCAGGTGGAAACAAAATAATAGCAAAAAAAACGTATTTTTTATGTCTTTGCAGTACTTGTCAAATAATACTATGGGTCTGATTTTGGCATGTATGGTCAGAAACAGGTATTTTTAAAATAAATATCTACTAATAAAGATGGACTTTAAACGTAAATGTTGAATTTAAACTTAAACCCTAATTTGCCAGTTTGGGATTAATGAAGTAAATATGTTAAATGCAACTACAAAGCAGCAATTGCTATAGATTTATTCCTCAACCTTTTTGTGACTGAGAAAATTAAAAATCAGCATGTATCTGTTTAAATTGTTCTTAGAAAATGTTCCTTCAATGCATATTACTAGTTTGGCATTTGTTTGTCTTCAAGCTGTGGAATTGCTGAGACAAACATTTTTTTATTGATATTATTACTACTCAGAGACTTTCGAACTGACAGCAGGATTATTATTTCCCGTAAAAAAGACACAATTTATGGTTCAATCTGTCTGTAAAGCTGAGACACCACAACAATCCCCACTACGAAGACAATTACCGCTACTACTAACAATAACATTAAGCACACTAAAGTAATTAGTTTGATCTTACTTTAAAGAGTCCCTCATGGAATCAGAATGAAAGAGTTCACCATATGGATAATTTTGCTTCCTTTAGAGCTGTATGAGCCAACCTACATCTTCTGCTTTGTCTGTGATCCCTTCTCAATCCCTCCGCCTTAAGGCGATGCTCTCAGCATCCAATGGTGCATGTGACCCCTGAGGGGTGGTCAGCCAATGAACTCCTCATAAGCAGGAGCTTCCTACATGTAGCCACTTAAGAATGGTTCAGTCTAAGAAGAAGGGCTATGAGAGAGTAATAACCACACTCATGAGCTTCCCAAGACTGGTGGCAGGAGCCTCCTGAAGCAGAAATCAATGTAACGCACTCATTATAAAATCTGTGCATGACCTGCTTTTGAAGAATTGTTGTGTTCTAGAATGCCAAGCATCTGATCTAAACATTTCTTTTAACTTTCCATTCACTGTCTTGGGAAAAGGTGTGAGTCTATTACCTCAGAAGAACAAAGCAGACAGACTGATGGGTCAAAAATATCCTGTAAACCATGAAACACCGAATGATAAAGCAAACAAACTTTGTGCTTGCTTCTGAAATGTACAATTTGCCCCGTGAGACTGAAAAATTTTTTTGTGCGTGTTGGTGTTTTCTCGTGTTTTGTGCTGTGAAGGGTATTTTGAGGTATGTTTGGATTTTGAGGTAAGTTTGGATTTCCCAAAATTGTTTCCATCTGGCCAAACTCCTGGACAGTGCCTTGAAATAGCATAATTTCACAAAGTAAAACATCTTCAGCCCTCAAGTTAGTTATACTGAAAAATAACAAGGTTCTTTTGCCTCCAAATTGTTCAGGGAAGTCCTACATAAATCCCTGCCCCACCCCCCGGGATCAAATCAGGATACATTCTCTACAAAAGCTAGATGAATTAGCAATAAACAATAAAAAGCATCACCTCCAGCTCACTAATGACTACCCATGATCCTCCTTTCCTTCCTTCACATATTCCACCAGGGAGAGTGAGAGTGATGTGGGGTATGCCTGAAGTTTTCTGCTTACCCTTATTGCTTTTGCTGCTGAAGACAATATTATTATCTCCAGCTGCAGGCCTCACAGCACACAACTTGTAAATAATAAACCAAGCTGGACAGAAGCCTGTGAGGCCACTGCTAATCCTGGTATTATTCCTCTTTTATTGTTGCTATTTGCTCATTATTTCTCATCTCCTCTGGCTAAATACAGCCAGTTAAATTATTTTCACCCTATTGTTGTCTCTTGCAACAAAGGCCAAATTAGCAATGAGGACAGGCAACATTCAGTAACGCCATTATTCCATTTAGCCCTCCTTTCCTCATACTTGACCCCTTTAGAGACCATGAGGTTTTACAAAGTGTCACTGTGGGTCTTGGTAAATACTGAATTTCTGAACATAATTAAGAATAATGTTTTTTATTATGTTTCCTATTTGCAACATACTCCCATTGAGGGAGAATCGGGAAAATAGCAGATAATAATCTACCTAATCCTGTTAGGTCCTTCGTGAAAGTTTTGAGAGAATTAGATCTACGCAGAGCTAAAGCTGATTGATGTTTTACTCACGATCCAATTTAAGAAGTGATAATCATCGGGGGGGGCGGGGGGTTGAGCCTCGCGAGAGCTGCAGTAATCTGTATTTGCTGAGAACAGTAATGTTTCAAAGGTTTGAGTCAGTAACGTTGTTCTTATGGGAGGACTGACTGACAAAGCCTGGGGCCAAACTGAGTTGTTTTCTTCATTGCTGCTCTGAGGTCATCTAAAGAGCTGCGAATTATGGAATGGTTAGGAATGCTCTAACAATATGGAACATTGCGTTCTGTGCCATATGAAAGGAAATGATTGGTCACGTTGCACTTGAGATGGGCTGTACTTCATAAAAATCAGCTTTCAGGCTTTCATGTACCAACAAAAATATAAGTAAATCACAAAATAATGAAAGGCACAGGGTGAAATCTGAGACACCACCTCAAATGATGTTTCTAGATAAATCAAAGGGTCGAAGCCGAACGAAAGACATGTCTTTTCTAATCAACCAGAGAGTCATATGCAGGAAGAGAGTTTTCATGTCATTTTGCTAAATCCAAGTCTCAAGAGCAAAGCTCTAAGTAAAGATTACATTTGCGGTCAGAACTTGAAATCACACAGGTGTAATCTGGGCACTAGATCATCATTACTTTTTATCTATGAACACATAGCATTAGCAATGACTTGTTCATGGACGGATGATCATTTAAAACAACCCTAAAGTGAGCGTCTCCAAGTTGTATGTTAGTCAACCTGGTAAAACAGCATCTTGCATCATGTGTTGTGGTTCTGTTCATCACTGTTATTTAATATGGTTGTTCTGTGCTGTTGTTAGACCAGTGATCCGTTAATGTTTTCTGATACTGCCTACGTATCTGCGTATCAAAAAGAAATCTTATTTCCATTAAGAAAGAAGCACCACTGTCACATGACAGTGTATCGGTGGGTAAGGGAAAATCAAATGTAATCTGATGCAGCAGATAAGGTATATCTGTTTAATTTATGTGGTTCAGCTGCAAGTCATTCTGCTGCAAGACAAAAAGGTCAAGTGGCATTTTGAAAGTCATCAAGAGCAGTCCATGAAGCAATTATAGTTGAAGTAATTTCTTTGGTGTTATCGCATAAAAGAGTAAGTGGAGAGGACAACTCTCATCAAAATGCCCACATGCATTCTTCAACAAATTACTGCTGATTGAGGAGATAAATGTATTTTCAAAATGACTGTGGGGATCTGAAAAAAACAATTCAGAGTTGGACTTTCTCAAAGTGTGGAATTTTTTGAAATTCTCTACTATTATTGTCTATTGTTGTCTATTTAAGAAATGGAGAACTGGAGAAAAATTGGAAGAAACATGACGGTCTATAGTGGTTTGGTATCATAATGGGTGAAAATCTATAATGACAGTCTTCATTAGTCAGCTGGTAATTAAATTATGGGAAAATTAATGAAGAGCAGAAGAACTAACTTTTAATAGTGATGAAAAATCCCCCAGGACAAATGATGGCTAGAGGAATTTCTCCAAAAAGGTGGGCGTATATTAAAACAAATGATGAACAGGTAGGTTCATAACCCTTTCAGATTTAAAGGACTAAAGAGAAGGCTTGCAGTCTTTAAGCCAGGACTCATAGATTCTGAAAACAGAATCTATGAGTCCTGGGCTTGGACAACTCTCTGCTGCTAATGAACTGAAGACACAGTTCTGAGTGGCTCCTCCAGACTCGGTGCAATTAACTGGAGGGAAAAGTGCAATATTTCCCACAGAGTAGAAGAATAAATACTATGAATTAGTCCCCTGTCATAGTAAGCCATCTTTGAGAGCGAGAGATCTGTGTTTCCTTTGTTCCTATCCAATATAATGGAATGTGGAAAAGGTTTTACCTGAAGAGTGTGATAAAAGCTAACATCAGCAGGCTAACAAACGCTGATGTTCGTGTTCTATTCACTATCTCAGTATCCTGATTTTCTGACAATGAACAGCTGGGTCTGATGTCATTAGATTTGGTCTTTAACTAAAGCATGAAACAAAAAAGATTTTGATGTGATAATAACCTGTTATGATGATGTTCCTCTTCTGAGTCCTATGACTGTTTGTACAAAGAGCAATTATAAATATCAATCAATATGTATTCTCTGTGTTTGTCAGGTCAAATAATTATCTGGCTGAAAGTAATACTGTGGGCCGAGAACAACTGTCAGACAACCATTGTGTTATCTATTGATCCCACACATGTCGATTTCTGGCTTAATATGCTGCAGTTCGTATCATAATGAAATAAGGGCTACATCCAGACTTTTATGAGAGGTATATACTGTAGCCAGGTAATAAAGTGTTGGTGTACAACAACTGGACCTGACACCTATTGAGAGATTTCACGAGTGGAGTTGTATAGATTTTTAAACAACAATGCGTGAAATACTGCTACGAGATGACTGACCCTGAAAAATAAATTCCAACTTCTTAACACCTTGCTAAAAGGCAACACACATACATCCATTGTCGAGACAACCATAATGATCTCGTCTTCAGCCGCTTATCTGTCTTGCGGTTCACAGGTGTTGCTGTAGGCAATCCCAGAGGGTTATGTACGAGAGTTGGGGTATACCCTGGATAATACGCCAGCTCATCACAGGGCCAAACGAAAGACAAACAACCACTCACACACACACCTACGGACAAGTTGGTCTGACCACTTTCCTTAAGCTGCATTAGAACCCAATCAGACAAGGGGAGAGCATACAAACTCAACACAGAGAGGAATCAGACCTGCAGTCTCCTTGCTGTGAGGCAGTCTTTTATCCTACTGTATTCCATCGTGAAAGACAGAGAACAAGTTTTTCTGCAATTGACCAGCAGGATTTGATAAGTGTAAGTTCTAGACTTCTTGAATGACAGCAAGAAACGTAGTTGTATTTCGTCATATAACAGTAGCATGTAAGATTTACTGCACAGAAAAAAAAACAAAACGTAAAAACAAAGATGGACTACTGCCACAGCTGTCAAGACCGTACCTTCTGCATGAAAGACTTCTGGCAAACTGAGTGCACCTGTCACCTTTTCCAAAGGGTCTTGTGCATCTTGTCACACCTTTCCCATCCCCCATTGTGAAGCAAACACTGGCTGGCAGGTCTCCATTGATCTGTCTCCAGAGCTGTGATAATTGGACCATTAAGATCTCAGAAAGACTCACAGCATGTGGGCGAGAGGCTGAAAGTCTTCCAAGTGGGAGGACTTTCATATTCCTTGGCATGACTTGTTAGGATTCCTTTGTTGCCACAACCTTTTGGATCTGCGGGTTATGGGTTGACCTGTGCATCATTAACTACTACAAAATATTCTAAGACATAAAGGGAGAGTGAGAAGACACGAAACAACCTCAGTCATTGCAGGAAAAAAAACCCAAAGCGATCGCAAAGAGGCATAAAATGCAGACGACTCACAAAATCAGAAGAAGTAAAATGACGAGAGCCAAAAAAACTACAAAGACACTAAAAGTGTCTTTCAGTCTGGGCGTCTTGCTTCTACGTCAGGGTGTTTCCTTATAATCTATCCACGAGTGGTTTAAAAAAAAAGTATAGTGCAAAACTGGGAGTTAAGATCAGACAGTGCTAAAGCTAAACACACATCGGGCTAACTTGGCACAAATTTCACAACAGACCTTTGAGAAAACATGACGATCATTTGGAAACAAAATCAATGGCGACTGCCAACACTCGTCAGTTCCAAGCCTCGATAAGGTTGGTTTCTGCCTCATTAAATATCTTCCCTCTGGTGTCTTTCCCATCCCACGTTCAAATACTCATTACCCAACTGTTTTCAGGAACCTGTATTGAAATTTGGAATCCTACATGCGGAGATGCTGATAAGGAAAGTAGGCAAGAGCATAGGCAGACGGTTGATTGTATTTCTATTGAATGAAAGGCAACATTACGGAATGCACAGAAAATAGGTCACATGGTATATTTTGTAAAAATGTACACATCTGTCCCATACAGAAGAAATATCATTTTTAATATACACTGGTTATGTAAATGTATCCCTATAATTCAAAGGAAATCATTTTACATACCAGTTCATTGTTACTGTGATCTCACATTATTTGATGAAAGGCAGAAACACGGTTCTAAGATTGTGACCGATTGCCTGATTAAATGATTGAGGAAAACCATCTAAAAATTGTTAATGGTGTTTCAAATGTAGGTATTAACTGTAGTGTTTATCTTTCTTTTCTTTTCTAAATAAGTTCACCCTGCATAAATAAGAGTAAATACACACAAGCAGCTGCTGTATTACCAATTTTTTTTTTTTTATTCAATAACACTTTTACCAGAAGCACACATCTTAAATCTGAATACTGTTTGTGCTTGTATGTTTGTTTCTTTCTTTTTTTCTTTTGTTATGGACACTTCTCCTCTTTGCTAAAATTGTTTCTGAAAAAAGCTGTAACTAACTAGACAAAAGTTTTCACATGTATTTCACAAGATGGTTCACAAAAGGCCACAGACGGAGTTGCTAGTGAATTAATTCATGTTTTTTTTTTATTATTGTTTACTGAATAAACTGCTTTGCAAATGTTTCCTGAAGGAAAAAACACTGAACACAGTTCCTTTAATATGTGTTGTTTTCAGCTGATGTTATTATTCTTCTATTCCTCCTTGTCTATCTAACACTACCAATAATAAAAAATATTGTTAATGACTATAATAATACTGCCATACTGTAACACTAATTGCTGGATATATCGAAACTCTTAAAATCTCTCTTGCTGGGGAACTTTTAGTTTCAACACATTAAAAAATAAACATGCATCCTTCAATCTACTTCACTTCATATAACGTAAGGAAGGAGGATGAGGAGAGATGCTTTCCCCTCTCTAACAACCCAGTAATCACCCCTCTGGAGTGGCAGAGGGGTTGTTTAGGTGTGCATGTTAGTCTAATCTCCCCGGCTCATTTATCTTTCATCTGACTGAGCATTGTGCAAGTTATAATCTATGGCCAGACGGTGGCTCGAAATTATCAGTGCCCCAACTGTGCTGAGGATTGATAAATCCATGGTGTTGTCCGCTGTGCCGAAGTAGCAGATGGATTAGTAAGTGGCCCTTTAACTCTCAGTCCCACTCTTCTGTTGGTCTATTTTGGATCTATAACATCCTCAAAACACAATAATAAAAATACTCAATTCTATGTATTGTAGCTTTTATGCATTGAATAAAAGCATTTGATCAAATTGAAAGTTGACAGTCTGTGGCTCCAGTGGAAAAAGAGGAGAGAAGAAAAGCATAAACCTCATGATTAAAAAAGGCCTGACATTCAGGTATCCTGTCCCATTGAATATAGGTGTGTGCGTATTGTTGGACTTTCCTCCATTTACCCACACATTTGTAAAAATTAAGAAACCGCTCACTAAAAATACACTTCCTGCATTGACACTGATGTTTACGGAATTGCATACTAATGGGTATTTGTTGCATATAAGATCAATGATGCATCCATCTACACCTTTAGGCTATTTTTTTAAATTTATGCCTCATTACTTTATGCATTGCCTTCAACAATGAATGTTATTGCACAATAGATGATATGATGTATTTGTTCATTATGTTTACTTACTGACAGATGGATTTATATTGGAAAAAACATACAACATAGAACTGGTATTGATATTTGTTTGATGTCACTTACAGATGGACACCCTGGTGGCATCACAAAAATGAGCTACATTTCTGAAAGTCGCGTAAAGGTTTGACTCCTCGGACGCGTGAAGGTGGCTGCATATCAGAGGGGAAATGACAGCGCAGTCGAGGCTAATTGAAAAGGAAAGGAGCTGCCTGGTGATGGTATCACTACCACGCAGAAGGTCAGGACATGTTACTCTCTCCTTTAAAAAATATTGCTTCCCACAGGAAAAACTCTTGAAAAGCTGTTCATTGTTCAGGTGGTTTACCTTTGGTGTGAGAATCAATGGTTGCGAATTACTCCCTGAAGCCATGCTGTAGCCATTAATCGCTGCAGTGTCACTTATGATAGTGGTGTTGTTTTGGGGACGTACACTTTATACCTTTGCCATTCCTCTGGGTTGAAATCACTCCCAAAAACAAATGGCACCATTCATGTCAAATAAAGGCATTTCATTTATAACAGTGTTCTTGTTCGCGTGCGTCCGTGTTTCTTCAATGCACATTATTTGACGGGGACGCACAATCATCAGACAACGGGCATCCCTGGGACGCAAGCTTTAAATACTTACAATGAAAAAAAAACGTGTTACCTTGTTCCGCATTATGATATTGGGAAAAAATGCACTTCCATTCAACAAAAATATTCACACTTTATCCATTTCTCCACCTAAATTTCAAACCCGGAAATCGCCATTGTATTGTGATCTTGCGTGAGGTTCTTGTCACGAGCGCAGCGAGCAGCGCTGTCGCCGCACAGCAAGTTGGTTCTGGGTTTGCGTCCCACACCACAGTGCGGAGTTTGCATGTTCTCTCCATGTCTGCGTGGTTTTCTCTTTGGGTTCTCCGGGTTCCTCCCACCTCCAAAAACATGCGCTTCAGGTTAATTGACCGGTTCAAATTGACTGTAGGTATGAATGTGTGAGTATGTGTTTGTCTGTGTCTCTGTGTGGCACAGCGGTGCCCTGGTGTTGCGCCCGGGGTTTCCGCCGCCTAACGCCCTAAGCCAGCTGGTGAAGCGGTTGTGACAACTAAATGAAAATAAATATTCACATAATGCTGAAAAAGCCTTTATAATCCTGCAGCTTTTCTTCATGAAATACATTTTGCACTTTATACTGATGTATATGTGGGTGTAGAGAGTGAAGCAGTCGCTTAGAGGAGCGTAGCTGGTAACCACTAGCTGCTGGATTATACTTTACTATATTAATTTACACCCATTTAATCTTCAAGCAATTTAAAAAAATCATAGAAGCTAAACAGCAAAGCCCTGAGATAAATAAAATATGCAAATGCAACTAATCATCCCATCATTTTTTTTCTCTGTGGGATATTTGTACATGCAGTAATTCTGTATTTTCACGGTTTAAGGACTGAATATTTATATGCTTGACCTCTTCCCGGTTGTATTGCCAGTGTAATTGAGGGACGGGTTTTCATTGGAGAGGACCTATCACTACAGTGAAGAGACCTGGCAGCCATTTGCGCACAGGGAGATCAGCACAGCCAAATCATTTGGCTTGCCAGGCATTTCACATCATTGTGAATTTCATCATAGCTGTGCTTCAGGCAGACAGGATGGGAAATATCAGCCATGGGATTTGTTATCTAACAAAGAACTTTATGTCCCAAGCAACTTAATAATCACGTTTCTTGCCTGTCCATCTCAGGTAATCTTTTAAATCCTACTGCACCTCCAGATTCAGATCCAGAACCATTCCTGCACATGATTGGTATTATGTCTTCCAAATCTGTCCTTATCTGTTCTTCACAAAACAGCTACGTAACAACAGTTTCATGTTGGAACCACGATCTAGTTTCCACCAATCTCTCCAGGCTAATATAGATTATCCAGCTCCAAATCAAGAAAATTTAACTGAATGCAATAAGGTAATAGTGCTCAAGTGCACTGAGAAATTACTCTTAAAAAAGTAAAACTCATACCTGGAATAATCAATTAAGCAATAAAATCAGCATCAAATGATGATAGAAAGACTAATGGATATCATACCAGCCCTAATTGGCAGATTACTTTGGTTAATTCATGCATAACTATTCACACCTTTTTTTAGTACTGTAACTGAACAATGCAGCTACACTTATTCCACATCAGGGAATATAAAAAAGAAAAGAAAACAACGCAAAATCGACATTTCTGAAATCTGAAAAGTTCAAGAAAAGCAGAAAAATGTGGTTTGAATAAAAGAAGGAGACTTCGTGTTTTAAATTTTATCTCTCTTTTAGTCCATTGTTAATGCAATCCAGACATTATTGGGAGAAAAAACACTTATTTGATATTCTTCGAGTCCCTCATGCCATTCATGCTCTCTGAGAAGAAAAACGTCCTTTAAAAAATACATTTTCTGAAACTAGAAATATTTTCACCGTAGCTCTTCTGACAATCTCAAACTTACATAATTCAGTGTTGATTGAATGGTGCTCTTGGGTCACATGAACTGTATTACCTGTTGCTGATTAATCTCACCTACACCTGTAACTCTATGCAAGCTCTCAGCCATGTCCCATTTTTGGCTGTATTTAGACTATGAAATCTTTTTTCTGACTGTTTGAAGTTCTTGAATTTTAATTTTATACTGTCCAGAAATAGATAGCTGCTACAAAAATAACATATTTTTAATCAAGATGGCTAAATTCTGTCAGATCTTTCTAATAAAAATAACAGCTACTATATTTAAATATAAAATTTTGCTCAAACAGCACAAGCAAAACTTTTTGTGTGCCATGGTTGTCACGCCCATTGATTTGAAACAGATGTGCTATGTACATCATCATTTGATCTTGATCTACATATCTGAATTAAGTGACTCACAACGGCCCCTCAGAGATACTTAAATCAGTTTACACCAAGAGTGCATTCACCTCTCAAAATGCAAAATCCAAGGTGAACCATCAGTCAAAACTTGTGGTGTGGTTTCCCGACACAGCTCTTGATTAAGTAAGTCAATTGGCCCTTGGAGGACACTTTTCTCCTATTGACCCTGCTGAGGTGTCATCAGCAATAATCTCACAGAGCCTTTGATAGGAAGTGTTCCTTTCATCGAACCAAGGCACTGATCTCGACTCCCTGACAACCTCATCTCCCATGCTTCAGGAGAATTTACAGATGATTTTAAATGAGGGCCCACTGGCACCCTTCACTAAGAGCATAAATACACGATATTATTCAGAAGATGCCATCAGCTAGAGTTGAGCACAAAGGTAAGAAACTCATAAGTTGGAAACTCCGTCGTTGCTTGTCCGTCTATCTCAAAGTCATTTTAACCTAGACTCTCTTTGTTTAAGTTTTACGGCCTCGTGTAAGTGACCATGAAGGATTTTGATTGTGTTTGAGAACTTCACTTTCTGCTTAATTTGATATCAAGTGAATATCATGATTGTGTTTCTGCGTTCTTTTATTCTTTTTTTTACATCTATACACATTAGGTACATCAATGTAGCCGCAAGAGGGCACAAGCCAGTGTCTTATTGTGCCGGTCCCAAGCCCGGATAAATACAGAGGGTTGCGTCAGGAAGGGCATCCGGCGTAAAACTTTTGCCAAATCAAAGATGCGAATCAAACATATGACTTCCATACCGGATCGGTCGAGGCCCGGGTTAACAACGACCGCCATCGGCGCTGTTGACCTACAGGGCGCCGGTGGAAATTGGATTACTGTTGGTCGAAGAAGGAGAGGAGGAAAGTGCGTTCGCACGAAGAAAGAGAAGAGGAGCGCCAAGAGTATAGGACTAAGAGTAGGGACGTTGAATGTTGGAACTATGACAGGAAAAGGTAGAGAGTTGGTCGACATGATGCAGAGGAGGAAGGTAGACATACTGTGTGTCCAGGAGACCAGGTGGAAAGGTAGCAAGGCTAGAAGTTTAGGAGCAGGGTTCAAGTTGTTCTATCATGGTGTAGATAGGAAGAGAAATGGAGTAGGAGTTATCTTGAAGGAGGAGTTTGTTAGGAATGTCCTGGAGGTAAAAAGAGTGTCGGATAGAATGATGAGTCTGAAGCTAGAAATAGAAGGTGTGATGTTCAATGTTGTTAGTGGGTATGCCCCACAGGTAGGATGTGAGCTGGAGGAGAAGGAGAAATTCTGGTTGGACTTTGATGAAGTGATGCAGAGCATACCTAGAAGTGAGAGAGTTGTCATCGGTGCAGACTTCAATGGACATGTTGGTGCAGGTAACAGAGGTGATGAGGAAGTGATGGGCAGGTTTGGTATCCAGGAGAGGAACGCAGAAGGACAGATGGTAGTTGACTTTGCAAAAAGGATGGAAATGGCTGTAGTGAATACTTTTTTCCAGAAGAGGCAGGAACATAGGGTGACCTATAAGAGTGGTGGTAGGAGCACACAGGTAGACTACATCTTGTGTAGACGATGTAACCTGAAGGAGATCAGTGACTGCAAAGTAGTGGTAGGCGAGAGTGTAGCCAAACAGCATAGAATGGTGGTGTGTAGGATGACTCTGGTGGTGAGGAAGATGAAGAGGACAAAGACAGAGCAGAAGACGAAATGGTGGAAGCTAAAAAAGGAAGAGTGTTGCATGACCTTTAGGAAGGAGTTAAGACAGGCTCTGGGTGGTCAGGAGGTGCTTCCAGATGACTGGACAACTACAGCTAATGTGATCAGGGAGACAGGTAGGAGAGTATTTGGTGTGTCATCTGGAAGGAAAGTAGATAAGGAGACTTGGTGGTGGAATGAGGAGGTACAGGAGTGTATACAAAGAAAGAGGTTAGCTAAGAAGAAGTGGGACACTGAGAGGACTGAGGAGAGTAGACAGGAGTACAGGGAGATACAGCGTAAGGTGAAGGTAGAGGTAGCAAAGGCCAAACAAGAAGCTTATGATGACTTGTATGCTAGGTTGGACAGTAAGGAGGGAGAGACTGATCTATACAGGCTGGCAAGACAGAGAGATAGAGATGGGAAGGACGTGCAGCAGGTTAGGGTGATTAAGGATAGGGATGGAAGTCTATTGACAGGTGCCAGCAGTGTGATGGGAAGATGGAAAGAGTACTTTGAGGAGTTGATGAACGTGGAAAATGAGAGAGAACAAAGACTAGAAGAGGTGACTGTTGTGGACCAGGATGTAGCAAAGATTAGCCAGGATGAAGTGAGGAGAGCACTGAAGAGGATGAAGAGTGGAAAGGCAGTCGGTCCTGATGATATACCTGTAGAGGTTTGGAAGTGTCTAGGAGAGGTGGCAGTAGAGTTTCTGACTGGGTTGTTCAACAGGATCTTAGATAGTGAGAAGATGCCTGAGGAGTGGAGGAGAAGTGTGCTGGTGCCCATTTTTAAGAACAAGGGAGATGTGCAGAGTTGTGGCAACTACAGAGGAATAAAGCTGATGAGCCATACAATGAAGTTATGGGAAAGAGTAGTGGAAGCTAGACTAAGGGCAGAAGTGAGCATTTGTGAGCAGCAGTATGGTTTCATGCCAAAAAAGAGTACTACAGATGCAGTATTTGCTTTGAGGATGTTGATAGAGAAGTACAGAGAAGGCCAGAGGGAGCTGCATTGTGTTTTTGTAGATCTGGAGAAAGCTTATGACAGGGTGCCCAGAGAGGAACTGTGGTATTGTATGAGGAAGTCTGGAGTGTCAGAGAAGTATGTTAGAGCGGTGCAGGACATGTATGAGGACTGTAAGACAGTGGTGAGGTGTGCTGTAGGTGTGACAGAGGAGTTCAAGGTGGAGGTGGGACTGCATCAGGGATCAGCTCTGAGCCCCTTCTTGTTCGCTATGGTGATGGACAGGCTGACAGACGAGGTTAGACAGGAATCTCCATGGACTATGATGTTTGCAGATGACATTGTGATCTGCAGTGAGAGTAGGGACGAGGTGGAGGAGAAGCTAGAGAGGTGGAGGTTTGCCCTGGAAAGGAGAGGAATGAAGGTTAGCCGCAGTAAGACAGAGTACATGTGTGTGAATGAGAGGGACCCAAGTGGAAGAGTGAGGTTACAGGGAGAAGAGATCAAGAAGGTGGAGGATTTTAAGTACTTGGGGTCAACAGTCCAGAGCAATGGAGAGTGGGGAAAAGAGGTGAAGAAGCGTGTCCAGGCAGGATGGAATGGGTGGAGGAAAGTGTCAGGTGTGATGTGTGATAGAAGAGTTTCAGCTAAAATGAAAGGAAAGGTGTACAAAACTGTGGTGAGACCAGCAATGTTGTTTGGCCTAGAGACAGTGTCACTGAGGAAAAGACAGGAGGCAGAGCTGGAGGTAGCAGAGATGAAGATGCTGAGGTTCTCTCTGGGAGTGACCAGGAAGGATAGGATCAGGAATGAGTACATCAGAGGGACAGCACATGTTAGAGGTTTTGGAGATAAAGTCAGAGAGGCCAGACTGAGATGGTTTGGACATGTCCAGAGGAGAGATAGTGAATATATTGGTAGAAGGATGCTGAGTTTTGAACTGCCAGGCAGGAGGCCTAGAGGAAGACCAAAGAGGAGGTTTATGGATGTAGTGAAAGAGGACATGAAGGTAGTTGGTGTGAGAGAAGAGGATGCAAAGGACAGGGTTAGATGGAGGCGGTTGATTCGCTGTGGCGACCCCTGAAGGGAAAAGCCAAAAGGAAAAGAAGAAGAAGAAGAAGACACATTAGGTACATCACTGACATGAGTTTAGCTCATAATTTAGCTCATAGCTTCTGCCATTTAGCACATTTATTCATTAGACAGTCATTGGACATTTAATGTTGGGGAAGCAGATGGTCTTGGTTACAAGTTTCTGACACCCCAAGGAGTCGCTGCATCAATTGCAATAATATGTTTAACAGGGCTTGTAAGTGTGCACCTCCCTCAAATCAATTTTGTATCAATGCAAAGGTATTAAAAATTTCAGTCTTTAACAAGAGTATCTGTATGTGTGCGTATATACTGGCAAATAATTCATCATACAGTACCTACGTCAATGTGCATAAAATTCCAGATGGTTGCAGTTTACAGCATCTGGAGAATTTATAAAGTCATTGAGAAACCCTGTATGCAAAGATAACTTTCCCCAACTTCATGCATTAATCAGTAAGATTGAATGAAAATTTTCTGAGATGAGACAAAACTCACATTAATATATATTATATTGAGATCAATTACAGTGTGATCAGTGATGACTTTTCTTTTTTTCAAAAAGAGACGTGTTGCATTAATCACTTTTCATGACTTTCCATTTTATTCTGCTGACCAGAGAGACATATCTGAGCCTCCTCACATTTCATGATGCTGATCTCACTGACATAAATGGGCTTTGAAAGATATCGAGGATATATTTGAAATGGAAAACAAGCTTTCATTACATGGATTTAAAGCCACAAATACCAATTATTCATAACATGTTATAATGATGAAAAATGCAATAGAATGACAATGAATTCCTGCCGTCGCTGCTTTTGATCTCGTGGAAAGCGAGAGGGAAATGGGGGTGTTGTGTAGAGAAGGTGTTCAGAACAGCTTGGGAAGGAGTTGTGACCTGTGCTAATAAGCATGTGATGAATCCCGACCAAGTTCTCTGGGACGCAGTGGTAGACTCAAGATGGAGGAAATTAAAGAGTTGTAATTGTGTTTCCAGTGGGAATGCTGCACTACGCTTTGATGAATATCAGCCTGTCACTAGAGCAACTACCACATGCTCGCACTGATTCATCATCCAAAGCGGTCTCTTTTTTTTTTTTCACCTTTCCGCTCCAGGCTCCCTTTCTTTCATTGAGCTGCTTAATTTCTATGGCATATTGATCATCATTTCCCTCTGAGCAAGCTTAGGTTGCTGTAGTTGGCTGGAGTGTAACTGTCCTTACACTGTCGCCCAGCTTGGAGACAAATTGAGCTATCCCAACGAGCAGATGCCGGCAAAATCTAATTCAGGAGTCATGCCAGTATGGAAAACAGTCTTGTCTCTGCCCCAGTTTCCTTACTGCTATGAAATCATTGATGAGGAAAAGCCAACTCAAGTTGACTGTAGCCAGAAGCAACTAATGCTGCAGGCAACAGCCCATGCCTGACCCTTCAATCACACTTAATGCATCAAATGTGTCAGCCTCTGATGAAAGGGCACTCATTTCAAATGAACAGTTCCAACTTTATCAGAGAGGCATCAAGGAGGAAATCTGTTTTCAAGACTTTATTTCAAGTCTCTATGTAAATCTTCTGGCACACATGTCTTAGTACATCACATGTATGCATAATTTAGACATTAATTAGGAACTTAGTCATGTCCTTTTTCTATTTGGCAATGCTTTTTTTTCTTATTTTGTGAAACTATTTTGTAGTTTTGAAAATCGTGCTACTGCGCACAGAATATTACACTTTCATCCACATGTGCGCTCAGCCAAGTTTAACTTTTGATTACTCACTCCACGAGAAAGCAATTTGAAGTCCGTCCATTCATTCTCTTTCCACTTACTGATGTGGCTCTGGTTGCAGGGCCAGCAGTGTCAGCAGAGAAGCCCAAACTTCCCTTTCCCCAATCACCTCCTTCAGCTCTGCCAGAGTACACTGAGGCGCTCTCAAGCCAGCCAAGACTTACACACCCTTCACTCTGTCCTGAGTCCATTTTGAAGCCCATCAATCTATTAAAAAACAACTGTGCCATGGTGAATCTTCATACTCTCTGCCATGAATCACTCATTCCTGTCACGCTCGATAAACTGCGGTGAATGTCGAATCAAGATGTTTTTGTAACATTTTGGGTTACGAGCATGTTTTCCAGACATTGGTGACAATAACTAGAACAAGATGAGACTGGATAGTGAGAACATGAGGTCCAACGGACAGTCAACAGTAACATAAGAGCGACTTGATCAAAGCATCAAAACTCTACTGGAGATTTTTTTTTTTGTAACAAATTATCAGTTATCATATTTGACTGGCAAAAATCACTCAAAATTTTGAACCTCTGGGTGAAGCAACATGATGCAACTCTTCCTCAGACACGTTAAAGGAACATGATGCATACTTCTCGTCAGTATTCTCCATCAGAATCGATGCTTTCGGCTGAGACCCGACTCCGATAGCCGCGGGGGTCCAAGGGTGAACACCATGAGAGAGTCCGAAGTCACGCTAAAGATGAGAGGGAACAAGGGGAGAAATGAAAGGAAGGTTAATGATTCACAGTCAATGTGGCTACCATCAGGCGGGTAATATAAGTTTTTCAGACAAATTACTGTTCGAGAGGATAGCCTGATGTTTCATATTATGGGAAGTTTTATGACAAAAAACATAAGGGTTAAGAATCATTTCTCACATATCAAGAACTTTCTGTACCTACATTACTTTTTATGAGTGTGTGTCTAATGCACTCACTCTCCCTGACACACACACACACACACACACACACACATACAAGGCAAAAAATAATAGTTTGATTTCAGGGTCTGCCTTAAATGAATAAAATGACAAAACAACCTTTGTGGGTTTTGTTTTGTTGTTTTTTATTTATTTATTCATTTTTTTGGTATTGTCGTTTTCTGTGTTTGCTTTACTTGCAACCCAAATTTCAAGGGCAGTAGTTCACTTTTTTCAAATAAAAAGTCAACAGGAAGCCATTGCTCAAAACCACTGATGAGTTCACGCAGCTCTATTAAAGTAGCAGAGACAAACCAGTTCTCACCAGCTCCCTCCTTTTAGATCCTGGGTATCTATTCCACTTACAAAGACATTAGCAAACCGCTCATTCTGATGGTGATCCATTAGTCTATAGTACGTTGGCTGAAGACAAATTAAGGAGATGACTGCTTTGGCAAAGTCTTAATCAGAAGCTGCAGGTGTGTTCAAGATGGATTTTGCAAATGGGGTCCAAAATAATCTCAATGGCCTGATTAAAAGCTGAACTTCAGTTATTTCACAGTTTGAACAGTGTGCTGGTAGAAGTTTAGGCTGGAAAAGCCAAGTCAGAAGTTATCAGACAAGAGCAGTGATGATCATATAACATGACATCTTTTTTCCTTTTCTTCTCCTAAATCAGTTTTAGTGAAATTCAAGAGGAATATTAGAATGCATGTCAAACTATTTTCCTGTATGCAGACCCTGTGGCTTAAATGATGCTAACTTTAATACCATCATGATTGACAGCATTACTGACAAAGCCTCCAGATTATGGAGGGCTTATTCCCCATGCGCCACACAAATGGAATATGATTTTGGCAAAACAGGGGCTTTGGAAACAAGAATACCTTTAGGACTTCATCCCAGCAGAAGACATGAGAAATGTAATAATTTTCATCACCTACTTTAAAAACAATGCTTTTATTAATGTTGTCTGTCTGACCCTGAATATTCCAAAAACTTCTTGAACATATATAAATTACATTTTGTGGAGAGATGACACTTGGAATAGTAAAGAGGGCCCTGAGGGAGAATCTCAATATTGAATTAAATGAGTTAATGGAAAGACAGTCAGATCAAGAGTATTAAAGTCTTTACATCTCTAATCATGTCCAATTAAGTAAGGCAAAACACTTTTTCAGGCATTTTTATCCTTTTAAGCCTTTAGAAGCATGCAGCAATGAGACTTTTTAGTTCAACATTTAATACATGGACAAAGGCACTTAAGAGGTGGAAACAGAAGGGAACTTACTGTTGCTTGAACCTGACACTTACCATGGCACTTACCTGTTGTTGGATCTGGAACACGTGTGTGTCAGTACAACACAAACACAAGCGTGGTCATTGGCTATTTTGGGCCCATGCGTCAGTGATGTACTGAGCATTCCTCTGCAGACCTTCTCAAATCAGAAGCCATGGTTTAATGGTGAAGTCCATGCTAGATTTAAAGCTAGAACTGATCCCCAGAGGAATTGAACTGTTCATACTTTGACACCAACCCTCCTGCCATGGAGATGATAAAGACCCAGGAGAACTGCTGCCCACCTGTGATATCCAAGACAGAGGTGTGTGGCTGGACCAGATGAAATCCCTGGTCAAACTCTCCAGGTGTGTTCAAATGAGCTGGCGGATGATTTAACAGACATTTTCAGCATGTCGCTGCTCCAGTGTGCAGTCCCCACATGATTCAAGGTGACCACTATAGTCCCTTGAATCCCCAAGAAGCCTCAGCCTCTCTGCATGAATGACGACTAGCCAATGATACTTGCCTCCACATTCATGAAGTGCACTGAGTGGTTCGTCAACTCATCCATCACCCGCTCCGGCCTGGACTCGTTGTGCCTATTTCAGGTTCTCTATAGGGCCAGTAGGTCAAATAAAGATCTCCCTCCACCCTGGCCACACACAGCTCCAACACCATCATTAATGTGTTGACCACATAACCATCTTTTGCCTGACCACCAGCAGTGATGTGTCGACCTGCGTGTGTGTCTGAGATTGTTTCCAAGCTAAAATCTTACTCTTAAATCCAGGATCACAGAGAGCAGATTCTGAACTGGAAACTTAAATTTCAACTTGTAGTTACATGGCCAGGTTTTTGATCACAGTGAAATACAAATAGTTGACAAATGCCCTCATATTATAAATGTGAATCACCACTTTAGGCAGGTGGTTGGTCCTAAGTGGATTGTCCACCTGTTGTATAAATGCCATCTTCCAGGCTGATGATTTGCTGGCAAAAGGTTTTACATTTAAAAAAAAAAAAAAGTTCATCCTTACTCTGCATGCAGATACAAACTGCCAGCTGTTGCATAACTAACTGGCTAAGTGCCCACTGTGGATTAGACATACATAGTTACCCTACGCTTTGAAAATATAATGTATTTTATTGTCAAGCAGTAGACTGACAGCACGAAAAAGACAAATACAGCCTTAAGATGAAATAGCTTTATTGTCACATAGAATTATACATAGTACAATGCCGTTAAATTTTACCCTCAGCATTTGACCCATCCCTGAGGAGCAGTGGGCAGTCCTTATGGTGGCCAGGGAGCATGTTGGGGTTAAGTATCTAGCTCATGGATACAAAGGCTGGGGGGACTTGGGCTTAAAGACTAAACAGAAGAGTATGTGCATGATTTGTGTGACAGGATGCAGCTGGATTGCAGAGGTGAAAATAACCATGTCTAGCATTTTCTTTAGGGGAAAAATGGCAGCTCCTTGGTTGTCTTATGATAATAAATACTGTATGTATGCACACATCAGCTTTAACACAGCAGATCATTTACATAAAGATAGACTTCAGGTTTATGATTGTAAAACAAAGTAAAAAAAAAAAGGTTTTTCAAGTGTGTTGTGGCCTTTTGGCATTGACATTATTATACGTATTTATGTTATGAGTTTAGGATTTGGAGTGGAACCACAAGTGTCAGTTTTCATACCTGGGCTGTCATCTCAGACATGGTGCAAAAATGGAGTTGTTGAAGTTGAACTCTGCTCAATTTATTTCTCCTGTTAATGAAATTCACTCATCAGAAATTCCTTCTACAAACGCTGAAGTGCCCTTAAGCAAAGCTTTCAAATGCTCTTTTGCAAATTTGTGATGTTGTTTCCGCAGATTGAACAAGTTTTCTACAATTAGATCAGTTGTACTGAAGAGTGTGTTTAGTCTGTCATAGAGACTAGGGTCATTGTGGGGCAAGAACTATTCCTTTTTCATTATATAATTTTTTTCCAAAATTGGATAGTGTGAAATGCGTGTGTGTTACAGTTGTCTCCTTGTTCAGATTAGGGCTAGACTATCTGATGAAAGTAGGATTACTGCTATGAGTAGGATTACTGTACTCATTTACTCTGTACCATTAAATGTAAGAGAGAATTTGATCTTACTGCAGCAACTTAACATTTCTAAATATTTCTAATATTTCTCAAAAAAAAAAGTTCAAATCTTGGTTCATTGTGTCTGTTCAAAGTGACACATTTTGGTTTTTTAGCCTCAAATCTAATCTTTTTCATCATGAGTGTGAACAGATCTCTACCATGATCCAACATTTGTGACAAGCACACTGAACAATGGACAATGTCATTAGTTGGCAGCTCATTATTAAAATTAATGAAACAGTGGTGCACAAATTCATTTCTTGGCATGTTCGATGTGGTAACAGCCATGTGGAGACGGTCTGTCAGCTTTTAGACTGAGGGCGAGACGGCAAAAACAGAGTTTAATAGAAGCATTTATCTGCGTAAGTATTATCCATTAAAGCTGATCTGCCTGTTAACACTGCTGTCACGCCAGCAGAAATCAGATACATGCATGAGTCTGGACCGCGTATGATGTTTCAAAAGCTCAAATTCCATGTCATTTGTGTTATCCTGGTACAACACTCACACACGAGTCAATGATGAGTCTCTGTTGCCTGCAGTGTGAACATTGTGATGCAGCGATGGTGAGATTTGAGTCACTGCTACAATTGGTTCATTCATTATTAGATTTTTCTTTTTGAGCAAATGTAGAAAAGTTAAGAAGCAAAACAAAACTAAAGTGATGATATTTTTTTATGAAACAAACAGCTGTTACCCAAGGCCACAACAAGATTATGACATTCAGCTAGATGGTGTCAGACGCTGTGACTCACTATTTCAACACTACGCATGGTTTCACTCAGCCTTGCAATTTTTATTATATAAGTTTAAGCATAGTGTTAATTTTCAAAGGCATACTCCACTACATCCAAGGGTTTAGAGATGTCTGCATTGCAAAGCTTCCTCTAGTCCTTGATGGTAAATATCCAATAAAACCTGGATAATAAGTTTTCACTCTGCTGTCAGCTATGCATACATTTCTAAAGCAAGAATCTTTTTCAATTTCCTGATGTTTCCGATTCCAGCCAGCAGAGAGGATTTACCTTTGTTTGTATAAAACTCAAATCATATCTATCTGTAGGTGTACGCTCCTTTGCTTTTTCACTCAGACCAAGTGTTTTGGTTAGACTTTAAATTGGATTAAATTCTATTCTTTATCCTTTAACAAAATTGCATTCTCATATCTCCATTAAGTGTCAAATGCAGCCTCCAACATCCTTTTTAGAGGAGATAACAGAAGTTGTCGGAAAAAAATTTTTAATGCATGATGAGGGCTTAGGTTCTTGCCTAAAAACCGTTGAGTGTAGGTTTTTCTGCTGCTTACAGGATGTTCCAGGAGTTATTATCCATTCCCAACACTCAGCCAGTGTTAATTCTTCTAACAGCGAATACCTGTCGCTGTCTGTCGACCCGGTTTGACTCGCTCAGCAAGACATGTGCAAACATAACACAACATTACAAAATTAACAGAAAGCCCAGTAAAAATATCCTCTACCACACAACATGGTGGGTTATTTATTTCCATCCAGTTAATCAGCAGGGACTCTGGCGCATAAATTAGACAGACACCTTCTCTCGATCTGTCACTTAAAGGATGTTGAGCACCAGCCATGTAAATGACTGTCAGTAATAATTGGTCATGAGGTAAAATCTCTTACAAGTGAAGCATTGTCTTTAAAATGATCATGGCGTAAGCACTTTGGCTCAAGATGAGCATCAGTTTATTCAAATCTTCGCATATCAGCCTATGACAGGTGAGACAACGGAAAAACAATGTCCAGATTCGAATGACTGAAGCCTGTGTCTTCACAGCACTGTGTTCAATTACTGAGCCCATATTGCGTGGCTAATTGTGTATGCCCTGGTTAACACTGCATCAGAAGTATACCAATAGGAGCTGAAATGAAAACAGGTCATTCCGGAAAATCGGGTGTCGATAATATTCATGCAAACATCCGGTGATTTGCTTTGGTTTTGGTGGCGATTGCTTCGTGTGTTCTTTTGCTCCTTAAGCTCTCAGCGCCTTTCAAAAGGGGATGAAGAAAGGAAACCAGAACACTATCAGCAGCATACCAACATGGATTTTGAGTAACACTTGTCTACCCTTTCTGCTACCAAAGCTTTCCCTTTGAGTTCAAATTGGACATAAATCTTACACGTGAGCATAAGAAATGGGTTAAGTCCCCTATCTGCGGTCAAACCCATTCAGAGGGGATTTTGGTTGTGGGCGAAGCACTGACTTACACATGTGTAGGGGCAAGAGTGTGTGTGTGAGAGAGACTATAGTGTTCAGAGAGAGAGAGACAGAGGAGGAGAGGGGCAAACTTATTTTTTCTCACTTTAGTCCTCAATTGGTTCTGGTGCTTGTTGCCTAGTAACGGCAATCCCCTTTGAAAGACACTCTTCTTTGCTCAAAATATTCACATTCTATCTAACAGACATTCTTAATAACAATGGGACAATAACACGCATTTTGAAGAAACAATGCCATGCAAGACCATCTTTTGTTAATTTTTTTTTTTTTTTTTTTCTCCTGAAGATGGTCCGGATTTTCTGTTGCCACGCTACACCCTATGAGTGGCCTTTCTGCACAATGGTAGATGATAACCATTTTATGCATGAAAAACTACAGTACATATTCTGTAACTGCTGGCGCAATAGCTCACACACGTCTTGTTATTTTTAGTAACTTTCAGTGGTATGGCATAGTGAGTGTGCCATACTGATCATGTGATTGCTGTATAGTTGACGATTACACTCAGTCTGCTTTAACGGTGGATCAGTAAAAATCAGCGCTCATGTACCCCCGAGCCATTTGAGAGAATAGGATAGCTGGAGACAGAAATGGATTCAGGAGAATCATATATGGAAGAACATTCAATATTTATATCTTCATACTCATGTCATTCTAACACTCGCAGGATGGGTCATAATGTTTATCCAGCCCACCCTCATCAGGAAAAAAAAAACAGCCATAAAAGATGTCTGTTCAAGCAGAACGCAACCCATATTTAAATGTTGACTTTGTAATTACAGCAGGAGGGAGGGAGAAGTGAGGTGGGGCAGTGTCATAAAGTGGTTTCATCACAGGTTGTCAGATACTCTCGCCTCTTTGTCCCGCCCCTCAGTGTCTCATCCAGGTGCTTGAGTGCCTGTTTATGATGAGCAAAGGCTTTCTGCCAAACCTTTCTAACATGTTTAACATGGATCGGCATTTGGATTCAGAGTAGGTGCAAAAACAAGCTTGGTTTGGCGTGCATTTGATTGACTTTAGGCATCAAAACCTTTTTGGTTAAGCACAGGAAAATGTTCTGGTGTCACATGGGATGTGAACGGCAACCTGCATGAAAGTGGTTTTTGTGACTCACCACTTCCAAAGCCCTGTGGCTTTTAAACTGCAGTGGTTTGCATAGGTGCTCTGAAGTCAATAGATCAAAGTATTCAAACAGAATAAGCAAGTTTCTTTCAATATTTATTTCCAAAACAGAACCAAAAAAACAAACGACTACATTCCCATTTCCAATGTTATGCTGAACTAAAAAATGACAGGAAAAAAAATATTGAGCACAAACCTTCCATTTTGGCTTTTTTTTTAAAGTTACACATGAGTCACGTGACCCAGAAGCGATAGCAATTACGGCATTGCCACCTGGCTTTGGTATTTCTGGTGACATCAGCCAGATGCAGAGAGGGTGCCGTGACGCTGTTTTGTTGGGGGCTTCAGGTGGCATCATCAGATACTATTCCTGATCCAAAATGCTAAATGAAATGGACGCCTTGCCTAACAACTGTAGCTCCCTGCCTGTTTCTATCCGGATGTCATAATTCCCATATGCCATCACATGATTGCTCAGTGTAAACAGGATGTCAATCAGATTCTGCGACTGGCTGCCAAACACACCTTCTTATTCTGGCTTCCTCTTAAACTGAGATCTTCTTTTGACTTAATCTGTTTCATCAGGTGTTGATTTTTGCCACGGTATTTGTAATCTGTTATTGTTTGATCCATCCTTTTTGACTCTTATAACAGATCTCTACCTTTTTTTCTCTTCATGAACCACTGTATTGTATTATTCATCTTGATAAAAACAGCTCCTGTCTGAGCTATGAGGAACCACTGGGTGTGAACAAATGTGCGCTCTGTTTATGAATATTAATTATTGATGAAATATTTCAGGAGTTATTCTTTTAAAACTTGGTTGTTTCAACTATTTTTTAGTTTTTTTTACTATGTCACATGTTCTCCAAAAATATTTGACATGTAATTCACATTAATTTGCAGCTGCTTCCTATTTGAAGCTGGGGCTTAAATGTGCCAGAGCCACATGTCTGAGCCACAAGTTAGACACAAAAAATTAATAACATTAACTTTTCAGTTGTTAGCTAGCTTTATTTATTCATTTTCCTTATTAGAATTTTTTTACAAAAAAATTTTCTTGTAAAATTGGAAACGTTTTAGCTGAAATAATGTAAATTAATTCCATTTAATAAATTTTAAGAAGCATAACAAACAGTCTGGTATTAGTATTCCTTTCAACATGTAAGACCCATTGTGACAGCTGGGTGCCATTAGACTTCTACAAGCAAAAAAAAAACCCAAAAAATTAAAAGAAAAAAAACAATCAGTTCCATTGGGAAATTATTCCTCTAAAATGGAAATGATCACAGTGTTGAATAATTCTGTACTTTAACTCCTGCAAAGATCATATCAGATGGGGTGCTTTGGAACATGCTAATGAAATGGGGGTCTTTAGTATAATGTGTATCTAAATGGCTTTTCTGGATGTGAAAACATTTGGTAATTCCTCATTTAAACGCTGAGTGATATTATTACAAAAGCATTAAAACTGTGATACAGAGATGGATTTATCAAAATTTTTCTATACAGTACCTTAAAGCTGGAAGAAATGTTTTAGATATTTTTTGGCAGCTACCAGTATAGATATGTCTAAAAGATTCAATATACTGACCTGTCAGGAGGTTTAAATTGCCAGTGGAAATGGCATGAGGGTCAACAAAGGGTTGGAGTTTGAACGGATCCGACATAGATTTGATTGGGAACTTGATCAAAAGCAACAGAGATGCGCTGTCGAAAGGAAGCGCTACTCGTTCGTATTGCTTGGGGCTGTAAAGACAAGGTGATTCTTAGTTTACCAGCGGGCCTGAAGGATCCAAATGCTGATGTAAAGGCATTAGTATAGACTCACAGAAAGGTGTTTCTAAGACAGACGCAAAACCAAAATTCTCACCACTTTTTTTTTTTTTTAATTTTCAGTTAATGAAGCTGTACAAACCAAGGTAAGAAAAAAATAGCTAATTTTTTCAGCTACTAATTAAAACACGCTTGAGGCTATGTGATCACATCACATGTTTTTGAAGGGGAGGAGTGAGAATGGTGCATGCTCCAAAAATAGGCCATCCAATCCAGTGAGGAGTTACTGGGTGAATGTATTCAATGGGATGATGAAAAAAATAGTAAAAAATAAATAAATAAATAAACAAAAACACCAACTTCAACTCTGAGAGAGGACATGATTTCACTGTGAGACAATTAAGATGGAAACTGTTTGTCTATCGCCCACTTAGTGCCATTCATTTTACAGTCTCTGCCCCAGTAAAGGAAAAACAACATCAGTTTATGTGGCAAACAGCCTTCGTGCTGCTATTAGTAAGAGGATGGTTTATGGAAACCTTGTCTCTTGGTATTGCTTTAGAGCCTTTCAACATGTCTATACTATAATCAAAATAGACCTTGTAAGTTTTAAGAATTCAAATAGAGTGATGACGCAAGGTCAGTACTGCACAAAGCATTACAGACATTTACTCTTTTTAAGCAGGCACACTGTTGACACAAAGGTGAGATATTTTATTCAATTTGATGCATTTTTCCAATATTCAATGAAATATCAAAGGAAGAAGAAACTTGCGAGAAACTTACATCGCCATAAAATAAACGTCACCTTTAATTCGAGAAAGAGAGAATTCAAGACATAAGTGTTCAAATTCCCAGTCTTATCCTACACAAATTTAAAAATCAACACAAGTAACAGAAGGCCACCAAAGCTGCACGAGTCATATGTCAACAAAACATAGCTTTCCTGAAAACAATGTGAAGAAAGCGAGATGTCGAGTCAAATAACATTCCTATCTAAATGAGAGAAATGTCATTCCTGGCTGATTAAATGAATAACCGCAATCATCCATCCATTTTCTGTAACTGTTTATCCAGTGTGTCGTTGCGGGGGAGCTGGAACCAATCCGGGGGGGTTCCCCGTGGACGAGTAGCAAAGCAAAACACGATCAACGAAAGACAAAATTAGTTATAATTCAAATACAACAGACATAACCTTAGATTTCTAGTACTCCCAGACTATCCTGGGCTTAGGTCTCTGCATGACTGGCGTCTGCCACCAGCCTCAATTTCATCCAGACCAGGAAGGACAGAGGTCAGGCGTTACACTGACCCTTGAGAGAAACAAATCAGCATTATTTAAACCAGCTAGCAAGCTTGAAAACAGTGCATTCTCCAAGTGGGAATAAATTTGGAGCCAACAAATTGTTGTTTTTTTTTACTTTAGTACAAATTAAGCTTAATAAAAATCTGTGTTTCTGTGAAATAAATATGTGGCTGTGGCAACCAGAAGCACACTTTTACGCACTGGAGGTGAAAAGATGCTCACTTGTGAATTCTGTTGGACCTAGCTGTACATGTTCCTGTCCATTAAAACCTTCAGTGTGTGGATAATTGTCTGCATCCGAAGTGACAAATAAAAAAATAGCAATATCGCTCTTGTGTGATTGGTTTGAATAAGTATATATTAAAGGTTTCACCTTTTATTTCTTTTATTTTACATCTTAAAGTTATTGAAATGTTTAACAGTGTCATCATCCGCTCACTGCAAAACTGAAAATTGCTTGGAACAATTCAGGGTCGCTTTCCATTAACCAAACGCAGTAAACATGTGCTTTACTGTACAACAAAAGGAAGCATAATGCTTAGATTTCTTTGTACCTTAAAGTCAGTATGACTACATTAAGCACTACATAAAACCTCTCCAATTTTTACACGTGTTATGATCATAAAACTGTTAAATTTAATAAGCACTCGAAGAGTTTAGTCCTGCAAATAAAGCCTGGAGATAAAATTGAGTTGTTCAGGAAAACAAAACTTAACTTCTCCCATTTGTAGAGGTAAATAGAGGTAACATAAAACTACAGTTTATTGTGCATTGAATTATCCTCATATTTTCTCTGCTGTGGGGCTGTTAGCTGTGAAGACCAAAGCAGGGTAGTTATTTCTTGTTTCAGTGGACTAATATGAATATATGAGAAATCACGTTTTCAGCACCTCAGCCAATTAAAGTGGAAAGGTAGTGATTTCTAGTGCACAGAGGTCAGTAAAGTTAATAATAACAATCAAAATTTTGATTGATTTCAGGCATTGGCGTTAGGCAAATTATTGGGTTGAAGGGTACAACAATCTCTGCCAATGCATATGTGTAATTTAAATTTAAAAAGAAAGCATATCCCAACCAACGCTGGATTTTATTTTGACCAGGGCTTTGAACCATTTCATGGAACGAAAACGAAAACCGGAAACCTTTGGTATTTTGGCGGGAACAAAAACAAAATCGAAAACTTTATATTTTTTAATGTTCCGGAACAGAATCGGAACAGAAAATAATTGTAAACCGGTTAATACCTTTTTTTTTTTTGTTCTTGAAAAAAATATTTGACCTCATGTTTCACTTCCTGTCATTCACTGGACGCGGGATGAGAGCGGAGAGAAGTAGCGGCTATCAGCAGCAGTTGAGAAAAGGGCAGTCTCCCAGTCACCATTTAATCATAACAGGTAAACACTGCAGTACGTCAATCTTAAAAATGTATGATTTAGACATTAACTCATTGGCTGCAGTCATTTTCAGAGCAGTGTGTTCCCGCACTGCCAGCGCTTTGTAGCAATATTGAGCTGTGGGAGAAGCACAATGAAGATCTGTTGTTCAGCAATAAATGACATGGTGGAAGTTATTCTTGTCTTATTTCATGTAGTGTCTAAGTAGGAGGCATAAGCCTTAACTACAGTGATACAACTGTCATAAAGCAGTGGTATAGTGCAGTGGCACTGTTTACTGTAGGGTAGGGATATATCTGTAATTATAGTCTATAGTATATAAACTAATTGCTTTAGTTTCCAATTTAAAAGTCCTTACGTTACTGTATTTTGCGCACCATTCGGCTCGTTGTATAAAGAGGCGCAGTCTAAATAACGGAGTTTATTTCTGTACTTTATCCGGACACACGGCGCACATTATTGATTGGTGCATGCTTGTTAACGGAAGCAAATAGGTGATTGTGGTTGAACTGTGTTGTACTACGTATTTAAATTTCAAAAAATACACCGACATTATTTTTTAAATGTTTTTTTTTCTTTATTCCTTGATAAATCTGTACCTAAATCCTTCGAAGTCCTCATCTTTGGTCTGCATTGGATAGCTCGGCACTCCAGGACGCACGCAGCTTAACTTTAAAGGCTCCGTTTACACCGATGTCCAGTGGGTGGAGTTCTTTTGTTAATCCTCCAGGATGAAGACAAGCTCCGAATTCAGCCGCATGACGTGTTTCTGACAGAAGCGGTGGTGTGGGGGGGGGGCATGGAGTCACAGATCAAGAGAGATGGCGAAGCGTGAAAAAAGCCCCGCGGTCTCTTTACGTGAACCGGAAGTGATATCCTGGAGTTTACATGTTGCGTCGTAAGCGTGTCTCTTCGCTGACGTCATTGTCGGGGGTCTTTAGCCAAACAAATGTGTTGATGCAGCATTCCTGCGGTACAGTACCGGCATATACCCTATACCGGTACCTACCGGAGGTGTGCCGGACGTAGCCACGCGTCATGTTCTCTAATTGGTCCATCGCTGCCGGCGTACGTAGTGACGTAATATGTCCTATGTCGGTGGACAATGGCCAATCTGGCGGAGCGCTGACTAAAGTCACATAAAAATATTTTTACAGATTTTGGAACTCAGTGTACACATAAGACGCTTAATGTTAAAAGGCGCAGCGTTGATTTTTGAGAAATTTTAAGGCTTTTAAGTGCGTCTTATGGTGCGCAAAATACGGCACCTACATATTTATATTTACAAGATAGGACTATATTTTTTTGTTCAGGAACGTCAGTTTATGGGTGGAACGCAAAACCGGAAAACTTATAATTCCGTTTCTGTTCGGAACGAACCGATTGGCAAAAAATTCTGGTTCAAAGCCTTGATTTTGATGCAGTATTTGTTGTGTGTGTCTGTGTATGTCTGGTGAAGGATCTCAGAGGTTAAATAAAAAGCAGCTGAACTTTTTAACGATTTTAAGATACTTCACCTCTCATTCAAGAGGCTTCATCAATTTTATTTAACCTCCTAGGACTACCATGACCTGGATGAATGAAAATCGACACAAACACAGCGTGAAGGAAGTGTTGCCCTTGTGCCTCTAGTGGGATAATAAGAGCCTATGCTCACTCTTTCCACTCTCTGATATAGGATATTGTTAACTGAGTATATGCTTCAATGCAACCATGTTACTCTGGACTGTAATTTGTGGAGTCAGAGCCCACCAAACCGTGAATTTCTATTGTTATCCAAGAGGGATCAGTGCATAAAAGATGTATGCAGTTGTGTCTTCAAAAAGAATCGACTGAGCACAAACAGTCAGAGGTTGCTGAGTTTTGCTGAGGCTGTTGGTGTGTGTGTGTGTGTGTGTGTGTGTGTGTGTGTGTGTGTGTGTGTGTGTGTGTGTGTGTGTGTGTGTGTGTGTGTGTGTGTGTGTGTGTGTGTGTGTGTGTTGTGACAGTCCAAGGTTTATCATGTCTGTGAAATATGGAGCTGTTTACATCACACACAGCATGCAGGGGACATGACACAATAAAGACAGATGGCCTTCATTTCTCCACACGTTCCCTCTCATCTCCCTAATAGAAGCAGCTCAGGCTGTCTGGAGTATTGTTCAGAAGGCTTTCATTTACATCCGGGATAAGGATCAATAATATGCCTATTTAAAAGTCAATAACTCTTTGTCACCAGGTTGGGTGGTGTTTCAAGTGAGTCATGATTGCTGACATGATTTTGTCATGAAATGTTCATGTTTTTATTGGTGGATGTACTGTTTACACAGTATATTTCCAGCTAAATTTTGTTTGACCGAAAAATGCACCTGCTAGATAGGAACGCATTGAAGCGTCGAACAGCCTTTGGTACATTCGGTCCTTTGGCAGACTGGGACTTTTTTCGCTGAGGATTTGAAATGTTTTCTGAGACGAACAGGTCACCAGAGTATATCAAACAGGGTCCCATCACACTATCTCTCAGGAGCTAACAGTCGCACGGTGCATCCGGGGAATTATAAGAAACTGACATTTCTTCATATCTTTGTGGTCCAGGCGAAGCAGCAGAAATCTTTCCGCCTCACAGCAGCTAGAGGGGGGAGATGGAGCGTAGAAGAGTGATACTGCGTGGTTAGCGTTTGCTAGGCAAGGTGGACGCTCAATAAACTGAGCTGAGGTCACCATCAATCTCTCACCCAAATGGGGGAGATGGTTAGGATTCATCTGTCTGGGGATGATGAATAGTGGCTACATTTGGAGAGGAAGCTGCTTTAATGGTTGGCGTTGTCTCGGACAGTTTATGTTGGAGACAAGTTTGAGGAGGTTTACAAACTAACAGACACTGTAGTGAAATTGTCTGTGCCTGCTGCGCTGCTTGTGTTATACTTAATTTAATTGTTCAGGGGGAAAAAAGAAATCATACAGAAGGTGAGGGAGTATTTATATTTTTATTTCATTCTTTTTCTATTTTTGGTTGGGATGTTAAATAATGACAAAAACAAAAAAAAAATTCCTCTTGTAAATTTTTCTCATGAATTTTTTTTTCTTAATATACATTTATTCAATATACAGTATATTTCATCAAATAAGATGAATCTCCCAAAAAGCAACAACAAAAAAAACAAAAAAACAATCATCACTTTGACTGTTTTTCAAATATGAGCCACCTATTTCAGCCTATTGAGGGGGGTTCTTGGTAGCCACTCCTCCACATTCTGTAAGGCAAAGTCCTGGGGGGGGGGTCATGGTAAGATGAAGAAAAATGACCCTTCATCTTTGATGGCAGTTAGAATGAAGGAGAGCTGACAGTTATCCAAACAGCTTTCCATATAGAATCCACAACTCAGGATCAGTCACGCAGGCAGTGGGTGAGGTGTACCGGGAGGACGGTGACCCCCGCCAACAACGCCCCCCCCCCCAAAAAAAGAGGCTGTCAGAGAGAAAAGACACTTTACAATTAAATGATGTCTGACTCTCAGAGTCAAGTGGTCTCTGCATGCGAGCATGCAATTTCATTTTTCTCTTTAACTGACAATACTTTGCGTACCCTGGGTTAGTTTTGGCATATGGTAACAGATACTGGGACAAATGCACATGTTCCTTTTTTAATACATACATAAAATTAAATATGTGACTGTGCTGTGAGAAGCCATCCCTAAATCTGCTCCGTTAATTAATATGGACACTGGGAAGCATTTTTTTAGTGTTGTCTCATACATCAGTTAGGGACTTTGCAAGTTATCATTCCTGTACAATTTTCATCTTATCCAAGAAATGAGCTAACATTGTATTGTTGAGGTTTTAATCATCATCGCATACATAAAGCCATGCAATATCCTGTATTACACTGTTAAATAAGAGCAGCAGCAGTAACAGTCATAAAATCCTAGACCAGCCCTCCAATGTTCACCATCAGATAAAGGCCAGATTTAAGTCTGGACAGCCGGCTGTATCTTAGATGGCCTTAAGTGCTAAAATCAGATCTGTCAGATGATACAAGCTATAGAATGAAACACGGACTACCCTGTACTCTAGTGACGGTCAAATAATTCCAGTGAAGCCTTGGCTTCAGCTTGTCTCACCGGTGAAACACCCAGCTATCACAAAGCCTGGACACAAGGATGGAAAGAAATGGATCCATGTGCACGGATTAATTAAATTAGTTAAACATATTTACACATGGCCTCCACAGAAGTAATTAATTTTATTAAATCAATCATCATTCTAGTTTGTCCAGGGTGGGAGGGGCTCTACTTCTACTCCAAACTTTCAAATGATCCGCGATTTCAAATTCAAGAAATCAGGTTCCAGGTTCCAAAGACTGCTTTTGTAGATATGCACCATCTATATTGAATGCTATAATTTTATGATAAATGCATATTCATTGGTCCAAAAGATGCTAAATAATACCTTATTCCAAAAAGCAAACCCTGTCATCTTCAGTCTCTTCCTTTCCAACAAACATGCCTGCTATTTTATAAATAAAACCTCTCATGTACTCCAGTCCAAAGGGAGTTAACCCCACAAAATTGTAGCGTAGCCGATGACATGTAGAAGCCCAGCCAATCCCATATTTATTCTCACTTTTGAATGCTGTTAAATGAAAGTGATACAGGAAATGCCCTTAAAGGTCAAGCCCATAATTGCACCGCTTTTACCTAAGAGAGAATGTCACAAACCCAATCATCACCTGAATGGGGGATACCCAATCTCTAAGTGAGAATATGTTGGTTTCACAACTGTGCCCTTGTATTATTGCACTTGTGATATCAACAGCGAGCCACAAAGCACCTGGTGACCGCTGTGTCCAACAATAATTGATATATCTCTCTTGTGTGCCCTTATCTGCTGGATTCAAATAAAGGAGTAAGTGGAATGTGTGCTTTCTCAAAGTGCATTCGACCCCGCATCATCTTATTGTTTAATCATAACAGACAAAGCTGTTTTATCTCTTCAGTCGACATATAATAGAAAAACCTTCTATGCACAAATTTCTCAATTATTTCCTGCTGTAAACAGTTTTCCTTGTATGGCCGTCTCTGAGGAAAGATTGGTAGACTACGTGCTTTTGCTTCTTTTTTTTTTGTAGATATTGATTTTCAGTAGGAAGCTGTGGTGGTCAAATGATTGGTTGGCATGTAAGGTTGGCATCAAAGTGTTTTCTCAATGTTCAGTCCTGGAGGAATGCCTTTGAAAGTCAACAAGCAAAACTCTTCTAAACTCTCAAAAACAATAATGACCCCATGGGACAACCAGCAGCTTCCTGTAAAAAAAGAAATGTGTGTGTGGAAAAACAAATTTTTCTGGCAAGCACAAGGAAGTTGTGGACTTGATTTATCACACCGTGTCTTGCTTTTCACACACTGTGGATACACTAAATATAATACAACCCAATTTTAGCATGCCCTTTTCATCAGCAGAGAAAAGTGTAACCGCATCGCATATTGATTTCAGAATTGATTGATTCAGAAAGTTAAGCTGTCAGTTAAGTTAAATAGGTCAGACAAATTGGAGGCAACTACACCGCGCAAATGTCAGCGTGTTCTCTTTTCTTACCTGAGTGCCCATGTGGGCATCTCCTTGGAAAATAAACTTCTTTGTGATTTTTTTAAGAGATTGTTTCCTTCTTTCAACAAAATTTACATTTTATAAAGTTATCTAAACTAGGAGGGAGTCAGAGCAAACCACCTTGAAGTCCATCTAATGATCACGTTCAGTCTGAGTCCCATACTGTTTTAAAAACACTGACGACTGTCGACAAATACCAAGCGGTAGAACAAAAATGCTCTCAACTCAGATAAATAGAGGTTTGCTGCAAAATACAAATCATATTCAGACTCAAAACATTTTTCTCAACTCAGTAAAATAGTCTATATCTGTGTGACAATGCCAACCCAGCTCTGTCCATCTTAGAATAAGATGAAATACTGCACAGTGGTGCAGGATGTCCCATTGCTCGGTCCCAACAACAGCGAACAGCCTTCCTATGAAAAATAATGTGCTTTGTTAGCCAGAATGGTGGCATGTCTAAGTTTGTGAGCCTCCCTGGGAACCCCTGTTAGGACTTGAATGGCTGTAAAATAAAGTCTCTTTTTTATTAATCAAGAACCAATGTGATAACTGAAGATTACTGAGTGTTTGCGCTCGGTTGTTAGGTTGTTAGAAGGCATGTTACAAAAAAAGGCATTGAAGACTTTTTTTGCTGTGTGATGCCCAAAACACAATAACAGTGTTTTCTTATATCTAGGTCATGGTTAATTTGTTTTGGTGTGGGTTGTGTGCCACGTGTTAATTAATGCAAAATAAGCAAGACTATTGAATTTATGAATCTCATCATCACAAAGAGAGAGAGAATGTAGCCGCAAGAGGGCACAAGCCAGTGTCTTATTGTGCCGGTCCCAAGCCCGGATAAATACAGAGGGTTGCGTCAGGAAGGGCATCCGGCGTAAAACTTTTGCCAAATCAAAGATGCGAATCAAACATATGACTTCCATACCGGATCGGTCGAGGCCCGGGTTAACAACGACCGCCATCGGCGCTGTTGACCTACAGGGCGCCGGTGGAAATTGGATTACTGTTGGTCGAAGAAGGAGAGGAGGAAAGTGCGTTCGCACGAAGAAACAGAAGAGGAGCGCCAAGAGTATAGGACTAAGAGTAGGGACGTTGAATGTTGGAACTATGACAGGAAAAGGTAGAGAGTTGGTCGACATGATGCAGAGGAGGAAGGTAGACATACTGTGTGTCCAGGAGACCAGGTGGAAAGGTAGCAAGGCTAGAAGTTTAGGAGCAGGGTTCAAGTTGTTCTATCATGGTGTAGATAGGAAGAGAAATGGAGTAGGAGTTATCTTGAAGGAGGAGTTTGTTAGGAATGTCCTGGAGGTAAAAAGAGTGTCGGATAGAGTGATGAGTCTGAAGCTAGAAATAGAAGGTGTGATGTTCAATGTTGTTAGTGGGTATGCCCCACAGGTAGGATGTGAGCTGGAGGAGAAGGAGAAATTCTGGTTGGACTTTGATGAAGTGATGCAGAGCATACCTAGAAGTGAGAGAGTTGTCATCGGTGCAGACTTCAATGGACATGTTGGTGCAGGTAACAGAGGTGATGAGGAAGTGATGGGCAGGTTTGGTATCCAGGAGAGGAACGCAGAAGGACAGATGGTAGTTGACTTTGCAAAAAGGATGGAAATGGCTGTAGTGAATACTTTTTTCCAGAAGAGGCAGGAACATAGGGTGACCTACAAGAGTGGTGGTAGGAGCACACAGGTAGACTACATCTTGTGTAGACGATGTAACCTGAAGGAGATCAGTGACTGCAAAGTAGTGGTAGGCGAGAGTGTAGCCAAACAGCATAGAATGGTGGTGTGTAGGATGACTCTGGTGGTGAGGAAGATGAAGAGGACAAAGACAGAGCAGAAGACGAAATGGTGGAAGCTAAAAAAGGAAGAGTGTTGCATGACCTTTAGGAAGGAGTTAAGACAGGCTCTGGGTGGTCAGGAGGTGCTTCCAGATGACTGGACAACTACAGCTAATGTGATCAGGGAGACAGGTAGGAGAGTATTTGGTGTGTCATCTGGAAGGAAAGTAGATAAGGAGACTTGGTGGTGGAATGAGGAGGTACAGGAGTGTATACAAAGAAAGAGGTTAGCTAAGAAGAAGTGGGACACTGAGAGGACTGAGGAGAGTAGACAGGAGTACAGGGAGATACAGCGTAAGGTGAAGGTAGAGGTAGCAAAGGCCAAACAAGAAGCTTATGATGACTTGTATGCTAGGTTGGACAGTAAGGAGGGAGAGACTGATCTATACAGGCTGGCAAGACAGAGAGATAGAGATGGGAAGGACGTGCAGCAGGTTAGGGTGATTAAGGATAGGGATGGAAGTCTATTGACAGGTGCCAGCAGTGTGATGGGAAGATGGAAAGAGTACTTTGAGGAGTTGATGAACGTGGAAAATGAGAGAGAACAAAGACTAGAAGAGGTGACTGTTGTGGACCAGGATGTAGCAAAGATTAGCCAGGATGAAGTGAGGAGAGCACTGAAGAGGATGAAGAGTGGAAAGGCAGTCGGTCCTGATGATATACCTGTAGAGGTTTGGAAGTGTCTAGGAGAGGTGGCAGTAGAGTTTCTGACTGGGTTGTTCAACAGGATCTTAGATAGTGAGAAGATGCCTGAGGAGTGGAGGAGAAGTGTGCTGGTGCCCATTTTTAAGAACAAGGGAGATGTGCAGAGTTGTGGCAACTACAGAGGAATAAAGCTGATGAGCCATACAATGAAGTTATGGGAAAGAGTAGTGGAAGCTAGACTAAGGGCAGAAGTGAGCATTTGTGAGCAGCAGTATGGTTTCATGCCAAAAAAGAGTACTACAGATGCAGTATTTGCTTTGAGGATGTTGATAGAGAAGTACAGAGAAGGCCAGAGGGAGCTGCATTGTGTTTTTGTAGATCTGGAGAAAGCTTATGACAGGGTGCCCAGAGAGGAACTGTGGTATTGTATGAGGAAGTCTGGAGTGGCAGAGAAGTATGTTAGAGCGGTGCAGGACATGTATGAGGACTGTAAGACAGTGGTGAGGTGTGCTGTAGGTGTGACAGAGGAGTTCAAGGTGGAGGTGGGACTGCATCAGGGATCAGCTCTGAGCCCCTTCTTGTTCGCTATGGTGATGGACAGGCTGACAGACGAGGTTAGACAGGAATCTCCATGGACTATGATGTTTGCAGATGACATTGTGATCTGCAGTGAGAGTAGGGACGAGGTGGAGGAGAAGCTAGAGAGGTGGAGGTTTGCCCTGGAAAGGAGAGGAATGAAGGTTAGCCGCAGTAAGACAGAGTACATGTGTGTGAATGAGAGGGACCCAAGTGGAAGAGTGAGGTTACAGGGAGAAGAGATCAAGAAGGTGGAGGATTTTAAGTACTTGGGGTCAACAGTCCAGAGCAATGGAGAGTGGGGAAAAGAGGTGAAGAAGCGTGTCCAGGCAGGATGGAATGGGTGGAGGAAAGTGTCAGGTGTGATGTGTGATAGAAGAGTTTCAGCTAAAATGAAAGGAAAGGTGTACAAAACTGTGGTGAGACCAGCAATGTTGTTTGGCCTAGAGACAGTGTCACTGAGGAAAAGACAGGAGGCAGAGCTGGAGGTAGCAGAGATGAAGATGCTGAGGTTCTCTCTGGGAGTGACCAGGAAGGATAGGATCAGGAATGAGTACATCAGAGGGACAGCACATGTTAGAGGTTTTGGAGATAAAGTCAGAGAGGCCAGACTGAGATGGTTTGGACATGTCCAGAGGAGAGATAGTGAATATATTGGTAGAAGGATGCTGAGTTTTGAACTGCCAGGCAGGAGGCCTAGAGGAAGACCAAAGAGGAGGTTTATGGATGTAGTGAAAGAGGACATGAAGGTAGTTGGTGTGAGAGAAGAGGATGCAAAGGACAGGGTTAGATGGAGGCGGTTGATTCGCTGTGGCGACCCCTGAAGGGAAAAGCCAAAAGGAAAAGAAGATCATCACAAAGAGAGAAATGGTTGTGCTTACCAGCCCAAGGCTGATAATTCAATCATAGTAAGGAACACAGTAAGAAACATACTCAGCTTGCATTCATGCCAAGCTTATGTAAGTTTACTAAATCTGATTCTTTTTTAATGAAGTCCAAACCTGTGCAAACCTGAATGCCTGCTAGAAATTAGTCTCATCTACCAATATCAGATCTACGCACTAATGTGGGGGCATAAATTAATTTATCTTCTTTGAAGTATCTTCTATTTCTGAAGTTATTTTTGTTGGCTTAATGTCTCTTAAAGTTTGTCATGTTGATACCTTGAGGGAAGACGATGGACGAAACTCAAAATGACTCACCTCTTTCTAGGCCTAGGGTTGTCCCTTTCAATTTGGATCATGGGTGCTTTGGTGTGTTGAGGGCATTCTGAATGGCAAGTAAACTAAAGCCAGGTTGTGTATGTTTTGTGGTCAGAAGGGTTCATGACGAGCAGCAAGGCTCACCTTTTCAGTGACTACATTTTTGGCATCCCTGATGCTAGACTCTCAGATTAACACAATGGGGATTATCCCACCTAGCCTGTGTTGATCCTTCCACTGGCTGAGAGAGGCAGTGGAACCCCATGCAAGGCGATGTGGGTGGAAGCAGTCTCAGGAAAGTTAGCTGAGCAGATTAACGGTGGATTTACAGCAAGGACAAAAAGAAATAGACAAGTCCTTAATCATAGTCTTGCAAATGTCTGTTTCAGTCCTACATTTATGGTAAAATTATATTCAGCACGCCTCACCTTCATCTACTTACATATCAAAAGTAAAAATAAAATCTTTTGAAGATACAGTATATCTATTAAAATGTAGACAACACAGTCCTTTCAACAAACATTTAAAAGTAACAAAGTAATTAAAAGTCATCAAAACTTATTTCTGCTTCCGTACACTTTTTCTACAATCACCAACAAAGGATGAGCATAAAAACATTAGCATTTCATTGTCAGAGATGCTATGACAAAAATCTAACGGAATCTTTCCAAAATGTGTTCTTTTCTTTCTGATTTTGTTCGGATTTTTTGGATCTGTTGCACACTGTTTGGCAATTTTGGTAGACTAAATTCATGTTTGGTTCAAACATGAAATTTACCAATATTTTAAATTGTTAGAATCCAAATTAGGAATTTCAATCAAAACCCATTCAATCCCATATCAGCAGCATTCATCACCATTTTTCATTGTCGACTTCCTCATGTGCACATGTTGAATCTGTGTCTTAGTCTTGTCTTTTGTGACATAACAATCATCAAACCTAACCCACATTCTCAGGCAGTGCTGAGGTCTGCTTAGGAAGTGACTTCACAGTGAATTCTACATCCAAAAATACACAATGCATTTTTTTCTGCACTGGAGTAGCATCCTTGTGCTTTACACATAAACGTAGCTATGAACAGAATAAGAGAATAACTCTATTTGATTATTTTCTGGTAAGTAGCCTGCATTTGAAGAGTGATATGTATTTCACAGTGCACATTTGCATTGTATGTAATGTCCTGTGTCATGTGTGTGTGTCAGTGTGTGTGAAACTCCATATGTCTCAGATTCCAAACTGTCAGATATCAATGTGTTGGAAATGTCATCAAGACCTTACCAATGTAATGACGTTCACATTGGGTGCAGATGACAAATTGTATGAATAAATGGTCAAATGACTGAATAATTGCACTCTCAGTTGGAACGCCACGATAGATGTGTCGGCCGAAATGAGTATTCTACCTCTGGAGTATATTTAACAGGATCCCTGTTTCTTCTAGGGGACTTGACACTGACAATAATAGATTTGGATGGCTCTCAAAATTAAATTGCCAAAGGATCTTATTGGGTATGCACAACAGTCCAAAGTCCATGACAATATGTCCTATTTTGCCATTTACTGTAGATAAGTAGAGCAATTAAAGCATCATTGCCTCTGTCAATTTTGTCTGCTTCTAGGTTACATCCACATAGTGTGTTGTTGAAGTAAAAGTCTAATACTGCTGCGTACCAATACTCTGGCTCAGCTACTTCTGCTGTACTTCTGTATAATGTCCAAAGTTCCACCAGGATGATGAAGGGATAATGTTACTAAGATTCTGGTATGCGTTGGCATTGAACTTATACTGACAGTGACTCTGTCAGTATAAATTCATATGCCATTTGTCATCACAATAAATCAATTAAAGATTTAGTTTCAAAAATGTAAAATAAAAATGTAAAAAAAATTTTTAAATGGTAATCTGTTTTAAAATTCAAGAAGTTATAACCTGCAAACTCGTTTTGTACTTTTAAAAAAATGACGTACTGTATTAATATCAATACAGCTGCAAGTCAATTTTCTTTCAATTTACTAAGCAGTCAACCAAATAATTGTTGCTCGTATGCCTTGCAGGTCTAGTCGTACCTTATCATACTTCTAACAGGGTTTTTTTCTGCATTTTAATGAATTAAACTTGACACATTTTCATGACATTTAGACGAGTGGAGCATGTGAACAGAATATATCCAGATAAAGAAGTGGATCTGTGTTTGGCTTTGTTTTTGTATTTTTTTACTGACTTTCAATGACAGAACCCTGAGGGGCTATATTTTGATGACAGACGTCTTGTTGGAATTAAGATTAATTTAATTAAAAAGGGGCCACTGGGCCTCGGCAGAAGTATGAGCTCTAATGAGGGCCCTTCTAGTTTTGTCTTTAACCCAAGATATTGTTATTAATACATTCAACTCGCATTGTGCAGCTGCGTAGGCTTGATTTATACCTTAGTGTATTGTGTTTGTGTCATTGTTAGAATATTATATTAGCTGTAGTGCCTGTAGCAGAATTACTGATGTAAATTTATTTTTCAAATTCAGCTATGTTGATATCCATACCACAATGCCCAGTCTTTTGTAATGAATAAAGTGACACAAAATAAAGATGAGCAGTAGCCATCAGTGAAGTATGCATAATGTCAAGCAGTGAGTCACTCACATCGAGGCTGAATACCATTGTGTCGACACTGAACTACAAGATTGGATGTTATGAAACCGGATGACACATTTCTTAGATCTGAGAGTTGTAAGGAGACAGTCAGTCATTCTTAATAATTGAGAGAGGCAAGTGTGATGATAGCCATCCAAATGTGGGATATTTCATCAATAAAATGAAAGTAAAAAAGTAAAAATGTATGATGCATTACAGAGGAGGAAATAACACCAGGCGCTGTCTGTATTACACTCTAAAAGCGAGCAATTCTCGTTGAACCCGAAGGTTAAAAATGTGAGTGCAGGTCTATAATTGTGGGAATCAAGTGGGAATGTGCTATAACAAGTGTTTTTTCGTTCAGTTAGATCTGCACAGCATAAGCCTTCATAACACACAATGAATCATTGCATCCCCCCCATCTTCTGCATTCCTGCTTTTGGCCTTACAAATAAATATACACATAAAATCATTCAGGATGAATTATGAACATACTGACTGTTATTTCACACACAAATCATAGGTATTCTAATGAATATGCTTTAGACCTTTAAATTTATGTGTGATTTTAGCTGGTAATGTTGGGGTTTTTATCTAATAAAAAAGAAAAAACACAGTCATGGGTCATTTATCTTCTGCAAACTAACGATGGAAGTTATCATAAAATCATCACCGTGAATTAAGTCTGGAGAAATCTGCAGCAACTTAGGAAACAAGGGACATTGTTGATAAGGCATATTTAATGTGCCACCTTCATCTGAATATGACAGATCCTAAGAAGTGAAGCCAAAGAATCCTGACTGCCTCCTAATGGTAGGTTGCAGTACAGTGTATAAATCGTTCATGCTAGCTCACAATAATTCAAATAATCAGACACTTTCAATAAGTGTTTATGACCATTTCTAATATTAAATAGGTAATTAATGAGTCCAAAGGCGTTTACATTTTTATAAAATATGAGTTAAAATGATAAAGGCAAAATGCTAAAAAAAAAAAAAAAGGTTTACAAAAAAACAAAATTAAAAACCGTTAGTGATGGAATAAAGTAGCAGCTCAGGAAAAAATATGTTTTTTGACCCAAACACTCAGTGTTGTGTTTTCTTGGACCCTGATTGTAATAAGAGCTTAAAATCAGATGATTACACTTGGTTTAATGTCTTGCAGCAGAGTTATGTGCATTTTCAAGATGTTTTACAATGAAAGACCAAATAAGTATGTTGCAATAGTGAAATAATAGTGTGAACATTTTCATCATCTTCAAGATTCCAAAGTGACCTTAATTTTTACAAATACATAATGGGACAATTTTAGTCATGTGTCTCTCAAAACCTAAATGGCCATCAGATACAACAGCAACACTTTTTGCAACAGTTGTAGGTAATCAGCAGATGGCAGTATCTGATTCATCATATACAGGCGCCCAAAAATTACGATTTTCATTTTGTTTGAATCAAGCTGGCATAAACATCATGTCATACACTTTATAATATATGTCCAATAGGAAACTCAGCATATGTGGTAAAGGCTTATCCCTACAGAGGATAAGCAGTTACAGAAAATTAATATATGGAAGTCAGTGGGCTGAACAGAACGACAGCTATGTGTCATCCATGTAACTATGGAAATGGTAAGGAGCATATGTAATGAGAAAAGAACTGGTCCAAGCACTGACCCATGGGGCACACCGTATTCAATACAGGGAAAAGGCAGCATGAAATTCTTGCAAAATTATACAGGAAACTGTAGAACTTACTCCCACCCACAGCCGCAGTCCATCGAATAGAACAGCACATACTTTATGTCAATGTTTACCATTCACACTCCAAACACATGTAAATATAGCAGCAGTAATGTAAATAAATTTATACCGTTTCACTGCTTGCTTCAGTGTAGTGGATCTAATTCTCCAATATATAGATTGTTTACTGGCAAGACAGTCAAGGTCACCTGAGCAATAAAAGAAAAAAAAAAAGTAAACAGGTTGTTGTCAACGCTAAGACGTGGTGAAGCACGACACAGAGAGGCCCTTGTCCTTTAAAGCTGATCCATGTCAAACGTAAAAAACAGCCAAAAAATGTTTGATTCCACGACATGGAACATCACTTGAAACTTGAACAGCAAGAAAGGCATGACAAATAGGGAAGTTGTCCTTCAGAAGAAAGACCCAGTTTCAAGTCCTTGAGTTCAAAAGACTGCAATGGCCTATATTGAACATACTCAGCTCTAGAGAAATAAGGGCAGAGCAGCTCTTAAAATGTTACAGTGGAGAAATGCAGCAGATTATATTTATTGTCACTCACAGTTTTCATTGATTCATACATTTCATTTTTTGTCATTTTATATTAATCTACTTTTGGATGGTTATATTCTAGATTTACCAAACTTCATTTTAAACTGCCTTTTGAAACATTTTTGTTTCTCTTTTCTGGGTAAAGATAATTTGAAATTACTCTGGAGGTTGAGTAATCTCCTACCACACATCTTAAATACAGATAATATAGATACGGAGCAAAAGGGAAATTAAACCAAAGGGGAATAAAAGTTCACATTCCGGTATCAGTAGCTTTAACAAGTGCACAACATCACATCTGTTTCACAGTTAGGTCAATTTTCTGCCTAGATGTTGCGTGTTAAATTTGTTTTCGTCCACAGCTTGTGAGACTTCCTGATTGTGCCATCTGTGGTTGCTAGGGAGATTTGTCCACAGCTGCAGCCTCACAGTTCATGACTTGCAGTGATGCCAGTGTGAATTTGATGCAGCCATCTCAGCTTCAAATCCAAGTCCAGCACCAACTTTTATAACAAAGCAACACATTGAAAATGTCTCGTTTCTTTTGAAAGTCGAAGAAAATATGTTTTGTAAAATATAAACAGTTCCAAAGTAGAGCTTAAGTTATAAATGTCTTTGTTATGAATAATGCTGCCAATTATTTCTCTCAGTTACAAAGACAACCAGAATATATTACATTAAAAAATATATATTTGAAATCGGGAAGGTCTTTGCTAATGTTGCACAAAGGTCACTTCATTCATTTTTGGATCCTTACATGGACTTCCTGAATAATTAGTTGTTACTAGTAAGACTTTCATTAGGTATTGAATATCTGGCATAAACATCCATTCTGCTGAAAACTCCTCCTCTCTGTGAAAAGAGACAATAGCAGTAATCTCAAGGAAATTTCAGGATGCAAGGTCGTAGTTTGTAATGACAGCGATGGTCCATTTGTTAGTCAATATCACAGCATCAACAGAACCATCAACCACTGTAGAACATTAAAGAACATTAAAGTTTATGGTGAAGACCTTTGACCCGATGGAGGGCAGAGGTCAGGGACAGCAGATAATAGTTGGGATGATTGGGGTCCTTTAAGAAGCTAATGTTTCCACACAAATAAGTGATTTCTCCTTCCTTCACTCTTTCCTACTTTATCCCTCCTTCCTTCTGTCAGTCACTTCCAATGATCACCTTGACAGCCACCTCCCCCAGTGACATTCAAGCCTGATGGTTTGATCAGACAGAAAGGAAATTACTATCCTGGGACTTTCTGACTGATGACTCCAGCGATCAGTCAGTGCACTGCAGGACATGGGTTTATCGTGGCATCTGTGATACAAATTTGCCACTAAAATGATTGCCAGATTCAAGCGCATACATCTTGCACCACTTAATCCTATCTGAACACGTCAACTAATTCTGCATTAGTGTCACACTTGTCCTTTTTGTTTGGGGTCTGTAATACATCACCAGAGAGCTGTCATGTGAGCACACAGAGCGGTGTTGGTCAGCAGATCAGCAGAAACAGAAATGTAGTCAATAATGTTTTTCACTAAATACAGGAAATACAGGAATAACACATTCCACATAAAGGGACATGAGGATGGAGTGGTTTTAGGGAGTGAAACAAAAATTTTCACTGCTAAAAGACAGTAAGTGATGTATAAATGTTTATATTTGTATATAAATTATGTACATTCAATTGCTGCTGCTAAGTAATTTAAGTAGGTGTACACATCATGAAGGTTATTTGATCAGCAGTGTGACCCCTTCAACAATATCTTACAAAAACAACCAGGATGTTGTTGTTGTTTTTGTTTTTTTGTTTTATTTTGTTTACTGGTATAATTGGTGTGTATGAGCTTGATATGGAGTTATAGCTTTTTTCTGCCTGAGGCAGATGTCTATAAGAACTGAAGAGCAGCCAGTCTTTATACCTTCTATAAAAGCGTTTGTGTTTGCATCTCAAATGATTTTTGTTTTATAGATACATCTGCCGTCCCTTGTTCACTGGCTATAAATATATTATGAATTGCAATTTATTCATGAAATATTTTTTCCGTACATTTACATTTTAGAAACTTACACAGTAGCCCCACGATGAGTTGGCGTCTTATCTAGGGTGTATCCCACCTTTTGATCGTAGCCAGCTCAGATAGGCTCCAGAAGACCCGTGACCCACGAGGCCGATAAATGGCTGTAGACGAGACAATTGTGATCATTTGAGCTACAAGAAGATGGATGAATGGATGGATGGATGGATGGATGGATGGATGGATGGATGGATGGATGGATGGATGGATGGATGGATGGATGGACACTCACACAATGATCAGGAGCATAGTTGTGTCGGCTAATATATGTAGTGAGCCTTAGCTGTTATTTAAAGATAATTTACTTCTATTAATTTGCTTGAGAAGGCAAATGGCAACACAAATCAGCATCAACAGCTGTAGAATCAAAGCATGTCTTCATTTTTCCTCCAGTCCGTCTGCTTTTCTCTGCTGCTGGTGAGAGGTGACATGCTGACTTGCACCTAAAAAGGTCTTTGGAAATCATGTGAACAGAAATATTTGCCCAAACCTTTGACCAAACCCACCCTAAACAGTAGGCTGCCTGCAACCATGAATAACACAGGAGATATTTGTGGTACCCCTGTTGCTCAGCAGCTTGGTGGACTGCTTGGGAAAAACACACTAAGAAATGCAACAGTGCCCCCACTTGGTCAACAAGGGAGCCACACAACAATAATCCGTCATTCTTTCAGGCACATGAAATAAAATGAGCTGGAAATTTGTCAAGGGCTGAATTTAGGAGCAAAGTGGCAGAGCATGCTTGAGGTGATTTGTGGGCATTTTTAGACAGCTGTGAAGAAGTTGGCAGTGTTGCAGGGTCTGCAGAACCTTCAGCTCCTTGTCTAACAAGGCACAGATGGGCCCCTCCAAGGAAACAGCCATCCTGATGGTAAGAGGTGAGTGCTGACAATGTGGAAATTGATTCCAGCTGAAAATACCCGCCGCTCATGTGGATGATGGCACTGTTCCTCTTTATTTCTTATTTATTGTCAGCTTGTTGACATATACATGATCCACTAAACATGGAGCGATATCAGAGCTTCACGTTCCATGCAGATGTCAAAGCATGCAAAAGGAAATCTGAAGATGTGGCCTGATGTCATCTTCTCTTTTCGTGTCAATGGACATGAAAACGGCTTAGAGATGCTTTGATTGGGGTAATTCTTTATCTTTGCCGCGTTAATTATAATTTTTACATGTGCCAGCAATAATAATTAACACAACTTTTCTTACTCGTTCTCTCTTGCTCTTTGTGTGTGTGTGTGTGTGTGTGTGTGTGTGTGTGTGTGTGTGTGTGTGTGTGTGTGCGTGTGTGTGTATGTGTGTGTGACATTTGAAAGATGAATAACCTGCGAGGCAGCTCACTCAGTGAAGAGGAGACATCTCTCTCCTCTAACCATTTGACTCATCTCCCGCTACATTTCGATTTGGGCGATGGACAAAAAAATTAATATTATTAACTTTTGATGAGTGTTGATGGTAAATTTTGAAGTCCTAATATGAGAGAGACAGAGCTGCAGTTCTTTCCCTATGCTTCATCTCACACTGACACATTTTTGTGCTATTCTACCATAGAGTATGAATATTTTTTCTTCAACTATCATCATCCAATTTTGCAAAGTAAATTGGAACTGTTGTGTGGAAAAAATACATGACAGGAAAGCAGTGTTTCTAATGCGGTAAACATATTTGGCAGACAAGATTTAACTGATTCCAGACAATGACTTTTTATAAGGGAGAAGGCAGCCCACTTAACTCCATTGTTTGTCAGTTTATTTTGCATGATTGCATGAGGAGAAAAGAGTTAGGCATCGCAGAAAATACTCTGACAAAAGCTTTGATTCTCAGGTGGGAACTTCCTCTTTGGTGCAGCATGTTTTATCATTTTTGAAGCTACAGCGTAAATAATCCTCAAACACTTTCTCTGTAAATATCTGTTATATCTACAACCACAGGTGAGGAGTCAGTCAGATTGCTTACTTCATAAAATGCAGAAACACCACCATACCAGTCCACTGTTCTGATATGTGCCTTGTTTTCAGAAAAAGCCATGAAGCTGTCAAACCTCATATTTATTTTGCTAAATAAATTAAATTAGATATTGATTACCTCTGAATAAAGTGTTTACCTCTGGTAGATATCAATTAGTTTGAAATTCACATTGTCGATGGGTGATTACCAGTTGTCACGACTGTTCTTAAGTTTGCTGTTTATGTGCCTGCAGGACAGAAGCTAGTGCTTGCTCCTTGTACATGCTGAATAAAGTGAATCTGATTTTCATTCAGAGAGGGTATATGATAATGAAATGCTATGAACCCAAAGTCCACTTGTTATGCTGTGCGTGTCTGCTGAGAACCCCCAAAAACAGTAACTGTAGAAAGGAGAGAGGACAGTGTCACTGCAGAACAAGCGATGTCTGATGCCTGCATGGTATGTCTAGATTGATGGATGCATCTTTAATTTATTATTTTTGTGTATGTTTATGCCTCGCTGCCTCCATTAAAGCCAAATGCACCTGAATGAAATTACTGAACACACACAGACTCCCATAAATAATCGACTAGTTAGCATAAAATCTTACAGCAAACATTGCTTCCTTCTAAAGATTGCGTGACCTCAGAAGTTCATCGTCACCAACCGCCTGTCTGTCTGAATATGTAAGATTTGACAGATAGGACGCAAACAAAAAAAAACCCCTGGGAGAAACTCCCCGTGTGAGCATCTCGTCTCGTGCAAATACGAAAGATAGTCGCTCATTCTCTCGCACACTCCGTCTCCTACTGCTGCTCTCACATGCACTTAATCACAGAGATACTCTATTCCTATGAGACCGCAGCAGAGGTGGTTTCATTCTCAATCATTGCAGAAACACGTCTCTTCATCTGCATTTCTCTAAGTCTTTATCTCTCCTTCTATATTTTTCCCACTCACTCTGCCACCCACATGACCCCCACCTCCCATCCACCACCCCCCATGGGGTGCACATATACACACCCTTTACTTCTTGCTGGTGTTTGGTGTGCTTTTGCAAAGCCTTCTGACACACAGCTGCTCTCTTTGATAATCTCACACCGTGTTTCCCTCGCTTCCAATTCCCCCTGCAGCAATGGGTCCCTGCTTTGTCCATCTGGCTCGTCACAGACTCACAGACCGGCTGATGATGTTTAGGAGCATACTATAATTTGTCAAAAATGACAGTGTATTTATAGCTTCTATCATAATTTCATTTGAATCATCAAGATGAAAGCAAATGAGCGATGGAGCTGATACCAGGCAAAGACAGCCACACTGGTGCAAAGCTTTTAAACTTACATGCGGTGCAGAAAAAAAGAACACTTTATCAAATAGATAATGATTATCTTCATCTACATTATGGAATATATAACAGCAATTGGCCAGAAATGACCCCCAGGCTTGCAGAGATAGGATGCATAAAGACCAAATGCAGCTTTTTGGCTGAAACAATTCATTTGTGTAGCACACGTAAGGTGTTGGGCTGCAGGCCTCAACAGTCTCATAAAGAAAAAGCAATACCCTGCCACACCGAAGTGAAAAGCTTAAATATTTGATTTAAATTTTGGGGCATACGATGCAGTGCCATGCCGCAGTCATTCATCACATGCTCTGGCTATCGGGCTATCAGTTTACAACTTGCTCCAAAATTCTGTGATATGCCTTAAACATTGTACTGCCGGAAAGGTGCACCGGCAGGGGAGGAAAATCGCCTTGCAAACTTTTATCAATGGAGAAAACATATGTGGAAGAGTTGTTGCTTTAAATCCGGGAGCCAAAGTCTGGGTGCTATCTTGGCAGAGTTTTATGGACCAAACGATGATGCTCTCTCAGTTGCGTCCACCCACGCCGCCACGCAGCCCAGCTCTAAAGGCTGCAATGCCTTATTTGGTGCAAATGCCATCTTACTGCACTGTTAACAGGATGGCACTCCCCGATGTACCCCTATGTTTTAACTAAAGCATACTGTGTTTTTGACTGCGGTTGAACTGTAGCCCAGGCTGGCGCAAGATGAAGAAACCATGCCGCTGAGGCGAGACTGAGTTGAATCTGCAAGGAGCACGACTGACTGCTGCATTGATGAGAGGAACTGAGCTGTAAATTTTGAATAAATCGCTGGCAGTTCCATGATTTAGTTCGCTAACGCCGCTAGAGGGACTTCGTCTAGAGGTGTAGCTTACAAAGAGACATATGCTGAAGTTATTCAAGTAATTATAGCAGTAGGTTATTCTCAGACCTGAGAGATAGCTTCAAACTATGATTAGATGTACAGGAGGTGAGAAACTGCACACACGAGCAAGGAAATCAAATTCTTAAGAAGTTAATGAATACCGTGTCAGTATAAAATTCAAGTTGTCATATTGAGTTGACCTTGCCAAATTTAATTTGCCAAATTTAGTTTTGATTTTGGCCAGGTTGAGCTTATAAATGAAAACCCACATCGTACCATTTCAAAATAGCTTGGAGCTTTTTTGAAAACTATGAGGCAGATGGTGTTATAGCCTGATTTCAAGCTTTTTTGGCAAAAAGTAAAGGAGACACCAGGTTCAGAAATTAATTGCAGCAATCAGGCCTGCAACAGGAGCAATCAGAGTTGGGAATAAGGGGAACATACAACTTAACTCTGTGGTGGCAACAGAATAAGCAAAAGGTGAGCTTAATCCTGTGTTTTATATTCCCCCCTCAGGGATATAACACATCTTCACCTGCTTCTGCAGACAGTAGCTGTGAAGTAACTACTTCATCATATATGGTTTTATTGATTTAGCCTTTGCCTCTGCGGAATATATTTATCACTGAGTCACAATCCTGTGCTTTCCCTGTGGAAATATATTCATAAGACACACTTTTTTTTCCTTTGTACAAAACTTCTAGTCGTGCAAACATGAGCAATGACACTTTGCACTTTTGAAACATATATTTTCTGTAAAAACAGTCTTTTTTCTTCCTCAGAGTGATCAAAGCATGTTTAATATGTCAAAATGAATCACTACAGAATGATGAAATTGGTTGAAAACACAAAGCACATTTGAGACCACAGTTTGCATATGGAGCACATTATTCGAGCAAATTCAAATCCTGCATAGCCGAAGGAGCCTACGGTTAGATTAAGTTGCCAAAGGCCTCCAATTATCAGGTTTGTGTGCCTCAGCAGTGCACCATATCCATAAATGCAGCAGTCCCTCTCTTCATTTGAACCACTCTGCTGTCAGGTCAGTCTGTGGAGAAACATCATTGAATGAAAAATCCCAAGGACAATCAATAATATAGTTGCTGTTCCTTTCTCAGGTAGAACACCATATGAGGCTAAATTGGTTGACTGGGGTGTATGATGAACCATTTTCGAGCTCAATTGGACTTCAGTGGCCGTCAGAAACAGCTCCTATTCTGCACCTGGTAATGGTTAGCTAGCCTCCCCTGCAATATTAGATGTCATTCTGTGGACTGCCATGGGGACAGCAATTACCCTTGTGCTAATATCTGCCTGCCCACACTATCCCTAGTTCCCAGTGGCTCCCTGATGTCTACAACTGCCATTGGCTGGCCACACTGTTTACAGGGGAGACCTCATCAGACACCGATTTCTCCAGATTAGATCAGAACTCTGACCCGCACGCCTGAACAGCCTCAGCCTCCAGCTAATGGCCACAGCTGGCCAGAGATCGCCGGGATGCAAAGACATATGAACACCGTAAAAGCGCTGACACAAGCGACAACAAGTGCAAATACACACATGCCAGATCCACCCACACAAAAGCAGTAACATCTGTTTAATGGCATTCACAAGCATGGATCCAGTCGGACTGCACTCATGATTGTTGTTTTGCTTTAGCTAAACATTGGAAGATTTAGAAAAATCCTCAAAGATTTGACATTTATTATTCAAAAATAAATGTTTGAAGATGATTCAATTAATTATCAGAACAATATCATCAGACCTTGACTGATTAATAGTCAATATTATCATTTCTGTTAATACATTTGCATAAATGTTGGACAATTAGCAGGGAATAAACTTGAATTCAGGAAGCGTGGGAAAATTAAATACCTTAAATACTTCAAATTTTAATTCCAGAGTAGCAACAAGTACCAGGCCTGTCATGAGAAAATGATTAGTTATTACGCTTATCTATAACCCTAACCTAACCTGGAACACTAAAAAACAAATGTGAAAAATCTAGTGCGTCATTTCAGACAATAAATTAGTGGTGATTTAGAAACTGTTTCCCTCTGTTGATAATTTTTCTCTCAAGAAGAAAAGATAACTTCGTTTTTCACATGTGAAATTAACAGTTTAGTGCTGTTCAACACTCTTTAATAAATTATCAGGTATTGATCATCAATCTGGTCTTAAGTAAAAAGATTGTGTTGTTTGTCACTGACAGCAGAGTAATGGCTCCTCATCGAGCAACTAATTGATGTTCACTTTGTTAGACACAAACAAACATACCATACTGTGTAAGTGCACTCTGCATCACGTATGCATGGGATGGAGGAGGAAATTAGTGTCTGATGTCTGTACTGATGAGACAGAAGAATGGGCTAAACACTTGCTTGAAAGCTAATGCTCACGCAGTAAACAGCTTGGACGTTTTACATGTTCTGTCTGCTGAGCAACAAGACACGGAACATGGAAGCAAAACTCACGTGTCTTATTTATTCCACCAGAGCATGAAGTTCACATATCGGCACATGACGATACGGACGAGTGACTAAGGGTATTACCCTGGTTCCTTGACTTCCTATTTCCCTTTTTTTTTTTTGCTTCCAACGTGAAGCTGCCATTCAGGCTTTTCAAATCCAGGTGTCACTCATGAGAATCTATTCCTGAGCCAAAACTGAGACCCCTATTTCACCTACGGTGAGTGGATGACAGAAAGCTGTCACCTTTGTTCAGAAGTAATGCTGCTTCTGTCTGCTTTTGACGCTCCATGGGGAGTTGTGTGTGGCTGCGTCATGGCCATGTGAAAGGATAAAAGACAGCATGCTTCAGTTTGCTTTGTATGGGATGAATCCTCATCAGGCAGGAGAGGGATTACTTCACAGCAGGAGGCAGGGCGTCATTCATCTGCCACGGGCTGTTCAAAGCCTCCAAATAGTGAGATGCTGCATTGGAAATGTAAAAAAAAAAAAAAGATTGGATCAATTAAAATTATGTTAAATCTATTCATTGCAGCGGGATCTCTACAATTATTATGTTACTTGTAAGGTATTTACATAAAATCAAGCTTACTCCTTTTCCAGATCTGCACCAGTCAGCAAGATTTTGACTGAATCCATGTTCATCTTCTATGAGAGGCTTTTATTCTGAAGGTGTCGAATGAGGGGTTTGTGGTGAGAGAAATCGAGAGGTCACTTGATTGTATCTCTCGGTTAGAGGTATGGAACAGAGGGTAGTGAGACTCCGGTGATCTTCTCACCTCTCCTGCTATCTGTCTTCGGGGCTCTGATGCTGCTGTTATTGCAGCTGGAGTACCAAGAGGTGATGCAGTGTGTCAGTGCATCCTCCGGTGCACTACTTCTGAATTTTGTGAGAATGTCAGGGCGAGAAATGTTTGCTTCAGTTTCCAACTAAAGTTTCTTTCCCCCTCTGGACCCATTTGGTAATCCCAATGGTGTGCTTCCACCAGGTGAACTTGGTTTTCTTCACTCTCTCCACTAGTGGAAAGGGATTCACATTTATACTGTGACCTTGTGATGTTAACAATGCCCTCTGTAGTCCTGCAATTTATACTGTTCATGAAATATACATTGAGCTCCTTAATTCTTTGATGAGCACAGGTTGGATGCATATTTATATTTGCATGCATTCACAGCTTAACAATTAAAGAACACTGACATGAACACAAATGCAGCGCGGCATCAACACAACATGATGTAGTTGTTAAGGGAGTGGCTGTTTTGTTGCCCCCCTTATATAATGCTACACCCGCTGGTGTATGAACAATAGAGTCTACACCACCGAAGTGACAACATCCCTGCAAAGGTAGAGGGAAAATAGAGGGAAATCAACACTTACATGTTAAGAAAGCTCTGAAACCATTTGGCCTTCATTTAATCAAAACAGAATCCTCGTTAGCAGCTCCGCATCCCAACGTAGAGGAAAAAAAGGACAATAGTACTGTCATCCCATATGAGGCTGGATTATCTGACAAACTAAGAAGGATTTTCTCTCAGAACAACATCCTGGTATACTTGAAACCCAGCTACAGCCTCAGACAACAACCGGTTCAGTCTAAGAATAAAACCCGAACACAAGCTGAGCAGTTGTATAAGCGGTTCAATGCTGTGAAGAGTGCAGTGACCTGTACATAAGGGACGCCATACAACCACATGTCACCAGACACCAGCTCTCCAGGTCAGGACTCAGCAATCTGCCTGCATCTAAAGAATTACAGACACTCATTTCAAGACAACAATGTGTACAGACAGAGTGACGGGTGTTTCTTTGTGAGAGGAGGGAATGAAGTTAACTATGTCATATTGAAACGGAGATGGTGTCGGCGCCACCAGTCACATACAATACAGCATTAGCATCCTTTCCCTGACAGTTTCATCTTCATTTACACCTCAAATTATGTAACGCTAATGATGAAAATGATGACCCATTGAGCCAACAAACCAACCCCCAACGGTTAGAACTGAAGAAGCCTCTAGGATGACAAGGGGGAACCTTCGTGAGATTAAAAAGGTCCTCACATGTAGTGAGAGGTGTACAGCAGGGAATGAAATATACATGAAACTACACGATTCTTCAATTTAGAACAAGAGTTATGGTTAAAAGTCCGTCGCCTGTCATTCAGCCTTTCGAAAATGTGTTCTAAAACTCACTGAAATTGATTTAGGGCCTGTTATTCTGAATTTAGGGTCTTTTTTAAATGATTGATTTGTAAAAATTGAGAGAATTGTACCCCTAAGCAGAATTTTGTCCTGATTGAACCTAAAATTATTCATTCTGACTGGAATCGTGTAGATTCAGCTTAATGTCTAAGTTAATAAAGTAATACTGAAGCAACAAAGTTTGGAGTCTACTACAGGTGCTTCTGATGAACACCATCTCCGTGGCAACAGTTACTAATAACCGTGGCTATTGTTGAAAATGGAATTGAATGGCTTGAAACTGCTGCCATAAACCTGTGGCGCTGTTCCATTATCCCAGAGGTGTGTTCCTCTGTTAGGATATTGAGGACAGCTTTAGAAGAAAAATCATTTTGGAACTCATGTAGATGAAATGATTTCCAAAATCCCACAATTCCATCCTGTTATAATTGTTAAAAAAAAAAAAAAAAAAAATTGGCTGTGAGTCATTTTCTTTCTTTTAGAAGAAATGCAATTTGTCAAGTTGTTCAGAAACTAATGAGGTGAGGATTGATATTTTTTTCCGATTTTTTCTGAGCTCCAACTTTCACAGCTAATCGTCTTTATACGTAGACACAGAGAAATATGTGAGTGCCCTTCATATGCCTACATCTATTCTCAAGTATGTTTCCGATTTCACCCCTTCTTATCAGTCATCACCCTCTTTTGAATTACAGAAACGTCTGAGCGAGTGTTTCTCCACCCCTCCATACAGCTGTGTGTCGGCTAAACGATAGCTGCATTCACTTCATTTCCCCTGTTGCGTATATCTTTGAGCTAGAAACCACAGGTGCCCTTTCAAGTAATCCATTTCCTTGTCCCATATTTGCATATATGCATTATGCATGACAAAATGGCATCCCGAAGAGAGGGTCCAATGAGAGAGCACTATTTTTAGTATGCACCTGGCATACTGGCATCAGCACCACCTATCCTAATATCTCAGGTTCAGAGACGACGGGCTGGGGATGATTGTGTAAAGCCCTCTCAGACTGTCCTCTTCCTTTTCTCCATAGTATGATCATGCTAAGTGAAATATTAGCGCCTATTTGAATGTCACTCAGTCAGTAAATTATGCCCTCGTACCAGAAATGGAGATGCAGGAATAATGTGGTGACTTCCCTTTCCTGAGAGAAAGAAAACAAGAAATAGGTTTAATTATTCATTGTGACACAGCAGATCATATCAAACCTTTATCTGTGTGTCTGTGTGTGTTCCACCAGAAACACTCCACTTCTCCCCAAATGAACTACATTCAGATCAGCAAGACTGCAGATTATTTTGGAAAATTGTCATATATGAAATAATAAAACATGAAAGTATTATGGACTGATTACCAATTTTCAATTTGTCGATGATATCATGCGTAAATATGTAGCAGAAAACCTTGCCACCGGGATGAGTTCACCTTCACTGGATTGAATTTCAATTTTCATCAATTTTTGTTTGATTCTATACTATTGTTCTGACGTGCAAATACGGTTGAAGTTATTCAGCTTTTGGAATTTAAATGTGTGTCATCCTCCTAAAAATATGTCAGCCTCACAGCAGGCACGACATTTTCCTGGGAAGCTGCGTCCCATTTCATCCCACTTTAGGCTTTGGGGGACATGAGCTGGGCATGAAAGGAGTGGGACAGCTTCCCTTTGGTAAAAGATTACCCCGAACAGAGGCCATTCTGTCCACCTGGTCTGCAGGGCACAGATTTCCCTCCAATTTTGCAGCGGACTGATGAAACTTTTTGATAAACTTTCATTTTACTTATAATCAAATCGCAAGTGAATGCATTTCACATCATTCCGTTGCACTCGTGCTGTTTTTTCCGAGCGCTGCCGAAAGTCTCGGCGCGTAAATATCTGTGTTTGTGATGACGGTAAGTCTGGTGCAGTAGGGGACAGACTGAGATTGCTATCTCTATGATGGATTACCAAGTGCGGTTGCTTTAAAATACCATCAGGATATAGTCCCGGTTTGCTTAAGGGTGTTCACTAATGTACTGCTTCCCTGAGTTTGTGTCTGCTCTACTTTAAAAGTTTGCAACAAATGCACCTACGATACAACACAGCAGGGTTTCTTTGTACGCATGTTGAAGCAGGTAATGCAAGGCAAGGGGACCAGCAGGACAACTTGTGTTTGCTGATGCAAAATAAAACTGCTCACACACAGACACACACACACACACACACCCACACACACACACACACACACTATGTTTTGGCAGAGCAGTCTGGTGCGATTAACGCATGTAAATCGATAGCACACCAAAGCAACAGTCTCAGTTTAATTCATGCTTAATGACATTTCCTCTGAGCCAACCTCTGCCTCTAGAGATGTCGTACAGGAAAAACCTCATTAACTGGTTTTCGTGTCCTTCATTTTTTTTTTCCCCTCACAAACGACGGCTGAAACATATCGACGGAATGATTAGAAACACAATGAGAGCGTATTTTTGGTAATCAGACCATTGTGCAGAGTGTAGCTTTCAACGCATATCCCCAGTAGGGATGCCCTCCCCCTCCAGAGAGGTAAATGATCCTGTTTCCCTGCATATAAGTGGCAAAAGAATGAGAGAGGGGGCTATAAATTAATGCTGGTAACATTTCATTGTGGGCGTCGTCGGCTCCCAGCGCGCATAAAAGTCTCAGTCCTCTTGTTTATGTGTTTGTGAATAAGTGTCTGCTTTTGTTTTATTTTTCCCATCTTGAGGTCAGTTATTCAGCCTTGGTATAAAAAATTTAAGCGTTGCAGCATGAGAATGTCGCTCTATGTTTTGATCTGTGGATATTGACCGGATATCAATGTGACAAATCTGATTGGAAAAACTTGATTGTGTTGTGTCAATAATTTTTTCTTTTTCATTTTTATCATCAATCCCCTCTCCTCTCGACTCCAATCATGGCCTGACAGGAGCAATCAGAATGTACGTTTGGTTTATCTAAAAGTTCAGTTTCAGTTGGCGGTGACACACAATTGAAAACACTGAAAGAAAATCCTATTTTGTAGCTGTGAAAAGCATTTAACATATGGCTTGGTTATCTAGCAATTAGTTTTGTCTGAGAATAGAAAAGACGTTTTTCAATTGACTGCACAGCCCACCTCAGAGCCTCATCATTCAGTTGACTTCCCTTACAGCAGCTTGCTTGACAACAGCACTTATGTCTTTGAGATTTCTGAAAGCCTGATTCTTTTAATCCATCTCACTTGTGCAAATATGCGTTTAAGCTTTTTCTTTTCCTGGCATGTGAATAGATAAATCTAGCAGTGGTATTTTTTATCTGAGGCTTAGGAGACTAATCCACATTTAAGGGTAAGGGTGGGGGGTGGGGTGGGCTGTAAGGCAAATATCATCCCAGTACCAAAATGCCATAGTGCACTCAACTTTTCCAATAAATACATTTTCAGGACAACTTGCTAATTGCTGAATCCACGTTCCACCCACATCAAGTAGCTGAGTGAAAATTGTTGTTTTCCAAATCGTGCTGCATGTCATCACCTTCCAAGCCTTGGGTTGGACAGTTTAGCTGCTGACCAGTGCAGCTGAGGAAAACGCAATTTTCCCTAATGGGATTTCATTTAATGTCAAAAACCAGTAAAATCTCATTAATTCTTTTTTTTTTAGTGAGGAGCAAGTACATCTATATTTTTCTATTGATATTTGCCAGGGAGTTCTCAAAGCTTTTAAATAAATGACGGATTCTTTTGGGTTTCTCACTTCTTTTTCAGTACGTGTGTGTGTGTGTGTGTGCGTGCGTGCGTGCGTGCGTGCGTGCGTGCGTGCGTGCGTGTGTGTGCGTAGTTGGGTGGGTGTCATGTTGACACTCGAGATCAGTTAAGTGGGGCAATTGGTGCAAGTGGGGTTAAAGGCAGAGTCACACATTGGAAAAAATGATTTTTTTTAGACTAGTTGGTCAAGTCGTTATGTTTCCAATAAGTTACTAGAAAATTAACTTAAGTATGCAATTTGTGTGTGCATGTGTGTGTGAAACTTTTAAGTATCCTTTCATTGACTGGGCTGCTCTAAGAAGACGTGCTTATCGTGAGCCCTCAGGGCACCAGTGTTAATCCCCGGGAGAAGATGACATCAAATGGAAGCCGAGCAAGGGATTATGGGGGATGTTGTGGAGCATGAACAACTTTTACTGAGCACTGCATGGACAGGGATGAATCCTTCTCAGGTGAAAGTGAACAAACCCTAACACACTACTGATTGGAATGAAGAAGAAGGGAAAGGGGAAAAAAATGCAACCGGTGTATGAATTAACCATTTGAAAGCATGGGAAAGATTCACCACTGCCAAACCAACCAGACTATTGCATTAATTTTAATCAGACCAACGTGAGCAAGTTAAGGGTGGGGAGTATTTTCCCAGCCAGCCAGTCCCTACAGTCTGTGCCTAATTCACACAGTTCCGACTGGAGTGTGCCAGATATCATCTTCTTTAATGTAGTCCCTGTGAAACAAAGTTTTCCCGTTTCACATGGAACAGTATTTCATTGGGAACCATCCTTTTCCATCTGTGTTTACAGTGATAAGGGTATCCCACTATGTAGACACAGCTTAACTAGTGTTTTTTTTCACTTGGCTGGTTTAAATCGATTTTTTTTTTTTTTTTTTTGCTGTTTAAAACTGTTTACTTAATAACAGGAAGACCAAATTTAATTGTTGTACAGTAAAACTTTCTGCAACTGTTCCATAAATGCTTTTCATTTCACCCACATCCTCTGACACTACACTGCTAAATTTCTCTTTCCAGTATTCCCTTGTAAATGAAGTTACCTGCTTCCCTTTTTTTGGCAATGCCTGATGAGTAATATGTGTGCAACTCTCACCTGAGAACAGAAGGCACCAAGATGGCTCACGTCTTTGCTGCTTCCATCATCAGCTTGGGGAAAACACATTGAATTCTTTTTGACCATCATCCAAGTTGGTCACATTAGGAAGTGTTTTATGTGCCTCAGGCAAGGAGGATTTTCTCATAAATTTAGAAAATATTGGACATATGTCACGTAGCAAAAAATACCGAATGAATGTCAATGTTGCTCATTAGCTGTAAATATGAAACAACAGTGTGCTAGCAATTGTTTTTCATCGACACTCATACGTCATTGTTGACTTAAATGTTTATTAAATGCTGCAAAAATATTTATTTTTTTCTGGGGATTGATGTTCTGCGTTTAATAAAGAGGATGGGTAAAAAGGTGTGCAGAAGAGTGATTTCCAGCACTTGAGCTGCATTTAATTTATCATTATTAGAGATAAATGTACTGAGTCTTAAAATGCATGCTATTATAAAGCAATTTAAAAAACAACATTCCTATCTAATACACTTCAACAACGTAGCACCGATAAATCACACTCTCCTGAACTCTGAGCTCATCATCGCAATCTCAACCTGGAAGTCATTAAAAATCCGCCATTGAAGCCGATCTAATGAGGTACACTTGTGTTGTTAAATATTTGTCTCGTTCTTTTCTCTAATTAGACATTAATGGGCCCATGCTGAGTTCATTTGTCGCAGCGTGAGGAAGCAGTAAATAATGGCTTTTTAGAGATAGCTCACAGGAGACTTGTCTCATGTAGAAAGAGCCTCGTTTATTGATCTCACCTTGAGTTATTCGGCATGCAATAAGAAAAACTGCTGCTTTGCGGCTCACTGTTTGACTTTCCAGTCTTAATTTCAGTGTTTGTAGTCATCAGGTTAATTCAGATGCTCAGCCGCTCAAAGAAGACATCTGTAGGAACAGAAGTCCATATAAAATAAGGTGTATTTTTGAATCAAAACAATGAGTTAGTGCAGAGCTTGAAAAAAGTTTTTGCTTTCAAAAATCATGAATAAAACACGAGAAAAGGACAGGCTGGCACATCATCATTGCAATAAAATGAACAAAACAACCTTATATATTGCATTATAATCAAAAAATAGTCTCATGTAATTATGATGAGTCACAGGTCTTATGTGTCCTTGTGATTTGTGTGTTGTTGTCCCTCCCTGCCTGATGGTGGTGCTGTCAACTCTTCATGTTTTAAACCTTAGATTATAAAATTATTAAGTTTTTTTACAAACTGTAATTGAAAAAATGTTATCATGCAAAATCTTATGTTCTTTTTTGATGAACTTTGTGTTGAGTCACCGTTTCTTCAAATGGTAATGAACACTTCAGTCTGCAGCAAATGTAATTAACTTGAAGATGCTGATACGCATATGATAGATTTTATTGTGTGGGACCACTGTGTTCAGAATAACTGAAGAACATCACTTCTTCCTGGACATTTTGAAAATCAGGTTTAAGTGATCCCAATCTAAAGTAAGCATATCTGTCTTAAAGATTTCTCTAAAGAAAAGGCATAAGATTGGAGGCTTTGAACTCTCAAAATTTAACTGCGCAGTCGTGGATCTGGTAAAAGATCACACAAGTTGTGCATTTCCAAGCATGTAGGGAGAGCTGAGCAGAACATATCTCAGCTTTGTGCTCACGTAGCAGAAATCCTCCCTCAAAAGAATGCTTTTCCACTTATCGTTGAGGACTCTGAGGCACAAAAATGTGTTTTTCTAGTTGCAGTTACTTGCTGTTGAATCTTGTATCTGTGATTGTGGTTTTTAATTTCATTAAAAACCATGCAGTCATTACACAAAAGAAGACAAAAAAAAAGGAGCTTCTTTTTTGTGTGTTAATGTTCACATAGCAACCCTGGAAAGGAGTCTGGGAACATTGCACTAGGAAATAATAGAAACACACAGTGTGTTCACAAACATCTGCTGCTCATCTTGGCATGTAGGGGAGCCCAAACACATAATTGCCATTTTAAAAATGGAAATGAGACAGCTTGTTGTTGCTTTTGCCATTTCACAGGATATCAGTTGTGTAGACATCCATTTAATGTTGCTCAGGACACATTTGTGTACATGTCACTGAAAGAATCTAGTCATATGCAGCAAAGACAACCTCTGAATGTATCCTATATTCATTATGAGTGCATTAAATCCTCTATTCAGAGCTGCATTTGTAATGATCAGTTCACCCAGGGTAATACCAGGTGAAAACAAGCTGTTGAGGACTTGGAACAGATGTGTTTACTGATAAACACCGAGTCAGATGCAATCGCATTTGGACTTTTTTTCTGACGTAAAGGATGTTGTTAGTTTCCTGGGAAAAAACATTTGACAAATTTTCCCGTATGTTCTGGAAACTCTTGCAGAGCTAAAAATCAGTGAGGATTTAGTTAACTAATAGTCAAATACATTTCTTGATGGGACTATCCAACACATAATCAAAGATGTTTCATCTACATCATGCATCTCATCCAGACACACAGATACCCTTCGTTGTCTGTCGTCAGCATAGAAAAATCTAGCTGTGAGCGCAATTGGCTGATGCATAAAACCTTTGTGCCACAAATTATCATTAATCATGTATTTAATATGAAATTGCACTTCTGTTAATTTAAGCCAAATGAACTGCGTCTTCAGGTTTATGTTTCCACACGGGATACAACCTCAGGTAATGTGTGTGTATGTGTGTGTGTGTGGGGGGGGGGGGTGACCCATCATTTCCTGCTCGTACTGACAGGGATGTGTTTAATTGGAGGAACATTAAAGCTCAAAACTTCTCATCCAAATGCAGAAGGTACTCTTGCAAGACCTTGAGAGATGTGTCAGAATGTAGGGTTCTTTACACCCTGGAAATAGAGAACGGGGGCTTGAATTCGTGAAAGTTCTCTACATGTCAATTAACTCGATTTAGTCAGTTATTTTGAGGAATTCATGGCGCTTACCAGGTAGGACAAAAAAACAAGTGTTTGAAAGGTAGTACGTAATAACTTAAAATATGTATGTTTAGGTCAACATCAATTGTAGGACTCTCTACTATCTATAGTATTCTATAGAGATAGATAGGCTCTCTCAGAGATATATACTCATATCTCTATCTCGCTCTCGCTTCTATCTCTCCTTCTCTCTCTCATCTTCTCTCTCTCTCTCTCCTCTTCTCTTCTCTCTCTCTCTCTCGCTCTCTCTCATCATCCTTGAGGGTTCTGAATTCTTATTACCATCATGAACACTTTTTGAATGTCCTTTATAAATCATGACTCACTCAATGTCAGGGTGACCCAGTAATTAAGGAGATGATCCCATTCACAAGAAGAATAACTTTCAGAACCCTTTGGCAGCAACATGCTGAGGAGTTCTTTGTGCAAATAATGTCTGATTCAAGACTGCTTGAGGATTAAACAGTAAAATATCGCTGCTGTTTATCCAAAATGAGAATTCATTCATAAAGAGATTGAAGGGTCTTTATCAATGGCAGAGGTATAAAATCAGGTTGATGACAGCTTTCCATATTTATTAACCTTCAACATGTACGACAGAGAGAAATGATTTTCCAGAGTACCCAATTGTCATTGGTTCATCAAAGATACTTGCAAAGCACTAAAATAAGTGCATCAGAACATCAGCTCAGTTGGAGTGCTCTTACTACTTGAACAAGGGTAGGCGGTTGCATTTAACAGTCCCATTTTTTGACAAGCCACAGTATATCTACATATGCATACTACCTGTTAGCATGTACCGCATATGTCAGTAATGAATTTGTCCCCCGTATTCTTCAGAGCACGACTAAATGAGAGTTTACACAGTTCGTCAAAATGTACTTGATATATATTTCTCTGCTATTACAATAACCCTAATGGATATGTAAGTCCTGCACAGTAAAGTGGAGCTGTGGTTAAATATGAGACAGATGAAGGTTGCTCAGGTCAACGGCAACATTTGGCTGTATCGCACTCATTGTCTGCCATTGTGTTCATTAGTTTAGGGAGAGACTTATGGGTATGGCTGTCCTCTCAACCAACTTTAAAGTCTCTCATGGGAATGAAACCCGTCCAACAAAAGCGGCTCATGTTGGCCTTTACCCAACATGGCATGGTGAGGAGAGGCCTTGGCAGCATCTATATTTGTGAGCCTGTGAGTTCCTGGGGAGAGCAGTTGTTTCATGGTTAATCAGCAACTCTCTTTTCTGAGGAAGAAGGGGCAGAGGGGGCAGTCCACTTTGCCCCCTAACTGAGCTGCCCCACAGGGTCTATCAGGTATCTGTGCAGAAAAATCCAGAGTCAAATTGATTTCAAAAGCCAGGGGAGCAATGTGTTTACCTCATCAAGCAGGCAACCAAGTGGAGAGCATAAACAAAACGGAATGAATAAAAGAGCGAGTGGGGTTATCATGTGCGCAGTGACCCTCTGGTAATGACAATCCCTGCCTTCCCACCTGCACATTGCCAGTTTTCATATCCCACCCTATCAGTGAAAAGGAAGGAGGTTTGTAGATAAAAATTCCTAGGGCTCCTGTTGCTGGATTTTCTCCAGACACTTATCTTTCCATAGCAGTCATTCCAGCCTCAGTCGGGTGGATGTGAATTGCCTCAATAAGAGGGCTGCCTTCCTCTTTTACTCCCTTCACTGTTTGCAGGTTGCTGATCTCCAGTCTGTCAGAAATTCAGCCCCCAGGCTTAATTTACATTATCAGCCTGGTTGATACAATCCCTTTCTTATGGATCGCCCTAAAATGAAAGGTGAGATCTGAAAGTAACTCTTTTCTAGATTTTGAGATTTGACTTTAAATTCCAAGCAAGGACAAGGAAAAAAACAGACCATTTAGCAGCTGATTTTAATAGGTACATTTTCTCTCTAATAGTGTAAATTAAAGTGACAGTTAATGAAAATTTCCAAATCACAGCTGAAGCTTTTACATCAAATAATCCACAAGTTTCAGTCTCCAGAACATTTTTTTTCCTTGGTTATTATTTATGATTCATATACCAGGTAATTTAATTTGGAATTGGAAGGATCAAAGTTTCAACAAAATGAATTAAAAACTGTGACAGCATTGAGAGGATTTATTGTGTTTTGGAAGAGAAGTGCATATAAACAACAAACATGTCATTTTGGAGGATGAATCTTGTGATATGCTGTTATATCGGCTTTCTGAAGGCTGAGAAACCGTGAAAAAGCTACAAAGAATGGGGGAGAAAAGACTCCGAAATCAAAGGGTGTTAGAAGTTTGGTCTTAGATGTTAATCTGACTGTAAGTAGCCATTTACAGAGAACAAAGACAAAGCCTGCTGTCAGTGTTCGGTGGTAAATTTTCTCTCTGCATACAAAAGAAGAAATAATGATGCCATTATGTGGTGTAACCAAACAGTGGAACAGTTTGATATGTTGTAATATCCTCACTGAGACCTCTGTTAAAAGCCATTTCCATTACAGAAGGAGAGAGCCAGACTTATTAAAGGCAGAACAAGATTTCTCTTCTAAGAAAGGGAACAGGGACATGTCTGTGCACCATCATCTACACAACCCCTCTGTGGTATCCATTTCCATGCTGAGGCTTGTTTCTGTTCGCCTGCAGAACGAAGGTATTACCACCCTCTGTACAACAAGCTCCTGCACACATGACAGTTCATTTTCTGCATGATCTCCCAAAAGTCGATACGATCTTGTAAAGACAAATACCAGATAGCACCGGCTAACTGATGCAGTTGGGGGAAACACCATTAATCATGCTCTTCTCAGGGGGAGGGAGGAGCAGGGATTTAGGCGTGGGTCTACCCAGGAAGTCTCCATGCATTAATAAAATCACTAGATGATGTATGAATGAATTCGCACCTGGCAGTGCCTTCATTACCCATGGTACTGCAGGGTCTGAGATCACTGGTCTATATCAAGTAGCAGGGAAGTAATAGGAGAATCAGTGTTGTTGAGATGATGCTTCCACTCAGATAAGATGAATTAGACACTTGTGCCATTCCAGACACAGAGGGAACATCCTGCACTCCTATAAATGTGAATGTTTGAGTCAATTAGCTTTCCATAGTTCAAGTGAAAGTGAAATAAAAATTATCAAGCTCAGCATTTGCAGAGTGTCTACTCACTATCTTCTGGTATCCTGCAGGACAGAGACCTCGGATGTTGTATTTGCAATCTGTAGGAGCCACTCCTCCAGTTTTGAGGGTCACAGCCCCTGGTGCTCCTATCACCACCGGTACTACTTTGGCTTTCACCTCCGACATCTGCTCCAGCTGTTCCTTCATCCCCTCAAGTACTTGTGAATCTTCTCATGCTCCTTCTTCCTCGAGTTACCGTCATCCCGGACGGCCGCATCCATCACGGCTACCTTCTTCTGTTCCTCCGGTACCAATATGTCTGCTGTTTTACACCCATTTGGCATACAATAAGTGGTAAGTGTTTGAGTTTGTGGTGTTTAAATTAAGAAAAAAAGAAAGCATCACATGCTAAAATGCATCCTGCTCAATAACAATGCTGGCAACACTGTTGCTTATTTCACTTGTATTCAGAGTGTAAAGAATATGGTAAATTCTGTTTACCATTTTGTATTTTTGTATTATTTCAGCAACAGCTACAATAGACATTGAGGGGAAAAGAGAGAAAAACACTCATGTTTGTCTGCTTTGACAGTTTCTACATGGTTCCAGCTGTTGTCATAATTGAGGAACTCACTCAAATCAGTCTCTCTCTTCTATTTCTGCTCTTATACTGTAACTCAGGCATTCCTAATCCTCTCTGACAGCAATCCCTAAACAGAGATCTGTAAATGTCTGTGATCACAAGGTTCAAAAGATAGAAATTGTGCTTTCAAATCTTTTCTAACTCTTAAATGAAAAGATGTTTGAAGAAACAACCAAGGTGAGTTTCTGCTGGTGTAGGCGGTTTAAAGACTATATGGCACCAAGCCATCTGCCAAATGTCTTTTACACCAAAATAAAACCAAGCAAATGTTCTTATAATCAGGCCAGAGATTCATATGTAGAGTTAAAAGAAACATCACCTTAAGAAATGTTAAGTAGTGTTTTATACAGTCCGAGAAAGGAACCTTTGAGTTGTAACTGGGACATTCAATTTATTTTAAGTCAAAAACTCCTGGCGAGTGTGCCTCACTCCTACGTAGAGCGATCACTGCAGTTCTGCATTGAAACCCTCACGTGCCACAGCAGCAATGAAAGATCTTTGTGAAGCAAGAAATTGCTGTGGATGGCATCTCATCCAGGGTGTTCCCCACCTCTCCCCCATTGCCAAATGAGATCTGTGACCAGAAAGATGGAGAAGCGGCTGTGGATGAGACGACAGTGATTGATTCGAGTCTCCAAGAAAATGGATGGATTGTATTGTTTTATCTTTCACCCCAGATTGTTAGCGATGCTGTAATTTCAATTATCCAGGAGGTCCCTGACCAACTTTTGAATAAGTTGACAAAAAGAAGGCATCTTGAGAGAGCTATTATGACAGGGTCATTTGGTATATTGAATTATTTTAATGCATTTCATGACTGATCCGAAGGCAATGAAATTATTTATTAAATTGTGCTTGAAGCAGTTCCATCACTGGCAAAGTTAAATAATAATCTCTGAGTTACTCATGTATACTAATTTGATGGTAACAATAAATTGTAAATATTTTAATCCATCTCCAGCAGATTTTTATGGGTGATCTGTCACAAAAAACAATTATTGATTGACGCTAATGGTCATTGTTATCTTTAAAATGCCACACTTTTTGTTGTGATTCATCTCTATATCCTACAAATTACGTAACAAAAATAAAATGTAATGCTTTATGTTTTTGTGAAAACACTGTATTGCATCTGCTGTGGGAAATTTGTAGGATGTTACATCATCCTAATTTAAAGAGATAATTACCGTTTAAGTCTCATTTCCTAGCCTAAACTATTGTTGCCAGTTCAAGACATTCAGGGCTGCACTGTCCCACCAGCTATACTCTCAACTCCCCAGTCAAGAGAACGCCACAGGCAAGATATAATATAAAGTTATAATAAAACTACTACAGCTAGAGTTTTGAATAATGTTCCTACTGCAAGCCACTTTAACATTTCATAGCGAAGCTGGATATATAATTCATATAATTCAAGTCTTTCTAGTCAGAACACTTCAGATGTCTACAATGACATTCTTCCTAACCACAATTGTCTTTTCACATATCCCCACAGGCTTTCTTCACAGACAGCTGACGTCACTTTTTCCCTTCACATCTTTAAGGTTTCTCACTATAGATATGTATACTTTGCAGACATCAGCAATGTCGACTGTAAGGATATCCAAAAAATTATGACAAATTGTAATTCCATTTGCGTGCACCTGCAGTTCCACTCAGTCATTATTGATTTTTTTTGTATTTATTTTAGGCCATTTCCGTTTTTAAACAAACAGCAATGGGTTTTTCTCTGAATAAACGTAGAAATTGTGAACTGGAATTAATAAAAGTCAATTTCTTTTATAGGATGATAAATATACAGTGCACCATTCGCGCATCAACAGTTACGACTTTACCTCATCGCGGATTTTTGTTAGGCAGTCACGTGATACCGTACACGCATTCTATTGGCTGACAGCATCAGGAAGTGCGCTACGTTTCGTGGGTCTCGGACTTCCGTGAGACACAAAAGTGCTTTAAATAGTCTATCAGAGTGTGGGAAAAGTGAATACAGATAGAAGGTGGTTTAATATCAGCATGGGGAGGGTTCATAAACGTTTAAATTACAGTAAATAATAAGATAAATAGTCTATCGCTACATCGTGGAATTCTTTATTCGCGTGTGGTTCCTGGAGCGCATAACCTGCGAGTAACGGACACGCACTGTGTTCAAATTTGTTTGGATGTTAGAGATCTCAAATGTGAGGTGCAGGCAGTCCTCAACTTATGAACATTCGACATGTGAAGACTCTGAGAGATGTAAAAGTTACATTACAGTAGTACAGTAGTTTAATTTATTATGTGTTGTTTTTATGTCCTGTAATTGTTTCAGGTCAGTCTTACAGAATAGTACTTTCATATTTAAAGTTCTTATTTAAATGAATTTAAATGACCTGAAATGGCGATTAGAGACAGGAATATAATAAATGACGACTTACGAGCAATTCAAGTTAGGACCAACCTCTTGGAACCAGTTGTGTTTTTATGTTGAGAACTACCTGTACTTTCAAAAGTGAAACTTTAGTGACTGATATATTGCATATATGTATAGCACTTTCAGAAGGAGCAAGTTAGACATAGCAGAGCAGAGCACAGCCAAACAAGACAAGACAATTCAAGAAATGACATCTAAAATAATAATAAACTGTGCTATTGCTATTGTAAATTGTGTCAGTAATGCTGCAGCTACAGACTTTTCATTTTCATCTTCTTCACGCTCTTCAAATGCCATTCAAGGATAAATATTCGACAGGGAGGCTTTTGCATGAGCAACATCATGCACAGAAATTCAGACCACTCATGATGATTTAAAAGATATCTACAACTATCTGGAGTAAGCAAGACAGAATTATAGATATCTGCAGCTGTCACTGAGGGTGCGTGATCAGACAAGTGCTGTTTTCAGTGGCGTTAATGATGATATTTTATTTTATTATTGACAAGTCAGAATATGATTCATTTCTTGGATATATTTTATGACAACTAGTGATAAAAAATAAATTTTTGTTTACTGTGATCTGAATTCTTGATATTTTTGTCTGTTTGCCATAATTACAGCACTGGTACACAGGGGTTTAATTTTTGTATTTTCTGGTTTTGACCACTCTTGCTTGTTTTCAGAGGTGTAAAGAAACTTGTACACACTGCGTAAGTCTTTGGAATGTGTGTGTATCACTGCAAATATGTCAAGTCTGGTGATGCTTTAAGCTGTATGAGTCCACAGAGGAGTGTTGGAAGAGAAAATAGGCCAGTAAGCGGAAGGTAATTTTGCAGAGGAGCCAGAAAAGCCACCGCACAGTCTTTCCTGCTTCCGAACAGAGGCCATACCTCCTGAATGTTTAAATGTTCTCAACATTTCAGCAAAAATATTTAATTCCATCAATTGCATTGCATTCGTATACAAATGAAAACAATCTATGGCCATCTTCTCTACTCTATCAGAGAAACTCTTACTAGGAGTATTGAAATCCTGACACAGCTTCAGAGCTGAATAGCTTCCATTGTATCTCCTCTTATCGCCGAGAGTGAACTGAACATGGTAAATCTTTCTGCATTGGAAACTGAATTAATCTGTGTGTTGCACGTGATAAGCATAATACCATTAGATGGGAGTGAAGGTTTTCATTTGGAGAAATCCCTTTGTGCATAATTCTTGGCAGAGTCATGATATGTAACATATCATGAAGAGCTGATAAGAGCTGAGCTTTCCCAAAAGTCAACTGGTAGTCAATGCAATGAAATCAACAGTAGACGGTGTAGATGATTTGAGTCAGTCATGAGAAACATATAAATATAGATGCATGTATGTTTCTGGGGGTTTGTGTGCATCTCAGTTTGTGCGAGAACCGTCTTTGTCGTTCGACCGACTCACACGACGTACAGTAACGTACACTTTGAACGTCGCTCATTGCTACATGATGCATCTTGTAGGAAACACAAGCTTTCATAAATAATTAAAAGGCAGCTATTTTTGAAAAAAAAAAAAAAAAAAAACACTAGCTCATACCCCCTTGTGATATTTTTTTTACTACATTTTCTAACTCATTAATGCCTCATTAATAAATCATCACTTCTTTATTCCGCTTTGAGTAACATGAAATGTTTACAGCAGATAGTGGTTCACTTCTGTCATCCGTTGACCCGGGAGCAGTTTGTGAATCTAAAGCCGAAAAGTAGACGTGGTACCATCAGAGTCCATTCAGTGTTACAAAAATACTTTCCCCCTCTGCCTTCGTGCAACAGTGGGAAACCAGGAGTACCTCCTCTTCAACTAGATTTTGCTAAATTAAATAATTTATAGGCAATCATTTGCGACTCGGAGGACCTGTTAGTTAAAGTACTGAAAGGTCCCGATGGATCCTGATCCACAAGTTCCTTATCTGATAATGAAACCTATTTACTCCTCTCTTCATTAGCAGATGTGGATTGTCACTGGCGCTAATGCAAGCCGGACAAGGAGGTTTTCTCCAACATAATTTTAATCTTCTTAGAGAAAGTATTATTGTGCAGGGCTCTCGTCAAACACAGCAATTTCTATCTCTGTAAGAATCGGGTGCCACATAAGAGAAACAATTACAGAGCAAATTAATGAGACAGAGTTTTAAATTTCAAAAGATAAATCTTATTGGGGTTACAGATAGGTTAGAAAAAAACAGCAACACTGTCATCTTCATGTGTGTTCTTGAATCCCTGTTCGCCTCGCCTACACTTTTGCTTCCTCCATATTTTTTCTGATGAAAATCCCCACATATAATGAAGACCACAGAGAGAATAGCAATCTGCTGCCAAGCTTTTGCGCTTAAATGAATTAGAATAATTTAAAAATGGCAAGTAGCTGCACAGACAAAAAACTGAAATGCCCAAGGGAAGACAGAGACCTCGGCATCACCTACACAAAAATAAACGTAGATTTAGCAAAAAAATAAGCATGTTACGCTCTTTTCACATTAACTTATCCGGAGGCAAGGGTATACGCCAAAAGGCAGCAGTCCAGACCTCTTGGCTTTTATAAGCCTGTGCTACTTAATGTCCTTGCAGTTTGAGTGTTGGACCTGCAGTGTCTGCTGTAAAGCCTGCAGGTTCACATGCAGAAGCTGCACCATCCTATTCTGTTGGCTACACTCGTAATTATTCACTTTATCTTTTCTGCAAGGCTCATATCATAACCAGTATGGCTCACTGTGAAGAGAACCCCCATTTCAGCTGTAAATTTTTACAAGTCAGTTAACCACACACACATATCGCCTCCCCCACTTTCCCGTCCTACTACTCTATCGGACTCCTTCCCGCTTTTTCCCCCACTTCTACCTCCTCCCTACTTCCTCTGTGTTCCCGCTCTGCTCTCTCCAGCTTCCTGTGCTCTCGGAAGAGTGCGATAAGTGTAATGAATTGTGACTGGTTCAGCTGCTTGAGCAGCCTGAGCTACAGAGACCGATGTATTCTCATGATATCCAGGCACAGCTGTAAATGCCGGCACGCAATCCACACAAGACTCACAAACGCACACAAGTATGCACTCGTCCACACTCCAGGTACTTCATTTTGCATTCCAGTTGTTGTTAAAATGCCATAAACATGGACATATTTACAACAGAAGGTAGTTAGAGATCATTTATGCAACTCTACAGAGAATCTCTCCGTCTCCAGGGAAAGGAGCTCTGCATAACTGTCTGCATATTCTTCCTGTGGTAGCTGGCGTCTTTATTTGCACACAATGAACAAGCCCTCTGTGGATGCTTTTCTGTGTGTGTACATGCTTAAATTTACATGAGAAAATGAAGATGTGTGTATGTAAAGCATATGTTTACAGTAATTACCTCTCACACGGTTGCTGTGATTAGATGCAAGCCTCCCACGATGGCATGAAACATTGTTTGCTATGGGACAAAGAGGCAAAAAGCCCGTCTTGTTAACCGGATGAAACAGCAGGTTTGTAGACAACAGATTAAGATTGACTGCAAAGCTAGCAGACCGTTGCTATAGGAAAGGTAACCCATTCCATTTCTCACTGATGTAGGATGCCCTGATATTTTTTAAGTGAGTGTACAGATGATGATCTACCAATAGGAATAATCCTCCACTGAAATTGACAGTTAAATTGAATCCTCGACAAGGTGCAACAGTTTTGGACATGATATCGATCACACGCAGGACTTCTCCCTGCAGGATGGCGATGTACCAATGTATGTAGTTCTTCAAGATGGACTTCCAAAGGAGTTTCCACTCTATTCCTCAGTGCAAAATACGTCACCAGGGGCAAGATGGAGAACTTTTTCCCTTGACATGGCACCAGCACTTAGTATCTGTCAGTGACTCAGTCTCATATACTCATGCTCGATTCATCAGGAGGCCATCTTTGTAGAATTGTGCCCAGGCTCGCATTTAACAGTACCTGCTGTCGTCTGTGCCAGCTGTAGCCCTGGCAAGAGATAAGTGGTACAGGGTTGTCTTACTGGGCAGGGAGGGAGGGCAAGGTGGTGTTAATACAGACTTTGCAAGATGATTTCCTTTGAGGGAGATCCAATCCATGTCACAGTGTGGAGCTCAGGAAGTGGTTGAACCGCCGACTGATGGAGTTTCTAATTCAATCTGTTCCAGATCAGTGGGAGAGTCACTGTTTGTGCCATAGAGTAACCTACAATCCTGTCCTCTGGTCACCAGGAAATGGAAGATCTACTGATCAGATGAGCCAGCAGCCAATCCGTTAAGGCGTCGAGAGCAAATGTTAATTTCTTCTCTTCACTTCCAAACCTTTCAGGAAACCTTAAGAGTCAAGAATGTACTGTCTCATAATGTATGTAGTATATCATAAAAATGTCTTTGTGCATTATTCTGATACATTGCTGCCATCTAGTGGCTGTGATAGGTACACAGGTTTATTAATGATTTATTATGCGTGAATTATAAATATTATGAATATGCGTGTATATTCATAATAATAACATATATATTTCATTAATATATATGTAGCAGGGTGAATTGTGTTATTTATAAACATGCCAAAATCTAAAATAAATCAATAATGTCTTTGACATAATTTAATTTTGTTCTAAAATAAAATGAAATCGTCTTCATCTGAGTTTTGTTGCTGTCGACAGCATTCAGTTAAACATTTAAAAGATAATTTTTAACTTACTACTCCATAAATGTACATTAAAAATTAGCAAACTCAAACTCATGTTTGAGTTGCTGTTGCTGTTGCTGTTGCTGTTAAAAATACCAATTTATTTCCTTTTCTTTTTTGCACTGAGGATGCTTCTCGATGTTTCAAACTAAGATTTATGATAATCAAAAAAAATTTCATCATGCAAAATGTTAAGAATCCCAAAAAAGAAGAAATGTTGGAAAATTGTTAATATAACCAATTTTCTTTTAATTGTTTTGACTCGGCAGTTTTTAGTCCAGCCAGTATTCACAGATCTCCATCATCTGCCTTTGTGATGAAATGAAGTGCCTTCGTCTGGGTTTTTTTTTTTTTTTATTCTTCATCTCTTGTGTCTCGTCCACAGATCTTCCTCATTTCTTCCCTCTCTGTCTCCTCCCTCTCTCATCTTTTAAAATCATCCCAGCCCATCTTTCCATCGCCTCTACTGTATGTTGCTCAGAAGCCTTCTTAAGCTTTCATCAGCCTCTCTAGTTCCCTCGTATGCCTGAAGAGTTTTGAAGCCTTGAGTTCATCAAGAAACTCTTTTCCCATTCCTCTATATTGACTTTGTTCTTATTTTCACACAGCTGGGCCTTTTTTATTCTGGATGTTGCCTTTAATGAGAATTTCTTTGGTCGGTGACTGTTTTTTTTTCCTCGCTGACAGTATAAAGTTATTACATTGTTCGTGGCCTGCAGTCGGATGTTCGTGGCCTGCAGTAATCAGTTTGATTGGAGCTCTTGTCTACAATGCTCTTTCGAACCCCGCTTTATACTTGATGCTATACCAGATGTTAATTTAGTTTTAAATCCAGATATCGGATTTTTACTTTATGCTATATACTTTGGATACTCTCTTATACTGTAAAAACTAATTTTCTAATTTCACCCCATATTAACATGCCAACATGTTAACCTAAGACAACAAGCGTGATGTAAACTATGCCTGTTTAACATCAGCGTGATAGCATGCTTTTGTGAGGATGTTAGCTTGTGGTGTTTGCATCTAAATCAAAGAATATACTAATTGCAGCTAATGCCATTCAGTTATTTAAAGCATGACCCCACCTTCTTTTTTGGAAACCCTACATTAAACCGGTGCAGAAATACGTATAAGATTAAAAATGCATTGCATGACTTTGTGGGACTGTACATGTAAAGTTGTACTGTCACATTAGAGCATATAACAAAAAAAAAACAAAAAAATACTTGCATCAGTTTTCCTGTCTGTCTCCATGATCTAACAAGTGTAAGATCCTCTGGTTGACTTCTGTGTAGTAAATGTGCTTTTCCTCTCAAAGTGGCATCTGCGCTTTAGACTTACTGTACAGTACAAGTCTCTTCCCTCGACTACCACCTTGAGATACAGGTAAATACACTCTGCATCCTCTCTCAACGCCGCCGTCGCTAGACAGAAGTGACAGGCGGAGACAGCAGCACAGTGCAGGAAAATATGCACAAAGCCTCCTGTGATGAGTTCAAAGCCATCTGTTGGGGTGAGGAAAACCTTAGTGACAAAACTTACAAATATGAATAATTATGACAGACAGTGAATGGCACGGCACTGACAAATTCTGCCTCTGTACGTTTTACCATAAAGAGAGAGCTGAGCAGAATCCTCAGTGATGAGTTCAAGTGGGGGTGCATTTTTTTTTTTTTTTTCCCTAAAAGCTCAACATTCAGAATCTTCCTCCCCTGCTTTCACCTCAACACAAACCAGACCTGTGTGATTTATCCACAATATACACAGAGGGATCTAGTGAGGTCAACAACTACATCATAGGATCACCTGATTTGGCATAATCATCCATTTGAGCCACTGAGTCATTGACTTAGTTGTTTTAATTTCCCTCATTAACACAACTTAATTCTCACGTGTCCTAAAGGCTTACCTCATTGTAAATTATTTTTGTTTTGCTTGCCACTCATCTCATCTTAGACGCTATGTCTATAAAGATGACACGAGTTGGCCTTCAGCCGCAATATTAAACACCATATACGTGTCAACTTAAATCAAGCCTCTAGTTATGGGGGGGAAAAAGCACAGCCAGCACATTAGCTATAATAGCCCCAGTCAAATGTAGTTAGGAGGATGCATAATTTGCTAGGAGATGTGAGGGTCTCACTGGCCCAGCAGCACAACAGAAGATACAGACCTTTTCAGATGGCTCTTATTTACAACTTGGTGTTGAGAGAAATGGAATGCAGCAGATGCAAAATAATGATCATAGACAGATCTACTGTATGCGTTATGACTTCATTTTTTTTTAAATCTAAGATCATTGATTTTTTTTTCCCCCTCAACCTTAAGGATACCAGAAGTGTTTAGTATGAGGATTCTGGCTCAGATTTGGAGAGGAACAAAGAAATTAACTGTTGGTTGGCCTTTTATGAGAAGCATAATATTTTAAGTTCAACACTGTGACTAATAGTGGCAGGTAACTTAGTAACGTTAAAGACTTTTTTTCCCTTCACATTCAAAACAGAAAAGAAAAATAAAATATAGATGGGCTGAGCAGCAATACCAGAAGGGATTATTCTTTACCCAATTCTTCATATATAGAACTTCTTCAAATCAGCAGGCATGAAATTCCAGTCTCAGAACCCCGTCACATTCATAGTGATTTAAGTGTGGACGACAAGGCAATTTCAAAACTTTCAATTCATCCTAAAAGAAGTTGGTTTGTATCGTGGATCTTTTTTTTTTTTTCTTTCATATCCATGTGAGCCATTAATACCTCGACTGTGGCAGTAGAAAGATGGCTTCATTTTCAGCCGGAAGAGGAATTTGTTTCTCTCCTCGGACCACAGTTCACGACTCCTCCATCAATCTTTAGCCGTAACCCCTCTGCCAATTTGTTTGACTTCCTCTCATATTCCTCTTGAACTTCCTGATAATATCCTTATGGCTTTATGAGTCCTATTTCATACAGTGCAGCAAGATTTACTGACATTTCCTAACCTCCATTTGCTTTTTGAAATATTTCTGGAAATTAAAATCAATAGTTCCTCGTGTCCATTCTGACTCCCAAGTTTGTTTATTCACATCATGAGAGCCTGTGGACGACCTGCATAAGCTGTGCATCTCACATCAGTTCAGTTTATTCAGTGCATGTGCTAGATGCAACCCTCAGAGGTCATCATTCGCATGCCATATTTACCAAAATTCTTGGAAATCCTGCTTTTCGTTATTGGTCACGGAGTGAATTGTGAATAATTTGTCCTAAAATGTGACAATTGCCAACTCGATATGATTTCTTCTCCTGCCAATGAAATGTTGAAATGTTGAGATGAACTCACAAAAAGAGAAGGTTTGAGAATGTGTTCATATACACACAAAGATACAAACAGCACATACCATCTATTCACTGAATGCAAAAGAAAAGGAATTTGTGACTGCTTTCAGTTTGGCTCCCTCTGGTGGTCACAGGACAGACTGCAGCTTCCCCTGCAGAAGGGGCAGAACAGTTTTACTTCACATAAAATTTACAGTATATCATTCATTCATCTTCCGAACCACTTTATCTCCCATAACGGGTCACGGGAAATTTATATAAGCATCGATATATAAACAAAGATTACATTTTGCTTTATTTTTTTACTATTTGTTTTAATTGATCAACCTTAATGCTTTGTCCTTTTTTTACCATTAAACCTCTACAAAGAAGCAAAGAATAGCAATGAATTCATAAATGAATGATGGATAAAGTTTGAGAACCACTGCATCAATTAATGAAGAAAAATTATTGTTAATCAGCGTGCAGTAAGGTGAAATTATTCCTTTTCTTGGTTCTATTCGTTCATTTTCTATGACGGCTTATCCTGTGCTTGGTCGGGGGGCTGGATTCTGTCCCAGCTGACAGTGGGTGAGAGGCTTGTCTTAGCCGAGACGGGTTCATCACTCGGCCAACATGCAGAGAGATAAACCATTCAGAGTCACGTTGATGGTCAATATGGGATCAGTTCACCTATTTTTTCTGCGTTTGAGCTGTGGCATGAATCTGGATGAAAATCAAACACAAGAAGAGCATGTAAAGTCCATACAGAAAGACCCAGGTGGATAAAGCATGCAGAACCTTGAGTGTACGTCAGATGTAAGTTCTTTTCTAGCTATAACCATGGAACTAGGAATGGAAGGGGCCGTTTACATGACAGCGGTTTCACCCAAACATTTTCAAATCAGCTGTATATGTTTACACTTGTCCGTATTTTCGAGGCCTGAAAATGCAACGCAGTGGAAAAACAGCTTGGACTCAAGAATTCAACCTTAGAAGTTGAGGCAGGTGAATCACAAACCGGCCTGAATGATCAACTAGGAAGCCATACTAATGAGCCCTGAAGTGATTCGATGGATGGGAGAGCATGACAGGCAGCGTGTGAAGAACATTTCCCACCACACAGCTGGTGATGGTTTCCATAGCAACCAAAGGGGGCAGATGGTGCCCAAATGGTGCCTGGACTGCGCTCTCTCTCTCTGTCTCTCTCTCTTTCTCTCTCTCACACACACACACATTAACACTAGCATGTTCTATGCTACCATACTACTACTTGTCTTGGCATAGTCTTGCCTGGCAAAAGACGAGTTTCAACAATAAAAATCAGATGAATGACCTTGACTTCAAAGAAAACAAAGAAAACAATTTGGCCTCTGTCTATTTGCTTCTGGCATCAGATGACACACACACACACACACACACACACACACACACACACACACACATGCACACATGCAGCTTATGTAGTTTCCCACAATTTGGTGTATCAGTTGTACAGATCATGCTTAAATTTCTTTTGTTCTGAAGAGGGAAAAAAATTTCAAAAGTTTAAAGTTTCTGTATTGAAAGCTGACCAGGAACCTAGAATGATTCTAATTCTTAAATGAATCTCATGCTCTATGATATTTTCTACCATTTAAACCTCCTACTGCTGAATAAATGCTCTCTTACACATTAAGTCTGCGATGTTTGTCTGCTATATCTTAATTTATATTTTTAATTTACTGAAATGTAGTGCACACATAACTATTTTTACAGATTTTGAATTCTAAAGGTTAAATTTGTGAGTAGTTTTAATTAAATATGTAGCACTGAATGAGTCATGAGTATTTCAGATTGTTAAGAGGTGCTTCCTTCATCTTAAAATGTTTTAGTCAGCATAAAGGTCTGAATTCTGAAACTCAGCACCTTTCAGTATCTTGAGATTTGTGCACATTTGTCAATAATCCCAGGATTTATTTTGAGCTTCCAGTAAAATATGTATGTTGGTAACTCTAAACTGCTCATATAAGACCATTGCATAAACATGGTTCTGGTCTGTGAGAGAGGACACAGCCCTGGCTCAGCCTTGGGGCTTTGGCTCGAAAAGTGTGGCAATTGATTTGGCCAAACGTCCCGGGTCAGAATGTGGAATAACAGACTCAGAGAAAGAAAACCAACGAGAAAGAGAGGAGCAGGGAAGGGGCACGACAGACATTTATGTGAGGTCACGTGTAGAATAAACAGATACATTTTACTTATTATTATTATTATTATTATTATTATTATTATTATTATTATTATTATTATTATTATTATTATTATTATTGTTGTTGTTGTTGTTGCTATTGCTGTTGCTGTTGTTGTTATTGCTATTATTATTAGATGACATCAGGGTTAATTTTTTATTGTTTTGTTTCGTGCAGCCGGACAAAGACCGAACTCCTGTGCTTTTGGTGGGGGCGGTGTGCAGACAGCACAAGAGCCAGCCAACAAACCAGTAGGAGGTTCACGTCAGTACATTTGTCACCCATTACAAAGAGATCTAAAAATGCAGCCAATATAGCAGTTAGTGTTAAATTCAAAAAGGAAAAAAAGGTGATTGAAAATGTCTTGGAATTGGGGGCATCTCGGAGCCCCCTACCCTCCAAAAAGAGGAACAAATACATGGCAGCAGATTGCGATTACTCAAGCACTTCAGTCCTCTTTTGTTTGCATAATATTGAGCTAAAATATCTAAAAATCACAGGCTGAGAAGGAAAGGCTGGGATGCAATATTTGACGTGACGTGAAGGCGTGACAACTTGGAGATGCCATGGGGATCCGTGCTATAAACGTACACGAGATTAAAAAAAGTCCAGAATCAGAAAGTCACAGTTGATATGTATAGTATGAACATGTCTACACATTCCACTCTCTCACGTAGAGAAAGACTTTGCAGCACAAAACAGACACTCACACAGGGAGCTGCCATCTGTTCTCACCAGTCAAGCTGTCTTGGCGGCCCCTCGGGCTTGGGACAAAATCAATGACTCTCCCTCCATTTCTCACTCACACAGGCAAACACCATGCAGGAATCGGCCAACAGACTGAGAGGTCGTAATCACTGGCACTGAACTAATGGAGTCACTACTGTGTCACCTTCCAAAAACAAAAAAAGGGTGGAAAATAACCCAGAGCATCTTTGGATAATTTCAGATAACAGATTTCAAATTGGTTAACATCTGGCTTGGAAAAGGTTTTATTGGGGTTTTTTTTTCTTCTAACACGTACAACAGTTGCACTCTTTTAATAATGATGGATGGGTGTACAGTGTTAATGAGCGACTGTCGTTCGTCAACCCAAGCTATGGAGACGTTTGTAAAAAAAAAAAAAAAAAGTATTATAATCAGGAACATGTTTTGCTTGTCACCTCACGGATTTGCATTTTCTTTGCATGTTCTTTGCATGTCGCCAATGTTTTTCTCCAGTCTCCACATCAAGACCTGAAACTAATTGAATTTTGTAACTTGAAATAGTTTTTAGGTGTGAACGTGATTAGGTGGCTGTTTTGTCTCTGCATGTCAGACATGTGGTGAGCCAGAAATCCAAACCACCAAAACATAAGTGGTTATAGATGATAGATGGAGGAAAATTGTGCTATTAAAGACATGACAGATGAGGAATTGGGAGTCAACATGATCTTTTTGCCTGATTTTAAGCCGCTTAATGAATGTTCTGATGGCCTTTAGAAGTCATGTAATATTTGGGAAGTGCCTGAATTACAACCCCATCATGTCTGCTCATAGTTTGATGCCATGCCTCCGACATATTTAGTCACCCAGTATTTCTTACATTTAAAAAATGTTGCTCGGCCGTATCTTCTAAAACAGTCGTCTATGTATTTGTGCAGCGTTTCCCACAATCATCATTCTGCCATTTCAAAATCTTTTATTAAGTTTGCTCTCATAGAGGTTATCCTGCTGTTTGCTCCCTTATCAAAGTTAAACAACTTTCTCCTGAGATTACCAAGGTCGAAATTTATTTCACACGTTCATTTATGAACTATTTATTTGTTAGAACACTTGAATAGAAGTCATCCCCTACTTCCTATGTTGGTGTATAACCAAAGCTACAATAGTTAAACCACTAACCATAAATATTGGTTATAATCCAGCACCCGACTGTGTTTCCAGGGAGAAAGTCGTCTTAATGTTTTTCTTTCTGCAAGAAAAGTGACAGAACCTTTAAAACTTTAGCTTTTACAACTGTACAACCAAAAATTTTAATTAAAAAATGATGCACAAATCAGCTAATGAGACTCAGAGATCCAACGAAAAGCTCTATGCTTCATTTCGCTTTGTTACAAGAACACAGTGAAGACAAAAAAGGGGCTGGGCCTCATTCATCATTCACCGAACTAGTCCTTGTCGCAGATTAAAGTACAGAAGTAGGCTTTGACAGCCATACATGCAAGTCAACCCCTGATGAAAAATAGAGTGAGAGGAAACAGAGGAGAGGAGGAGCGTGTGAGCATGACAGTGTACATCTGTGTGTGTGTGTGTGTGTGTGTGTGTGTGTGTGTGTGTGTGTGTGTGTGTGTGAGTGCGTGCGTGCGTGCGTGCGTGCGTGCAAAATCAAAGAGCGGTTTTGAAGTTATTGTCATATTGAAGACAGTCCCACGCTCTGTATGACACTGTGTATGAACCCAGGGCTTAACACACATGCAAACACACACACACACACACACACACACACACACACACCCTCTTACAGGAATAGTATTAGACACAAGCTCAAACACACTCGGTGCCAGCAGCACACTGAGATTTAATGGCTTTGGAGTGTTTTGAAGTGTGTTTTTTGTATTCATGGTAACTCCTGTTGATCATGACAAAAGGCTGCAGAACTGTGACACACGTGATTGATTATCTGGGTGGATTCCCACACATGAACAGAACAAGGATTTTATGTACCGAGTTTGTTTACTTCTGAATGTGGGGGGTTTTTTTTCGTAAATTTTAACTTTTGCTCTCTAGACACGATGTGGAGACAAAGACTAAAAGTCTGATCCTAAGTCTTACATCCTTAAACAACTGGGTCACAAGTGAGCTGGCCTTCCTTTGACTGGCTAGAGCTCGTCTTCATTAGTTGGGTATATGAAAGCAAGAGGATTTATGATCGCTAGTTCCATCTACTTGGCTACTTGCTTACTAATCACCTAAGGTGTATTTTACCTGTATTTATCTTCATACAAGTTTTGGTTTGGACAAAACTGAATAGTTTCGGCCTCAATAAATGCAGACAGTTAAAGAGATGAGATGGAACAGGTGGTTCAGAGGGGAGAAGACAATCAGTGAAAGGAAAATGAAGAGGGACAAATAAAGTGGAAGAGATGAGGAGGAGACAATAACAAACTGGCATCAGAAAAAGGGAGCAAGCTGGAACTAAAAACAAGGAAGAGAGAAAAACAGAAGAGCCAAGGGGTTAAAACAGATCACATGAAAATAAAACAGGAAGTGTAAAGCATGGTTCAGAAAATAAAACAGGAAATGGTAGCCTCAATACAGAACCATGGCCCTGGTAACATATAGGAGGTATGTGGTATGCCATGATCAACCAGTAAGGGTTGGTTTGTTCCAGAAAACCTCTTTATGTAATGCAACCAATTAGTTATCTCAGTGTCTTATCTAATTTACAAATTTGTCAAGACAGAGGTAGAAAATCAAATTCAGCACACAAATACCGCATTAGAGAACGTTAATCTCTCGAAGCAGAATATAATGGAGGCTGATAGCCCAACAGAAAGGAAAAAATTAGTGTAATTTAGTCAGAGGCTTAATGTGTCTCATGATATGTACAAAGGTTAAATAAGTAGACGGTATACAGCATATTAAGAGTTTTTCTGAGGTTGATCCACATGATTCATCACATTCCGAATCTTTTCATTTTCTTAAAGACAGGAGTTAGTAGAGATTATTATTGTATTATTATGATTATTATTGTGAGGAAAGCCAAGTCCTGATTTTATGATTCAGGCATAATACTGACGTGAAGATGGGCCAGAAAGGAAAGTGTGACACATCAGAGTCATTATAAGCAAACTGAAGAGACGCTCATTAAAATTCCGTTTTCAAGTTCAGTTAGGAGTCGGTAACAGACCTGGAGTTTGCATCACGTGTTGGAATGAAGCCCTCCATGTGTCTGAAGGTTCTAGTTATCCTTCATGCAGTGTTGAAATGTGTTTTTCCATGACGGATCTTTTAATTCGCCGTCTCCTTTATTCTCACAGCCTCCCTCCATCACTATTGTACCACATAATAATGACTCCCATCATCCAAGTCCTCACTGGCCTGTATGTCATTCTCCCTCCCCTCTGTCTCTGGTGTGCTTGGAATGGCTTATCCTTCCCACCTCTCATCGTTCCCTTTGTCCGTTTTCTCTATTTTCTACTTCCTGCACATGGTCTATTTCTCTTTCACTTCACTTTCTTCCCCTTCCTCACTGTCTTTGTCTTTCATGAGTGCTCCTCGTATTAACTGTAATCCTCTTTCTGTGGTGGTTTAATCTCCACTTTTAAGAAACGAATGAATTTTTTGATGGCCCCTGGATAACTCCTCTCGATAACTCATCCTTCACACGTGTGCTGAAGTACTGTTAGCATGTCCAAGAAGGAAATTTTGCATATATTAATGCAGAGTTTAATCATAATAGATAAATGTGTATGTGTGCTCATTATCATCTCATATTTTAGAGTCAGTACAGCATGCTCTGTGCGTTTTTGGATGTACAGTATCATATTGTTGTTATGAGTTCCTGTTACAATTTCCTGTTTTATTTTGAAAGTGCATTTCCCTTTGTGAGCTTTTGATTTTACCTTCCCTGTGTAAAGTGTTGATTGGTTACTCCTGTGTCATGCTGTTGTCTGTCTTATTGGACCTTGTTCTCTCAATTATTTGTGTTTTTCTGATTTTCCTTTCATGGTTTACTTGTTTTTTTCCACAGGAATACTTATTTTTCTGTTTGTTTGCTTATTTGCCTGTCTTTTGGATTTGGATTTGCTGTTTTGGGACTTCTTGGACTTCCACAGAAATGAACCTGAGTCAGGTTAGTCAGTATTTTTGGAGTCTGTCTTTGCCTCATCCCATTTGGATATTTTTTGCTAATATTTATACTAATTTCTTTTATACTTTGACCTGTTGGATATATGTTGTTTAGAATCCCCCTTTCTGAACCAGGCCCAAACGATAAAAGCAAGTTTTACTCTCACTCTTTAATGAAGAACTTCTCTTGAAAAAGCTGACCTCTCGTCCTGTTCATCCATTTTTGGACCTCATTTCTTTCTCTGTCCACACACACACACACACGCCAAAGTCCAGCCTGGTTTTCTGGATCTCATTAGTTTTCCAATTAGCTGCTGTCATCTGTCGACCTTGGTTACTTGGGGCAACCGTGACACCACAGCCAATTCTCTGCCCTGATTCGTCTCACTGGGAACAGATGGACTTCCTGTTTTCTTTCCAGGGGAAAGTCAAGATGATTCTTCACTCGGTAAGGTTCAAAGTTTGTTTTTTCCTGAAGTTAGAAAAACAAAATAATAATAAAAATGATTCAAGTGTTATTTGGCAATATTAAACTAACCGAAAATGGTGGCATTCGAGAAAAGCGAGAAAACATAAAAATATATACCTCAAGGTATCAGCCCTGCCCTGCAACAAGCACATGAGCCAGCATCTTACTCTTTTTGTATATCCTTTGTTGGCACTATGGACATACAAGGTAAAGGTTAGACAAGATCAAGGGTGTGTGTGTTTGTATGAAGACAAGAACATCCACATGAATGTCTGAATAGCCCATTGTCAGTGATCACTTGTGTGGAAAACTAAAGACAGTTATCTCCATCAGGTTTAGACCTGACTTTTGAGGTGCAGCAAACCGTCACAGACCTGCATTTGTAAACACGTGCATCTGTACATCTCGTACAGTAGTCGCACAATTATGTTAAGACAAAGCCTGCAATGTCTCACGCCTGCAATGGTGGTGTTTCTACTGCCCTCATGTTAGCAATGCATGTAGCATATCTTTACAGACATGCATCTGCTGCTGCCTGCATGCAGCGATGTCCAAGCCACTCCCCCTTTTTTTTTTTATTTGTCCAACGAATAAATTTGGTGGAAATTCATAAACGTCTGATGATGAACACATGAATCCAAATGCTAGGAGGTTTCGGAGATCGAGGCTGGATTACTTATTTTGTATTTAAATCGTGCATTTAAAATTCTGTAACAGTCAATCAACTGTTACAGAATTTCTAGACGTGGTCTGGAAGCTGAGTGATGATGGTGATGCCGTCAAATAATCAAATTGCTTTTACGTGTCATTTGAAGGGAACGGAGATAAAAGATGATGAGCAATAGCCGGAGTTACCAGCAGGAAGTGAAATGACACTCATGCCCTCATTCTCCCCTTCCTCACCCCAACCCTCACCCTCAGGGCACTACCATCTGGCCCTGCCTCCCCATCCCACAGACACATACACACAGATAATGCATATCTATACAAAGTCTTGCAGTATGTTTTATGACAAATCCATCATCTCTAACGTCTCTTTATATGCCTTTGAGTCCATGCTGCTTGTACTTATCATGATGTAACGATATTCTGCAACTCAGTTTTCTCCCTTTTGGAAGAATTTCAGATAAAGTGGGGATTTTTTTTTTTCTCTATTCATTTACAGGGTTTTTTTTCCTCTTTTATAAGTCTTCTCCTCTTGCTTTTGGCGTCGGCTCTGTCTTCAGTGTGTATTTCTCATTAGTGTTTCTATATCTGCAAAACAGACCTACTTATAATTCTATGTGGCCATAGCCCAGATAAAAGTTGTGTGTGTGTGAGTGTGGTTGTGTGTGTGCTTTTTTAACTGTGATAGGGAGGGCCATGAAGCATCCAGTGTGGCCCATAGAAAACAAGGCTGTATTTCTGGGTCACATTTGAAATAGAAACGGCCTTGTTGAGCTGCTGTGATTCATTTGGTTTTAAAAATCCAGGGGTGCGAGACTAGAGTTGAAACGTAGCTATGAACAACAAAGCTGAGGTGAAACTAGAGCTCCAGCTCTAGAAGGAAGACAATCCACAAAATATCACAGCCACAGAAAAACCACAAGGGTCTGAGTTTAGTCGTGAGTGAGTGAGTGACAGGAGTTTAGGATCATAGATATGCTTCTACATAATATATAGTCGGCAGGACTATAGAAGGTTGTGTTACATTAAACACCCAACTCTTTTTATTGTGTTTTATATGTGTACTTTATGATGTTCTGCCTAATGATGGAGCAAATCCCAGCAATTACCTCCTCTGCTATTTCTTACTGTGTAAAACCACTGAGTTTTACCACATTTAGCCCAAGGCCATGACTGGATGGTTGTCGGTTCAACGTTCCCAGATGATCAGAATAAATCTGAGTGAGAAAAGTGAAAAGCAGCACTTTGATCTCCCTCATTATGACTGTTTTAGCTGCTCCGGTCAGGTGTGAATATGTGTTCCTGTCTGAATGTGATCCGGATGTTCCTGAAAGACTTTCCCTGAATGAACCTTTTGATGAGGGTTTTTGCATGTTGTCAAGAGTGACTCTGGGATTTGTAGATGCAAATCACGACTCTGTGAAACAGTGGTGCAGATATCATTACTTACAACCTTGCAAGGGACCACCTCAGTCTGATTTGATTGGCTGTAAATGCAAAGTGGATATTCATGTTGGAAAAGAATAGAATGTTTGAATAAGAATCATTGCATTTATTTAGAAATAAATGATTGTCCCCATTGAAGTACAGTTACCTCACTGACGCTCGAGGTAATGTATTCTGATTATCCCATCGACCACAGCAGCAGACCTGATCACTGATGTTTCTGATTCCCTGTTGTGATTCTCCTCTTTGCTCCATAAATGCACACCTTGTCCGCCACATCAAGCTTTACAGAACAGAACTTGAGCTGAGCAAAACTTCAGACACAGGAACAATGTGGAGATTCCAGTGTATTTTTAACATATAAAGAAACATATATAACCTCCTGACTGTATGTCATGAACCAAAAAAGGACCAAAAATAAGTAAACAAAAGTGATCTGAAGACACTTGAAGGATAGAATGAGACAGACAAGCCAGACCGTTCCAGTGCTTCTGTTCTGGCCTCTGTTTTCTGCATCAGGTTGTATTAATTGATTCTGAGAAAAGGTCAAGCTTGTATTTCTTGCCCAAGAGAGGAAAAGGAAAAACTAGTCATTTACAATTAAAAGGCTACCTTCGAGGTTAGCTGATAGATTACACAACATCTGTCAAGGCTGCACAGAAAGCGTTCAGTTCGCTCCAGACAAGTCCAACTCTACCCTCATTTGCAATATTTTTGCTGCATTAGTTTGCATGGATAGTTTATTTACATGCACTCCCTCTGGGCGCTCTGTCAGTTGGCAAAAATTCAAAATGTCAGAGTATCCCCTCTGGGTTCCAACAAACTACCCACTGGGAAAATTATAAACACACGCCCCCACCTCAATAAAGGATGATGAATGTCAGGTCTTACATCTGACTCCATTACAAGTACCTCTCTTCCTTCCTGCTCTTGTTTATCAGAGCTGCTTTCATTCATTTCACAATATTTTGGGGTAATTTTTTATGAGCTGTAGCAGCTTGAGGCGGTAAATAACTTCGTACCAGAAGAAACATCTCAAAACTGATTAATCTTATGATGGAATGTAATCCTCCTTTCTGAAAACAAACACTGATTTCAGTTTTTCTGTCAAGTTTCAAGTGATTATTTGACACCTGGGCTAGATCTGAGTATCGCTGAAAACCATTAATGAGGTTGACAGCTCCAAAAGGAGCTTTTAAGAACATTAAATTAACCTTAACCGAAACATCACAATTTTTCACTGAGTTTGAGAGACGTGACTTTCCTCTGACACAGAGACAAACTGACTGACAGTCCTTTGCTTTAGAAAGGAGATGCCCCAAATAGGCCTAAAGGAATCTAATTTGAACATGGGATCAATATGGACCTAATGGAGATGAACATCACACAGAGCTCTTAAATAATCATGGTCCAGCTTCTCTAAACAAGGATAGCCTGACTCTAAGACGGGATGTTCAAAGAGTTACTGGAGAAACTGAAAAAAACAGAATGACTGAATCAATACAATCTTCGGCTCACAGATTAACAGGCATGAAAGCTACCAGCATCGATGGTACTATTATTCATCTAAACTGGCAAACATGGTACTGTAATTGGTTTTCTGTGCTAAATCATGTGACTTGTCCATATTGATGTGTGTAAGTAATCACCACAGCCAAGACCGAATATATGTGTAGATGACAGAATGGGCATCATCACTGCTGGCTTGTGTCTTGATAAACCAAATATGACAGAAATGGTTTCTGATAACCCTGATAAATTCATGGTTTTATTCTACTTATATTTAATACTACTTTATTCTGACATAAGTTCTGACTTATCTCATCTTACAAGACTGTGTTGCTGTTTCCTGAAGAAGCCACCAGGTCCCACTAATCTTCCAGCTTCCCACTTTCCCCCTGCTTTTTATGGGCCATTGCCAAGAAGATATAAAATGGCAGAAAACTCCACGTCCTTAAACTACATTTTAAAATAGGAATAGGAAAGCAATGTGGATATTGATGTTTCAGTATGGCTCAAAGGATGGAAAAGTAACGAAAGAATAGCGACAGGAAGCAGTTGACGAATACTGTGGCAATGCCAAGACTCTCTGAGGGAGAAAGGGGTGTGGGGATGAGGGGGTACTGGGCGGCAAGCTCAGCAGAGTGCACGTGAGACTGCATGGGGTGTGCTTAGACATGATGAATATACTTGCAGTCTGTGATCTATAAGCTGTGTCGGTGCAGACTGGGAAGTGGATCACATGAGCATGTGAGCCCGGTGATGGAGCATGCAAATCCGAGTCCTCCAGGGATGGGGAAAAGCTGATGAAGGCGGATGCACGTGAGGTGGAATTTGTGTATGTGTGTGACAGGGAGAAAAAATGAAACACCAGTATGTAAAAAAATGAAACACCAGTTTCCAGCCACTCTCACATACATTCACATTTATGGACAATTCAGAGTCCTCATTTCACCTGGACTCTATGTTTTTGGACCATGGGAGGAAGCTGCAGTAACAAAGTGAACCCACACAAACACAGGACATATGAAATAAAAGTTTCAAATCCTCAGTCAGATTTAAATCCTGAATCCAAGCAAGTGTGCTACCAAGACAACTTGCTGCACGAAAAGGAGATCAGGGAGAAGAAAGCCAGTACTTAGTTAGAAGAGGCAATTAATTGTTTTTGTTTCAGTTTAGTTAAAGGTCCAAGCCAATAATTTCAAAATTTGTTTTAAAAAACATTTCACAGTGCACTTGTGGGGAAATACATATTTTTCAAAGCTCTATTTTGGCTTGAATCCAGGCATTCATTCCTCTTATCCCAGCTGAGAGGCGTACTGGGACACATATTGGAAATGAGCCATTTGGTTCACTTCTGCTTTTCCTGACAAGTCAAAATGTCTTTCTCAGTAAGTTTAAGCACACACCTTCATATGAGGTGCCGCTGCTTGGTAAACCATATCCAAAAGATGAAATCCCAGGAAGTCTCCCTGGTCTGCTGTGACCTTTGGGCAACAGCATGAACTCTTTCTATCATGATGTGGTTTTGACTACTATGATTGGTGTTATGGACTTAGTGATCGTTGCAGAAACTGATATCTCCTTGTTTCAACAGTTGGATCTTACTACAGTAGTGGGGAATTTTTTTTGTCTTGCAATAGTTTCTTAAATTAGATATTATTCACAAAAATGAAAACATACAGTTACATTTAGTTACATTTATTACTTACATCTGGCCCATTGAGTACAGCCATTATGTTGATGTGGCCCTCGATGAAAATGAGTTTGACACCCCTGGCCTAGAGTAACCCTGGGCTAAATGACTGAACTTGAATAAAGCCATAAGACTCTAGAGTATAATCTGCTGCAGTTGTTAGTTGGAAAACAAAGAATTTAACTGACCTGCAGCTCAGGAGAGGAAAAGAAGCAATGATTTAACCTGACTGAGACATGTTAATTTCACTGTCATAGCCAACAGTTACCCAAAAACTGCCCAAAGCTTGACCCAGAAACATTCCAAATCACAGCCTGATACTGAGATAGATAGATAGATAGATAGATAGATAGATAGATAGATAGATAGATAGATAGATAGATAGATAGATAGATAGATAGATAGATAGATAGATAGATAGATAGATAGATAGATAGATAGATAGATAGATAGATAGATAGATAGATAGATAGATAGATAGATAGATAGATAGATAGATAGATAGATAGATAGATAGATACCCTCAGTAAACAGAAAAGATAAAAAGACGGTGGTTTGACCTCCTACAGTCTCTCATTATGCTGGAAACCTGGAGTTTATAAGTGATGGTTAACTTCAACATGTGGAGACACACTGGTTGAGCAAACACCGATTGTTTATTTACTTTGTGTTTATTTCAATGCCCACACTATCTGTTTATGTCCAGACCTGCTTTTTGACCTCCAATGCTCCCCCAAATATGATCCTCATTCTAATCATTCCAAATTTTGTGGCTTTGACATGCAGCACTGAACTTAACACTGGGCTTAGTTAGAAACAGACAAAGTAGTGATTTTATTATTGAAGTATCTCAGCTGCAGACAGACAGACAGACAGACAGATGCTTTATTAATCTCAGAGGAAGTTGTGTAGACGTTTGCATTTCAACACTTTCAATATACAGTCAAAGACCTTTAATACATACAAGAAAACAGGCATGCTTGTACATGTTTTTTTTTTTTATAATAAGTGCATTCAAGCATTTTTATAGAGCTTCAACTACCTGCTGCTCTCAGCATATTGTATTATCCTCTGCAGTATTTTTATACGGGGTTAATTCTGGTAATTCTGCTCGGAATTTTTCTCTCATTTTGTTCTGACATGTCCAGAAATCTCCACCTAGAAAAACTAAACAATGCATTTTTGCTAAGTGAATATTATGATAATCACCATCATCTTCTCAGTGATGTTATGTTTCCTCACAGACACGCTGACTGCTGGGTGGATGTTTTCCATCACAAAACAAACACTTGAGTTGCTGTTTACTCAGTGATGTTCTTGCAAAAAAAAAAAAAAAAAAAAAGTGGATGGTTTTTTTGGAGGATGTTCCTCCAGTAGTCAGTAGTCCTACCCCAAGGCATTCACTTTTCACATTCATTATTTTTAACTCACTTTAAGCTATGGTCATATTTCTCATATTTAGTTTGAACTCTGTATTTCAGATTCTTATTTTGCTGTACTGTCTCAACCTGGCACAGGTTGAAATTGCTCGGGCTCTTCTCCCCCAGGAGGCATCAGTTAATTGCAGTAATTTATAGATCTTTCATTCTCAGCTAAATGCTGTTGAAATTCTTTAACACAATCTGTGTCTTATTTTCATTCTGGTACCTGCACCATCTCATTTAAAAAAAACCTCTGCAGATAAACACTCACCCGTGATGATCGCTGACTTTCCCCGTCTCTTGATGCTGTTGCTTCATTTTATGATATGTACCAGAAATTCTCTTGGTAAAACATGACCTGCCAAATATTCAAATCCCACCTGTCATCCGGGAAGATGATGTAAGACAGCCGAGAGCAGGGGGAGAAAGATACACCATCTTGTTCTGCAAGAGAGTTCACAAGATAAAACCAGGCAAGACAGAAGTTTTGAAACACATCCTGAGTGTGTTGGATGATTGATGCGTATCTTGATAATATTTGTGGCGCTGGTGTCAATGGCAACACTCGAGGTTCATTGGTTTCATGCATTGTCGGTGTGTTTTGTATATGTGATGGCAACATTACAGGGTGGGCAGTAAAAATACACGTTAGAGATTACGTCACATACACTCCAGTATTACGTAGAATAAATTCATATTACATACTGTATGTATGAGTCACGTAGAATGTAGAGGACTGTGAGCATCACTGGAAGAAACAAAAATTTAATGAAAGTGCAGTTTTTCAAGAGCGTCAAGAACAACGCTGCGCTTTTCTTCTCTGCTGACGTTCATCATCATGCTTGTTTAAGGGTCACATAAGGGCGATGAAGAACAATGGGACGAAATGCATAAGATTTATCGTCTGTGTTGACTAAGTTCATTCTCTGAATGTATGATTGTTGAAGCTGAGTCACTTTCATGTGGCTTCTGGTTGGACAGAAAGCAATTTTACAGCGGACAAAGCGTCTTTTCTTCCTCTTCCGACAAATGACAGACATATTTCATGGTCGGTCAACGCCCACTCAGCATGAATAGTTTTTCATGACACACTTTTAGCTGCTCACTAAGTATGAGTGTGGGGGGGGGGGTTACGCCAGCGTGGACAATCATCCTCTTATCTTTGCCATCTTCACAACATATTTGCATGCAGACAGGCGAGATATTGACTGAAAGACAAAGGTTGAGGAAGTCGACCCACATGAGCATACGACTTTGATGCATTACCCAAAAAACTCTGCAGAGAATTCTGATATTATTTTGATATTCTGAGAGTTTTATGGCAGGCAGGCTTGTGAAATACCATAAATGCGGATATTCAGCCTTCAGAGGCCATGGGATCAAGCAAAAATTCTCGGAAACCACAGTGGAATTGTGTCCTCAAACTCTCAATGTCATACTTAGATGCCACTGTAAACAACAGTTGCATCCAGTGTGAGGGATTTCATGTTTGGAAAAGGTCATAGAAAGATGAGTTTTCTCCTCTATTCAAGTGCACACAAAGTAGGTGATGTGATGCATCTGATACAGCTACACATCACACATACCTGTTCTTGATTAGCTCATCAGATTACAAGCAACACCTTTTTTCAATGCTTTAATTTCAACCACAGCAC